>JARYHS010013630.1:30203361-30704318 GCA_031002005.1 Vandiemenella viatica | reverse complement strand
AACTGATTGGGTAATTTGCTTAACATCTTCCATTTATTGGGAGAATTTGCCAATAATAATACTAATAATAATTAATTAAATTGCAATGGAGTGCAGCCTCCGGTGGCAATTTCCCTACACACTCATCCTCCCCCCCCCCCCCCTCCATTTCCTGCACTCATCTACATTTGCCCTCTACAAATTTTAACTTTAAATTCTTTCAATATTTTTGGTAAATTATTCATTATTTCCCTTGGTAACTTATTCCAATCCCTGACACCCATACCTAAAAAAGAGAATCTTCCTATTGAGCGCCAGTTTGTGGTCATGGTCATCCTTTCCCTTCCATGCATTAAATTTCATTCTTATGCCCCACACCAATATACGCCTTGTACACTCCCATGACCCACTTCACCCTCCTCCTGTCTTTCATTGAATCCCATTCCAGCTCTTTTATCATATCTGTTACTGGTTGAATTCTGCAATAATTTTCATAAACAAATCTAGCAGCCCTTTTTTTTTTTTGCACCTTCACCAACTCCTGTATTTGATACTCAAAATGTGGGTCCCACCATATTCAAGCAATGGTCTGACCAAAGTTTTGTAACCCAATTCCTTTACTTCTCTCATACATGCCCTCATCACTCTCTCCAATAAGTGCAGAATTTTGAAACCTTTTCCTACTACCTGTCCAAAGTGTCCTGCCCAGTTACACTTGTTATCAAATGTAATGCCAAAATTTTTACATTCAATAAGCAATTCTTTCCCCACTGTATAATCATAATCAACATTTAATTTGTTTGTGTTTCCAATAAGCTGACTCTTCATCGATATTATCTAGAAACTATTTTATACTTTTAGGAAGTTTATTAAACAGGAATGTCTAGAATAATTAACTCCTCTTTGTACTAATCACAGTGATGTTTGTATTATTAACCGACTTCAAAAAAGGAGGAGGTTCTCAATTTGTCTGGATTTTTTTTATGTATGTTCAGCGATATCTTCGCCAATTTGGAACTGATTTAAATGAAATTTTTGTAGTGGATAGAGTATAGCCCCAAAGTGGTCCCATATGAATTTCATTGAGAAACCACCCCTTCTACCCCTTTACACCCCTTAATATTTATACAAATCCACATTTTTTTATCCGATTTTGATGAAACTTTGGAAATGTATAGTAAAAATAAACAGAAAAATACTGTCAACTTTTGGTTTGAAAAAACCAAACCCCTCTCCCCCAATCCACCCCTTAATTTTTGCCAATGTTCTTTATATAAAGCTAAAGTTGACACCATTTAACTGATCTCCATTAAAGTTGGCATATACATGTAATTTTTCATGGAAAAGGTTTCTGACCCCAAAAAATAAAATAATACCCCTCTCTCCCTTTACACCCCTTAATTTTTATACAAACTCACATTTTTTATACGTTTTCAATGGAACTTTGGACATGTATAGTCAAACATAAAGAGAAAATATTTGATTATTGCAGGCCATTTTTCTTCCACAGTTGCTTGTTAAACTAATTATTATTTAGTAAAAACGCCAATACAACTGTTGTCTGATATTCTTTATTTTTCGGACGCGTTTCGCCTCTCGTCGAGGTATCCTCAGCGTACAATGTTTATTTACATTTTGAGGTGTGGTGGTTGGTCTTCTGTGACCTCAACTAGCATTCTGTTTCACTATTGTGTTTAGCTATATAGTTTGATATACTGTGGTTCTTATGCCTCCACTGGTAGTCAACTTTGAAGGACAGTTTAATGCACGTCATTATCGATACACGTCCGAAAAATAAAGAATATCAGACAACAGTTGTATTGGCGTTTTTACTAAATAATAATTAGTATAAAGAGAAAATGCTGTCAACAGTTTGGTTTGAAAAAACTGAACCCCTCTCATCGTACCCACCCCTTAATTTTTGCCAATGTTATTTATACAAAACTGTAGTCGACATCATTTAACTGACCTCCATTAAAGTTGTCACATGTAAGATTTCATGGACTAGGTTTCTGACCAAAACAATAAAAAAAAAGCCACCCCATGTCCCCCTTTACGTCCCTTTATTTTATAGAAACCTAAATTTCATATCTGATTTTGATTGAACATTGCCAATGTATACTTTAAAACAAACAGAATAATCTTTTCATCATTTGATCTGGCAAAGCAAAATGAGAACTGCTGCGGCATATTTAAACACAAATTAACTATAATACCACTAAAAATTTAAAAATAAAATAATTGTTTAAAAAACATAAAAACCGCCTTCAAAAAAATAGCACTAAAATTCTTAAAATAACTTTATACCTTGCTTAGAAGAAAGTAAATCTAAATGGACAATATTTTACATTACTGTTATTGAAGTTTTTACTTTATTTAGTTATTTTTGGAGTCGGTGCCAGCCAAAGCAAGAAAAACAAAAAGAAAAAACAATAATAAATATCATTAATACATTAAAAAAATCATGTTACTACTTACCTACAATTAATTCTAGAAACATTTTTCAACACAACTGAAACATATAGATGATACATCGATATTATACTAACTATAAAGTGTTTACTGCATGATGCAGACACTGTAGCGCCAGAGATATGCCTGGATGACCAACGAGGCCGAGCCACAGCAAAAACATACCGTTAATTTGTTTCCCTAAGCTGTCTCCCACAATAAAACTATCTTCTTCACAACATGCTATAAAATATTTGGAATTTTTGTTCGTACTCTTGGTTCACCTCGAATAAAGTTCAGCTGACACCGACTCCAAAAATAACTAAATAAAGTATAAACTTCAATAACAGTAATGTAAAATATTGTCCATTTAGATTTACTTTCTTCTAAGCAAGGTATAAAGTTATTTTAAAATTTTTAGTGCTCTTTTTTTAAGGCAGTTCTTATGTTTTTTAAACAATTATTTTATTTTTGTTTCTTTTATTAAAATTATGTACCCATAAATTAGAGAAATATGGGGGAAAATATATACACCAGGGTCCCGCTAATCTGAACCCCGGTAATCCGAACGTTCGGTTAATCTGAACTTGGCAAAAAATTAGTCTAAGTATGAAAAATTCTAAATGAATTAAAACACAGTTCATGAAAATTGTTCATACTGTATTTAATTGCATGGTTAACTGCCCTATATACACACAATTTTAATTTACACAGTGCAGTACACACTTATTAGAAAAATTAGCAAAAAAAAAAAATCATTAACTTTAAACAGTGCATAACAATGAAAGAAAAACAATCAAACTTACAATATAGTTACAATCCTTACAAGTGCCCATTTTATTACTACTTTTTAGAAGACAAAAACTAAGTCATTGTTTTTTGGCATAATGAAGACAATCTGTTATATGACGCAAAGTTGCACCATCGACTCATAAACATTAAATCAGCAGGTGTTGTGGTGTCCTGTTGTTCCAAATAGCATAGCACGAGATCAAGGGCTTCTGCCGCGTCACTGTGGCACCAGCTCTCCTTTGTCACATTCCGCTTCATTGACACTTCCTTCACAACAGTCCACTTCTACCTGCAGCCACAAAATCAACGTCATTACGGTTCTCCAATCTTGCATCATCTGCTGCCATCCATTAATCTACATTTACTACACAGGCTTCTTCACAGCTGGCGATTGTCTGTACCATTTGTAGGAGATTCTCCTCTTCATTTTCAACTGGGGTGTCCTGAAATTCAAGAGATGTCCACAGTTTTCTCCATGAATTTCTTCAATATTCTGCCATGCCTCAGCGGCTCAATAAACAACATCCTTCACATTGTTTTTTTTTTCTTTCAACTAAAGGAATGTTATCATCTTGGATCAGCATTCTTAGAAATTGTTTTCTGTAAACCAGTTTTAATGTTTGCAGTACGCCTTGCTCCATCGGCTGTAGAAGTGGTGTAAGATTTGGCAGGAAAAACTTCGCCACAATTTCTCCATCACATTCCTCAGGGCTGGGGTGAGATGGCGCGTTATCAATCAAAAGGATAGCATGGGGAGGCAAATGATTTTCCTTATAAAACCATCAGACAGAGGGAACAAACTGGTCGTGAAACCATTCTTTGAACAGCTTACCATCCATCCATGCTTTTTTCTGGTTGCAATAATAAATGGGCAGGGACTTCATGTTGCAGTTTTTAAAAGCTCTGGGGCTAACAGATTTGCCGATCATTATTAAAGGCATTGATTACCAGCAGCGTTGCTGCATGCTAATGAAGTCACACGATCTTTGCTCATTTTAAAGCCAGGAGCTATGACTTAAGCTTTTGATGCCAGGCTTTTTGTTGGCAATGCCCTAAAATTATGGCCTGTCTCGTCAGCATTATAAATTTGTTGGGGAGATTAATTTCCCTGTCTTAACAATTTATCAAACTCACCCAAGTATTCCTTTACTGCATCATAGTCAGAAGAAAGCTTCTCTCCAGTAATTGTTAGCTGACGAATCCCATGAAGTTTTCTAAATCTGTCCAACCAACCCGTACTCACACTAAAAGACTCATCATCATTCATTAACTTGTTTAGGTAAACAGCCTTTTCCTGAACCATTGGTCCACTCAAAGGAATTCCTGTAAGACCCAAGGCCGATACCGGGGCTGTAGTATAGCCTTAGTGCCTCAACTAACAGTTTATATTGACTCAAAGTTCTGCAGAAAATTTATGAAATAATTTTGATTTGACCATGTAGCCGGATAAACTCAACGTGAATGCTTGAGGTCGCCACAATATTTGTCAAGCCACAAATAGAGAAAAGGTTTACGTCTACTAAAAATCACAAGTCCACTTTACTCGAAAATTTTAAAGTTTATTTGAAGAAATCAAAAGTTCAAAATTAGCATTATACAGTTGAGTGCTGGTGATAAAAGATCAGTTGTAGCTTTACTCGATTTAAAGATATTGCAAATCTTAGAATTTCTACTTTTCCGATCGCGTGTTTCAAAACATGAACAAACCTAAATATCTCTTAAGCTAAACGTTTTTCGATATGATAAATACACTTTAAAATGATTTTTATGGCGAATTGTTACTGTGAGCAAGATTACAGGGACATTTCTTAAAGTTGAAAACTACACTTCTCGAAATTTCTAAGTCCCGCCTAAGCAAAACTATAATTTGCCAAAATTCTAAGGTGCTTACATTCCCCTTTCTCTTTCCTGTGTAAACCAAATGAAAAGAGCTTCATCCACTTCATCATACTGGCACTGTTTCAAAGACTGCCGAATTTCAAGTGTTTTTCCCGAAGACGTTGCACAGGACTGTTCAAGCTTCACTCAGTTCTTCTTCCAATCACAAATGGCTGCCTTACCAACACTCAATTCCGTCGCCAGTTTAGATACATTCTCACCATTGTCTAACCGCTTCAAAGCATCCAGTTTTTTTCGAGAGTTAACGTTGTATGTTTCCATTTACTCATGATGATAATACACCGCTACACCCGGATGCATACAATACAATTGTCAAGCATGCCAGTGATCAATAGCTAACATTAACTGAGCAGTTTGCGAGCCAGCTGACAGTGCACTGACCTCGAACAGTTCAAACGTCTCAACAACAAAGGGATGGAGTGAGAGTGAGCCATTGTCCCCCCACTTGTTGCCAGTTGTTACCATGGTGTACCTACTTATATGCTTGGTATACTTCATTCTTGAAATTGGTCTCTGTAATTCCTGCTAATCTGAACAAATTGGTAATCCAAACAAGGCCTGATCCCAATTAGTTCGGATTAGCGGGACTCTGGTGTACTGAGAATTCATTGTAAGAATATTAAGCTCATTAAAGAGATGTATTCAAGAAGTACTTGCTTCTACCCTACACAGCATCCTAATAGCTCTTTTCTGTGCTATGATTTTTTTTTTTTACTTTGTGAATAGTTTGCCTAAATAATTGTGTCATACAACATGACTATATAAAAATAAGAGGTGTACACACCCGTTTTATTAATTCTAGATCTGCTGTTAGAGAAAGTGTTCTTATTACAAAGGTGATACTACTTACCTTCTTTAGTAGTAATGTGATATATTCTTGCCAACCGAGTATATAATCTATTGTAATTGCAAGGAATTTTATACTGCATGTTTCAAAAATTGTCTTATTTTTATAGTTTATATGGAAATCCTGCTGTGTACATTTTTTTGTTGTTAACATAATATAACATGTTTTATTAAATTTTAATTTTAATGATTTTCCCTTAAACCAGCATGCTGTTTTACTAATTACTTAATTTGCATTAAATTCTAGACTACATTTTGGTGTTTGCAAATAAAATGCTCTTAACTTCATTGGATAGACTTCCGGGAAGATCATTGATGTTTAAACCCAATCCATCTCAATTGGGACAGCTTCTACCCAATGTGTTAGTAAACCAACTGTAATCATTTTAAAGACAATAGATAATCATACTAGAGTTATAAAATGTCCCAAACCGATTTTGCGAAGAAAAAAAATTGGAGGAGTTAAGGCCTCCCAAAATTTGGCCTTAATCCGTAAATTTTGAAAATTGTGCAATACTTCATGTGTTTAATTGCATATAACTAAAAAATTGAAAAAGATTGTTAAAATTGCTTTTGTTTTGAAGCTGTGTAAATGGACTTTAAGATAATATTCAAGAATTAAGCACAAATTAATTAAAAATAAGCCAAAAAATAATGTATTTGACAGGAAAAATTATGATTTTGTTGTTGTTGTAATTCACACACAAAAAGAAGTTGGATCATTTTTTTAGCTATGTCAATGTATACCCCTTATAGGGTAGGACTACTTATATTTCTAGCCCATGATGAATCTAGTTCATACAGCAGCTTGTTACAATATCCCAAAATTCCAAATTTTCACATTTTTGAACATTTTACTAAAAAAAAGAAAAAAAGAACCATTTAAAAGTAATTCTGTGGATTTTTACTTTGTATAGATAGTACATTTGAACTAGAAGAGAGTTGCTCAAGATTGATCAGCCTGGAAGGAATTAGAACAAAATTATTTAGCATTAAATTGTAAAATATAGATCTTCTGGCTAAAAGAGGCTGCATCCTGAAACAAGAATTGATAAAGGTGTAAAAATAAATAAATAGCTACTACAATTTTTAATACATAAATATTTTATCTGTAAAAGTTTTATTGCATAAAGTTGTTATAGATATAAATTATTTTTTGAAAGAAAAAACTGCTTTTGAACAACCACTATTTGTCATATTAACTAGAATATGTTATTAAATGTGTCTTCCATATTTTATGGATTGTAAAATTATCAAGGAAAGGAGGGGAATACTGTAGGAAGTTTTGGTCTAGGAGAAAGAAATGAGCGAGGAAGCAGGTTGCTAGAATTTTGTGAAAGATATAAGCTAGTAGTGGCGAACACACTGTTTAAGAACCATGCAAGAAGAATATACACCTGGAAACGTCCTGGGGATACAGGCAGATATCAGCTAGATTATATCATTGTCAAACAGAGATTCAGGAATCAAGTTCTAGACTGTAAAGCGTACCCAGGAGCAGACATAGACTCGGACCACAATTTGATAGTAATGAAGTGCAGGCTGAAATTCAAGCGAATAAGGAAGCAGTATAAGCAGAACAGACTAGAAGTGAATAAACTGAAACAATCTAGCACAAGAGAAAAATTTGCAGAAATGGTAGACTTAGGTCTAAGAATTAACTGTGAAAGGAGCTCAACCGAGGACGAATGGAATGCATTAAAGACCGAAATAATAAAAGCTGGCAAAGGGAACAAGCTGCCCGAAAACCTTGGATCACAGAAGAAATTTTGCAGCTGATGGATCAGAGAAGAAGGTACAAACATGCTCAGGATGAAGCAGGAAGAGAGCAGTACAGGCAATTTAGAAATCAAATAAATAGGAAATGCAAAATAGCAAAAGAAAAATGGCTACAAGAAAAGTGTGAAGAAGTAGAAAAGGAAATGGTCGTAGGAAAAGTAGATGTTGCATATAGAAAGATCAAACAGAATTTTGGAGAAATGAAGAAAATAGGTATGAACATTAAAACTGCCGAAGGGAAACCTCTTTTAAGCTCAGAATATAGAGCTAACCGATGGAAGGAATACATTGAGAAACTGTATGATGGGGACGACTTGAACAATAGTGTATTGGAAAAGGAAGGCGATATCGACATTGATGACTTAGGAGATCCTGTTTTGAGGACAGAATTTAATAAAGCTCTGAATGACTTGAAAGCAAATAAGGCAGTTGGAATTGATGAGATCCCTGCAGAACTTCTTAAATCTCTAGGAGAGGAAGGAATCGAAAGATTATTCAAGCTGATATCAAAAAGTTATGAAACAGGAGAAATTCCTAACTGATTTTAATAAAAATATCATCTTCACACTTCCAAAGAAAGCACAAGCCGACAAATGTGAGAATTATCGCACCATTAGTCTAACATCACATGCTTCAAAATTACTGACCAGAATAATATACAGAAGGATGGAAAGGGTAGTAGAAGAGATAGTAGGTGAAGATCAGTTTGGGTTTAGGAAAAATCGCGGTACAAGGGAAGCAATTCTGTCTTTAAGATTAATACTTGAAGGGCGGATCAAGAAAAACAAAGATACTTTTATGGCATTTGTTGATTTAGAAAAAGCTTTTGATAATGTTAGGTGGGACAAGATGTTCAAAATTTTAAAGAAGTCAGGCCTAAAGTATCGAGATAGAAGAATACTCTATAAACTATATAAGAATCAAGTGGCTGTAATAAAAGTAGAGAATCACGAGAGACATGCATCAGTTAAAAAGGGTGTGAGACAAGGTTGTAGTCTATCCCCGTTAATATTCAACTTGTATGTAGAAGAAGCAATGAAGAAAGTCAAAGAAAAATTTCCATGTGGCATAAGTTTTCAGGGAGAAAAAATCAGTATGCTACGATTTGCTGACGACATTGTCTTATTAGCAGAGAGGGCTGAGGATATTGAGAAGTTATTGAATGGCATGAACAAAATACTGAAGGAAGACTTTGGACTGAATATAAATCAAAGTAAAACAAAAGTGATGAAATGTAGCAGAAATGATACCAATACTAGCAGATTAAATATAAAAATAGGATCTGATGCAATAGGAGAAGTGAGTGAGTTCTGTTACTTGGGAAGCAAAATTACAACCGATGGCCGAAGCAGGAATGATGTTAAAAGCAGAATAGCACTAGCAAAAAGAGCCTTCATGAAAAAGAGAAACCTTTTAGTTTCAAATATTGATCTAGGAATTAGAAAGAACTTCTTAAAACTCTATGTGTGGAGCACAGCACTTTACGGTAGCGAAACATGGACTTTAGGAATACCGGAAAGAAAGAAACTTGAAGCATTTGAAATGTGGTGCTACAGAAGAATGCTGAAAATTAGGTGGACAGACAAAGTAAGAAATGAAAGAGTTTTGGAAATGATGGGTGAGAAAAGAAGTTTATGGAAGAAGCTTACGGAAAGAAGAGACAGGCTGGTAGGTCATATTTTGAGACATGCTGGATTGGTTAATTTTGTTAGTGGAGGGAACAGTTGAAGGTAAGAACTGTAGAGGTAGACAGAGATTAGAATATATGAAGCAGATAATTGAGGACGTGGGTTGTAACGGGTATGTAGAAATGAAGAGGTTAGCGCAGGATAGGAAGGGATGGAGGATTGCATCAAACCAGTCTAAAGACTGACGACAGCAAAAAAAAAAAAAAAAAAAAAAAAAAAAAAAAAAAAAAAAAAAAAAAAAAAAAATTATCAAAGTTAATAAATATAATAAAATCCCTTAAACTTAAATGGCTTAAAAGAAGCAATCTTTAGCTTTATAGTACTATTTTCACAACAGCAATATTTTATTTATCTAATTAACTTCTATAAAATTTTAATAATGTTTTTAATATTATATAACAACATAGTAATAATTCAATAATATTTATGCTAGACAGTTTATCACACACTGGTTTTGCTCTCTGATTTTTCAGAAAATTGGTGTGTTATTTTGCCAGATGAAATTCAGACAAAATGAACAGATCTCATTTTTTATATGTATTGCTTATAAAAGAAAAAAAATTCTGTTGTTTTGGATTACGTTAAGCAGAATACAGAATATTTTTTGTGCTCTTGAACTAATAAAAATGAAGTATCAAGTATATGCCCATTGAAAATTTTCGGAAAAATTATATACTTATTGAAGCTACTTGTAGGTAGTAGAGAAAGGGTTCAAAATCTTTCACCTTTTGGAAATAGTGATGAGGGGATGCACTAGAGAAGTAAGGGAATTGGGGTACAAAACTTTGGTCAGACCATTGTTGGAATATACGAAATTACCGCAAAACACAATCCGCATCTAATATGATAAAGGAGCTGGAGTGGGATTCATTGGAGGATAGATGGAGGGTGAAGAGAGTCATGGGTGTGTACGAGGCCTATATTGGTGATGAATCATGGAAAGATATTGCTACTAAAATTAAGAGAGGTGAGTGGAAGGGTAAACATTAACATGACCATGACCACAAGCTGGCACTCGATTTCAGGCATAAGGGTGAGAGAAAATTTTCTTTCGTAGGAAAGCATGTAAGGGATTGGAATAAATTACCAAGAGAATTGATGAATAATTTACCAAAAATGCTGAAAGAATTTAAAGTAAAACTTACTTGAGTGGTGTGTAGGGAGATTGCTACTGGAGTGTGTGCTCAATCACAATTTTATCAATTATATTATACATTTCAGATGGTGCTGCAAGCCACTTAAAAACAATTTCATGAGTTTTCTAAAAGTAAACAAAATATTTCAACAAATTGGATTTGGCGGTGGGAGTGGATTATTCAAACATTATGCTACAAAATTCAACTTTTAGATAGACCCAACACTGGCTATTAGAATTGTAGCTTTATTTGTGTATTTATTTATTTTGTATGGCAGAAGAAATGCAAAAACAGTAACTACATTGAATCACAATAAATAGAACTAAACGTGGATGTTACTACAGACTGATGGCCAACGATTGCAGCCATTCAATTGCTTCTGTGGTTGCTTCATGAATCTGATGCATTGTACCACTGAATCTCCTAAGAGGGCATTCCATGGCGATGTGGTAAATGGTTTGCTGGTTATTACTGCAGTCACAAGAAGTGTTCTCCATCATTCCCCACTTGTACATCCAATAGTTGCACTATCGTGGCCTTTTCTCACTCAGTTCAATGGGGTCCAGGTTTTCCTAGAAAGATTGAATCCAGGAGGCTGACGTCTAGGGTCTTGGATTAGCACATGTTTGTCAGGGTTGGAATTGATCCACTAAGCTCGCCATGCTTCGCCTGTGTTGATGTTATTTTGGACCATCTCTTCACCAAACTTCCACATTGAATACCTAGATTTTATTCTATTTGGAGCTCCATGTGTGCAGGCCTGATGAATTGGAAGGTGTGGATAACTTAAGCATTTCTGCCATTCCTTTTTTTAAAGCTGCTTGTCTTTGGGGACTTGGTGAGGGGATGTTAGACAGTGCAGGCAGCCAGTCTGTAGGTGTAGAATTTACAGCACCAGATATTGTTCTCATTGTGTCTTCTTCTTCTTCTTCTTCTTTCGTTTCACCCTCTGTGGGATACAAAGAATCAGTCATACATGCAGTTCCTTCCTTTGCGCACAAGATTTCTTCATCCTCTTGGACCTCCTTTTTCTCTCCTCTTCCGAGATGATGGGTTTTGACTTTATTTTAGATTTTTATTGGAACCTTATCTTTTCATCTTTAAATCTTATCTGTGCTGTTCAATGAAGTAATTACTTTTCTGTAATTTTTAATTCTTTTAGGTCTTTTCCAATTTCTGTGAACCAATTAGGCTTAGTTATGCGGTCCTGGAAAAAATAAAAAATTTGTTTGGTTAGTCTACCAGAGTTCATTCTGAGATGACTGTAGAAATTTAGTCTCCTTTTGCGCATAGTATCTGAGAGTTTTTCAGTTTTTTTGGATAGAGTTTCATTCTTGATGTATACTATTTTATTATCTTGAAATTTTGTTCCTATGATTTTTCTTTCTTTTAATTGTAGTTGTTCTATCTGCCCTATGCAATTCATGGTTAGAGTTTCTGCTTCGTACAATGCTTCTGGCTTTACCATTGTTTTGTAATGCTTAATTTTGGACCCCCACAAAAGAGATTTCTTGTTGTATATTTCACTTGCCAATTGGAAGGCCAATTCAGGTTTATTTTTTCTGGATTTTATTGCCTTGTGTTCTGTTAGATTCCAAATAATCCATTTGCCCAGATATTTAAATTCTTTCACTGTTTCTATGATTTTTTTTTCCTTAAACATTTAAATATTTATTTTGGTGTTTGACATTTGTCAAAATTTTAGTTTTTTCAAAGGAAATTTTAAGACCTATTTTAGCTGCTTGTTTCTTTAATTCAAGGATTTGTTCTTTTTCTTCCTCCGTTGTTTCAGCCAACAGAGCCGTATCATCCACATTGTGTTATTTAGTTGAGTGTCAATCTTTTTTGTGTGACTGCTATTTAGCCATACTGGACTGCAGCATTCTGCAGTTGAGTATACCAGAGCAAGAGCTGATGTTCTGAGAGCTGCGGCATGTGCTCCCCAACCTGTTCCTGAAAGTTTATGAAGGATGTTATTTCGAGGTTTTACTTTTCGCTGCTGTTTTATGGATATGTTCCTTATATGTTAGTGACCAGTCCAGAACCACACTTAGATATTTTGGATGAGGATTGAACTTCAGTAATTGGTCTCTGAATTTTATTTGAGGTCTATAGTGGGCTTGTCTACTGTTTAGATGAAAAGAGCTGACCTCTGTTTTATTTATGTTCAGTTTCAGGCACCAAGTGTTGAAGTACTCATTCAATTTGTTAAGGTCACCTGCGAGAATTTCTTCAGATGTTTTGAGTCGCTAGATTGTGCTGTCATGGCTATGTCATCAGCATATATAAATTTCCTAGAGGTAGTGGATGGCAAGTCTGTGGTGTAGATGTTGAAAAGTAGTGGAGCAAGGACAGATCCTTGCAGTAGCCCATTGTTTAATCTGTAAGATTTGATTCTGTTCTCAATAAGGTGAACCTCAATCATTTGATTGCATAGCATGTCATTCAACAGAGATGCAATCATTTTGCATGGGATAATCATCAGGAATTTCAGGATCAATCCCTCTCTCCAGACTGTGTCATATGTTGCAGTCAAATCTACAAACACTACCAAGGCCTTTTCCCAATCTTGGAGTCCCTTTTCAATATGGTTGGTCAGTGCCATTACTTGGTTGCAGCAATTCCAGTTTGGTCAAAATACTGCCTGCTCAGTTGGTATGTAGTCAAGAATTTTTTTCTGAGATCCTGTTGTATATGCTCTTTCAAGCAGCTTTATCTTCTGATATCACTGGCGGGGAAAGACCTAAATTTGATGTGGGCAAGATAACTTTTTGCAAGGCCCTCTGGTGGCACAAGAGGATAGAATTTAAAAAGAAGTTTTTTTGAAATGTTCAAATTTTTATTACTATATGCAATCGTCTTCACTGAAACTAACATTATAACTAATCATAAAGAATTAAAGAAGCGGAAATTTCCTGCTTTTGCCTTACTGAACTCTAAAATTATTATATCCTAATCCAGCATAGAATACGTATCTGCTTCAATTGATAAAACTGCAGTGATCTGTCGGGCTGCACCTATGAACAATGCTTCCACACCTAATATAAGGTGGACTGAATGACTGAAGAATTGGTGGTACATTGAATGGACATTTGAATGGCTAGATGGAATGCCTGGATCCATGATGCTACAAAGGCCTTTTTGTGTACAGACTGTAGCTTAGATCAGTCAGCCTAGCAGTTAGCTAACCACAATAACTCGATGAAAAATACTCACGGGATGAGGTAGACTTCATTGATGTCATTAACCAATCCAAAGTGTGCTGTTGATTGACTCATCGCATTAACAGGTTTTGTGAATAATGAATCGGTGCTGAGGTAGTGCTTACAAGCCTGGCTTTGCTGCCTCTAATTCAGTTGAATATTACATTTACCAAAATCTGTAATTTTTATGCAATAAATCCCTAGGCTTCAAATACGATGCTGACACTTTATAGTAAGCTTTAATTTGAATTTTGTAAAGCGAAAACATAGGTGGCACAGTAAAGAAGGAAAGTGGGTGTGTAGGGAAATTGCCACCATTGCAATTAAATTAAATTTGCCTTTGATTAACTTCCAGTATTTGCAGGATGCTGCTAATAACAAATAATGTTTTTGAATAAAATCAAAAACTTTTTTTGCTGCCTCAGATGTATTAATTGTGTCTATCAACAGCAAATTCCAACTATGACATTCACATGGTGTAAAAAATGCCCACAAATTAGTATTTAATATTCGAGTTTTAACTCCACTATTTGTGACTACCATATTTGCACCACTATCATTACCTTGGCAACAGCATTTTTGAATATCTGATCAGTTTTATCTAGCTCTTCTAATATTGCTTCAATTAGATACTCTTCAGTTGTCTTAGTAACAGCAAGAAATCAGTAAAGTTTTCTTCTATTGTGTCAGTTGAAGTATTACAAAATCTTTTTTTTTTTAAATGACATTTGTTCAGCTAGACCAATGTTTCTAGTGCAGTTGAGCAAAAAAAACCTATGAATCACTTCATGGGTTATACTTTTTGACTTTCATGTGATCATTTTGAATGTCATAACTTTTATAATTTTACCGAGCGTGGTGGTGTAACAGCTAGTGTTCTGGCCTCGCATTCGGGAGGACGGCGGTTCGAATCCCTGTCCAGGCATCCAGATTTGGATTTTCCATGGTTTCCCAAATCACTCCAGGTAAATGCCGGGATGCTTCCTTCAAAAGGCCATGGCCAAATTCCTTCCCATTCCTTGCCCGCCATCCTTTCCCGCCTCTAAAAGACCTCGCTGTTAGAGAGACGTTAAGTAGATAATATATATATATATATAATTTTATGTAGGTTATTTGTCATTAATGCATTTCATGTGTTCCTATAATGTATGTTCATATTTAGATATCAATTTAAACAAGTCTACAAACTTACCAGAATTCTCACTGTCTTCACCATACTTGAGAGATTTTCTGTGCCCCTTAAATGACTGATTATGAGAAGCTAAGAAATTAATGATATCAGTTTATCCAACAAATTGTGCCAATGTTTTTTAGATTCACGAATTGGCCTTTCATTTTTCTGGTCTTGTTTTTTCATTGTTTGTACCTATTTCTAAGGTCATCCATTGGAATATAAATGCTATGAAATGAAAATTGGAAAATTACCTATGATTCTTCTCGAAGCATAAGGCCATAGGCGATCGCCCACGCCTTACGCCACTTCTGGTTGATACAGTCGGCAATATATTAGGAATAGGGATGATCGATATTCATCGGTGGTTAATAAACATCGATGTTTAGCTCGAAAACATCGATGTTTTGACATCGATAACATCGACACATCGATGTTATGAGAATAAATTATCGAAACGTCAATATAATCTTTAGGGCCATCTAGCTAGATGACTATCAAGTTCAAGTATTTTTCACTAGATTACACTGATACGGAGTAGGCCGTACAAATAATTACATCTTTGCATTTTCTAAGGGATTTAAAAAAAAAAAAAAAAAAAAAAAAAAAAAAAAAAAAAAAAAAAAACTGTCAACTTCAACGCTCGCGTGTGTGTTGTGAGTGAACTTGTGTAGCGAAGCGAATTTAATTTGCTATTGATATTGTTAATAACGAAATAACAGGTATGGTAAATCTTTATTCTGTATTGTATTATTATTTCTTTGACCAATAGCTTTTGCGGTAATAGAACACAACAATGTAGGTACCATGAGTTTGTTCACTGTATTATATCCTACTTTTTAGGTTATTTTGTGTAAAAAGTGGATACATTGCTCGAGATTAAATATTGCCTGGTTGCTGCTTTTTGTTTTGCATTGAAGGAGTGTTAAGTATTCTTTTTTCGGTGTCGGTTGGTTTTGCATGCAGGTGAGTGAATTACTAAATGCTTAATGCTTTTTGTATTGCATGGTGGGCCAGTGACGGAGGGATTACGTAGGGTTAGGAATGAGCGATATTAATAGATATTGGCGAAATATTGTATTGTATTTTCAATAACAATAAACACATTTAATGAATAGAATAGACTGTTTTACTTCCTACCGAAACCATCGATGTTTTAGACATATCGATGTTTTTCTATCGATGTTTATCGCACATCGATACTTTTGAATCGATGTTAACATCGATGTCAACATCGATGTTTTTCTAATACCGATCATCCCTAATTAGGAACTACCACACAATTACTACTTAGAACAAACTTTTCAAGTTTTTCGATCCTGTAAACAAGAGGAATGGGCTAATATAAAACCTTTAATTGATATACAATCACTGCATTATTGGCTAGTTGAGAAAGTAACTTATTTGGTAAGAGCACTTGAGCACAATGTTCATGCAATTAGTAATTAAGACTTTTTTAATTAAAAAAAACACACACACACACACACATTTTCTGTTAACGTAGAATGCATAAGTGATGATAATGGTGGATTGGATGTATTACAAGTATTTATTGAGTAGTTGATGATATCTCAGTATCATTTATGCACCCTCATGGTCCATGAAACAGACTTTAATGACCTGAAGAATGTGTGGAAAAAAGACGAATGTATGGTGACCGTAAAAATGTATTTTTAAAGTTGAAATATCACACCCCATGTGGACTATCTGTACGACTCCAAGCCTTTAAAGAAAATGAATTGAAACAGTTTGAGCAACTCTTCCATATTTAAGTCACTGTGACTGTTCAAAAGTAGTTTTTTCTTATAAAAATAATTTAAATCTACAATAACCTTATGCAATAAAACTTCTACATACAGAATATTTCTCCATTTTTTCTATTTTTTTTTAAATGTAATAATTATTATAAAGCAGAAATCCACTATCTGGCTCAACAACATGTTATTCGGAAAGTATTTAGCCAGATTTTCAGATTTTTTAATAAAAATGGCTTTTTTTGGTAATGGCTGCTCAAAAATGTGAAAATTTAGAATTTTGGGATATTTTAATGTATGTATTTTATTTGTATGAAGCAGATTCATCATGGGCTGGAAATAAATTTATGAGTGTTCTTACCCTGCAGGGGTATAAATTTGCATAGTTAACAAAATGATCTAACTTCTTTTCGTATGTGAAAATTTTTATAAAATTACAAAAAATCCTAATTTTTCTGATTAAACATGTAGTTTGGGCTTATTTTAATTAATTTGTGCTTAATTCTTTAATGTTATGATAAAGTCCATTTTCATAGTTTCAAAACAAAGTAATTTCAATGCTCTTTATCTCTTTGTAAGTATTATGTATTGCATAATTTTCAAAATGTATCTGCTTTTAGCCAAATTTCGGAGAGCCATATCATCGCCAAAAAAAACAAAAAAAAAAAAAAACAAACAAACAAAAAAAAATAAAAAATCGCAAAATCCTTTTGGGATACTTACTAACTCTAACATGATTATCTACTGTATTTTTTTTTTTTTTTTTAATAGTCTCTAATAGTTTCTAATATGAAATGGAATGGGTCTATAACCAAAACAGAAGAGGTCCTAGGACAGAGCATTGTGGATTGCCGTGTTGTATTTTCTCCCATTCTGATGAGGCATTTTCACAGGGTGAGGAAGGAAGGTGTTATCTGAGATTGAGGGAAAAAAGGAGGAGGGAGGGATCTGATGTCCAGAATGTGCTGGTAGGGCAGTTCCAACCTGCAGAGTACAGATTGGGAAGCGTTTATTGAATTCATAAATTTTATAAATGTTGGCATGGCAAGCAACAGGGAGGTCTAGATTTTGGGAGTAAACTGCCTGTCTGTAACCATTCATTCTGATGGATAATGTGTTGGAGGTGAGACTCTGGCAGTGGGGGCAGGGGAGGCGGTATATGAGATGGGATCTAGTGCAAATGGCTTGGCCTATAATGGGGTAGGTTTTGCCAGTAGCAGGGTTGCAATAGGTTATGGGGGGTGGATGCATACTTAACATTTTGCAATAAGATCTGTAACAATGGAAAGATCCAAAAGGTGGTTTAAGAGTATTAGAGGGTAGGCATTTGTGCACAAGTATATTTTTTAGGTTAGGTGGTCTGCCGAACGTAAGATGTGGTTTGGTGGGAAGGATAGTGGGAAGAATTCGACACATTTCAGGAAAGGATATGAAGAAGTCATAGACAAGATGAAAAATCTGGTTTAGGGACTCTAGGCAAGGAGAGCACTGGGAGAGAAAAACAGGTTCTGATTGGTTTTGGGTTGTGTGTGCTGGTGTGGTAAACTGTTTGTGACTTGAGATGTCTGTCTATGGATCAATTCTGAAGTATAATTATGGTGTATCAGTGCTCAGGTCAGGTTGTTGGTGTAAAGAATTCTTGGTTTGAGCAGATACCTCTGCCTCGGATTTCTAGGCTGTAGGGGATGGAAGTTATTGTATGATATGCACGGCAGCTATCAAAGTGGAGATTTTGTTGTAGGTTAGTTGGTTTGATGTAGACAGAAGTGTGTAAGTGGCTATTACGTACAGAAATTTCAATGTCCAGGAAGGTAATGTTGGTTTGAGAGTATGACCAGGTAAAGTTTAGGCAATGGATGTTGTTCAGAAAGCTCAGGAATTCAAGGAGGAGATTTTCACCATGGGTCCAGATCATAAAGATGTCGTCTATATGTCTGAACCACATGGTGGGTTGTCAGATAGCGTTTTGAAGAAGATATTCCTTTAATCGGCCCAGGAGGAGATTGGCATAGGAGGGTGCCATGCATGTGTCCATAGCACAGTGCCTTGTATCTGGTGATAGCCATGGTATTGGAAGGTATAGAAATTTTTGGTTAGTTTGGTTATTATGAATTGAGCCAATGAAGTGAGGAAGTGATTAAGAGGGAGGATGTGAGGGGTGCATCTGTCAAGGTAACGTTCCAGGTCATTGAGTCCCTGGCCATGGAGATTATTGGTGTAGAGTGAGCTTATATCTATGGTGACCAGGAGGCAATCTGCTGATAGAGGTGTAGGAGCCATTGAAAGACACTCTAAAAAAGTGGGAATGGGAGGGGATGTCTCTGACATACAAGGGAAAGGCCTGGACAAAAGGAAAAATTCTCTACAGCATTGGCACACACAACCCGAAAACAACTTGAAGCCTTTTTTTCTCTCTCATTTCTCTCCTGGAAAGTTTTTTTAAATGCCATATTCATAATCATCATTTACAGATAATGTTTATTTTTAAAGAACTTCTGTAAGCAGTTCAATCCAAACTTGCATGTATAACTATGTTGGGTCATCTCTTTGTTCTTCTATCAAAACTCATGGTAGGAACTCACAAGCCAATTCAACCGAGATTTCTGATTGAGTGTTGTCAAATGATCCGATCCAGAGAGTCAGTTCTATTTTTATTTTTCTGATCGGGAAATCTGACACACCATTAACCTGTGATGACGTTTTACAGACACCATGCTGGAACAGAAACTCGTAGCAGTTCAGTAGAGTCAGAAGATGAAATAGATGCTCCCATATTAATGAGAACAATTTCTATGGATACTGAGCCATCAGACGATGTTATCAGCAATATTTCATATGCTAGTAGCTCATCACACGAATCGAGCAAGAAATCTGTTTCCTTTCAGGTAGGTGTAAATCTGTTTTGTTTGAAAGAACAAAAAATTAGATTTAATTCTAAAGCTATATTAATAATTTTGTGATTATATTACAAAAAAATTAATTTATCAATTTACCAGTCCTTAGACTTTCCTAAAGAACTGTATATCACACCAAAAATAAACTAGCACTGTTGTGTCACTTACCCTGTCAAATGCCCTTGGGAATTCCATATATATGACATCAACTTGGACACACTTGTATTTTTATTCTGAAATGTCTTGCACTGAGGTTCACAAGCATATAGTATCATAAAAATGGGTAGCTCTTTTACAAACCATTTTCTGTACTCATAAATATCTGTGATATGTTTAGATCTCAAGCACTTCAGCAGTTTGCTTACTGAAATAATTCTATAGTTCTTTACTCTACTTCTCTATCTTCATAAGTGCAGCACTAAATCTCCGAGATATTTACCACATTGTATGAGAAAATTGTAATAAATAAGGCAAACATTATTAGGGTTGGTGAATAAGTGACTTGTTGGGTAGATGAATCCTTAAAAGCTAGGAAGCAAAGAATTGGAGTAACAAAAGTGGTATCTGAAGAGGTGCAAATGAAAGCAAATGTATCGCAAGGCAATTTATGGGAACCACACCTGTTTATTATTCTAATGACTGATTCTGTTGGTGAGAATTTAGATTGTTGGCAGATGGCATTATACTGCTAGATAGAATTAATATGATAAAGGACTGTGAATAGTTTCAGGGTGATCTGGATGGAATATCTACTTGGGTAGGTCGACATAAAATCGAAATAGCTGCAAATAACCAGGCAACTACTGGACTGAGCATGGTGGTGTAACGGTTAGCGTTCTGGCCTCGCATTGGGGAGGACAGCGGTTCGAATCCCTGTCCGGGCATCCAGATTTGTGGTTTTCCATGGTTTCCCAAATCACTCCAGGCAAATGCCGGGATGCTTCCTTCAAAAGGCCATGGCAGAATTCCTTCCCATTCCTAGCCCCTCATCCTTTCGCATCTCTAAAGACCTCGCTGTTAAGAGACGTTAAGCAGTTACAAAAATAAAAGCAACTACTGGTCGAACTCCTCTAATTATGTTAATAGACACCCTATTTGCAGTTAGTCAGAAGGTAGTCTCAAATGAAAGAAACCATTGCTTGATACACTTTGGGATTAGGCAGTAGTCTTCCTTCACTGATCTTAACGTCTAGCCTTATGGCGACTTGCTTCAATAGGCAGTTGCTCATTTGCAATAAAATTTATGACGTGTATACTAGGATGTAGTGTAGTTTCAGTAATCACAAAATTAAAAGCTGGAACTGTATTAGAAATGTTTTTAGTATGTCTTATTTAAATAAACTTTATGAAAGATAAAATATACCCTCTACACACAAGCAAACAATACTTCATGCTATATCCTTCTCTGAGAAAATAGAACCTTATGACTGAGCACATGTGGATGTCCACTGACAACAGTGGTACATGAATGGCGGTTTTGTTCGTTACAGTTAGGATGGAGGAGGGGGTGGTTGGAGCAACAAAAGTATCTGTGGAAGCTTTAATCATGGAAATAAATTAATCAAAATATTATCCAAAAGGGGGCATATAAAAGAGGCTAAAGTTATTTTTTTAAAAAGGTAAAAGATAAATAAAAAACCAGAACAAAAATAACCTTTAAAATAGAATCTATATAAATAAATTAATTGTACTTGGGAGTGATGGGTGTATTAGGGTGAGATTGAGACCCAGGGTCTGTCTAATATCCAGAATTTGTTGGCAGTAAAATTTCCACCTTCAGAACTTAAGAATCACCTTGATAATGAGTCCTGGATCGATATATACACTCCTGATAATGTAAACTGTAAATAGGATACATTTTTCAAAATTTTTAATAAATCATACAATCATTTTTTCCCAACTATCATAAAGAAAGTAAAGATAAACCAAGTAACCAAAATTAAGCTACCACCAAATGTCAAAGCAAATCATGAAAAAATGAAAGATACGTACCGCAAGTACAAGTCCTCAGGTCTTACTTATTACATAGATATGTATAAACATTATAATAAAACATTTCAAGTAGACCTGCGGAACCTGAAAGCTGAAGTGTATAGGAAGAAAATAATTAATTCCAATAACATTGGAAAGACTAGCTGGGGTCTAATAAATAACCGTAGAAAGGATTACAATGAGATGGAAAACATAGAACTAATCTCAAATGGGAATGTAGAAATAGATCCCAGTAATATCAGCAATTTGTTTAATGAGTACTTCCTCAATGTAGGTGATTCCTTGAAAAAGAATAGTGTAAAATCAGATAGGAGGCCCAATTACTCAATTAATAAATCAATGTATCTATATGAAACTACAGAAGAAGAAATACTTAATACTATTAATAATTTAAAAAATAAAAATACTTGTGGATGGGATGGTATAACAGTATTTGTATTGAAACAATGTAAGGAAGTTGTAACAGCCCTAATACCTGTATTTTGAATAGTATTGGACTGTGTGAAATATTTGTAGTGAACCAAAGTTTGCTTGAAAGTGATTTGATATGTTTATTTTGTAATTTCTTGTAAATAAGTGTATATAGACTTTGTTTTAGGTAAGAATATTATTCAAAGACCATTTAATATGTTTAAGAACCGAATGATGCAAGTAAATTTATTAAAAGTTTGTAATTCCATGTATAAATGTAAGTTACGATGTCTACAGGACAATTTTCCACCATTTGAAAGGATTTCTGTAAATAATTTTGTATTTAAGTATCTATAATTACCATTTCTGATCACTTTGTAATGTTATTAATTAATTTTGTATCAATTCCGATTGTTTTTAATATGTTTGATTGTTTGAGTGATTGTTAATGATCGAGAAATATCGGGCGGAAGCCTTTGAAGAATTCTCGTAAATTCGATAGACTCTATATAAACAGATCGCCTGCACAGAGAGTTTAGTTTGCATTAAGTATAAATTCAGTGTTACAGAGACATTCATGCAAGTATTCAGTAAGTCAGTATTGCATCTTTGGATTGTAACAACTATGCTTGTGAATGTCGCAGACTTGTTTTGATTTGTTCAAAATAAACGAACATCTCAACATAACCTTGTTTTTGGTGGACTTTATTAATTAATTAATGCAGTAATAAACCCACCAAAGAACCTTAACAAAGTGCTGGTGAAACCACTGGCGTATCTTATAAATGAAGCCATTGTGAATGGAATATTTCCAGAGTGCTTGAAAATTAGCTTAATTAGACCTGTTTTAAAAAAAATGCAACAAGAGAGAAATTAGTAACTACAGGCCTTTTACTCTAACCTCTGTACTAAGTAAAGTATTTGAAAAAATTATATTAGTAAGAATAAATAGTTTCCTGAGCCAAAATAACATTATTAACCCCTGCCAATATGGTTTTCAAAGAGGACTATCCACTACAACTGCTGTCACTAATTTTGTACAAGAAATTCTAAGAAAGCTAGATGAAAATAAAAAGTTGCTGGTTTATTTCTTGACCTCTCAAAAGCTTTTGACTGTGTTGATAACCACCACTTACTTGGCAAACTAGAAAATTAAGGAATTAGGGGATTGGCAAATAAATTACTATCTTCCTACCTTAAAAACAGACAACAGTTTACTGAAATTCATTTTAAAAATGGTGAATCTATAATAAAGATAAAATCTAAAATTGGTATAGTTAGATGTGGAGTTCCTCAGGGATCTGTATTGGGTCCTATATTATTTGCTCTTTATATAAATGACATTTCTACACCAACTACCTGTAGAATTATAACATATGTAGATGATACATACAGCAGTATGTTGGGATAATGATGATTTATTGTTAGAAGAAACTACTGCTAATGCTACTAATGAATTAACAAATTATTTTGATAAAAATGAGCCAATTTGCAACAAAAATAAAACAAATTTAATAAAATTTGAACTTTGAAATCATAATATAGATAATAAGTTTAATCTTATTACATCTACATCTATAATCTGCAAATCACAAATACTGTGGGTGGCAGAGGGTGCTAAGCACCAATCCTAATTCTGCGCATTCCAATCCCGAACAGATCGCGGAAAGAAGGAATACATAAATGAATCAGTACGGCATCTTATTTCTCTAATCTTATCCCTCCTGTCATTGCGACCAAAATAGGTTGGCGGAAGAAGAATTTCGTTGCACTCGTAACTTAAAGATTTTCGCATATTCTCCAGCAAATTCAAACGAAAACGACGTCGTCTGTCCGCCAAACAATCCCAGCCCAACCCACGAATTAGCTCTGTGACACTTACGTAAGGACTGTAACTAGCAGTCACGAATCGAGCGGCTCTTCTCTGTACTTTCTCTAATGTGTCAATCAATCCCTTGCGATACGGATCCCAAATTCCACAACAGTATTCCAAATGCGGACGCAGTAGTGTTTTGTACGCTATTTCCTTTGTATGAGCATTACAACTTCTCAAAATACGTCCTATGAATCGTAGTATGGAATTAGCTTTTCATACAACGGAAGTTATGTGCAAGTCCCATTTCATGTTGCTTTGTACTGTTATGCCTAGATACTTCAGGGAATCCACAGTGTCAACAACTGAATTGTTAACTTTGTACTCCTGAGCAAGCGGGGTCTTTTTATTACTTATGAGCATTGCCTTGCACTTTTTACAGTTAAGTGTAAGCTGCCATTCACGGCACCAGTCCGAAATAACATCCAGATCGCGCTGAATTTCTAAGCAATCGTCGGAGCACCTCACTTCCCTATAAATAAGTGCATCATCAGCAAAAAATCGCATCCTGCAATTAACATTGTCACCGAGATCGTTTATAAAAATTAAGAAAAGAAGTGGTCCTATTACACTTCCTTGAGGAACGCCCGAAGTAACATCTAGTTTAGAAGAGGCTTCCCCGTCTACAACGACATACTGTGACCGACCAGTTAGAAAATCGCGTATCCATTCGCAAATCTGATCAGATATACCGTACGCTCGGATCTTCGCTAAGAGTCGGTTGTGTGGTACAGAGTCAAAAGCTTTCTGAAAATCCAAGAAAATAGCATCATCCTGTGATCCCGCATCAATAACTTTCATTACATCATGCGAAAATAGAGCCAGTTGCGTTTCACATGATCGGTTCTTCCGAAATCCGTGTTGGTATGATGTAAGTAGCTCGTTTTCATCTAGAAACTTCATAACGTTAGAGCATATGACATGCTCCCGAATTCTACTGCAAACAGATGTAAGCGATATCGGACGATAATTCCTAGGATCTCTCCTATCTCTTTCTTGAAAACGGGAATCACCTGCGCTATTTTCCAGTTAGAAGGTACTTTCCTTTCCTCTAAAGATTTACGAAATATATCTGACAGAAATGGTTCTATTTCTTCCGCGTATTCCAAAAATACTCTTACTGGTACACCATCGGGACCCGGCACTTTCCCCCACTTCAGGAGCTTTAATTGTTTTATGATACCTACACTATCAATTTGTACTGGATCCATCTCAAATTCAACACGCCGTGGAAAAACGGGAATGTTTTCCATGTTTTCGTCAGTGAAGGAATTTTTAAATTCGGCGTTAAATACGGTAGCCTTGTCGTGGCTGTCATCAACTTCCCGACCGTCTTTAAGTAGAACTGGCATATTGTTGTCACAACCACCTATTTTTTTTACATACGACCAAAATTTCTTTGGATTTTCAATGAGGCTCTTGGAAAGTGAGTTGCATCGAAAGTCATTGAAGGCTTCGCGCTTCGCATTCTTGACCTGTCCTCTTGTCTCAGCTAGTTTTTCTAAATCACTCCTATACTTCGTCATTCTTGAGCGTGCATGAATCTTCCTTTGCTTTTTAAGTAACCTTTTAACTTCACGCGTATACCACGGGGGATCGTTCCCGTCCCTGATTGTCCTTTTCGGTATATGTAAGTCCATACCTTCCCTGACTATATTTATGAATCGAAGCCTCATCTCTTCAACCGAGCCTCTTCCTTCTATAAAGGCAATGTATTTATCCCTCAAAAACGTTCTTACACTCTCGTTTGGGGCCTTTTCGAAACTGTAAACGACCCTTTCTTTTTTCTTTTTGCGCTCGACTGTTAATTTTACTGTAGCAATTACAGCTTTATGATCACTTATTCCCGTGGTGGTAGAAATGTCCGTAAATAATTCAGGCCTATTTGTAACGAGAATATCTAAAATGTTTTCGTTTTCATTGTCGCACCGCGTTGGTTCCATGACGAGCTGCTCAAGATAAGATCTGAGAAAAGGTCGAGAATAATCTCACAGGATATTTTATCCCTGTCACCAGTGGGCGTAATTACTCCAATCAATATACGGCAAGTTGAAGTCGCCTCCTAGTATTATTCCATGATCCGGAAATTGACGAGCTATATTACTTACGTTATTTTTTAAGGCCTCAGCAACACCTACATCTGCATCAGGGGGACGATAGAGAAACCCTATTACATGTTTTGTCCTAGCTACTTTTAGTCTAATCCATAGGATTTCACAGACTGTATCAATATTTATTTCGTTACACGACAGGTGTTTACGAACAGCTATAAATACACCACCTCCATTTGAATGTAACCTATCCTTACGGAAAACATTCATGCTATGGTTAAAAATTTCTGCTGAACTTATATCCGGTTTTAACCAGCTTTCAGAACCTAATACTATATCAGCTTCTGTGCTATTAATAATGCTTTCAAGTTCAGGCTGCTTATTACAAACACTTCTACAGTTTATAACGAGTACTTTTAATGGTCGAGATTGATTTTCGCTACTCCTAACATATGGTGCCAAATTTAATTGGGCTGCCCGTGACTGTAATCCCAGTTTCGGGTCTTCCTCGCTCAGCCTAAAAAATCCCCCAATGCACTCCACATGGCCCCTGCCACCCGTGTATCCGATTCACGTGTGTAGTGCACACCTGATCTATCCAAGGGAACCCTACACGATTCGACCCCAGGGCGAAGATCAAGGAATCTGCAGCCATGACTATCGCAGAAACTACGCAGTCTCTGGTTCAGACCCTCGACTCAGCTCTGAACCAGAGGTCCACAGTCAGTTCTATCGACAATGCTGCAGATGGTTAGCTCAGCCGAAATCTTGCGGTCATCAACCACAGAGCTCACCGTATGAGCAAGCCGCAGGAAGGAAGAGAGGATACCCTCCGACCCAAGGCGGCAAGCATCATTGGTGACGACATGAGCTACAATCCACAGCTGGCTACACCTCGTCCACTCAATGGCATCCGGAATGGCCTGTTCCACATCATGGATCAGACCGCCCGGTATGCACAATGAATGGACATTGGACTTCATCCCAGACCTGTTCGCCATGTCCCTAAGGGGCTCAATGAAACGCCTAACGTTGGAGCTACCTATCACCAGAATCCCCTTCTGTGATCGCCCAGTCCTAGTGGGCGGGGGGGCTGGCAACTCGCTGATTGACGATTGTGGATCTGAATCAGATCCAGACAACACATCAAACCTATTGGACAGTGGTACAGGCTTGCCCTCCAGGGATTCAGACCTGTACTCCTGCCCCCGCATGCGGCGTCGACGTCTGGAAACCACGCGCCAGACACCATCAGGTGACCGCCGCACAGGCTCCGAAGTCTCAGCCTGGACTGCAGGTACGATATTTGACAGGGTAGAACCTGTGACAACACCAGCTTCATCAGGGTCACCCCTTCCACATCTGCTGCAGTCACCTACGGCAGCTTCCAGCTTCGTAACTTTCGTTAGCAGAGCTGCAAGCTGAGCGCGAAGATCAGCCACCTCAACCCGCGTCTGCACACAGCAGTCACAGTCCCTACACATATTACTTTTAAAGCAAAAACTACGGAGAGGATAAAAATTGAACTAACTGAGTAATCCAAATAAACTGTTCACACTTTACTTTAGCCAACCAATGTACTAAATAAAAAATAAATAAGCTCTATACACTTCCCTATAGAAAAAGCAAATAAATGCGATCACGATTGGGGCACGCTGTTATAATTCAATTAACGCAAATAAATCAAACGCTACCACAACACTCCAAATTAGGTAAACAGATGGCAACACTCGTCACGACGGTTGCTGGGGACCAACTAGCTACTGCTCAGCAACGACGGAGGATATTCAAAGATAAAACCTACCTACAACACTTCAAAATAAAATACACAGATGAAGGAAACATCTATGAAATAAATGAGCATAAGTTCCTGGGAATATACGTGGATAAGTTTCTAAATCGGAAAGCTCATGTTGATTTTGTTTGTAAAAAAGTAAGCAAGGGAATCTTTCTAATGAATCGGCTGTCTAAGGTTGTGGATAGAAGTGTATTAAAAATTGCTTACTATGGAATAATCTTCCCTCATATCCTATATGGAATTGAAGTTTGGGGATCTTGTTGCCATTTCTACATGAATAGATTGTTAGTGCTCCAGAAAAGATGTATCAGGATAATATTTAAGTTGCATAGGAATACACCCTGTAAAGAAATATTTAGTCAAGAAAATATTCTTACTATATTTTCACTATATATATATATATATATAGGGTTTTGTTGCTGATTAGATGCAATCCAAAACATAATAACACTAATAATGAAATTCATAAGTATGACACTCGAATCAAAACTGATTTTCATATCAAAAGATATATCTCCAAGGCAGCAGATAGAAGTGCGTTTGATATGGGAGCAAGAATATATAATAAGCTACCTACACATTTAAAGGCATTGACTGGAAATGAATTTAAAACTGAAGTAAAACATTATCTATGTAATAAGGCTTTATATAATCTTAATGAGTTGTGAACTGTATGTAATAGCATTTCTGTATTGAATTATTGTAACTTAATGTTAATTTACTTACTCAAAGTTCCTGTCTTTGCTATGGAATTCATTTTATATTGGAATTCATTATACTATAAGGTATTCTTGTTATGTAAGATGTATTGGTCCTTGCTAGAAACTTGTGCACACAAGTATATTGGCAATAAACAATATGAAACCACCTTCCCATCCAAACTCTGAAGGTGTGAATTTGCCTAACAACAGATTTGGGATACCAAACACCTCAATCTCAAACAATGCTCACCTTCCTCGCTTTGTTATACCCATCACTTGCTATTATACACTACTAGTTGTTAAAATTTCTTTACCCAGATGGAATAGTCACTCCAAAATCAGAAGATAAGTGATTAATATTGCAAAGAGATGATGTGCACATTAGCTCATCAGAGCCCTATTTTATGTGACCAGACAAGTCAGTTTTATGCCATGCTCAGAGGGTGCAAAGCCATCAAATGAAGTGGAAACATGCTACCACATGCCATGCCTTGTGGACATCAATGGGCACCTTATCGGCAAGTGAGTGAGTTTGAATGTGGTAGTATGATTAGTCTCTAAAAAATGAGCTTGTTGTACTGTGACATTGCATCTCATACAGGGCACGCTGCTACACCTGATATGTGTACGTGGAACCAGTGGGTTGAATAAGGTGGTATTCAATGAGGGGCAGATACTGCACCACAAAATGTAACCACAGTATGGGATTATCGCTACCTTGTCCTCGTGGCAATAACTAATAAGTTTGCCCACAATGTTAGTTCAACAATGGAGCACTCCAACAGGTCATGTCTGTCTACAACTCTATGCCGTCTGCTGAGAGCTGGATTGGTGGCACGCATGCCATTCATTGCGTTGGCTTCCATTGACCAGTAACCATTAACACCTTGTATTGCAGTCGTCATGTAAATGCCATAACTGGCCTGCCGAGTGTCAAAATGTAGTGTATTTGGATGAGCTCTACTTTGGCTCGTACTAAGTAATGTCCGTATACACATTAAATGCACTGTGATGAGTGCAGTCAAGCTTACTGCATCATTGAGTGGCATAGCAGACAAATTCCAAGAGTGATGGTTAAGGGCATGATTAGCTATAACATCTAATATCACCTCCTGCATATTGAGGGCAATCTGAACAGCAATTGTTACAGCATGCATGGTGTAGAACCCAACGCACTGTCCCTCTTGCAGTCAGCTCCACATCATATAGTGACAAGACAATGCGCAGCCACATGTGGTGAGGAATGTGCAAGCCTTTGTTCTTTGAAGAACAACTGGTATCACTGCTTCCATATCCCGCGCATTTCCCTGCTATGTCATCCAGTGAAAATGTGTGAGATATGGTCTGTCAGCAACTCATCCATTCTAGTCCTCCTGCCCATGCCCACAAGCAGTTGGCAGAGTGTACCTCAGCAGCATATTCATACACTCTTTGATTCCATGCCACAACAACTAGAGGTTGTGATTGCTCTACAAGGTGGCTTTACACCATACTGAATTCTCACAGTTTAAGTACATGTACAATTCTGTGGAATACATTTTATTGTAATCACATGTTTCCTTGTTGTTCCAATTGGCACAAACTGTGGTGTAGTTAATAAATAAACTCTTTTGGGCTTCCAGCCACATAAAAAAAAGTCACACTTATGGTACATTTTGAAGGCATCTATCTCAGCCCCCATTTTCAACCAAAGATGTCACTATATATATTTATGCGGCTGGAAATCCGAGGCGAGTTTATTTATTTACAACACTGTGAAAAACTTCGATCTTGTTGTTACAGTGGTGCAGTTAATTTATAGTAGGTTAGTGCTCAAGTTCATAGCATTTTTGTTTTGTGTCTTGCTACTCTGATTGGTATGGAATTAGTAAATTGATTGAGATTTTTGTTTTGAAGTTCTGTTGTTTTGCTTGAGTTTACATATTGGCTTCTTCATTGTTGCAGATACTGAGTGAATTCATCCATGCTAGAAAATATAGTATCTAGTTGAGAAAGTGGAACATATACACACATCCGACATATTATTCTATTTTAGTACCACGTAAAGAGACAATGCCATCAGAAAGAGCTTGGCAAGAAGGTGGTTTTCTCATTTTAAGGATGTTCATTTTGTCATTAGTGACACTCCACATTTTAGAAAGAGTTTCAAAGTTTTATAGAGACCATTTAATCACATTATTTCTCAATGATCCAAATTGGTGTACTTAGTGGTGTAACAATAGGGTGACAGAATGGGCAAAATTCTATGGGTCCCAAGCAGAAGGGGGCTTCACAGCTCAAGGCTGAGAAGGCCTGCTGTTCCTTGAAACAGCTTCCATAAATTGGGTCTCCTAGATCCAGCACTGACGGAGGGCCCTATCTTATAAATTTGCCACAGGCTGCCAGTGTAGTTAAACCTTTAGGTGTACTCATGAACTGGAAAATGCGAAAAAAACTGAGTGATGAGTACCATATGCTGTTTGTAAAAACCACAAAAATCAGTGGTGGTGCATGAACATCAAACATTCCTATCCAATATCGTTATTGGTGACGAAAAATGATGTCTCCATATTAACATAAGAAAAAGAAAAGAGTAGCTTAGCCCAAACAAAAAAGGAACTCCACATATGAAGGCCAGCACACATCAACAAAATATCATGTTAAACATTTGGTGGAATAACAATGGTGTACTGTACTGAGAATTGCTTCCCCAAGGTTTAACTATCATAATATTTGTAATCTTGGTTGTCCGGGTTGAACCGCGTCAATTTGTTGAAACCTAACGTTTCGGCCATCATTTTGTGGCCTTCTTCAGAGTACTCTGAAGAAGGCCACAAAATGATGGCCGAAACGTTAGGTTTCAACAAATTGACGCGGTTCAACCCGGACAACCAAGATTACATTGACAACATTGACAACGACCGCGGAAGTCTGCACACCTATCATAATATTTATTTCCACCAGCTGAGACATCTTGCAGATGCAATCCAAGAAAAGCAGTGAATAAGACTTTGTGAAATGATGATACCCTCACACTCTGCTAACCTAACAAAAAAAAAAAAAACAAAAAAAATCAGGATGTTTGTAGGGATTCCTGGAACATGAGGAGTGGATGGTGAAAAGGAAGGGGAGGTGGGTCTAGCTGGGATGGAGGTTTGAACCGATCTAGGCAGGGCTCATTCTCATTATGCCGACTGTCACTCCCCTCCATGGTGGCAAAAATTGTATCGCCATCTCAGAGTATGGCAGAACGCTAAAGAGTTCCTGGACCAAAGCCATGCCATGCAATGTCATCTACATTCACCAAGCGGATGTCATTGTGTGCACATCTTACACCGCCTGTCTCAGTCCTTGCTTACTGCAAAAATAAGGTTTATCGCCTTTCCCAGCCGCCGTTATTTGTGATTGGTTTTGGGATTTATTTTCCCATCCTTCCTTAATTTCATTTTCTTAAAGCATTTTCCTGCTAATTGTTATTATTGCAAACATTATTAAAAATGATAATTCCTTCAAAAATGACAAATCCTTTGTCTGTGATAAGTTTTCTGCAAATGTGTAAATACACTACGGCTTTAGCAGAATTATCAGCCATATTTACAGTTTTTCATTTAGAAGTGGATTACTTCGTTATGGGACAGTCTTGTCATTTACATTAAACTACATGAGATATAGACTTGCAGCTTTATGCAACATGTAATACATATCTCAAATCTTTCTTTACATATTTTTTACTTTCATGTTTATATATCTAGTTGCTCTCAGGATGCTAGGATGATATTACAGCTCCAACCATATATGCTGCAGCATAGCAACATCAAACCATTTGCACAATACAACAGTGTACCGTAGAGAAGTGCAATTGCTGGAGTAGTTTTCATACTAATTAGAAAAAAACTACCACAGTTCACTGGTGTTCATAGATCATGACCATGAGTTACGTGGGGTAGATTTATGGGGTAATAAGAAAGAAAAAAAATCAGGGTGTTGGCTGCGTACCACAGTGGAAGAATGACAAATGAAAATGAGGCTCTTGGGGAGAAATTAAATTCAAACTCTTACCGAGCATGGTGGGTGAACGGTTAATGTTGTGGCCTCGCATTCTGGAGGATGCGGGTTCGAATCCCCATCTGGGCATCCAGATTTGGGTGTTCTGTGGTTTCCCCAAATCACTCCAGGCGAATGCAGGGATGCCTCCTTCAAAAAGACCATGGTAGAGTTGCTTCTCATTCCTTGTCCCCAGTCGCATCCTACCTCTAATGACCTTTGCCATCGATGAGGCATAAAGCAATTTAAAAAAAATCAAACTCAGATTTCAGAGGTGAGAATAGAATTGTCATTATTGGTGGGGATTTAAATTTACCAGTTGTAAACTGGGTAGGAAATAAGATTAATAATACAAGGGAACAGAGATTTGCAAATACCTTAGTAAGGGAAGGAGGATTTACACAAGTGGTAGAGCAAAACACTAGCAGACAAAACATCTTGGATATATTCCTAGTAAAGCTCAATGATAACTTTGTGGGTTGTCATTTAACTGAAGCAATAAGTGATCATGAAGTAGTTGCGATGGATATTAGATAATTCAATGAATCAGCAGCCAAAATTGAAGTGGGAAATAGGTAAAATTGTAAAAAGGCACAGATATTTCAGAGAAAGTTTCAGCAAATGGAAGGAAGGCACAAGTACAGTAGAGTCAAGGTGTGAAGAGTTCAAGGAAATAATAAGAAAGGGGGAAGAAATATTTATAAATAAAGAGAAGTAGAGAACCTGTGTAGAATAGAACTCCAATTATCTGAATCAATTGGGACCGGACCCCATTCGGATAGTAAAAAATTCGGATGATTGGATTTTTTCTGAAAATGGGTCTATTTTAATAAATTACTGTATGTATGTTGAAAATGGGAGAAAGAACTATGTTTAAAGAAAAAGAGTTTTTAATGAATTAAATTAAAAGGCAACACTTTTACATGTTAAGTGCACTTACAAGTGCTGAACATTAGTACAGTTTGTACATACCGAGCTGTAAATAAAAGTGTTTGCTTGCTGAACATCTCTGTCAAAAGTAAGTCATTTGTTTTAATCAGTTTTGTGGCAGCCAAGTCGCACATCCGCTTGACGGTGAGAAGTTGCATGATGTCACATTTGGGCTGACGCTCCATCCACTATTTCAAGGATGGCAAATGCTTGACTAGCTGATGGTCTCATGTCTGCTTCAACTTCGATGTTAAGGTCATCCTCTTCCTTGACACTTTCTTCTCTCAGACTTACTAAGTTCTTCATCATTTAGAATTTCATACCCAGGGTCTGACGAATCACACACTACCCACTCTCCTAAATCTTCAGCACTAACTTCTGAACATCCAGGAATTTTCAGAAGAATGTTTCTGAATTCCTCAAGTGACACGTTATCCCCATCTTCTCCTGTCACTTCCCTTTCCCTTTCTTGAGCTTCTTTTTCCTTTTTCTCCTTTTCCTTCTCTTTTTCAGTGGATATGCCTTTCAACTTGTTCTTAATATGATTGCCTTAAGCGATTGGGATAATCAGTGATTCGGATAGTCGGAGTTCGGATAATTGGAGTTCTACTGTACTATAATAGGGAGGTGAGGACATTAAAGATTGGTAACTAAAGGACAGTAGGGTAACTAGAGGGTTGTAGGGAATATTTAAAACAACTAAACAAGGAATTAATAATAGCTAAGAAGATGGCTAAAGATGGTTTCATGAAGAGTATTGTCAGTGCAGGGGGACCATTATTATTATTATTATTATTATTATTATTTATTCGTTGAGACCAACTAGGACCACGTTAAGCCTTTGTTCATTTGGCAGCGAGTTTCATCTTCTTTTGTGACCAGAACTCCTTCATTCGCTTTGAATGCGCTTGTTTGCGCTCCTCTGTCCACAGTGTACACACTTTGACAGTATACTTGGCCACCGCTGAAAAATTCTATCACTCTTATTTTCCAAATTCTGATAACAATGTCACCCCAGGAAAAAGTAATGCAATACTGGCAAGCCAGTATTGCGTTACTGTTTCTTAGGATGCCATTGATGTCAGATTGTGCAAAATAAGAGTGATAGAATTTTTCATCAGCGGCCAAATTTATTGTCAAAGTGTGTACCACTTCTTCTGTTGGAGTGTTCGTCTCGGCTCGTCCCACTTGTCATTTACTTCTTCCGAAATATCTCTCTTAAAAGCATCTTCTGGTACTAGTCCCATCAAACGAAGATCTTCTTTAATATTTACGAACCAGGGCATTACAGTTTAGGATCTGGAATCAAATAAATTAAATTGTTTTTTTGTTAGTTGGTTCTCCTCCATCCTTTTGTGGTTTGTTTTAGTGATTTTCTCTATTTTGCTGTAGACTTCTCGGATCTCTTTTGATGGATACCATTCTTAAAGTTGGAACCCAGAATTCCTCTTATAATTTTCCTCTCTTTTTCTCTAGTTCTTCCTAAAGTCCTTTATCGGCATTCAGGAACAATGTTTCAACTGCAAAAAAAAAAAAAAAAAAAACTACTGGTTTCAGAACGGTTTCATAATGGTATGTTTTGTGAAATACATTTATTATTGTAAACCTCTGGCGAAGTTTGTTAGGCTATTTCTAGTTTGTGAATCCTTTCCCGAATAGCTTCTTTGTCCAATCCGTTTTTCATAATGATCTCACCAAGGTACTTCAATTTTTCCACTTGATTAATGTCCCCGTATTTGGTTTGAAGTTTCAGTGGAGCATCCTCTGCTGTTAGTCATTAATTTCTTTTTTTCAAAAGATATCTGTAAACCAGTTTGATCAGCAATTTCCTTCAGCAAATCAGTTTGGATCCTAGCAGCTTCTAAGTCATCTGATACAATAGTGATGTCATCAGCAAAAGCCAGACTGTTTATTGTGATCCCTTTAGATTTAGTTCCTAATCTTGATGGGCTGTAGTCAATTTCCTTTAATTTTGCTCACCAGGTCCGAATGATCTTTTCGAGAACGCTGTTAAAAAGTAGTGGAGACAGACAATCACCTTGCCAGACTCATGTTGTGACTTCAAAAAGGATTTGACAGACGTCCTAAAACTTAACTTTTGAGTTCGTGTTTGCCAGTGTGGATCTAATTATAGGCAATAGTTTTAGGTCAACTCCAAATTCATTAAGAATGGTCAAAAGCACTTCCCAATCTATTAAGTCACAAGCTTTTTTAAAGTCCACAAAAACTGACACATATTACTTTGACCTGAGCATATAGTATCTGATGATCGTCTTGAGGTTGTGGATCTGTTCCGCTGTCGAGCGATTTTTTTCAGAAGCCCCCTTGGTATTCACTTATTTGGTGCCCAACTTGGGATTCTAATCTCTCCAGGATGGCAAGTGAGAGAATTTTGTATGTTACCTGAAGCAAGGAAATTTCTCTGTAGTTGTCAACAGTCTTCCTACCGCCTTTTTTGTGCAACAGGTGGATAAAAGCTGTTTTCAAATCCTCATTCCAAATTTCTTCTATTTGTTTTTGCAAGATTTCTATTGATTCTTCAGGGGAATATTTCCACAGTTCTGCAGTTAGTCTTCTCCAGGTGCCTTATTTTTTTGAGTCTGGCGATGTTGCGCTTGATTTAATTTTTTTCTGGTGGTAAGGATACCGGGTATCTGAGTAAAGGTTCCTCTGTCTTAATAGGATTTATGGCATTATCATAGTTAAGTATACCTTTAAAATGGTCAGAAAGGTTCTTACAGTTTTCTTTATTTGATATGGCCAGTGCGCCATATTTTCTTTGAAAGCTCAGCGACGGCGGTTTGTATCCTGCGAGTTTTATTTTGAATGTTTTGTAGTACTCTCTAATTTCGTTTTTCTTAAAATTCTGTTTTATGTTTACTATAAGAGATTTTTCATAAATACATTTCTCAGCTCAGGTCGCTCTAGTGGTTGGGCCCATTGGATTTTGTAGGTTTTCCAGTCGGTTTCTGATTTAGTTATTATTATTATTATTAATTTTTTTTTAATTGCGATGGAGTTAAAAGTCCGGTAGCAATTCCGCCAGTTATCCATTTACCCCTTTTTTTATATACATATATTACTATTATGATTTAAAAAATTTAATTCTAAATTCCTTAAGCATCTTTGGAAAATTGTTTATCACTACACTTCATAATTTGTTCCAATCCCTGACACCCTTACCAACAAAAGAAAATTTTCCCACTCCCTTATACATGAAATCGAGCGCAAGCTTATGGTCATGGTCACCTTTCCCCTTCCGTGTACTATTCCTAATTCCCCCCCCCCAAGCTCCATATGCTCTGTACATTCCCAGCACTCTCTTCACCCTCCTCCTTTTCTCCAATGAGTCCCAATCCAGCTCCCTTATCATATCAGTTACTGACTGGGTCCTGCGACAATTTCCACAAACAAATCTAGCCGCTCTTCTTTGCATACATTCCAACTCCTGTATTTGATAACCAAAATGTGGGTCCCAAACTATAACAACATATTCAACTAATGGTCTGACCAAAGTTTTGTAACCCAACTCCCGGTACCTACTCGTATTACCCTCTACAGTAAATGAAGGATTTTGTAACCTTTTCCTAAGACCTGCCCGATGTGCTCTGCCCAAATAAGTTTGTTATCAAATGTTATGCCAAGATATTTACACTTCAAGCTTTCAACAAGGAATTCTGACCCCACACTATAATTGTAATTAATTTTTTGTTTCTTACCTATGTACTTAATAAGCTGACTTTTCTTGGCATTTATCTTCATTCCATGCTGAACAGCCCATTTAGGAATTCTATTTAGGTCACCCTGCAGCTGTTCACCTGTTTTGATCCTTTTGTATACCATTATATCATCTGTAAAATACCTAGACACTGACCGTAACGTATCAACACAATCATTCAATGGAATTATGAACAGCAATGGTCCCAATACACTATCCTGTGGCACTCCGATATTTACCTCCACCTCTTCTGATAATATATTTCCATCTATAACACTTTGCTTTCTGGCTTTTAAGAATCCCTGTACCCAACAAGTTACTTTTTCACCCAATGCACTAGATTTCAGTTTATTTAAAATCATTTTATGGCTCACTCTGTCAAATGCCTTAAGAAGATCTAGTGCCACACTATCAACTAGACCTCCCTTGTCCAATTAATCTGAAATATATTGCATGTAGCCCACCATCTTGCATTCACATGAATATCCTTGCCTAAAGCCATTTTGTCGATCTGAAAACCTGTTTCTTTCCTCACAGACATTTCTGATATAGTTGCATATCAATCTCTCCATAATTTTGCCTCCACTGATGTCAAACTGATTGGCCTATAAATTCAGTCCTATTCGTAATCCCTCCTTTATGAATTGGTACTATCATCACTCTTTTCCAATCCTCTGGTAAGCAGCAAGACTCCAAACTCATTTTAATTTCCTCACCCTTTTTTACTATCTCCTTAAACTCTTCCCATTTTGCCCTCACTGTACTTACGCAATCCTTCCATTTGCTGAACATTTTCCTGAAATATCTCTTCAATTCTTCTATTATGGCCACTAGTTTACAGAATCCCCTAATATCCATCAGTACCACACAGTGACACTTGTTCCTTCAGTTACTTGACACACTACAAGATTTTCATCAGGTTTTATTAGAAAGATATCCAAAATGTTTGGTCCCCTCATATTTTGCTCTACCACTTGTGTAAAACCTCCTTTATTTATTAAATCTCTGTTCCCTTGTGTTATCTATCTTATTTCCCGCCCATTTGACACCCGATAATTTTAAATCCCCTCCAATAATAACCTTTCTACACTCGCCTTTTAACGGTGAATTTAGTTTATCTCCAAGAATCTCATCTTCTTCATTCATTCTTCCACTACAGTAAGAAGCCAATACCCTGATTTTTTTCACTCCAAAAATCTGCCCCTAATAACTCGTGGTCATTATCTATGAACACTAGAGAACTATAGTAATCTTTTGCTAACCAGTAAGAATACCCCTCCACCAATTGCTCCTCTGTCCCTGGAGTACACTCGGTAACTTTCAGGAAAAACCTCATTGCCTAGTACTCCTTCTTTTAACCAAGACTACCCCTATAAGTTTGCAAATTCTATCACTGTGTTCATTATACTTCTACAGTTCACCAATGACCTTATTTTTGGCTTTGTGGTATTTTCAGCACTAACCTTTGTCTTTCCAGCTGTACCCAATTCTGTTATTATTTCAATGGCTTCATCTGCATTGACTGATGCATCAAGAAATTTCTTTGGCTATGTTAGAAAACAGGGGAAGGGAGGGTGTTGGGCACTTATACGAGGGTAGGCTGAAAAGGAATGCACACATGCTTGTAGAAATTGGACAAAAACTGTTAGGAAGATCGGGCAAAAAGTAAATTAAAGTACAATTCTTAAGCTTCAGGATCGTATATTTATTTTTCAACATAGTCGCCATTAAGACTAATACATTTCTCCCAACGTGCAACAAGTTTTTTCATTCCATCACTGAAAAATTCCTCCGACTTTTCTCGAATCCAGGACCTGACGGCTGCTTTCACTTCATCGTCCGAGGTGTAATGTTTACCCTTGAGGTCTCTCTTGACTAGAGGAAAAAAATAAAAATCACTAGGCGCAAGATCGGGGGGAATAAGGAGGGTGTGGAAGCGGTTCAAACTTCAGCTTTCTCATTGCCGCTTAAGTTGCGTGCGAGGTGTGTGGACAAGAGTTGTCATGATGCAAGATTATTGGCTCCAGGCTGCCTCTGACACTAAAAACTCGATGGCGGAGGTGTTGTAGAGTCTGTATGTAGTGAGAAGAATTTATTGTTGCGCCTCGTTCCAGATAACCGGTCACATAAACACGATGAGCATCCCAAAACACAGACAAAAGAATTTTTTTTGCGGATGGTTGTGTTTTGAATTTTTTTTCTGAGGAGAAGACAAATGTTGATACTCAGTGCTTTGTCTTGTCTCTTCTGGGTCGTAATGATGCACCCACGACTCGTCCCCCATCACGATATTCAAAAGGAAGTCGTCTCCTTCGTTACGGTATCGCTGCAAAAGTTGCTGGCAGCATTCCTTTTGGCGCTTTTGTACTCGTCTGTTAAATGGCGTGGTACCCATTGTGCAAAGACTTTACGGTATCCCAACTGGTTGATACTGAAGCCGACACGTTCCTTGGATATTCCAACATGGTTTGCGATATGCTGTTGAGAGATTCGCCCGTCATTTTGAATCAAGTCATCGATGAGTTTGCAATGCCTATCGCCTGTGGCAGTGATCGGGTGTCTGCTGCGTTTTTTGTCAACAATTGTGGCTTTTCCAGGTGTGCAATCACTAAATTTTGTTACCCATCAATTGACTGTAGACCTATCAACAGCATCGTCGCCATAAGCACCCTTTAAATGATGATGAATTTCAGTAGGAGTCTCTTTTTCAGCAGTTAAAAATTTGATAACAGCATGCTGTTTTACTCTCGTTGACATAGCACGAAAACACGTCTCCATATTTACGCTGCTCAAAAACAACTGAATGGACGCCAAGAATTCAAACTGTGCATTCGTGTAAAGGAGGAATGTTACTTCCGAATGCCACCAGGTGCGCTCCTGTAGCTCATTTCGTTCCCTTTCTACAAGCATGTGTGCATTACTTTTCAACCTACACTCGTAGATAAGGATGGAAAATAAATTACAGAGGATTTGGAAAAAGCAGAGATTTTAAGTAACTGATTTAGTGAGACTATTAGGGACAATGAAATAGAAACGGGAGAGTCTAAATTGGATAACGAGCTTAACAAAACAGTTAGAAATGAGCAGACGAAATAATTTTAGATTCATCCTGAGGATATCGTGAAGGAACAAAGAAATCTGGAAAAACATATAGGGGCTGGTGTAGATAATATTACTTCATTACTACATATGTCATAAAGATAGCAGAATGTAATGTGATACCTTATCTTGAATTATTATTTAAAGTGAATCGGGATACTTGTTGCTTACCAGAGGACTGGAAAAGTGTGATAGTCGTGCCGGTATATAAAGGAGGGGTGAGAAGTAGAGACGAAAATTATAGGCCAATCACTTTGACATCAGTGGTAGATAAATTATTGGTGAGATTGATATGCAACCGCATCAGAAATATATGTGAGGAGTGTAAGTGGTTTTCAAGTAGGCAACATGACTTTAGGCAAGGATATTCATACGAATGTCGGTTAGAGGGATATATGCAAGATATTTCGGATAAAATAGACAAGGGAGGCCAAATTGACAGTGTAGCACTCGAACTTGGCAGAGTGAGCCATAAAATGGTAGTAAATAAGGTAAAAACTATTGGAGCGGATGATAAAGTGATTTGCTGGGTAGAAGAATTTTTAGAAGGTAGAAAACAATAACTCAGGGTAGGAAATGCAGTATAAAAAGAAGTGGAAGTGAAAATGTGAATGCCTCAGGGTAGTGTATTGAGACAATTGCTGTACATTATTTTAATGAATAATTAATTGTGTTGATGGTTTACTATCAAGAATTAGATTGTTTGCAGATGACATGATGCTATATAAATTGATGAAAATGCTAGAAGACTGTAAACAGCTGCAGAGTGATCTGGACAGGATATGTAGTTGGATTAGTAAACATGGGATGAAGATAAATGCAAAGAAGAGTCAGCTTATTGGATACACAGATAAAATACTAAAGGTTGATTATGATTATAAGGTGGAGAAAGAATTCCTTATGGAAGATTTGAAATGTAAATATCTACGCATTACATTTGATAACAAGTTTAACTGGGCAGGACACATTGGACAGGTAGTAGAAAAAGATTTCAAAATTCTGCACTTGTTGGAGAGAGTGATGAGTGGATGTACGAAAGAAGTAAAGGAATCCGGTTACAAAACTTAGATCAGAAATGGTAGTATAGTATGTGGCCCACATTTTGAGTATCAAATACAGGAGTTTTTTTTATTGGTATTTGGGCTTTCACCCATACAGCCACTTTCAATTACAGATTAACATCTCTGGTATAACAATACTAATATCATACAGTTATCTATATTATTTTTCAGAATAACATCAATAATATACCAATAATAATATCCTGTAATTATATACAGGTTATTTACAATTAATTTAGATTGTGGTGCCAATATTTTCTATGTGCTGGTACAAAATCTTATAAATAATAATCTTCAGATTTGGAGGGGGTACAAAAAAGGACTGCTAGATTTGTTTCTGGAAATTACCGCAGAATGCAATCTATAAGAGATATGATAAAAAGCTGGAATGGGATTCATTGGAAGACAGGAGGATGGTGAAGAGGGTCATGGGAATGTACAAGACTTATATTGATGATATTGGTTTAAGAATGAAAAGTAGTGCATGGAAGAGAAAATATGACCATGGCCACAAGCTGGCACTCAATTTCAGGCACAAGGGTATAGGAAGATTCTATTTTTTAGGTAAGGGTGTCAGGGATTGGAATAAGTTACCAAGTGAAATGAAGAAAAAATTTACCAAAAATGTTGAAAGAATTTAAAATTGAAATTTTTGGAGGTCAAATGTAGGAGAGTGCAGGAAAGGGTTGGAAGATAGTTGTGTAGGTAAAATGCCACCAAAGCATGCGCTCCATCGCAAAAAAAAAAAAAAAAAAAAAAAAAAAAAAAAAAAAAAAAAAAAATTAAATTATGTTCGGCTACAAAGAGTGGCAAGATCTGGAACAGTGGTTTTGTATACACGATCCTTGACATATTCCCTCAAGAAACCCACTTATAGTTAATAATGGAGTAATACAGGGCGTTCGCCGGGAAACGCAACCCACTGTTAGCGCATACAAGGAAGAAACTGCTCGCGGCGAGCGAGCGGTCAGCTCCCGGCATTGTTCGACCGTCGGCCGCGGACTATTTCATAAACTTGTATGTGCTAAGCATTTAAATGTGACGTAATTCATTAGCTTACCTTATAAAAGATGCTGGAAGTGTTGACACTCTTGTGTAATGCACATTTCACATCTTCTGAACATATTTCGAGACACACGCTGCCCTAACTGACTTAATGATTTTTTGGGTGACTGTTCTAGTCGAAAAGCGATATCGTCAATTTTCTCCTCTGTGAGAATACGGTTGACCAACAGTCTCTTTTTGTTAAAAAATGAACCCGTTTCTCTTACTTTTTTAACCAGACGCAGAATTGTTGATTTAGCTGGCAGTAAAGCGCCAGGATATTCGCGACGAAATTTACTGCGACACTTTTTAAACGACTTCTTCTTCACATATGTATCGTAGAGAAATATTCTTTGTTGCAAACTGTAACGTACCATAATTTTACTCACACTCAAACACGGTACAGATTAGTAAGAGTATGAAGCCCCAAACCAGCCAAACCGCAAAGAAACGTTTATTCACAACACTGATTAATAAGAGACTGAAGTCACAAACTAGCTACAATGCAAAGAAACCGTTCTTAACAATGTAAGGGTCACTGCACTGCACTGTTGGGGCAGCGGAGGTGTTAAACAGTGCGGTGATTCACGGTGCCGTGTGGCGGAAACTGCTGGCTCCGCTGTCCGAGCAAGTTGCCGACGGCAACAGACTGGGAGGGTTGCGTTTTCCGGCGAACGACCTGTAATAATAGTAGGAAAAATCTTGGGGGGGTGATATCTGGCAATCAAGGTGGCCATGTGATTGTTCAATGAGGGCAAATCTGTCTCCCTTGGAGAAGTCAGTTCAAAAGATCTCTAGATCAATAAGCAGGGGTGCCATCTTGTTGTATGCAGGTCCAATACTTGAAGATGTATCATGTTGCAGCAAATTGCCAGGACTTTATAGGCACCTTGCATGTTGAAAGGTTGAAAACTTTAAATTAGTTTTCTTACTGTCAGTGTTCTCTAAACTACTTGAAAAAAAAAATGTAATAAATGCTCACACATTATTAAAGTTTACTTTTGTTTCTGACAAGGCATTTAAAAAGATTAAACTATTTTTCCTGTTGCAAATCGAATGTCAGAGGCGTTAAATTTAAAAATATGTTTGTTTGGAATGAACTACTCCCTTGGACTGTGTTGATTATAAAATTCTCTTGTGTTAATTCTCTTGTGCAAATCAGAACTCTCTGACATTGGTGAAGGGTGCAAGCTCTATACTTAGATAATGTACAAAAAATAAAAAAAACAGATTAAGTATATGAAAAGTATAAGTAAATAAGAAAAGAAAGGGAAATTAACCCACCACATACCATAGTGGACGGATGCGATGAGAGAACACTAATGCTGACAAACAACTACACAATATTTCGGCATCTGCCTTGCTCACAAATAGAAAAACGGGCCATTAGGCTCGGAACGTGTGTGTACAACGAACGTTACCGTCCACTTTGGTATGTGGTGGGTTAATTTCCCTTTCTTTTCTTATTTATATCGCCTAGAAACCGCTTCCATTTTCCTTAGTTGCATCAAAAGTATAAGTAAGTGTGAGAACGTGAAATTAAAGCCACAAAAGAAAAACTAGGTAAGACACTATCTGATCATAACTGTATTGTGCTATAAAATAAAAAAGTTTTTGATTAATTATTTTAGATAACATATTAGAAATTATGAGTAGTATTCTTTTCTTTTCATCAGGAAGCAAATAAAGCCGAAGCAGAAAGGATGACAATGTATCGCTGCATTATTTCAAGCATTATTGAAAGTGAGACAATTTATTTGGAATGTCTTAATGTCATGCTTCAAGTGAGTATATTGTATTTTATATATTCTGAACACTGAAAGTTTTACTCTAGCGCACTGTCTGTTTGCCTCTAGACAATTATTCCAGTATCCCAAGCATTTACGTTCATACAGTAAGCCAATAAAATATTCCCAAGCCGCACACCAAGGTTAAACTGGTATAGCATGTCACCGCTCTTGGAATGACCTACTTTCATTCCATTTAAATTAGTTGAATGTAGTTAGTGTACACACTAGAGTACTGACTGTGGACCAATTGTTTGTTTTTGTTTCTGTGGTGTTCTGAAATCCAGTGTGTTGTACCAGTTTGCCAAAGAACCAACAAAGGAGCATTTTATTAATATGTATGGCAGGTAAGTATAAACTGAATAGTAATTATTCAAGAATTTGTAACTGGTATTGCATATTTCTAAACATTTTACATGATGAAAAACATTACCAAAATTTTCTGTGGCAACCAGTGGTTCCATTTAATTTCCTTACCTAGCAGTTTGTTATGCATGAAAATGCCGATCGAGCGTGGTGGTGTAACGGCTAGCGTTCTGGCCTCGCATTCAGGAGGACGGCGGTTCGAATCCCTGTCCAGGCATCCAGATTTGGTTTTCCTATGTTTTTCCAAATCACTCCAGGCAAATGCCGGGATGCTTCCTTCCAAAGGCCATGGCGGAATTCCTTTCCATTCCTTGCCCGCCATCCTTTCCCATCTCTAAAGAGAGACGTTAAGCAGTTAAAAAAATAATAATAAAAAAAGAAAATGCCAACTCTCTCCTTGAACTTGGAAAAATACAATATCGGCAAGTCCATTTTCTGCTATCCCATTTTCAGTCTGACATAATTTTATTGATAAATGCTACAGAAATTTACACTTTTGTCCTCTGAAAATAAATATTTCACGAACTGGACAGCATACAACAGATTAGAATAGAGATATTATTTTTTTGTAATTGTTAATAAAACAGTATTTAGTAATTACTTAACTTAAATTATAAAGGTTCGATAAATTGCTGTTTCCATGGTTAAGTTGCCAGTCAGCTTCTGAAGAATTATCATAGCAAAGTTACACAAGTTCATAATTAGTAGTACTGTGTGCCAGTCACTTTATTTCTCAACACACCCACATATGTAAACCAATTTACCCTCACCAAATTATGATTTAGCAATTGGAAGTTCTCGATCCACAACCTGCAGATCCTTAAAATGGAAAATTACCACAGAATATGCATGTGCCAGAAAAGCTTCCATCTGCTCAGTCATTCACAAACAAAACCACTTCTATTCATCAATGTCTGTAACACTGACAATATTCCATTGGTCATGATTAATGAAACTGGTAAACAACCTAATCTTCACTCAGAGCTGCCACAATGACAGGTAGCCAAAAATGCACCCACTCTACATTTGTGTACAAGACCATCCGTACCTCTTTAAGGCTGGGCGCAGCACCGTTTCTGTGTGTCTATCTTTTGGGGCGGAGCAGTTAATATTGAGATGCAGGGCAGCGCAATACTGCACTGCATGCACACTGCACCATGTTGTGTTCACGACTCAGAAACTGTGCCACGCGGCTCACTCGTGCCAGTTTTTGCCGTAGCAATTCTTGCTTTATTTATAATCTTGCTTTACTTATAATCATTTTCAACTATGGAATAAGAAAAATTGATTAAACTGGTGTGTAACCAACCTGCGATTCACAATATCAGTAATAATAAATACATAAAAATTAAATTTAAACAAGAAATTTGGGCAATGAGCCTAACAAGTGGCAAGTAAATTCAGCATTTATTTATCATAGAATTGTCCACTTAAATTTTCACTTTTATTTTCTCTTTTTGAATTCATTTTTAATAAAACTTTAAAAAAAGATTGATATATAGGCTATTATTACATTATTTGTTCTACGCCATTCAGTAGTGTCCCCAAGAAACACTTTTTTTTTTCCTTAACCGTGGCACACGTCCGACTGAATTGAACTCTTCTGCTTCTTCTCACTCTTCAAGGCAACATCCGGCCAACTCCTAATGAGAGAGGGAGGATTCTTGTGAATACAATTTCCAGAATAAATTGTTGAATACTGCTTTTTTAGTTTCAAGTGTTTCTTATGTTCTGTTATGTAGTTTTCTTAAAAATATAATATGAAATAAAAGAGAAATATGTTCTTATAAATGTCAAGTACCATCAAACTCTGAATAATTAAATAAATAACCACGAAAATACTGCGAGATTTTCTTCAGTTCTAATAGGTATTTGAGCGTTGTTGAGAAAGTAACAGGTTAGATTATGCCATGAATCTCCGCTCGAGTTATCCGGAAATAATCTTTTGAGAATTCTCTTGTCATTGCAAAAGCCAGATGAGAGTTTCTTCTTTTTGTATACTCACTTTCACATAGTTTTATCTAACTCAGTTTCTGTTAAAGTAATAACAATTCTCCAAGCTCATCATCCCAGTCTGATTCAGAAATCAAAAATCGAGTTTTTGCATCAACACGTTTTTGGTTACGCTTTTTTGTCAGTTTCTCGCACAACACAACAATGCTTTGTAAACTGCCACACAAAACTGTGCTCTAATATACGCGGGCAACTGCCAAACACAGTGTCTGTTTTCGTGCTGCCCTGCCCTGCGCTGCGCTGCCCTTACTGAGCCACGCAGCTCAATGTGTGCCCCTGCTAAGATCAAATGCAAGTAATTATACCCCATTCAGTTAAAAGAGGTGGCTCAAGATCAGTCTGCTCTCTCCTCACTTTGCTGCCCTTAACTCTACATGTTAAGGTGAAATTTACCATTCATCTACATGGACACAGCATTCAGTTTGGAGAGGCAGGAAGAGAGAGTGTGATGAGGTGAGGAACGGGGCCGGGGAAATGTGATCTTGAGCTGCCAGTTCAGAGTGAACAGGGTATAACTAATTAAATACATTCCTTTGTATTACTGTGCAGGCTTTGTAAGCACCTTAGAATTTTGGCAAATTCTAGTTTCTTTGCTTCAATTACAAGGGAGGAAGTAAGTTTACAGTAAACATATAGTTATCATTGCATACAAAGGTTATGGGAGGAAGCTGATACCACAACCTAACTTATTAAATAAACCATTTTAAAAGTAGTAAAGACCCCCAACATTTAATAAAAGCACTAAATTAACCTTTTATAACAGTAAAGAGACTCTATGTTAACCTGAAATAGGATAATCCATGATAGTTCAACTTGTAGACAATATATTTCTGCTTTATGAGCATTTCATTATTTTTGGGCACTGTTAATAGCAATAAAGTCATTCAACATTTAATAAAAGTACTAAATCAACTTTTTTATAATAATAAAGAAACTTTTTAAACCAACCTGGAATAGGATAATCCATTAATGTACCATTTGCAAACAATGGATATCTGCTACATGATTATTTCACTATTTCTGGACACTTTCAAATTAAATAAAGTAATTTTTAAATAATAATAATTCAAAAGAAAGTTAAATTCACTAAAATTCCGTAGTTTCTGACGTAATTTTTAAACACTTCAATAAATGCACTTAACTTTTAACATTTTTTATCACATGTTCCTAGTAATTTTCCGAAATAAAAAGTTGATTTCCTGAAAGAACTAATAATCTAGTTTAACATATTTAAATTTCAGAACATTAGATGCAGTAGAACAGATTTTATATAAGTTTTTAGAATTATTTCATCACTTGACACACGTGGTCTACATAACATTTATTTACGACTAAATTCAAATACTTCCAGAGATAAAATAACTTTTTAAAACACGTAATTAAATCTAAAGAAAACTCCAATAATTTCACCTTTTTGATATTAGTAATACTTGAGTTATTCACGAAAAACCAGATGACTTCTAAACCCTTAGTTAACAAACCTTGTCTAAGCTGTAATTTCATTATCCGGCCACGGATTTTTGTATAATTTACACCATTAAACTCGGGAATTTTTGGTGAACATTTTGACACTAATTTTATTTAGGTTAATTGTAATTCAGCAGAATTTCGAAAAGAAAACTGAATAAATTCAAACGTTTCGGGAAATTCTCACTTGCTTAAAAGATGTGGTATCACTACGCAAATTAAACCAAAATTAAAACTAATCACTCCAAATTTCCCACTAAACATCCTTTGGACTTCTAGCAGATAAGTCAACACACTGTCAAAGTTTGAACATTTTTTATAATCTAGATCGTTTAGTAAAATATACTCACTTTTTATTATGCGGAGACAAAAAGGTGTGGTACAGTTGCTTACGTCACTGGTTTGGGAGGTTTCTATAAAATGTCGTTCCGCAACCTCGTTGTGTCTTTATCTCGGGAGCGTTATGTGAAGTTAATGTACGCAAGTTTGTTTCGGAGTGGGAAGGAGGCGGTTAGCAACCTACACTCACTGTCGGCCATGTTGGTATCATGGGAATCGGCTGGGATGGTAATGTCCATTAAGAACTTTTAAATTTCAAAAGGGGTTTCGGCGGTAATTTCTCTCCACAACCTACAATTTTCTGGAAACGAGTGTTCGATAGCCTGCTCAACTGTTTAATGCATTATTTTAGTAATTGTGACTTTTTAAATAAACTTAGAATTTTTCTTGAAGTGAATTGTTGTGATTTAGTAGTAAAACCTTTCCTCAGCTTTGGGTTATAAAGCTTTGTGGCGGCCGTTTAGCATTTCAGTTAAGTTTCTAATTAGGCAACATGGTCATCAAAAATTATTAAAGTCAGTCAGAACATTTTCGTCAGAGAACTTTTCATTCTAAGTGAACTGCTAGTTAAGGCACTAAAGCGATACTACCACCCCGGTATCAGCTTTGGGTCTTACAGCTTAGCACTACTTCCACTGGCAGAGGGTCACTCTTATGTTACAACCTGCAAGTACTCATCTCCCACACCTAAAGGGGCAACAATCTGCACAATTAACGTAACTACGCTATCACTGTTTATATACATGTGTGTTTGTATATTTGAAATGCAAATTACTTTAAAATAATTATATCAGTTAAACAACAACAATCTACTGAATTTTTACCCTTTTTACTTTAACTTCAATTCATTTAATTTGTTACATGTAATTTTAAGTAGCAGCCAGTGAAGATTCAGTAGAAATTAATGACAGATTTCCAAGTTTTTTCTGGCTTACTGAACGTCTCAAGTAATTTTTTTTTTATTAATTTTAATTTGGAAAAACGTCTTTCCCAACTGATTATACAGGGAGTGTTATTAAAATTCTCTGAGTTCTAACAGTATTCAAATACAACACAGTTAAGTTTCTTTGTCACAAATAGTTTAACGCATTGAAAGGTTTCATATAATTGGTAACATTTGGTATAAATTCTTCTTGAAGATCATTTGCATTTATATCCAATTCATTTTCAACCAAAAGTCGATTGCCACAATAATTTCCTGGCATTTTGACATCCATATACTTGAGTTCTTAAAAATCATACAAAAACTGAAAACTTTTACCATCTGTTTCCAGGAGTGTGTATCATTCATTCAGAGAATTAAGAGTAATGTTCAGAATATAATTGAAAAAGTTTATTTGAAATTTATTCTCCTCTCTTAAGGGATCATTGTCAGTTTCTTCATTGTCAATTTGATGCTTTTTCCTTTTGGCTTTAACTTCAGTTTCAGCAGAAAATTCTGTACTGCGTTGAAGATTATTTGCAATTTCATTAGCAGCAATTTTCATCTGATCATATCCAGATTGTATATTGCATGGTTTCTGATAATATTTTTACCGAAGCTGATAAATTTAAGTTACAGATTGCAATAGCTTCAAGACAGAATTTATTTCAAATAAATTGTGACTGCATATAAACCTGTAATTTTCAATATTTTTTTGCTAACCCTCTTCCTTTAAGTCTAGTTTTTGCATCTTGTCATCTTTTATTATTTGGAGTAATGCATCACAGATTTTGCAAAGTTTAGATCATAATGATTTTAATTCATCTACTCTGTTGACCACCTTGTGGCATTCAACAGTCTTACAGTTAACTGTGGAAAATATTTTTTAGAACATCCCAACACTTTGTAGATCGAGAGAGAAAGTGTAAAGTTTTTGTGCAATAGAAAAAATAGTATTTGTTTCTGTAGAAGAAGACACTGCATCACTCACAAATAGGTTTGTAGAATGACTTGAGTAGGGCACATAAAATGCCCTTGGATTTTTTTCAAGGATCCTATTTTGTACATACTTTCTAATACCTTTCATATTAGCTCCATTCTCATAACCTTGTCTTCTAAACCACATCTCAAAACCCAACATTTTCTAAATGTGGCAAAATAACTTCTTGTCAAGCTCTCTCCAGTTGAGTCACTAGCTTCTCAGAAAACCAAAAAGGAAGTCTTCGATTTCATACTTATTTTTAATTGAGTTATAAGAAACAATTCTTATTGTTAAAGAGAGCTGTTTAGTTGACAGGGGCTGAGGTACGAATGGCGATTATCAAAAAATATTTAGCAGTTTTTGTTAGTTTAACTATTTGTCTTAAAATTCCATTTCTCAATTCATGTTTTGTGTTTTTACATAGATAAGTCACAGACCATTTATCAGATCCGCATTGAACTTTTCTGACACAGTGTTCCATAAGTGGATCAAATTCGGAAAGCAATTTTACCAACTTTAGAAAGTTTCCATTATTAGGCTGAAACAAATATTCAATTTTTTCACAAAAAATCCGATGAGGGCAATAGTCTAATTGAATCAGTTTTTTGAAAGGGCATAACTGACATTTTTTCACATTTGTCTTTTCTGAGTTTTTTTTTTTTTTTTTTCCTGGTTATAGAGCTGTCAGTTTCTTTTGAAAAGGCATAGAGGGACATGTTAAGGTAACATATTTCAAATGAAAGTACAATATAAAGCTAAAAAAAATATCAAATAAGGCTTTTGGCTCAGTTTTTGTTTAGCCTTCTGAAAGTTTACATTCAATAAAGGAAGAATTATTTACCTGTATCTTGAACATCTGTTTGCAGTAGAATTCTGGAGTATGTTATATGATCTAAGATTATAAAGTTTCTAATAGCAAACCAACATGGATTTTGGAAGAACGGATCATGCGAAACACAGTTGGCCCTTTTTTTTCATGACGTAATGAAAGCTATTGACACAGGTTCATGAGTTGATACAGTTTTCTTGAATTTTGAGCAAGCTTTTGACTCCATGCCACAATACTGACTTTTAGTGAAAATTTGAGGATACAAGATTTTCCAACTGGTCAGGCACAGTATGTCATTGTAGATGAGAAAGCCTCTTCTAATCTAGATGTTACTTCAGGCGTACCTCAAGCCAATTTGGTAGGACCTCTTCTTGTCTTATTTTTTTATAAATTATCTCAGTGACAACATTAATAGCAGATTGTGTTTGTTTGCTGATGATGCAGTTATCTAGAAGGAAGTAAGGTTCTCTGACGATTGCTTAGAAATTCAGTGTGATATCGATGCTATTTCAGAATGATGCTATGAATGGCAACTTACACTAAACTGCAAAAAGTGCAATGCAATGCACATAACTAACAAAAAGAATCCGCTTGCTCAAGAGTACACAGTTAACAGCTTAGTTGTTGACACGATTCTGTGAAATATTTGTGCATAATAGTGTAAAGCTGCATGAAATGAGAAATGCACATAACTTCCACTATAGGTAAATCTAATTCTGGGGTGTTAAGATTCGTAGGTCATATTTTGAAGAACTGTAACGTTCCTACAAATGAAATAGCTTATAAAACTCTCGTGCGCCCATTTTTGAAATACTGTGGTGGAGTTTGGGATCCTTATCGCAAGGGATTGATTGAGGCGTTAGAGAAAGTACAGAGGAGACCCGTTTGATTCATGACTGCTTGCTACAGTGCTTATGATAGTATCACAGACATGATACATATATGGGGCTGGGTCTGTCTGGTAGATAGATACATTGATTTTGTTTGAACTTGTTAGCTGATACGTGAAATTCATCTTTCATTGACGAGTGCAATGAAATACCTCCTCCATATCATATTTAGGGTGCAACCACAAGATTGATAAGGTCAGACTAATAAGATACCATACTGATGCTTACATGTATCTTTATTTCCTTGGGCTATTCAAGAATGGAATGCCCAGAATTAGTTCTGGTGCAAAGCACCCTCTGCCATTAACAATATTTGTGTATTGCAGAGTTGGGTTGTAGATATCCAATTCTTTCGATTCTCTAAAAGTATGTGATTTACAGTATTTTCATCCATTTTGAGGGCTTTTGTAAGATTTTCTCATTTAGAATAGTTTTTTTTTTTTTTGGGGGGGGGGGGGTAATCGAGTATTGCAGGAGAATAATACACAAGAAAAACAAAAACTGGATCACTTGTCACACTAAATCAACCAACCTATCTCAGTGGCCATTGTTCAACTCCTACAAATAATGTGAAAGCAAAAATCTACGAGTTCCTTCATTAATAGGAAACTATATATATTTATATTTTAATTTTGTGTGGTCCTTTCTCAACCAATATTTTATGTGCTTCAGATGTCATATAGAAATAATTCCATAATGTGGGATCAAAAGGAATTTCGTTCAATAGCTGCTGACTGCTGCTACCACCTGGCTCTTGATGAACTTCTAATGGTGTCATTTTTGGGGTTTCTTCAACAACTTCTTCTTCTGCAAATGATTGGGGCAGCACTGATTTTTTTTATTTGCCAAATCCAAAGCATTTGCTGTTCTTGACTTATCTAAACAGGACTTTTCCACTAAGAATTCCTTCATAGCTTAGGTTTCTCCTTCGTTCCTCTTTCTTTAAGCGTTTATTTTGACTTCAAGACAATTTCTTTTCTTTTCTGTTCAATCCTGTGATAAAAATATTAAATAAAAATCCACAGTCCTGCACAAAGATGGAAAAGGATACCGCAAATGCCTCGATAGTCGCTTTTGGTAAATCATAATTTGTAAACTTAATGTTGGAATAACAAAGTAAAACATTGCATAGAGATTTTTGTTTATTGAATGATTCAAATTATATTTTAATTTCACTGCCTAAGTTGTGCCCTACGTTGTTGCGTTGCAGCCTCCTCTCTGCACCACATCATGGTTTGGCCCTCAACAGAATCACTGAACATGGTGGGTGAAGAGTTAACATTTTGGCCAAATCATTCATTAAATATTGAGGAGCCAATATGTAATATGCCTATTTTATCATGGATATATCCTCTAAAATAGTTTAAATGGACCTTAGCACCTGCTAGTTACATAGCAAATCACTTTTAGAAGCTTTTTCTTAGTTACTTCAGTTAGTTCACTTTAGGTGGTCAGACCCATACATCACGTAAATATTCAGAACTTCAAAAAGGTGAAACCATTTATTAGAAGCTCCAGTTCTGAGTTCATTTCCAGAAATTCAGGAGAAAATAATGATCAGTTTAAGGTATAATATGTATAGCCACAAAAAATCTATTAAGAAAGTTATCGCAAAATTTAGAACATGGCCAGACTAATTTTTTTTAATGATATATTCCACAGTTTTTAAGATATTGGAAAATTCGTACACCATTAGATTCAGAATAAAAAGTTGCACCTTTTGTGGAAAAAATATACCTCATCGGGAAAATAAAAATAGGTTTTTTGGACAAAAATAGGTATTGACAGATTTCATCATTTGCAAGAATAACAGAGATACACGCTTGAAACTATATACACATCAAAGGAGAAAGATGCACTTATCACGAATATATGGTTTTTTTTGCAACCTATACATACAATAAACAAGTCTTTCATGTATGATGTTATGTGTCACACAATGACGTCATGCTTTACAACATTTTCTTGGTTATGCATGTTAGTTAATAACATTTCTAAGCATCCGCAAATATACTGAACACTAAAAAAAAGTATGTATTGCATTTAAATCGTCATATCAATCATTAGATGCTTATATTTACGTCTATTCTTTTGATAAATAGAAGTTTTCCTTAAATTCTTTGTCCATCGATATGTAAGATAAAAGTTTTAATTTTCAAACATCAATGTTAGCGAAAGCTTTCATTAATTTGTGACTTAGCATGGGTCAGAATTACAACTGGCATGTAACGCTACAGCAGCGGGCATGAATAATATAGTTTTTTTTAAAAAAATAATTTAAACTGTGTCCTATTTTTGAAATTATTACATCATTGTTGCACACAATAGTTGCACACTGAATGTAATCTGTGCAGGCTAGACTACAATTAAATATTATGTGGCATAATGTAAGTTTATAAGATTTATTTTAATCTTCTTTGCTTTCACTGAGTAATATTACTGAGGCTATTATTTCCGCAACATGTAACTATGTCAGATATTCAGACGTTGTAATATTGATCTGAATCACGGATAACAAAACAGAAAGGTGCAAAAACCCTGGAAGATATTTGATCAAATACGGCACTTTTTGAGTGAAGTTTGTGAGGTATGTATATATTTTACAGCTCTAAGAGCAACACACATTATACAGTTTAATCTATCAAACATGTGTAACAATTTTCAGACTAAAAGGACGATTCCTTTATGAGTCCCAGTGATTACGCTAGGTGATGTATTATTGCCACTAAAATGTGATACAGTACATGTATTAACATGCATGACATTGAACCATTGTTTTTCTGGCAGCAAGTTTAGAGTAGTATGTGGTTAGGTTGAAATGCAACCTGAACCCAGATGGAAACTTATGTTACAGCCCAATACACGAGAAATTACATTGGATTTTATTTTATAACAATTATATTTAGTTAAGCAATTGCTAAGAAATTGTAAGCTACCTTAGAATTTTGCAAATTCTAACAACGAAGCTTGTTTACAGTAGAATGGGCATAAGTGGACCAACCGATAACGCAGCCTTAGAGCCATTTACGGTGCTAATTAAAGCCACTAAGCAAACTAAATAGGGAATACAGATAATGAACCAACTTTTAATAGTAATAATCATGTTTTAATCCTACCCAAACAGTGGTAGCAGAATATAATCCTTTACAGTATATGCAATATTTTGTTACAATATAATTTCACTATAATTCAACACTTTTCTTCACTCTGCGAATTCTTCATAATAATAAACAGTCAAAAGATAAAAAAATTTGTTATGAAGAAACCATAATAAAGAGTTTAAAGTCATTAAAAGCCTAAAAAGTCAGTATAAATAAGAAAAGAAAGGGAAATTAACCCACCACATACCAAAGTGGAGGGATGCGATGAGAGGGAACACTTATGCTGACAAACAACTACACAATATTTCGGCATCTGCCTTGTTCACAAGTAGAAAAACGGGCCATTAGGCTCGGAACGTGTGTACACAACGGACGTTACCTAATGACTGTACACACGTTCCTAGCATAATGGCCCGTTTTTCTACTTGTGAACAAGGCAGATGCCGAAATATTGTGTAGTTTTTTGTCAGCATAAGTGTTCCCTCTCATCACATCCGTCCACTTTGGTATGTGGTGGGCTAATTTCCCTTTCTTTTCTTATTTATATCGCCTAGAAGTCGCTTCCATTTTCCTTAGTTGCATCATAAAAAGTCAGTATAGTAATTTATTACGAAAATATGCACTATAAAAGCCATGAAATCAGTTGTTAGAAGTGTTATTAGAAGTCAGCTGATAGCGTTTGACAAATGTAACTTCTTCCAGTACAACATACTGAAATTTTATACAGTTTAAAGCAGGGGTGGCCAACCCAAATTATCTTGCGGGCCACTTTGGAAGTCCATCATTACTCCACGGGCCGCATATAAAATTATATATCCCCACTACAGACATTGTTTTAGAGTGAAAAATTGAAACATGAGTTATTATTGTGTTTACTATTATTCTTACATGTAAACATAGATAATATAATAATAATGATACTAAATGCTCATTGTAAAGAAATATCTAACACAAAAAATGCAATATAAAAAATATTTTGTAAAAGTGTGATGAATCTCGCGGGCCAGAAGTGGGCTGCGGGTTGGCCACTCCTGGTTTAAAGATTGTTTTTAAATATAATATGATAAAGTTGACATGTGCTCATGGGAACTTTTTAGGATTTCAAGCAAGTCGCATAAATTCAGCGGGAGAAAAAATGTTCAGGATTAGTGTTGTAAAAAAAACAGTTTTTTTTCTGACGTGAAAAAAAACATGAAAAAAACTGTGAAAAAAAACATGTTTTTTTTTCTGGGACATGTTTTTTTTCGTAACTACTAAATTTCAAATTTTTAAGGCATTTATTATTTAATATGACTGTTTTAGAATTTATACTAAGTACTTATCTTACTTTTAAATCTACTATAACTTTCTGGTTCAGTAGGAAAAAAAAATACAAAAATAATGGTAACATCGTCTGAAGTTTTCTTTTACGAAAGGGGACTTCCCGAAAAGGCTAGGTTGCGTGAGAAGGAATCCCCGTTCGGCCGTTCCCCATTGTTTGGATTGATACTCGCTATTTGAACTAGTGCTGCCAGGCCCTACAAATTTATCTGTAGCCCTACGAATCTTTTCAAAAAATTAGGAAATTTAACTACGGTTTTTTGCCTCTTTTTATTACTTGTTGTGCATCCTTATATTTGTATACTTGTTAAACTCGCAGCGTATAGTGATAATACTGAGTCATTGTCAGTAATTATGAATAATTTCCTTGCAACCGTTGGCGTAAACCAACGATTGAAAACAAATAAAGCTCCTATTTTGTATGATAATATATTTAAATTCAAACTTAAAAGACCGTAATACAGAACTATCGGCGCAGTCTTCATTCACAGTGTGTACTTTGCTCACAGTTTAAAATTGCAATCTCAAAAGCTTTTGCAAGCAATACAACCAGTAAAAGGAAATGTAACTATTTCTGAAGTTATGGATCTAGAGGGGACAGAAAAAGAAACAGAAAATTCCAACTCCGACCGAACTAGTGTTGGTAGTACTGATACTAGTGAATGTGGTTCTGACATAGAAGATGAATAAAAATTATGTTACCTATATAGATACATTGATGAATCATTATGTAAGATATTATATGATTTAGTAAGGTTTAAAACACACATGTAAAATGTAAGTTCCATAAATAAAACTATAATTTATCAAATATATAGTTTTCTGAAAAAAAAAAAAAAAAAAAAAATTAGAAAAAAAACGAGGGCGCTAAGTTTTTTTTTTTCATGTTTTTTTTTTCACAAATCTGATTTTTTTTTTTTCAGTTTGCAACACTATTCAGGATATACAACTGTAAATTTTAAACAAAATTTTGTAAGCCTTTCTGAGAAATAATTATGAAAGAAAACAGTGATATTTTCAACATATCTGTTTCGTTTTTTGCTAGACCCAGAAATAAGTTATTTCAGAAATTAATCATATATCAGATAAAGCAGCTAGAGACTAGGAAAAGTTTTTTTTAGGTATTTGAGAACCTGTTGAATCTGTTAAAACATGTCTTAAAGTCAGCATAATAATATTAGCGCACTCGAAAAGTTTGTTACTACATCTTAGATTGTATTTTTAGAGTTTTTGCTACAGGTGAATAAACAAGTCATATTTGGTATCAAAAGAAAGCTAATTTCGTTATAAACTGTAAAAACTTTGTTTGAATCTTGTAACTTCAAAATGGCCAATTTTATCAACAGATTTCATAATATCACTCGATGACCTTTTCATAGCAAATCCGTTATAAATACAGAAATTCTTATAAGGATATAAATTATCAGTTCCCTCAAATCTAGCTACTGTTAACGTTTCAGAACTATAGAGGCTGTATGAGCCAAGAATGAAGGACTATTTTGTGAAGTCTGAAGGTTTTTGCCCAAGTTGAAATTTGGTCCCCTGTGGGGATACACGAACCTATATATATATGACCAGCGGGGTCAAACATTGCCAGTTGCTGGTAGTCACTCAGTGTGTTAAGGTGGTAGGTTGTTGTGGCGTGTTGCGTTTTAGCAGGAAGTGGTGTGAAGACACCATGTGCGCAGTTTCGCCATGACCGTATTTTGGTAGCGCAATTGAACTTTTGTAACTAACATGTGACATTCATATTTTTATAAAGGCGTTTGGTCTGGTCTGATCTAGTATTACTACTTGCAATCAAAAGAATTGATGAAGAATTTTCCGATTGCCATCGATTGTTTGGACTTGTAAATTTATTCAAGAATATAGTGAACTTTGAAACAATAGTTGTGACTTTCTTTTATGATGCTAACCTAACCCTTCCTATCTTGTGGTTTAAATCAAGACAGGTGGGAGCCGAGATAAATTCAACCAATCGATAATCCAGTGGTTACATATTACACGGTTGGAGTTAAGGTGATATGCTACATATCCTAACCCCGGTATAGGCTAGTCCCTTACAAAATTATATGTCAGAACACTTAAAAGAAAAGTATGTATTTTGTTTAAATTGGCATATTAATTATCAGTTTTTTTTTGTTCCTTACTGAAATCATTACATGGTTTGAATGAAAGAAATTCAAAATGTGGCCTAAACCACAGTTAAATATTGCGTGGCATAGCGTAAGTTATCAAGATTTATTTTTATCATCCTTCGTTTTCACTGGGGTCATTATTGCAGCCAATGTAAGCTGTCTCAGTCGTTAAAATATTGATCTTCATCACAGGTAATAACAAAGAAAGGTGTAAAGCGCCCCATACACTTACAGACGAACTACAGGCCGATGCCTGTGACGAAGAACTGTAGGCTGAAATCTCAAAGCACCACACACATAAATGACAACTGCCTGTAGGCGGTGGTCTGTACAGGCCATGGACTGTGTGCTGCCCACTCACTAGAGTTTGTGAACTTCAGGCCAGTGGACTGTCGTTCAAAATCTATGAACTCGCGCGGATACAGTGTAATTGTTCGTTTTAAATTCACAGTTTCATGAACATCATTCACGTTCATAATGGGTCACATTTTATTATGAAGAAAATGTTGTGCGATTGTGATCTTGAATAATATGTTATTACTTTCAACACCGGGACGAAAAAAGGGGTTTTGGATGAAACAGTGGTTGCAAGAAAGGAGTAATCGTTCCCACATGACATTGTTGCGTGAACTACGACAATCACATACGGATGACTTAATTAATTACTTAAGAATGAGTGACAAAAATTTCAATGAACTGTTAAGTTTAGTTAGTCCTTTCATCACAAAGGCAGACAACCGAATGCGCCAAGCAATTACTGCAGAAGAAAGACCGATAGTCACCTTGAGATTTTTAACTACGGGTTAGAATGTTGAAGATTTAAAGTTTCCTTTGAGAATTTCATCACTAGCACTTGGTAAGATAATACCAGAAACTGCCAAATTTTACATAGGGGTAAGAATAATTTTTATTTTGTTTATTGTTCAGTAACTTTTTATATCATAATAAACCACAGAAAAGATATAAATATATAGAAAATGTAACTTATAGCCAAAATATAGACAGAATACGCTCAATTCCATATACAGTTAGTTATTGCATTTTTTTAAAAATAAAAAACTGTGACAGTTCTGAAGCGTCAGGGTCTTTTTTTTTTATTTGCACGACTCATCTTTTACCTTCCACAAACATGGAAATTGCCGATATAATTCAATAAATGAGGAAATGATTGTGGTTTGTTGTCCATTTTCCTGACAGTCCAAAACAGATTAAACAGTGCGAAAGATCTGTGGCCTGTCGTCTGGCACAGAAAAACGTATCTGCCAGGCGTGATAACTGCAGTCGAACTGCGAGTGTGTGTCCGTTGTGGCCTTGAGATTATAAACTTCAAAGATTGTTAACTGCGGACTGCTGGCAGTTCAGGCCCCGATCTCAACAATCCACACACTGACAGTTACGCAATATCTGCAGTCTACGATCTTAATACCGACTGTATGTGTGTATACAACAACGATAAACTGACAGTCCAGTGGCTTCAGATAAACTGTAAGTATGTGGGGCTCTTAAGAACCTGTAAAGATTTGGGATCAAGTTTATATCGTGATGCATGGTGACGCTGACGTGCAATACAGGGAATGTATTAATTTGCATGTGATTGAAGCTTTGCTTTTCTAGCGGCAATTTTAGCGGAGTTGGGATTTGGCTGAAATACATCCTGTACCAAGTTGACAACTGAAGCTTTTTTTACAGCACAAGCGACGCTAAATAACAATCAGCTTTATTTTGTAACAATTCTGTTTAGTTAAGCAACTGCAGAGAATTAAATTTCCATAACACTCTGTTAAACCTGACATTTTTGATGGTCTTTGGGGCTAGTTCTGATAATATTTACAGGGTAAAAGGATGATTTAAGTTTTTTCTTTTCTAAAAAAAAAAGATGGCTCCCAGCGTACATCATGATGCAACAGGATAAAAAACTGGTAGTGCAAGGTCAACAATGCAAATATTGAATAATATACTTTAGGGATCAGAGAAAAATACTAGGAGATGGGAATTTTTTCTAAAGAAATTATTGTTTATTTTAGCTCCATCAGAGCAAGGGTTCAGAAGAAATAAATTCTGAAAGATTTTCACAACTATGGAACTACTGTGTAGTTTCTATTTTACACGAATTACTTTTAAAGTACAAAGAACACAGTAGAGTCACGTACATCAAAAGTTGGGGGAAATTTTATGGAATGTTTTGATATTAGAATCAGTCCAGGGGAATAGAAATTTTGGGAGTATTTCAAGATTTTGTGTTTTATAACTTTAAAAAATAATTTCTTTTACACAAGGACATTTTGAAACAAGTCCTCATGGGATTGAATGTTAAGAAGAATTATTGCAGTGAAATACAAAAATTTCAGGAAGATTGAAGCAGATTTAAGAATTTCAGGCCAAGTCCAAAGGTCAATTTTAGGTCATCTTGGACAGACCCTATAAATAGAGATACCATATTTTATTTAGACAGGCATTCTTTTACAGTTGTGTCAATAGGACATGCATGCTGAGAGGAGCTTCATAATGTAGAAATTGTGCTTTTACAGGTCGGTTAGTTTAGATGCCTTATCCCATCAACTGGTACCTGACAATGTAAGAGAACTTTATTAAAGAATATAAATTTTTAATTTTCATGAGGCGTACTATTTCAGTTTTATTTTGTACTATTTTGTAACTATTGAGGGAATACTACAATAGTTTGTCGGCCGTAAGAAGAACCAATGTAAACAGTAATCAGAGATATCAGGCACGATCACAGCAGTTCATGTTTGGCTTCCTTCCAAGAAAGCATTTGTTTGTGACAAATGGTCCCAATACATTACCCTGTGGCACTTCTGATTACTCTCCACCTCTTTAATACTGCATTTGCTACCCTATTTTTTTTCTATTTTTTTTAAGTATTCCTGTGCCCAGCAAGTCAATTTTTTATTCACTCAAATATTTTTCCATATCCTGATAAAGTAAAACTTCAGAAAAGATTCCTTCCAAGATATAGCCTTTTTGTCATTTAGTTCATTTTTAAGAATTACTAGATTGCCAGTGTGAAAATTTCTCAAATAAAAGTTACAGACATCATTCCCCACTCCTCCCACCCCCTTGTCATCAGTCCCTTAACTGGTTTGATGCAATCCTACACCCCTCCTATCTTGCACTAATCTTGTCATTTCAACATACCCCTTACGACCCACATCCTCAATTATCTGCTTCATATATTCTAATCTCTGTCTTTGTCTACAGTTCTTTCCTTCGACTGTTCCTTCCACTAACAAATTAACCAATCCTGCATGTCTCAAAATATGAACTACCATCCTGTCTCTTCTTTCTGTAAACCTCTTGCACATATTTCTTTTGCCACCCATCATTTACAGAACTCGTTCATTTTGTACTTTATCTGTCTACATAATTTTCAGCATTCTTCTATACCACCACATTTCAAATGTTTTCCTTCTTTCTGCCATTCCTAAAGTCCATGCTTCACTGCCATAAAGTGCGGTGCTCTACACTTGGCGTTTAAGTCCTAGATCAATATTCCTCTTTTTTTTCATGAGGACTCTTTTTGCTTTGCTATTCTGCTTTTAAATTCATTCCTGCTTCAGCCATCAGTTGTAATGTTACTGCTAAAGTAGCAGAATTTAGTTACTTCTTCTATTGCGTCCAATCCTATTTTTATTTTAATCTACTATTATTGGTATCTTTTCTGCTACATTTCATCACTTTTGTCTTACTTTCCCTTCAGTATTTTGTGCATGCTATTCAGTAACTTATCAATATCCTCAGTCTTTTCTGCTGTCCAGACAATATTATCAGCAAAACATAGTATGCTGATTTTTTTCTCCTTGAACACTTATGCCACATTGAATTTTTTCTTTCACTTCCTTTATTGCTTCCTCTATATACAAGTTGAATATTAATGGGGATAGACTACAACCTTATACCCTTTTTATCTGATGCATGTCTCTCATGGTTCTCTACTTATATTGTAGCGACTTGATTCATATCAAGATTATAAAGTATTCTTCTATTTCGGTATTTTAGACCCTGCTTCTTTATAATTTTGAACGTCTTGCCCCACCTAACATTATTAAAACCATTTTCTAAATCAACAAACGCCATAAAAGTATCTATGTTTTCTTGATCCACCCTTCAACTATTAAACGCCAGAATTGCTTCTCTTGTAGTGCTGTTTTTCCTAAACCCAAACTAATGTTCACCTACTGTCCTTTCTACTACACTTATCATTCTTCTGTATATTATTCTGGTCAGTAATTGTGAAGCATATGGTGTTAGACTTATAATGCGATAATTCCCACATCTGTCAAATTGTGCTTTCTTTTATTAACACTTTTATTAAAATCAAGGGAATCCCTCCTGTTTCATAAGTTTTTTTATATAAGTTTTAATAATCTTTGGATTCCATTTTCTCCTAGGGATACCAGACGTTCCGCAGGAACCTAATCAATTCTAACTGCCTTATTTGATTTCAAATCATTTAAAGCTCTATTAAATTCTGTCCTCAAAACAAGGTCACCAAAGTCATCAACGTCGACATCAACTTATTTTCCAACTAGCATTTACCCACAGCTTTGCACGTGCAGTTCTTGGCCTATATAGAAATACTCTACCTTTTTTTTTTTAGTACCAAATATTAACTTGTAGAAACATTTAAATATTTTCCTCTCCTTTAGTTATTACCTTAGGTTTGGTTTTCATACTATTGTTTGAAAGTTTTTTATGTTATACGTACATTTTACAATATAATATATTAAAAATAGGCTATGTGAAACATTATCGCAACGGTCGAATAAGGACATATCGATAAGTAGTTGACCTATTTGACAATAATACGTTGAATGTATCACAATGTAAAGTTTATTTATTTCTAGCGGTTGTGGTTAGGTTAAAATGCAGCCTGGAACGGCTTAAAAATGTCACAAAATGCGCAAGGGACTATACATAACTGATTTTTTACTTCAGATATCTCAAGAACTATCAGTAAACTGTATATCACAAAATATTATTCTCTACTTTTCAATTGTCTGTCGCTATTCACTAACAAATTTCGGTGACCCAGTATCTCGAAAACCCTCTACTGTTGATACTAAGCACAAAATTACTTACCGTAAATATTACACTTCTATTACTCATACTGAAGAATTCAAATATTATGTAGGGGTTTGAGTAACAAATTCTGTGTGATTATATTTATCAAAATTGATAAAACTGGGAAATTATTACCAAAGACAAATATATACAATCCAGAGATATTCATCTTTGGTAAAATGCATCGTTTTTCAGTAAATTAAACACCGGTAACAGTAATCCTTATTATGTCTGATGAAGGTATTCAGTTTGTGTACTGCATACCAGAAAACTGAAAAACTAAATATTCAGAGTCAAAATATTAAGCAGAATTAAGTTGTTTGATTTTTTTCTGTCATAGGTTAATAAGGGCCCCAGGGCAAAAAAAAAAAAAAAAAAATATATATTTTGGGCCCTCTGGCCAGATCAGAGTTTTTTTTTTAGCCCCCTAAGCTTTGGGGCCCCAGTGCACGGCACTGCCTAGCCCTCCAATAGCTATGCCACTGCCTCCATATCACGGTATATATAAGTCATTAGCTATTTCTGCAGATTTTAATTGTGACCATTATCACAAAAATTTTGAAAACACCACCCAAATTTCTGTGGTAATTTTCGTGCAGTTCCCGTTCAAATAATGAGACACAAGCATCTTTCTTGCAGATTTATAATAGTATAGAGAAACTGCTGTTCAAATCATCACCATCATCCTGTTTCTCTATGTTTTCCTTCCATCGTTTAGCTCTATTTTCTGAGCTTAGAAGAGGTTTCCCATCAGCAACTTTAATGTTTATACCTCTTTTCCCCATTTCTCCAAAATTTTGTTTGATGTTCCTATATGCCACCTCTACTTTATCTATGATGATTTCCTTTTCTACTTCTTCACACTTTCCTTGCAACCGTCATTCTTTTGCTTCTTTGCTTTTCCTGTTTATTTGATTTCTAAATTATCTGTATTGTCCTCTTCCTGCTTCATCTTGAGCATTTTTGTGCCTTTCACCTCTGATCCATAAAAAAAAATTCTTCTGTGAACCGAGATATTTGGGCGGCTTGTTCCATAAAGCCTAATGTTTCTTTACCAGCTGTAATTATGTTGGTCTTAAATGCATTCCATTTGTCCTCAGTTGAGCTCCTTTCAGAGTTACTTCTTAGACCCGCGTCTACCATTTCTGCAAATTTTTCTCTTCTGATAGTTTGTATCAATTTATTCACTTCCATTCTGTTATGCTTGCATTGCTTATTTATTATCTTGAATTCCATCCTGCACTTCATAACTATCAGATTATATAAGAATGGAGACTTTCGTGGTGTATGACTGTAATTAAGTCTTCACTGGTGTACTGCCGGATTGTGTTGTTAAAACACGATATTTTGACAAAATATCATGTTTTCACAACACAATCCGGCGGTACATCCGTGAAGACATCATATCAGATTATAGTCATAGTCTGCCTGCTCCTGGGTATGCTTTACCATTAGAACTTGATTCCTGAATCTCTCTTTGACCATAATATTATCTAGCTGATATCTGCCTGTTTCCCCTCGATATTTCCAGGTGCATATCCTTCTAGCATGTATCTTAAATAGTGTGTTTGTCATGGTGAGTTTATTTCTTTAACAAAATTCTAATAATCTGCTTCCTTGCTCATTTCTTTCTCCTAAACCAAAATTTCCTACAGTATTTCCCTCTTTTCCTTCTCCCACTACCTCATTCCAATCAACCATAATTATTAGATTTTCGTCCCCTTCCACATATTGGATTAATTCTTCAATTTCGGTGTATATTTTTTCTATTTCCTCATCATCTTCCTGTGACTTTCGCATTTACACTTGTAGTAAAGTGCTTGGTGTGGACTTAGTTTCTGACATCATCAAAATAATCCTGTCACTAAAATGTTCCCATTAAAACACTCATTTCCCCTCTCTCTTGTTCATTGAAACCTACACCAGTGACTCCATCAACAATTTTTGCACTAATTATTATCCTGTGTTCCCCAGATCAGAAATCCTATACGTCCTTCCATTTAATCTCACTAATCCCAACAACATTTAACTTAAGTCACCAAGTGTGGTGTGTGAGCGTTACCGCTCTGGCCTCGCATTAAGGAGGATGTGGATTCGAATCCCTGTCTGGGTCCGGGCATCCAGATTTGGGTTTTCCATGGTTTCCCAAATCACTGCAGGTGAATGCTGAGATGCTTCTTTTTTAAAAGGACATGGCCGAATTCCTTCCCATTCCTTGCTCCATTCTTTCCCACCTCTAATGACCTTGATTGACATAGACAAGGCATAAATGTACAAAAAAAAACCTTTACTTAAGTCATTGCATCTCCTTTTTTTAAGTTTTCTAATATACCAGTCCTATTCAATCTTCTAACATTCCATGCTCTGACCCCTAGAATGTATCTATCCATGACTATCTATGACTCCTCCCTGAGCATTCCCAGCCTGGACATTGTAAACAGAGGCGGCCCTAGCAAGTTTTTCAGGTGGTGCGAGATCTCATTGTGGCGCCCCAAATGAGCAATCGCTTATTTGTAATTAAAGTGTCCATATAGATAGACTGGAGATAATATACAGTTTTTACATCCTACTAACTTTATAAATTTTAAAGTTTGTTTGCTTAGATGTTTTTACCGTTTCACGTCGCAAAGACTGAACTGCATAGGATAAATTTGGAATAACAGCAGCTCCCGTGGGATTCGGATACGAATATGTATACGAATGCTTTATGAATTCCACTTAAGCAAACCCGCGGGCAAAAGATAAACACTATAAATGATAACTCTAACCTTGGAAAGATTAGTATCGATAGCAGCGGTATGAATGAGAAACAACCCTAGAAAGGAATACTATATGTTTGAAAAGGTTTATTTAAGGTACTATGGCGAACACAATGCTCATTTCACGTAAACGTCAAATTCACAGTTTTTAATATTTTTTAAAAATATATAATAATAGAAAATAAAAATTTCCATTTTTAATACCGAAAAATAAACTTTGCCTAAATTTTTCCAGAACCCTCGCAGACTAATGCTTATACAGGTTAAATGCACATAATTTTTTCCCCCAGGTAAAACCATTTTCAACAAGTATTTTTCATTGCTTTTGCCCCACTCTGAAGCTAATCCTGCTTATAGCTTTGGAAAGTTGTACAAATGTAATGATCAACGCATTCTCAATTGTAGTGATCATATGGCAAAACACGTTCATTGTAAACAATTATTCTGGATCTGTTGCTATCTCATTTACGGCTCATACTCAAAAAATCTTTACTTTCTTCGGCATCTGACTGGGTTAATAATAGGAAATGTTCCAGTCTGAGAATCAATTTCTCTAGCTGTCTGTTTTTCAGAGCCGTTACTCTTTCTCAAATTCTGAACTGTTTTTCAGCAACTATGAAGAGTTTCATAAATCCACTTTCAGTCTGCATATCCTTTGCTTACAATGTTTACTTGAAACAATGTATTATACAAAGTCACCACTGTAATTATAAGCTCAAATTGCTCCACGATCTGGCTAAGTGACAAGGCAGCTGCTGCTGCAACTGAATAATTCTTTTCAGAAGGGCGTAACGAACTGAAGAGTAGTGATGAAGAACTGTAGCGATTATCACAGGATCCTATTTTCCTAGCAGTTGCAATATACCCAGGAAGTTACCATCATTAGAAGCATTTAGTTTTTCAGATCCAAAGCTTCCTCTGAACAAGACATCATTTATTAGAGGATAGCAACCCACTGTGATTTTTCGTTTTCAGACTGTATTTACAAATGATTGTCTAGTACAGGGATGGCGAAATAATTTCGGCACGGCATTAATTAAGTAGGTACTTGATCGATATAAGTAATTTTTTTTCGTCTACATAATCTGACATCACATTAAAAAAGTTCCGTGTCGGAACGTCTACAGATTGGGCAAAAGAGGTATATTTCAAGCAAATTTCTGACGGAACGAACTGAGTGAGCAAGCGCGGGCGGGGCACTAAGCTCATTTATTCACTTGTTTTTGCTGACTTAGTTGACTGATTTTACCAATCACGCATAGTTTTTGCGATTATTAAACTAATTTCGCTAAAACAGCTGCTTGTTTAAATTTGTTTGAGTTTTATTTACAACTATTCAGCATGGAAAAAAAAAGTGCAAGATAAGTGTCATAGAGAATTTCAACCTTGGTGGAGTGAGAAATATGGTATGATTAATAAAGGTGGTAAAGTGATGTGTTTTATGTTCTGGAGTATTGTTATGTACAACATCACCTGTAAAACGGCACTATGAAATAAATAAAAAAGCGAACCAGAGCATAAAGAATTAATTGAGAATTAAAGAGAGGAACAATTGACGTCTTTGATTAAGTATGTTATCAAGGATGGTGCCGCACGATTTTCGTCTGCAAATGTTATTGTTCGGCATGGTAAACCTTCTAAGGCCCAATTCACACAGAAGGGACGTGGCGCGGACGTCGGGCGGAGACGCGGCACGGACGTGGCCTGTTCAGTCCAAACAGAAGAGACGCAGAAGGGACTCGCGCGCTACATGGTCTCAACCATGACTTCGTCTGACGATGAAGATGTTTTAACCTTACTACATTTAAGTCATATTGAATAGAAGAGTAGTTTCTGGGTTCATCCTTTATGGCTGAAGAAAGGGAGGAAGTATGGAATTTTTGACGTGAGTTGGAAATGTATCCTAAACGTTTTCAAAATTTTTACAGAATGTCTCAACCATGTTTCTTTTATCTACTGAACAAAATTAAGGATGGCATACAGAAAAAAATCAATCTACCAACTGGAGATCACCAGTTTGTCCAAGATAAGTAATCAAAACACAAACCTTTATTTGAAAAAAAAAAAAAAAAAATACTAAAACGAAAGAAGTCTTTCAATGTATAACTATCTGTTTTCACATCAGTCTCTGCAGTCTCTGTGATTGATGGGTAGTATTTCTCTCCTCTATTTGATGATAATGTAATATAGATTGGTGATGTCGATGTGCCGATACCAGCATCAGTTGTTGGCGTTATCAGGGTTATCGTCACTGGTTACAGACGATAAGTCCGAAGCATTATGTTCAAAATTCCTATTTTGATTTTAAGTTTTTGTTGTGCTGTCATAGATTTCATATCTGCCAAATTCTTTGCAAAAAAAACCATATCTGGATCAAGTTCTAGAGCTTTTGGTTCATGTTTATTTTTTTAACAATTTATATTTTTGTTGAAAGTATTTCAACGTTTCTATAAACTGTGGAATTTACCCAACTGTACAGTGTTGATGGAAAACACATCAGAATAAAAGCTCCACCAAAATCAGGTTCCGCCTTTGTCAATTACAAAGGATTCTTTTCTACAGTATAACATCCGCATCTGTCACTGCTAACATGCAGTGACAGATGCGGATAGCTTATTTGTTACTATAGACATAGGCGAATACGGTCGAAACAATGATGGTCGAGCGTTTAATCGCAGCAATTTTGGAAAAGCTCTACAACAACAGGGCCTTAAATTACCCGACCCTGCCCCTCTTCCTGGAGAAACAATGAACATCCCTTTCTATTTTATAGTGGATGAAGAATTCCCACTGCAACCAAATATTATGAAATCTTTTTCTCGCAATCAATTATCAAACAATCGCAGAATATTCAACTCCAGGTTATGTAGAGGTAGGAGATGTGTGGAATGTGCTTTTGGCGTATTAACTTCAAAATTCAGGGTCTTGAATACATTAATATGTTTCTCTCCTAAAACGATTTACTGATTCAAGCCATGTGCGTTTTGCACAACGCAATACGGAAATACGATGGTAAATTTTCAATACCTCACATTGAAAATAATGTAATAGGAAATCCAATGACCGAAGGAAATCCAAGAAGACAAAATGCAAAATACGTAAGAGAGTATTTGTGCAAGTACTTTGTAAACCATTCACCCATTCCATATCAGGAGAGATATTGTGTATATTAATAACAGTTGCTATAATCTGCTTTTTTAGAAGCTATTGACCACCCTTGTATGTACCTAACAGTAAAAAATTGTATAATAAATTTTAAAACTCTCCTGTTTCATTTAATTCCTTAGTGATCTTTTGCCAGCACTTCCTGTACATTACGATTGCAATAATCTGAACGATTAAAATCGTACAGTTCGGGAAATTTCTCAATGATTTCACAAAATTGTATATTTAACTCAAAATTATCACGTATTTTTATAACTGCGAGAATGCGTCGCTTGGAGGTCCGCGCGACGCGCCCGTTAACTGCGCCCCTCGAGACTTCGAAGAGACGCAGCGCGGACCTCAAAGAGGCGCGCCCGCGCCCCGCCGCCTCTGTGTGAATTGCGCCATTTGTTAACATAGGAGCGACTTCAATATGCGCCGCGTCTCCGCCCGACGTCCGCGCCGCGTCTCTTCTGTGTGAATTGGGCCTAATGAGGGACGATCTTTGGAGGATGCCTGGTTATCATGCTTCCCTTCACTTTCTGAAGACTTTGAAAATAAAGGTAAGATAATTCAGCGTGTCAAAGAGTCTCCTTTATCCAAAAACACAATAAACGACAGAATACTAAAACCGGCGAAAAATGTAAAAGAACAACAATAAAATGACATCAAGTCATCTCCTTTTATATTGTTGCGTCTCGACGAAAGTACAGCTGTAACTAAATCTGATCGTTCAAGTATTTTAGCTCGATTTTGTGTAGTAAACAAGATCAAGGAAGAATTGATTGATATAACATCATAACCAACAACTACTAAGGGCACAGATATTAGTACGGCTGTTAAAAATTCACTTACTAAGAAAGAGGTAGATTTAAGCAAAATTGTTTCGATAAAGATTGATGCTGCTCCAAGTACGGTGGACAAAATAAATGGTTTTATCAGTTTATCCCAAACACACATAGGACATCCAACTCTTGAATTCCACTGAATCATACATCAACAAGCTTTGTATCAGACTTTGTATGCAGAGGGTTTATTCGTCTCAGATGATAATATAATGGATGTAGTCACAAAAATAGTTAATAGTTTTAAGGTGATAGTATTTAGTTTTATTTCTTTTCTCATTAATCACTAATTCACGATTGTTAGGTGGCACGTCATAGCTTCGTCCAACAGTTCTTTAGAGAAAATGGCATGTTGATCGATGAAGGTTCGCCATCCCTGGTCTAGTACATTGAAGTTATTTAATGGCATCAACCAGAGACAATAATATGGAATCAACGCTTCTATCCAACTGAGCATGGAGTGAAGTTTCGTGAGTTTTGAGACTCTCTGATTCGTAACTCGAGTCATCGAATCCTTCTTTTCCCAAATAAAAATGAGACCTTCTGTTGAATAAACAACTTATAAACAATATACTTTATCTGCACATTTAGAATAAACTAGCTATCTACTTTTATAACTTTCTCCATTTGGTGTTACTCTTTGAAATTGCGTATTTGAAAAATGACGTCTATGATTTTTACTTTTCGTTGCTCGATTAATTATTTCATCCCTGCCAGCAGGATGAATGAGCGACAATTTTGAAATATCGTCATAATTTGTACTTTGATAAAGCGGCGGTGGTGGTATGTCTTGTATACTCATTTGTAATCTTTTGAACAGCAGACGACTTTCCAGCCATAGATAAATTTTCTCGCACATTCTGCACTTTATTATGAGCCTCGTCTGAATAACTTCAATTAAAAGTTGCTTGTAATTTTGAAGCCTTCTCAGTTTCGTCTTGCTTTTGTTTTCTTTTTAAGTAGTGTGCGCTATACAGGTTTTTTTTTTTTTTTTTTTTGGCGGTTGGTGACATGTGTTGTTTGTAAAAGAGAGATAAGCTTAGTAAATATTTACGAAACCAACGTTAATTGTAATCACCGAGAATGTAATATGGTAGAAAGAGATAAATAGGTTGAATCTCGCCCCATGCACATGTACCAGCATGCATGAACTTCAAATCTACAGCCGAAAAGGCAGAAAACAGGTGCGGAAGGCGCGACGAGGCATCGGAGGGTGCTACCTTTGGAACGAGTTGTGATTTTCATGATTTGAATAACTCTAATTTACTCTATTCTATGCATTAAGCTGAAACTCTTACTTTTATAAACTCTTCTATATGATGTGTGTTACAATAATATGTGAACAGCAAGCTGGGTTATTATAGAATTTATTTTTCATTTTTTGCGCACACGATCTGTGATGCAGTTTCGGCGCCCGGTGCGGTCGCACCGCCCTAGGGCCGCCCCTGATTGTAAAACCACTTTATGCTGCTCTTTTTTTATAATTAGCGGTATATTAATACTCGCAAAAATATGTTCTTTTGAAGACACAGTTCTAGAAGCAAGCAAATTTAATTTTTTATATAATTCGTTGTGCCGTCGGTCACCAGATGATGAAACCAAACCATTCCTAAGCAGCAATTAACAATCAATAAAGGTAATTAAGTTCATTAATAAGAATAATTACATCTATGACAAGTTTATTAATAAAGCACGTTAACACTTGTGAATGGTTTGGCCACCATCAGATTTCAAAGTAAAGGCTAATCGGAACTTCATATCCGAAAGATTACTTGAGACAAAAGTAAAATTATAATTCATATCTCCTTCCAGCTAAATTATCCACTATCACAACTTGACATTTAATGTTCATTTAAATACTGTTCCTATCAATGACATAAAGTTCTTCTTAAACAAAGTTTGGACGCACTGAACTGCATTGCATACTAACTATACCACTCACCGCTAGCCGCATTCCGTAATAATCCGGATCGTACTCCGGCGGTGGCCAGCTACCAACTGACTCTGAAACAATGTGTTCCTAAGCCTCTCAGGCACTACTTCGTAGCCAGCGGAAGGTAACTGTGATCATGTATCGAAGTGACTACACAGCTGAAGCCGTCAGGCCGCTCTCTGACACCTCCACTTACTTACCTCTTACCACTGACCACACTAATTCAATCTGCACAGAAATCCGCTCTTTCCTTAGTCTCCAAGGTCCCTTACAGGGTTTTTCACACCATTGCATTGGCCTTCTGACTCCTAAAACCCCCCGGACCCTCACCCTGTATCTTCTGCCCAAGATACATTAGGCGGGGAATCCTGGACGTTCTATAGTTGCTGCCTTTGGTTCTCCCACAGAAGGCATTTCTGCATTCGTTGACAAGTACCTAAAACCTTTCATCCAGGTCATTCCATCCTACGTCAGATATACCCCCCACTTTTTAGAGCGTCTGTCAACAGTCCCTACACCCCTACCAAAAGATTGCTTCCTGGTCACTATTGATGTATCATCACTCTACACCAACATCCCTCATGGCCATGGCCTCAATGCCATAGAGCATTACCTCAACAGTGCCCCCCCCCCCCCCCCCCCGAACACCTTCCCTACCACTCATCTCCTCACTTCTTTTTGCTCAATTCATCCTTACCTAAATTTTATTTTCCTTCCAGTCTCAGGTTTACCATCAAATTCGAGGAACTGCTATGGGCACACGCATGGCACCTTCCTATGCCAACCTTTTCATGGGCAGACTAGAGGAACATTTTCTTCCAAAGGTTACCCGACAACCCACCATGTGGTTCAGGTATATAGATGACATATTATGATCAGGACTTATGGTGAAAACCTCCTTCTTGACTTCTTGTACTCACGGAATAACTTCTTTTCCTTAAACTTCACCTGGTCCTACTCTCAGACTGACATCACTTTTCTGGATGTAGACATCCCTGTACAGAATGGTCACTTACATACACCTGTGCACATAAAACCCACTAACCTACAATTTTGATAGCTGCCATCCATATCATACAAAACGTTCCATTCAATACAGCTTAGGCATTCGAGGCAAACACGTCTGCTCTGATCATGAGTCCTTTACTCTCTACATCAACAATTTGATCCAAGCACTCATAAATCGCAATTATCCTCCAGAACTAGTTCAAACACAGCTATCAAGAGTCAGGGACTGTCCCCCACACCTACACAAACAACCTAAAGCCAACCAGAACCCTGTTTTTCTCACCCAGTTTTTCCCTGGCGTGGAATTGCTAAACAAAATTCTTCATCTGGGCTATGACTTTCTTAGATCCTTTCCTGAAATTCGCCACATTCTTCCCACTATTCTTTCCACCACACCCTGAGTCACCTTCAGCAGACCGCCTAACCTAAAAAACATTCTTGTACATAAATATCAACCCTCTGATGCTTCTAAACCACCGTTTGGATCCTTCCCTTGTAGGAGACCCCGTTGCAAAACTTGTGGTATGCAGCCACCTATAGCAACCCTACTACTGGTGAAACCTACCCCATAATAGGTCATGCCACTTGTACAACCACCCATCTCATTTACCAGCTCACCTGCCTCCACTGTCCAAGTTCCTACATTGGCATAACCTCAAACTCATTAGCCATCAGAATGAATGGTCACACACAAACAGTTTACTCCCAAAACCTGGACCTCCCTGTTGCTCACCATGCCAGTACTCACAACACCTGTGACCTTAATAACTGCTTCACAGTCAGGGCCATTACAGTACTTCCAGACACTACCTCCCAATCCGAACTCCACAGGTGGGAATTGGCATATCAAAACATCCTGCAGACTAGACATCCCCCAGGCCTTAATTTCCGTTAATTTCTTCCATCCTCACCCCTATACACCCATCACAATAGATTCATATATTTTTTAAAAAATTTCAATTATATTTTTATTACTATAATTATTTTTTCAACCATTTTAATCTTTCTTATACTCGTGGTTATATTATCGTTGCTTCCCCCACCACCTCTGACGGTCTATTGCGTTCTATTAGTGGCTACGTAGAACCCAAGTCTTGTGCAATACCGGCCACCTCTCTGTTAACTTGAAAAAGGGATTTTCACCCGAAATATTGTTTTTTCTTTGTTTGTGTGTTGTTTTGTGTTGCTGCTGCCCTCCTCCCTTCAACTTTGATGAGTGTTGGGTGTATTTTCCCTTTCTTTTTCATGTAATTATTACTTAAATGTAATAAATGTATGACATGCTAAATCGTATGTTGTTTTTCTTGTCTAAATGACATTCCTCAAAAATCTATCTGCAACTTCAAAGCATATCAAAGTGAAGCTTTATACTTCATCCTTTTAAGATCCAGATAGTTTAGACGGTTTAAGTTTATTTACTTCTTGCACATAAGCGCTTCTTAATTTCTTTTATTTCAACTCTCCTACTTCTGGTTTATTTACTAATAATACAATTTTTGTATTAGCAGCATCTCTACAATCTTTGGTCTTATAATTTTTATTCTTAAAATTCCACAGAATTTCTTCACTAGCATACAGTTCTAAAATTTTTAATATGTTTGTTTCACTCCACTTCTTGTAGTTGTTAGTTGTCGCAGTCTTGTTTGTTGAACTCGCTTGCCAAAAGTTGGCCATGAGCGGAGTCAACTGTCTCCAGTCAACTGACTGTCCTAACCTGTTGACACGAGGAGAGTAATAATCAAATGATGTGCACATACCCAAGACAGAACACTCATTCCAGCCTACTAGCATCATGTTAACACAACCTTATTGATCTTGTTTAGGTATGAAAAAAGATAATGGCTTTGGTTGATTGTACTTGAATAGAATGACAGAGGGATATTGCGTTCCTTCCGTTATTTTTCGGGTAGTTTCTTATGACTATCATAAGTAATTAATGTTGATGAGGTACCATTTTAGCACCCGAAATGAATATTAAAATAGAATAATTTAACAAGCTCTGTTTTAAATTTTTATACATAACTAGCTGCTTTGCATGTATGGATCTTGATGTCTTTAGAAATGCTTTACCCAGTCTATTTTAGTACTGGAGAAGCAGAAATTATAAATTTAGTTTAAAACTTTTCATTTCTTTTACTTATTACCTTAGTTTTGCTTTTCATATTAATGTCCAAAAGTTTTTTGTTATAATGATATTTTGAAGCTTACAGTTTAATTTAATTTAATTTAATTTGTAATAAGGGAGTGCTGAGAATCAATTTTCCTTTTGGTCAGAATTTTAGAAAACACTTTCCTGAGAACATATCTTTCAATAAAAAGTGGATGTTACAGAGAGAAAAGAAAAAAAAAAAATGTGTCTTAGACCTCTGCGATAGTGTTGGCAGTACAGTCTAAACACATCTTTGCCCCCCAACGATAGCATTTGCAATAATGAATGTAAAATCTTAATACCATATGAATATATTCCTATGTTGTGGGTATTATTTCTTGCTTGATATCTTCTACATAACTACCCACATTTTGAGCCATTTTTCTTTATGGTATCTCGAAATTGAAATGGTTAGGTTGAAATGTGGCCTGGATCAGAGAAACACAAGTCGCCAAAGTTGGAAGGAAATGTAGGCTATACATGCACAATAGGTGTTTTATTTTCAGGAGTAGTTTATTTCACGATACACATCATCACTAACGTGGTACTCATTAAAGCAGCTTATAAATTACTAACAATGATTGAATTTCTCATGCCTTAAGTTGTGGCATGAACATTCTAGTCCCCAGGCTGCATTTCAACTTAACCACAATCTATACTGATATTGCCACTAGAAAATCAAATGGTACAGATACACCTTAACACATTTAATGCATTAGTAAATATATTTTGGGTAATGGCAGTATTGTCTGTTTAAGGATTCAATGTATGCATTGCATAAATTAAAACAATTAATTTCATAATATGCCTTCAGTTTGAGCTGTAACCAGACTAAAACACGTGCAATAAAACATAGACTGTATCGCAATGTAAAGTTTACTCTTATTTTCTTCCTAGCGGTTGTGGTTAGGTTGAAATGCAGCCTGAGCTAAATTAAAAATGACACCAAAAGCACAAGGAACTATACGTATAACTGATTTTTACTTCAAATGTCTGAAGAACCACTGGTAAGCAATATTTGACAAAATTTTGTTCTTCGTTTTCAAAGTCTATCACTATAAACATGGGATAACACAGTTATCGTGAAAACCTGTAAATATCAATATTAAGCACAAAGCACTCAAATTAAGGCATTAGGATGTGGGAAGATTTCCTTTTGTAAGTAAGTGAGTCATGGATTGAAATAAATTACCAACAGAAATGATAAATAATTTACTTAAAAATGCCAAAGGAGTTTGGAGTTTAAATTAGTAGAGGAAAACAGTAGGTGGGAAAAGGAAATGGGAAAATGGGTGTGTAAGGAAATTTCCACCAGAGCAAGTGCTCCATCGCAATTAAATTAATGTTAATTACTGTAAATATTGCAATTCTGTTGCTCTTATTGAAGAATTATTATATTATGTATTGGTTTGAATAATGAATTCTTTTCAATTAAATTTAACTCAGAAAACCTAGTAAAAATAACAAAGACAACTACAATATAAACACTCCCGAGATTAGTATATTCATCTTAGGTCTACGTCTTTGAGCCCATGATGTAAATTAAATACTATTAATGCTTATTATGATTGTTTCAGGGATTCTGTTTATTTACTGCATTCCAAAATACTAAAAAGCTAAATATTCAAAGTGCAATATTAAATAGAACCCTAAGTTGTGTGGGTTTTTTTTCAGTTTTTTTGTGAAAGGAGTGTGATCCGTGGCTTATAATTTTCTGTCTAGAAATGATTTCAGTTACTTTCTCTGGCCATCAATATATGTAACTCATGAGCTTTTTCTGCATGATCTGGATGATTAAAAATTTGAAAACACCATCCAGATTGATGGGGTAGTTTTTGCATGATACCATTTCATACCTCTCAGACACACGCAGCTTGCTTAAAGATTTATATTAGTAGAGATGACATTAGGTTTCCTTACTTAATGTATAATATCTGATATCACAATTATGTGAGGTTCTAATTAAAAAATGTTTGGCTCATATAAAGGTTTCTGAAATTGTTACCATTCAAATAATCACCTGCTCTTACAGTTAAGGATATTATTTGTTACTGAAGACCGCAATTTCATTGTTGTTTCAACTTGTATGCCTGATACTCACTTTGTACACAACTTGAAAGAATTAAATCTTTTATTACTACTTGAATTTCTCACTTTGTTTAATATTAATATATCAAAAATAATTATACACTTACTTGCTATGTATTCTTATACTGTTATGTATGTTGTAGTATATGAAGGCAATCAAAGCAACTCTGACTACTTCCCAGCCAGTAATTACAGAAGAAGAATTCAATACTATATTTTATAAGGTCCCTGACTTGCACAGTCTGCATAGCAGGTTTTTGGAGGGTTTGAAGCGACGCACGCAGAATTGGGATGGACGTCTTACCATTGGTGATCATTTTAGAATTATGGTAATGGTTTTTTTCTTTATATTTGAATTAAGTTTTTTGATATAACATTACACATTAATACTTGAATAGTTCCATTAGAGTTTTTTATTTAGAGTGATGTGACATCTTGCAAAGGAAATTGACTATATAGGGAATTTCACCAGTTGAGAAATGATAGATTAAACTAATATATTTAGCCTAAATTAAATTCATTTTGTCTTATAGAAATATGATTTAATATAATTTGAGGTTTCTATCATGCCTGTAATTCTGTGAAATTATGTGCTCAGTCTTCTGCAGCAGGCTAATAATGGCCGGAGATGGTTTTACTTTTTATCAATAGCGCTATTAACGTTGCTATAACAAACTATCAGTAAAGGTCACCTTTTTTTTCTGTAATTGTTGTTCAATATGTTTTAAATTTCAAATAAACCATGAAGAAGAGTATGTATTTTATTTGAATCCACATATTAATTGCTAACTTTGTTCACATGGAAATTGACCTTCATGCTGTTAATTCACAGATAAAACATCAAAGAAATGTTGGGTAGGTAGGAAAAATTTGATTCAACATTTTACATCTTCATCACACTCACACACACTAGACTTATAAACTGATTTTGACACAATAGTCAATTTGATTCTCCCATAAATATTGAAATAATGATTTCAGTAAAACAAAAAGTGGACAATTCACATGTTTTTGTGAAATTGTGTGCAGCAAAATCCTATAGCACATGATGCTTCTAGTTTATTGATATATGTAAGATCGATGTACCCCAATAGTGAATGTGCTCTGGCTTATTTGTGCTTTAATTCTCCAAGCTTTAAAGCCAAAAGTATCAACTGGTTTTACCGTAATTGTAAATGCCTTAATTCTAGTGTGCCTTTGAATTTTAGATGGATTAAGGATTTTGTTGATTATTGACTGTGTAATTTAATATTTTGAAATGAGTGTCTATTTCTTTCAAATTTGTTGGTTGGTATTCCAAATATTTGAATGTGTTAACCTATTTTAAAATTTTGTCATCTGGAATTATGTTGCATTAAATTTACCCATTTTCATGAAATGCCACAATTTTTAATTTCCCATCTCTATGACTGAAAAAATCAGGACTTTCAATGAAAATTGGTTTAGGTCAAATTATGTTTATTATTGTTTTTATATGGAAAGAACAGCCTTGCATTTGACGCAACCACTCATAGAATGAAATAGACCTTCGGAGGTGGTGGGGAGGACTTATATATACTGAAAAGGACAGTCAGAGATGGGAACGATCTCCCGTGGTATACACGTAAAGTTAAAAGGTTACTTAAAAAGCAAAGGAAGGTACATACACGCTCCAGAAGGATGATGTATAGGAGTGATTTAGAAAAGTTAACTGAGACAAGAGGAAATGTTAAGAATGTGATGTATGAGGTCTTTAATGACTTTAGATGCAACTCACTTTCCAAGAGCCTCAGCGAAAACCCAAAGAAATTTTGGTCGTATGTAAAAAAAAGTTAGTGGTTGTGACAACAATATGCCAGTTCTACTACAGGACGGTCGGGAAGTCGATCACCGCCGCGACAAGGAATTGAAAAATTCTTTCACTGAAGAAAACGTGGAAAACATTTCCACTTTTGCATGGTGCGTAGAATTTGGGATGAATCCTTTTCAAATTGATAGTGTAGGTATCATAAAGCAATTAAAGCTCCTGAAGTGGGGGAAGGCGCAGGGTCCCGATGGTATACCAGTTAGAGTATTTTCAGAATACGCGGAAGAAATAGAACCATTTCTGTCAGATATATTTCGTAAATCTTTAGAAGAAAGAAAAGTACCTTCTGACTGATAAATAGTGCAGGTTATTCCAATTTTCAAGACAGGAGATCGGAGAGATCCTAGGAATTATCGACCAATATCTGTTTGCAGTAGAATTACGGAGCATGTAGTATGCTCTAACGTTATGAGTAGGGTTTGGATCTTTATGACCCAAAAAATCGAGAAATATGCAGGCAAATATGACCTTAAAAATAGGTAAATATCACCTAAAAGAGACAAAATATGACCATACATTAAATTTTTTATACTTTAAAAATGTACATAATTTATTTTATGTAGCTGTGTCGCTTTCAAGTAGACAACATAACTTGCTTCTATGCGCTCACTGTACGATTGAGAAATTAATTTTTTTGAAAGTTATTTTCTTGTTCCTGTAAAAGAATGGATTACTAGAATTTTACTTTTAAAAATGGAAATTTATTATACATTTGTTGCGAATTAGTGTACATACCATTTTTTATTCTTGTTTGATTGCAGTATATCACCATATGCAAATTGTTAAGTTTTTATTGCTAATTCGTACAGACCAACGAACAGGAAACAATTACTACTAAAACAGTACACTGTACAGCATGTCGGTACAAAGATTTTACAACAACAAAGATATAGCGCACACACACACACACACACACACATATCAAAATCATTCAATATATTTTGACCAACTAAACACCCCCACTTCAAAATATTTGAATGATTTCTTTAAATAATATCTAAACCTAGACATTTCAGAAAGTCATAATGTTTCTCTTTTCCCAATCCTTTAGTCATGATATCTGCAGGCATTTCAGCAGTTTGTAAATAGAGAGGTTTTACAATTTTATTTGACACAACTTCTCTTATAAAATGATGTCGAACATCAATGTGCTTTGACCTCTTGTGATTTGACGGGTCAACAAACAATTTCAGGGCACTCTGACTGTCATTAAACAATGTCATACACTTATTATAACCTATGAGTTCATCTAACAAATTCTTTAAATAAATGGCCTCTCGACAAGCTTCAGTAAGAGCCATATCCTCTGCTTCAGTGCTAGACAGAGCAACAGTCTTTTGTTTAGCACTCTGCCAATACACTACAGAGCCACCCAACTTAAAAATAAAACCAGTATATGACTTCCTGTCTAAGGGACAGTTTGCCCAATCTGCATCTACATAACCACATAATTCTAAACCTCCTTTCTTAAACTTTAAAACATAATTCTTAGTCTCTTTCAGATATCTCAAAATTCGCTTAGCACATATCGAAATGATTCAATATATTTTGACCAACTCAACACAACTTCAAGTTCTCGAAGAGGAATTTTCTCTGGCTGTCACTTAAAAACTGCCTTGTAGTGTGAGAAGCTTCGTTCGACATCGCAAGATGTGACAGGAGTGTACTTATACAGATTCAGGCCACTGCAGTTTAATTGTGGGTCATCTTCAGTCAAAACAGATTCACCACCATGTAAAATTTTACAAATTGTTTTATATCCCTTATTCCCACACAACACTTTATTAAATTTGTTTTTCAGCAAACTAGCCACACTGCCCCTGCTTGGCCTATTTCAGTTTCCACCAAACTTTCATTCAGTTCTAGACCAATTTCTTCAAGATGCGAAATCACAGTTGTGATGTCTGAAAAACTTGACTTTATGTACGCCAAATTTCTGAACAAATTACTGGAAAAGAGTTCATGGGCAATTTTTATGGAAGATGCTTCACTGCTATCAAAATTAGAAACTATTTTCTTTATGTTTTCATAATATTCACACTAATAGCTAACTGCATCGAGCCATGTGCCCCAACGAGTAAGTACTGGTTGTGGTGGAAGGTGCGTCTTCTTTAAATTTTACCACTCTCATTGGAGCTTTAACAAAAATCTTTTTTACATTTGATATTAACCTATCAATATCAGGGAAATTTAGTCTTACTTCCTCGGCAACTCTATGTAATCCATGAGCGAGACAAGGATACAACATCTTCAGACATTTCCCCGCCTTCACCATGTACGGCGCAGCATCAGTCAAATAGTAAGACATGTTCTTGCTTAACTTCACCGCTCCATAACAGTTTCATGGCGTTGTCGAAACGGACGGCAATTGCTGAGTGGTTTACTGATTCAAGAGCTTCACAGTCCAGTATTTCTCCAAGAACGATTTGAAATGCTCATTGTTCACTTTATTAAATGGGATGTTGGCTGATACCATCATTTCACAGAGTTCTTTAGAAAAAATTGACAATTTGAAAGACGACGAAGCTGTAGATGTATCTAAGAAAAGTCGCTGTTTGCTTTGTCGAGTTGAATGTCGTATTACCTTAGTCTTGTGTTTTGATGTATTGCAGTGCTGCTGCACATGAAATCGCTTTGTTGCATTCACTTTAGTTTCACAGAATTTACAGAAAATAACTCTTTCATCTGTGCTAAAATACTCCTCTCCTAATTCCTTTACGTAACTCTGTAACTTTGCACTTTCAGAAAGTTTTGTTTTTGGCATGGCGGTACTCACTGATCCACTGCAGATTTAAAACTGGTTCAGGATTATTTTCAAAAGCATTGGTGACAGTGCGCGAGTGGCTGAAGGTTTTGTGCTTGTTTAGGCGCAGAGATTCTGGTATGTCGGGAATACCTGACCTTGGTAGGAAGGGGTTTCCCGTTAAGCAGCATGTGGTGATTTATTCTTGGTTACTTATGTATGTAGTTACCACTTTTCACCTTTAACTTATATTTTTATATTGCTAGCATCTACATATGAACCGATGCGTAAGTCATTTATTGTTCTGGTAAAACTTTTATTTATTCAGTTAATGGTTTAACAACTTCCACCAACACCAGTTGTAAATACAACCGTTAATCTTTAAATTGGACTTCTCATATTAACATTTCTCTATCCGCATATTCAACATGCGAACTTAATATAACGCCTCTACCATATAGGCTTTCAACATGTTGCTCCTGGCAACCAACATCTCAAAACAAAAGGAACACGAATGTAACCCAATCTCAAAGAGTAAGCATATTAATATTCTTGCATACTACATAAATAGTCCATAATATAACCATATGATCATCACAAGCAGTTTCTCTGTACTGAATCATAGGAAGACAATCGATTCCTCTAAACTCATTGGTGGTCACTGCAGTGAACTCAACTCCCGCGATACCGTCGCAAGTGAGACATTGATTGATGCAGCTCGACACAGGCATGCTGCTGCTGCATAGTCGAATTTAAAAAGCGGGCGGAACATTAACGTTTAGAGAGTGACAATAGTTTATAACTTTAATTCTTGACTGGTGAATTCTAAACAATTTAGTGACAATTAGTTTCGTTTCTTTCTCCAATGTATAATAGGAGTATATTTATTTGAATAATTATCTTAATTTCTCTTCATCTATAACTTCTATCCAAAAATTGTGCAAGATGAGGCTATGCTGAGATCAATGATATCAAGTGCAACTGCGGTAAAGACCAGACTGTCCATCACATGCTCCAGTGTCGACTGTGTGCAGCATCCTGCTCAGCAGCTAATCTGTATGAGGCTTCAGAAAATGCACTGGAAGTGGCCAAGTTCTGGTCCAGAATAATTTAATGTTTGTGATTGTGTAACTGTATGTTTCTGATACGAAATAATAATAATAATAATCAAAAATTACCAGATTTTTCCTCAAAATATGACCAAATCACAATAAAAATTGTTGAAATATGACCAGAATTAAGAAAATGGCCCAAATATGCATTTTTAGGCTATATAAACTACATTTAAATACAATCAGAAACGTTGAATCAGTGTTTATTTCAGCATTTCAGCTCAAAAAGAAGGCAGGAAAAAAATATGACTTTTCCTAAAGATCCGAACCCTAGTTCTGAAGTTTCTAAATGAAACGAGTTGCTTACAGCAAACCAAAACAGATTTCGGAAGAACTGATCATGTGAAACGTAACTGGCTCTATTTTCGCATGACTTAATGAAGGTTATTGATGCAGGATCACAAGTTGATGCTATTTTCTTGGATTTTCGGGAAGCTTTTGACTCTATACTACACAACCGGCTTTTGGTGAAGATTCGAGCGTATGGTATATCTGATCAGATTTGCAAATGGATACGCGATTTTCTAACTGATTGGTCACAGGATGTCGTTGCTTATGGGAAAGCCTCTTCTAAGCTAGATGTTACTTCGGGCGTTCCTCAAGAAAGTGTAATAGCAATTTCGGTGACAACTTTAATTGAAGGATGCGATTTTTTGCTGATGATGCATTTATTTACAGGGAAATGAGGTGCTCTGACAATTGCTTAGAAATTCAGCGCGATCTGGATGTTATTTCAGAATGGTGCCGTAAATGGCAGCTTACTCTTAACTGCAAAAAGTGCAAGACAATGCAATTAAGTAATAAAAAGACCTCGTTTTCTCACGAGTACAAAGTTAACAATTCAGTTGTTGACACGGTAGATTCCCTGAAGTATCTAGGCGTAACAGTACAAAGCAACATGAAATGGGACTTGCACATAACTTCCATTGTAGGAAAAGCTAATTCCAAACTACGATTCATAGGACGTATTTTGAGAAGTTGTAATGCTCATACAAAGGAAATAGCGTACAAAACACTAGTGCGTCCGCATTTGGAATACTGTTGTGGAATTTGGGATCTGTATCGCAAGGGATTGATTGACACGTTAGAGAATGTACAGAGGAGAGCCGCTCGATTCGTGACCACTAGTTACAGTCCTTACGTAAGTGTCACAGAGCTGATACGTGGGTTGGGCTGGGATTGTTTGGTGGACAGATGACATTATTTTTGTTTGAATTTGTTGCAGAATATGCTAAAATGTTAAATTTACTAGTGCAACGAAATACTTCTTCTGCCAACCTATTTAGGTCACAATGACAGGAGGGATAAGATTCTAGAAATAAGATGCCGTAATGATGCTTTTATGTATTCTTTATTTCCTCGTTGTGTTCGGGATTGGTATGCACTGAATTAGGATCGGTGCTTAGCACCCTTTGCCACCCACAGTAATTGTGAATTTCAGGGTATAGATGTAAATGTAGATATAAATGTAGAAATTAAGGCCTGGGGATTTTCTAGTCCGCAGGAAGTGTTGATATGCCAATTCCCACCAGCTGAGTTCAGATTGGGAGGTAGTGTCTGGAAGCACTCTAATGGCTCTGACTGTGAAGCAGTTATTAAGGTCGCGGGTGTTGTGAGTACTGGCATGGCATGCCAGTACTCATTAGAAGTAAGGGAGACTTCAAGAACTAAACATTGGATGGATTTGAGAAATAAAAAAAAAACTTGTGCAAGATACGGAAGTGAAATGGATAGTAATGGAAGAGGAGGAATGGTGGATGGACAGAAGATGCTGGCAAGCTGACAGATCCAGCCAGATGCAGGGAATCTATCTACATTTATGGTGATGACATTAATTTACTTCCAAAAAATGTTTGTGATCCGTATAAGCAAGATACAATTTTGTAAATTTAACAAGACCATCTGAGGTAAAAAGGTGAGTAAGTGGGTATTCATGAAGCTGAAAAACCTTTGTTATGAAACTTTACTTCTTCATTACAAATTGACTACTGATCTTGATGGTGGTGGCATTATTATGAATGGTTATTTAGCTACATCTTTTTTTGTATGAACTCCTTATACGATGTTTATCAAATGTTGTACTGTATCATTCAGGTATTATCTTCACCTTAATTTTAAGGTAGTGATGTGTTTTAAAATGGCAACTGAGGAGGGGATTTTTTTAAAAACTGCGGAACCCTACGAAATGAATGTATGCTGATGCTTGCTTCTCATAATTCTCTTGTGTTTTATTTCTCCATTTAATACCATTTTTACATCAAAAAGGCTACAGAAATACAATGCACTGCTTATTGTAGGTGATGCCATCTGGAATCTGCAGTAAGTGTTGCATTCAATTTTCCTACCATGCCTTAAAGCATTTTTTTGCTCACTATTACTAACAACATTTTTTTTTTTTTGACATATTACCCTAGTTATTGATTTTGAAATTTGATATTTCAAATTTGTGGCACTTTAATGTTGACATTTATCAAGTAGGAGGTGTAAAGACGATACTTTTTATGGTCTAAATAATTTCTGTTTCGTAAATTACCAGTGGGAGTTTACTTTTGATTTCTTCTTCTCCTGTAGATTTAAGAAGTCGAGAGGATTTTGTATTGACTCCTCCTAACTAAAAAAAAATTAAAATTCTGTAAAGTTCTGCCAGATTTCTTCTCTGATATGATTCTTCTTATATATCATCACTGTCAGTGTCTTTTCTTTCCAGCATACTATGAAGCACTATTTTTATACTTTTTTATATATTCTCTCAATCAATTCATTTTATTTACATCCTAAGAGAGATTTATATTAGGCCCTGAGGCCCATTTCTCTGATATTGATCAAGAATTAGCATCTCTCTTTAAGCCACATTTACCCTTCCTGCAACCATTTATTTATATGCTGCTTCATATTTATTTTGCACTTCTTCCCCCTCTTTTGTTTCCTTGCATTTCTTGTTTATTTATTTAAAAAAAGAATCATTGCCTTTCTGCTTCATCAGAAAATGTTGTCTTTTTTTCCCTCATACATTTCAATATTTCCTGTGACCTTGAGCTTTTTAGAAGTTCTTTTAATATGTTCAGATTTTGTATACTTATTTCAATTATCTCTGTCTTCATTGTAAGGATTCTGAACTTAATAGCTATCAGATTGTGATCAAATGGCAGCCTGCTTCACACTTCAAAAAGATCAGGGTGTGTTCTTAGTAGCATGTTTCAATATTAATATGGCATAGGTCAAAATCAAAATATATATTTCCTGTTCAGCCTCGATGTACTACATTTGTCAGTGAATTATTGGCATTAGGTCCAGTGTATAATCAGTTAAATATTTTGTATTTTTTTTTTTTTCCAGGCTAGTAATATCAACATCTATGGTGCTTTCTTGCATAATTATGTACGTGCAACAGAAACTGTAAAGAAATGCAGCAGCAATAACCAACAATTTGGAGAAATTACCCGCAATATCCGTCTAAAATCTTTAAATGGTCAGAGTTTATCGTTAGAAGATCTTTTGCATAAACCAGTAGCAAGAGTTCAAAAGAATGCATTGGTGTTACATGTAAGTATAATGGAATCTTACTCACTACTGTATTGTTATTTTCTACACTTTTATGTTGTTTGTAATTTTTCTTAAAAATTATTTTAGGATCTATTAAGGTATACACCTGAGTCACACCCTGACCACAAAACATTAACAGATGCATTGAAAATGACCCAAAGTTTTCTTGATGAGTTTAACATGATCCAGACTAAAACTATGTTTCCAGTAAGTAATAAATGCTTTGGAATTATTACTACACATTTTCCATTTGAAGTTATAACAGAATTCGTGCTTTTATTTTGCAGTCAGCAGATCGGGCACAGAGGAGGCTAGTAAAAAATTCATTCATCGTTGAACTTTCTGATGGTCAAAGGAAATTGAGACATTTATTCCTTTTTAATGATGTTATTGCCTGTGCCAAATATAAGGTAACATGAATACATTGATTTATTTTTACATTTTATTAGACATATGAGAGAATACTTTTTCAGCTTAAGCTTCCCCCCTGTCAGTAAGAAAAATCCTGTCATATCAGTTTCTGATTGATAATTTTTTAATTTATTCTTTTTGTAACTGTGATTAACTTCTTTTTTGTAGGCTTCTGGTAGAGACAAGTTCACATTTGAGCTGAAATGGTACATTCCATTAGGAGACATCGTAATCTTTGAAGAACCTGCTGTTGAACCTCGAGAAAATTCACCAGCTAATATTGTAGCTCTTAAGTCTCAAGCATGTACTGTTAGAGATCAAATTCTGTGGGATGAAAAGAATGATGACAAGGTTTGTTTATTACGTACCAAGAAGTTTAATCCTCAATGTTTGATCCCTTATATTTAATAAACTCAAAAACTAAATGAATCTAACTTAAATTGAAATGTTTAAATTGAAAACACAAAAACAATGTCAACTGTTTACTCAGTTTTTATTATTATGAATGTCTTCCTAGAACACTCCAAATATTTTTTTGTCCATCGAATCACAGTCAATATTTCAATGAAGATTGCAGCTTATTAGTTGGATATAAATAAACTGTGCTTCCTAATAATATTTTGCCAATTTTATTATAAACTTTAAATCTTATTTTCTTTCTTGAACTTTTTGTTTTATTTGAAAAATATTGAAGGATTTCTTTATAGTGCCAAGTGATGATTAATGATTGAAATAACATTCTAAATTAATACCAGTCATAATTTTGGATGTGACATTGTATTAATATCTTAAAATCAACTTTAGTCCATAAAATTAAATAACTTATCACAGTGTTTGAAGTTGAAAGCTGCGACGAGTGAAAAACATATAAGATGAACAAACACATGTACAATATTTTTGTTTTACACCTTATTCATGTAATAGGGACTGAGTCAACTGGTTCTGGAGGTGTGCACACCCTGAAGTTTACCACACTCTACCTTTCCTTTGTTATGTTTATTGCCTAAAAGCTGTTTTTCCTTAATATCATTATCACAATATTTGCAAGTTTATCTTTATAGATTCTTTTCAGAAAGAAGTATAGTAAGCATGGCGGTAATGCCCTGGCCTTGCATTCCGAAGGATGCAGATTCGAATCCGCGTCTGGCCATCTAGATTTGGGTTTCCACAAATCACTCCAGGCAAATGCCAGGATGGTTTCTTCAAAATGCCTGTAGTGGAATTGAAAGCATTTGTGTAGTTGGTCTATTACTTTAGCCATTTTCATACCAATAAACAATCCCACTAACTCTGACCGCAATGGTTGTTACCTGTTGGCTGTAATACTTGTTGCTTAGTTCTTCACATGGTCACCACCCAGAGACATAGCTCTGATAATGTGAATGTTGTGTATCAGCACACTGTCAAATAAGTATTATGCTGGTACTCGACACTGAATAAAACACTAATGATTTAATCACAAGTTCTTCTTTAACTAGCTAAAATTTTCTCACCAACACAGCCAATAATTACTTAATCGGAACTTCGTATCACTGTCAGATAATAGACTCTAGCTAGAAACACAGGTACTATTCACATTCACTTGATACAACTCACACAACTTGTCTCTTTTATACTTCTAATTGCTATGTGTACTTACGACATTTAGGTTGATCACTTTCCTCTACTTTGTAACACTGACCAATAATATAAATCAGTAATAAACAGCTCACCACAGGGACTATCACCGAATTTAACACTTCGCTGCCCTGCATGAGTATGCGTGAGACCCCCCAAAAATCAGCATACTATCCTTTCTGTCACTTAGGTGACCTGACTTAGCCAGTTGCTGAATGTCTTCTCCAAAAGCTGCTACTAAGCTACTTCCTGCCATGACTCTTTGAAGCCATCTTGAATTATGTTTACTATTTATTTTCTGATATTCTTTGACGTAACTGTATGTAAGACCCTTGGCTGATACCGGGGCTGTAGTATAGCCTTAGTGCCTCAACTAACAGTTTATGTTCACTCAAAGTTCTGCAGAAAATTTATGAAATAATTTTGATTTGACCATGTAGCCGGATAAACTCAACGTAAATGCTTAAAGGTCGCCACAATATTTGTTAAACCACAAATAGAGAAAAGGGTTGTAAGCTATCTACTGAATGACAAAAGTTCACTTTCCGAAAATTCCAAGTTTTATTTTCAAAGTCACAAAATTTCAAATATGCATTTAACAGTTGAGTAGGCAAATCGAACACACTTTTCCAAAGGTTGCAAGTTGTGGAGAGAAATTTAAACCTACCTAAAACCCCTTTTGAATTTTAAAAGTTCTTAACAGTCATTAAAGTTGCTATTTAACACGACACCACACATGGTCGAAAACAGTTCACTGACCAGCATAGCAAGTTACGACCCGCGACAAAACTGACGTAATGTTACTTCACATATTGTTCCCGAAGTACAGACCAGACGAAACCGAAAGTAAGAAAAGACAGACTACATTTGGCTAAGTTCCCATTTTAAACATCACTGATAAAGTCATGCGCGGAGTTGCTTGATCACTTCCCGGCATAAGAATGAGACAACATGTGCTTACCGCACGAACTAATATAGCCCTGCGCGCGCCTATGACCTTGGCAAATCTTTCTTTAATTAATATCTTCAAAAGTATACGATAGTTTAATTTGAGATTTTTACAGGAACTTTCTATCATCCTGTTCTATCTATTTTAACTTAATTTACCATTCCAAAAGGTTTCTATCTTCTTAAAACTAAATTCATCATGTGACCAATCTTGGCGGACTTTGCGGACTTTCCCAACTTTCCCGAACTTCCACCCGACAATCAGCAATAATCTATTTTCAAAAACTTGATTACCAGACAAATACTAAAACTTTTTATGGAAACCAATATATGTACGAAATCGTCTAGATTAGGGCTATCTACTGATGTAAATTTTAAATTAATATCTCTTTTAATAAAAAAGCTTATTATTTTCTCTTAATTAAAACTACTAATTAAACTTTACCAAATTACTTAATTTTATTACCAAAATATCTGGTACAGTGCTGACTACAGCTGGTGATAAAAGATCAGTTGTCGCATTACTCAATTTAAAGATATTGCAAATCTTAGAATTTCTACTTTTCCGATCGCGTGTTTCAAAACATTAACAAACGGGAATATCTCTTAAACCAAACGTTTCCCGATATGATAAATACACTTTAAAATGATTTTTTTGGTGGATTGTAACTATGAGGAAGATTACAGGGAAATTACTTAAAGTTAATAACTATTCTTCTCAAAATTTCTAAGTGCAGCCTAAGCAATCTAGAATTTGCCAAAGTTCTAAGGTTCTTACATTTATAACTCATAAGGGCAAGCCTTGTCTCGTTACAGACCATGTACAAATTCCTTCCTATTCCTTGTCCACTGTCCATTCCCACCTGCAATGATCTTGATGATGAAAAGGTGTAAAGACACATTCCTAAAGTTCTTTCGCCGTTAGGAATGTTGTCCTATCATTCTGATACCTACCTTCTGAACTTGTCCCTCATGTTTTTAACATGTATCTGCTGTTGTTTACAATCTATTCTCATATCCAAATTGATGTTTTAGTGTCCTGTCCATCCCTGATTTATTTTTAGCAGCTCATGTTTCCCATTTCAGTGACTTGTTTCCTGTAACTTGAACGTTAATAATTCATCTTAATCCATATTTCTACGTACCTTATCCACTTGTTTTTGACGTGTAACTGCTACTATTTATGATATTTTCCTATAGGGAAATTAAAATTTTTAGCGTCTTACACGTGGATAACTTGTTTTAACACATATTTCTAGCCTTGTCTAAATATTTTATCACTGCCTCATCTGTTTACCAGTCTTGCCTCCGTCGGCACGCATTTCAATTGCACTATCAGCCAAGCATATTATTTGCAATCATTCAAACATTTGTATTGATTTTATCGTTCCCTTTTTGAAATAAATTACAAAATTATAGTAGATAACCTCACTAAGTTTGTTTATCCATTGTCGGCGTTCACGAATAGAATGTGTGATCCTATCGCTCTGATACCTACTTTCTGGACTTGTCTGCCATGTTTTTAACACGTAATTGCTGTTTGTTGGTGACGTGAGTCGATCTGTAACACTTCTCAATTTAATTTCCTCCCCCCCTCTCTCAAAATGATTGCACCAACATTCCCTATTGATAAATACTTGTCCTCTTACAGGTACCATGTCTTCCAGTTAGCCAAACTATGGTCTCATATCCTTTTCCTAAAATCATGTCTCTTCTTTAACATTCCTCCTAATGGTCTCACCATCAAACTGCCAGGATTTGGGTGCCCCCCACAAATTCACTTGGCCCTACATGCCTTCCACTACAAACAGTCTTTGGTCCTCACCCACCTTGTCTTACAAGAGTAGACCAATCTGGCTAACCAACATTCCAAACACCTCATATCCTTCACAAAAGACTCCTGCTCTCCACCCCGCAAGTAATCCCAATTATGAATCAGATTCTACAACAATCTGTAAATTCTAGTTGTGGGTATGCCTAGGACCATCTGCACAAGTTGTCCACATCTTGCAGTGGGACAGTCTCTTCCTTGCCAGCAACTTAACCACCAATCAAAACTGCAGCCTCCCTTGATTTCCTCAAAACCGTCCATTGCCTACCTGCTCAACATCCTTAACCACCTCTTTGAAACCCACACCTCGCTCTCTGCACTCCAGTTATGCTTCCAAACCTAAACTGTCAGTTGTGAATCTGTCCTCTTCATCACTATGTGAACCCCAACTCTCTGTACTCTCCAAAGGCCTTACCTCTTCTCCTACACCTACATTTTACCATGCCAACCTTGTCCTTGAATCTCTTTCATTCTGCCGAACACTCTGCTGGTGGTACCACTTTGCCGCTCATGTCAGTGAATCTGGGCCTGAAGACTACCTGGAACCCAGTCTCCAAAAATTCAAACCACTATCCACTCTTGACCCACCTCCTCTTCCCCAGAACCACCCCATACAATTTTTTGAGGAATTCTTATCCACCAGTTTGACTTCTCCCAGTTTTTTGAAGTCCTTGACGAATACCAGGAATCTCAGCCAAGCTGAAACCTGTGCCAGGAAACAACTCTCGACTAAACCACCTGCAGACAATGGCTCAACCACAGAAGTGATGAATCGTAGTGACTATGTGGCTGAAGCCCTTCGTCAATTATCAGATGCTAACACTTACTGCCGCCTCGCTGAAGATCCCACACTAGCTATCAATAAAAAAAAAAAATGCTGGAATATGTACAGTTCAATGGGCCCCTCCAAGGTCTCACCCCACATTCAGTCTCTCTTCTTACTGCTCATAATCCATCTACAACTACATTTTACCTCCTTCTCAAAATCCATAAGCCTGGCAATCTGGGATTTCCCATTGTTGTGGCTTATGGATCTCCTTCAGAACAAATCTCTGCATTGGTGGACCAATACCTACAACCTATAGTCTCTCAGCTCCCCACCCACATCAAGGACACACAACACTTCCTTCTCCGTCTATCCACTAGGCCCACACCACTTCCTTCCAACTCCATCCTGGTAACCATTGATGTCACATCACTGTACACACACATCCCACATTGCCATAGCCTTAGTGCATTGGAACATTTTCTGTATAAGCACCCTCCAAAGAGCCACCCCAGCACATCCCACACCACGTTAGCTGAGTTCATACTCTACAACAACTACTTCTCCTTTGAAGGCAATATCTACCACCAAACCCAAGGCATTGGCATGGGCACTCGCATGGCTCCCTCTTATGCTAATCTCATCATGGGCTGCCAGGAACAGATGTTTTTGGAGAACATCCCACTCAAACTGTGCCATAGGTTTACAGATGACATTTTTACGATCTGGACACATGGAGAAAACACCCTTCTAAATTTTCTGGACAATTAAAAACCTTTAATAACTCACTGAATGGACCTGCTCCCACACCCAGGCCACATTCTTGGATTGGGACCTATCCCTCTCCTATGGCCACTTCAGCACCTTAGTTCACAGCAAACCCACCAACTCACAGCAGTACCTCCATTTTAACAGTTGCCATCCATATCGCACCAAACGTTCCCTCCCCTCCTGTCTTGGCATTCGAGGCAGTTGAATATGCTCCAACCAGAAATCCCTAATGGAGTACTCAAACAACATCTCAGAAGCATTGGTATCCCGAAACTATCCCCCAGCTTTGGTTCACAAGCAACTTTCACGAGCCACAATGCAACCTGCTTAACCTATTGACTACTCCAAACCCCCAGAAACCAACCACAGTCCAGTCCTAGTTACACAATATTTTCCTAGCCATGAATCCATCAACAGAATCCTTCAGCAGGGTTATGATTTCCTACTAACCTGCCCAGAAATGAGATCCATCTGCCAAATTTCCTCCCTGGCCCTCCGAGAACTTGTTTCAGCAGACCTCCCAACCTCAGCCAACTCCTAGTGCACAAACACAATCTTCCTCGCCCCATCAGACAGCCCCAAGGATCTTTCCCATGCAATAGACCCCACTGCAAGATGTGCGACATACACCATGCCTCCACCACTTTCACCAACCCTATCACTGGCGAGAGTTTTCCTATCATAGGACACATCACCTGTGAAACCTCACATGTAATATACCAGCTGACCTGCAAACACTGCTTGGCTTCCGATTGAGGTTTGACTAGGAATCCATTAGCCATAAGAATGAATGGCCATAGACAGACATTTTTCATTCAGAATCCAAAACATCCAGTTGCCATCTCCCAAGACACCAGTAATTTTAATTCTTGTTTCATGGTCCATGCTATCAGAGTCCTCCCAAATAACCCAAACAACAGCAGTTCCTATGAACTCGCAAGGTGGGAGCTTGCCTACCATTACAAACTAGGCACAAGACAACCTCCTGATCTCAGTTTGAAATAATACCCAGTCAGTACTTTACCCTTCCTTCTATCCGCTCCTTGCCTCCATGCCCACTGTCTATATTGAACTATGACATACCATGTTTATCTGCATACATTCTCTTTCCACGTTCCTGACTAATGGTAATTCTGTGATACCATATCCTGCACCACCCTCGCTCTGTGTTGTTCTCCTGTTGACGAAGTGCCAAGTCCCTAAATATTCGTTGTTTTTCCTGTGTTTTGTGCCTATTTATGTGTTCTCCCCATGATACCATCATCTGAGGTAAATGGTGGTTCATTTCACTATCCCTTTATATAAATATGTATATATAATAACAATGAGCAGGAAAATGCTGTAAGGCAATAAAACCAAGGAAGGATAGGAAAATATGATGCAACACTTAGCACTGATGAAGGTAGCTGAGATCACAAACACACACAAAAAACACAAGAGATAAAACCAAGGAAGGATAGGAAAATATGACGCAACGCTTAGCACTGATGAAGGTGGCTGAGACCACAAACACACACTAAAAAACACAAGAGAATCGCTGTATTTCGGTATACAGCCTTATTCGTGCAGAAGTGAGACACCAGGCGGAGTCAGATGTGTACACAGACGGCAGTCTCTGTACACATCTGGCTCGCCTAGTGTCTCACTTCTGAACGAATAAGGCTGTATGCCGTGATATTGTGCTTCTCTTTGTAACGCGATTCGTTATATGTAACAATTTATTATATGAATTACTTTTACAGGTTCGTTAATTAGTCAGTCGCCACCCGGGAAGATAACCAGGATTGTCGATACAACCCTTATCCCTGGCTATCTATTTCTAAAGAAAGTTTATTTATGCGTAATCGTTAAACTTCAAACTGTTTATTTAAAGTACACAAATCCAGTCCAGTACCAGTCTCACATTACAAAGCAATAAATCAGACATAGTACAACTTCAACGAAGATTACAGGTTAGCAGTTAGAAGGAACGCCAACTCATCAATACACATGGTTATTATTCGCCTACGGTACAATCTCGGCTATCACGCCACTTTAAGGCACTGAAAGGCACGACACATGTTGAATACACACTCATCATCACGCTGCTAGCGAGCAACATGTAACGTGACCATTTCTAATGGTTGCCGGCTTCATACCTTTTCTCTATCATGGCAGTCTGCTAGATACCTCAACCTTACAGCCAATCACAGTTCTTTTCGTCGCCAATGATCCTGCTGAACAATCATGTGTTTTCTTGTTGCACTCCTTACACCAAAGACCATCCCTCAGTGTAAGCTGTCCACTCCTTCTTTCATTTACTAATCAACACTCTCGTTACATCTTGTGTTTGTTTTTTGTGTTCGTCCTCCCAGCCACCTTCATCTGTGGTAAGTGTTGGGTCATATTTCCCTATCCTTCGTTAGTTTTATATATATCTCAGAGTATGCATGAGCTTAGAAACATAAATTGTATTAATGAAGCAAGGGGTGAAGAAACAATAAGTAAATTAAAAAGAATTTTGTTGAAATTATTATTAAATAAAAATAAAAAATGATGGGCTATTGGTAGTGTCTTATTGGTGATTTAGGTCGAGATAGTTTGGTACGCAAGTTCCCATCTCTGAAGTATAGATGTGATGGTATTTGGAAATACTCTGACGGCTCTCACTGTAAACAAATTTTTGAGATTGTTATAATTGTGTTTATAGGTTGTGGCTAATGACTGTTTGCCATTCATTCTTGTTTATCTGTAGCCATTAATTCTGTTTGAGAGTTGTTGTGAGTTTTGGAACAACTGGCATGTCCAATGATGGGAAAGGATAGCTCTGTATTTGTTACCTGGTCCTCTCCAGTTTTGAGTCCATCAGTCAAGTCTTATGGTGCTTCCTTCGCTCCCTTTCACAGTTGTGCGCCCTTCTCCCCAAAATTCTACCCACTGCCCCCCAGGTATGTTTTAGCAGATCACCTAATCTTAAGAACATCTTGGTTCACAAATATCCTTCTTCAGATTCTGCACATGGATCTTTTATATTCAACAGACCTCGCTGCAAAACCTGCACATTTACATATCATGGTCCATCCCCATCACGCTATTTGTTCCACAGTGCACCTTACATACCAACTAACATGGAACCACTGCACTAGTTCATACAGTGACCTCACTACAAAACAGCTTTCAGACAAAATGAATGGGTACAGATAAACAGTCCACAGCTGCAACCTTCCAGTAACAGAACATGCCAATACCCATTACTGTAACTATCTTGATGACTTTACATGGTTAGCTGTCGGTGTTTTCCCAGAAATCACCACCACTTCTGAACTTCATAGATTGGAACTTGCATACCAAAATATCCTCAATACAATACATCCCCTTGGCCTAATTCACTGATAAAACCGTATCAATAACCCAGTACTTATTGTTTATTTATTAATAATTTTAACAAAATGTTTTTAATTTATTTATTTTTTCGCACTGCTTTATTAAAACAATTTACATTTTACATTCATGCATATCCACTTTGACATTTCTCATCATCTGCTATATTATACTGTTAAGAAACAATGGAGTTAAAACATTAAACATTTTGATTGTAGAATAACCATGCCTTCTCAAAGTAGAAGATTGCTGCATCAAGGACACACATAAAAATTCATAGACACATGAGTGATGATTTTGGGTTCATATTCCTTTTTCAATATTAGAATGAAGTAGCCTCCTATTGGAAGTTGGCAGCTCAGTTAGCTCTTTTTCTAATGTTTCCCTAAAATTTCGCCTCTCAATTTTTCTACATTTTCTGTGTTTCCATGCTGCAGCAGTCTTGTAATTTGTTAAGGGGTGGTTATTTTCCTCTCCAATATTTCAGTCTTTTCCTGAGAATAACGTATATTTCACGTCACAATCTCCAAACCGGTTCTCCATGGAGTAGCTAGTCTTGTGATAAGTGAGGCCTGTTCAACACCCTTTTACCAAATTGCCCAATCCTACTGACATGTATGAGATTTTAAACCCAAATATTGTAAAGTATGTTTGTGTTTTTGTGTTTGTCTGGCCCTTCTGCCTTCATCTGTGGTAATTGATAGGTTATTTTCCCCATCCTTTCTTTTTACATTGTATAATGCCACTTTCATTGTCACCATTATACATCTTGTTATTAAGGTTGGTAAGTGAATGGCTAATATGTAGTGTCCGACCGAAGGTCATTTTTTGGCCGAAGCCGAATGTTCGGCTCTTGGGATAACCTTCGGCCGAAGCCGAAGGTTCAAAAATAATTATATATCTTAGAACTCTAACATGAAGTATATATGACATGCAAAAAATTAACTGTTATTTTGTTTTATATGTGATATTTTTTATATAAATTGCACCTTTACAATAATTATAAACAAAGTTTTTAATATTTATTTATTAGAATAAAATAGTACCAAACCAGGTTCTGAGCAATGCAATTAAGCAAAAATAAATGCAGTTATTTTTATTTAGCAATAATAAAAAGAAACTATAAAATTTAACAGTAACAGCCCGAATCAAATCAGAATAATTTGTCCCGTGGATTAAATTAATAAGTTTTGGAGTTTTAGCTTTCTTAAATCAAATACATGGCAGCTTATGTATAGTAATACCATCTTTTTTTAACAAAAATAAAAATAAATTTCAACCTTCTTACCTAGCATAAATTATTCTAGCTTTTAAAATACGATATTCTGCTGTCTAAATTATTATCACATATTAAATTTTCAGTTAAAACCGAATCAATACCAATATTTTTAAAGTAGTTTCACGTATGCAGATTAATTAAAAAGGTACTAAATATAACCAAAACAAAAGGTACATCGGCACTAATAAAATAAGATTTAATCGCTCCAGATGACCCGTTTTATTTGTTATTGTCAGTGCACAGTTTTGACGTAGAAATGACAAAATATCAGTCTTCGTATTTACAATTTCGTTGCTAGTCAAATACTTAATTTTAAACCGTCGATCGATTAGAGCGGCAATCAACAACCGTAAGGTTTTTCTTGCGAAAGCAGATCTCCTGTTAACAGACAAACACAAGCGGCTTTTCAGCAGTATTATATGATCAGCCTTCATCCTTCTGAGCAAGTTTTATGTTTAAGATGTCAATGATTGATATAATTAAAGATACTGTTGATAAATCGCTAGAAATATTAGTTGTTGCTTCCTAAATACACTTCAGCACAGTTATAAAATTGTTCATTTGTATCCATTCTTCTGCAGTTGGAATTTCTATTCCACCACGTTCTAACACATACAGATTTACTGCATTTTTCTGTTCTATTAATTAAGACATCGAGTGGCTTGTTCACTCTTCTTACGTTTTACAACACTTTTGCACTATTTCTATTACAACAATATCTTTAAAAATTACTTTGTGGATCATGAGCTGTAGAGTGTGAGCAACACAACCAATAAAAACGAAGTTTCTATAGCGGATGGTTGCATTCATATTTGAAGTATTATTACGTATACCCGTATGGATATTTTCTTTTGAATTGTATTTGGTAACAGTTTCAGTTGTTTTTTTGTGTAATATATTGCCTTGTATGATCTTCCAACACACTAACAGGCAATTTAATTTTTTTTTTTATTTTGGTACCTTTGGAAATGCCATGTGCCGTGACACTCAAAAACGTGTTTGCTTGATCACTTCATATCTTCGTGGTAAAACTGATCCATTCAGCCTTTTTCTAAAATCAATGCAACTTCACTGTTTACTTTTTCGTACGTAGCTGGCATTAAAGACTTTCTAAAATATTTCTCTCGCTAGGGTCGAGTTTGAGGATGAGTAAAATTAAGTCTGCGAAATCCTCCTCCTTCAACGAGGTTGTACGGAAACATGTTTACATTGACAGGGTCCATACGTAATACATTAATCCGCAAACAAATCAGATGATTATCGGGCCAAGGTGGCGCTACTTTTTTTCTACGATATCGCGTAAAGTAGACTGTTAAACTTCTTTTGTAAAATCTTTGGGCGCATACAAGATCTCTGGTTTTTTTTGGTTTTTTTTAATTAACCAAGCTATGGTATTTAACACTGGTTTAACAATATACTTCCCACTGATTTTTATGATGTTTTCCAAATGGTTCTTTATCTTTGCTATCGTCTGTTGGCGCGCTACGTTGACGGTATTCGTAAAAGTTGGTTCATTTTCAGGGGTTGGATGTAAAACTTCGGCTTCGGCCAAACATTCGGCTGAATTTGGCCTAAGCCGAATGTGCAGCCGAAGGTGCATTTTTTGGCCGAAGGTGGCCGAAGCCGAAGCCTAAGCCGAACATTCGGTCGGACCCTACTAATATGTAGTCATGAAATTCAAAACAGCGCGAGTTAGATGTGATTTCTGTTACAGGTGCTTCCAGAAATGTCTCCAGACGAACATGGGGAGAGTTTCTCTTATAAGCCTCTCCTTCTCATTTCTTGCCCTAAGTCCTCTCCTTAGCTTTAATTACCTTGGCAATGATTGTGAATAATGAGTGCTGAAGCATAAAAAAGAAAATTATTTTTTTAAAGAAAAATATTATTTCTCTTTTTCACTAATACTTTGAACATTGAGCATATCATTAATTATAAGTTTTTTTCAGTTAATATTGAGTAAAGCATTTAATTTTCAGAGGCTGCGGCTTGGCAGCCGGTCTGAAAAGCAGCGCAAGAAGCTGGCAGATTTAGAAGCACAACTTGTTTTGGCTTCACCCAACCTTGTGTTTAGGGTTGGAAATCGTAGTTCAAGAACATATACATTCTTCTTGTCATCAGAATTTGAGAGAACTCAGTGGATTGATGCAATACATGCTTTACAGGTAAACTAATTTTTTGCTCTCAAATAATTGGATGTCAGAAACATTAATTTAGCATTTAATGATGCCACAAGAGAAAGTAAGATTTGCCCTACATCAATATTGAGGTTATGTGATTATGCCACTGCATGTTTTCAACTGGGAAAGTTAAAGATGGGAGGGTATTGAGAGAAACTTTTATGTAGTGAGGGGTACCAAATATTACACTGAGATTGATTGAGAAATGATTAATAGATAACAAAAAATAAAAGATAAGGATGATAAAAGTGTTTGCATGTGTATTTAAGGGATATAGACAGAGTGAGAGAGTTGGAGTAAATGGGAGAGGGGGCTAGCAGCATGTTACATAGTATATGATATTGTGATTCACAACATATATTTGACAAAGTTTTCATTTTGCAAAGTTTGTATTTCATGTTTACTGAGATAGACAGTGATTGGCCAGTTAGGTAGTCACATGGGGCCCTGACGTCAGGTCTACGGAGGTCATAAATAGGACCTGTTGTTGAAGCAAGGCTTTTTATCATTGTCGAGTGCTAGCAAGACGTACATGTGAATCCGTATAGTATCAAGGACAGTTAAATGTAGTTTTTTCAGTAATAATATAGCATTGAACTTTTAACGAAGTTATTCTCATGGTCAAACTTAAAGGGAAAATGGTAATCCTTTGCTGTTTATCAGTGTAGACTCTCTGGTTATCAATTAAATAGAATGTGAAGACCCCAGATAGTCTTATCTCTATATCACAACTTATATTGGGCACATTTGCTATAAAAAACATTGCATTAAAGAAGAATAAGGACTGAAATAACATTGACAAGTTTTCTTTTCATTTGATATAACAGATAAATTGGAATTGAAAATAAGGATCATCAGTGATAAATAAAAAGGCCAAAAATATTCAAGCAAGCAATTCTATTTATCTGTGACAAGCACAACAGATGTAATGCCATTCTAGTGATGATATATTGACAGCTTCAGAAAGCACTTTTGACCATGTTGTAGATGTTATTGTAAGTTTTATAGTTGTTTGCATAGTATACTATGAAGTGATCTAGATTGTTACTACACACTGTCTGCTTTTAGTCATTCATCTTGATTGACAAGAGGATGTAGTGATTTAATAGGCAAGATGTTGGAGGCACAGTCATTATATACGGCATGTTGCATCACCTGTGCTTTGGAATGTCAATTAATAGTGAGTGAGCTTGCAAGATTTGCAACATGTCTTGCTGTAGTAAACATATCATTAGATATTTTCCGTGGCTTATCAGGTTGCAATTTGTGTTATTTCTGTATTGAACCTGTTTCTAGGTGTCATTTTTTGGTTGAGATGTACAGAGTGAAGAGTGTGAACAGTGGTTGTTCATTTGTTTGCAAGTACATATTGTGATGTAAGCTACAGTGGAAAATTTGTTTGCATACCTGTGTCAATACTTATTGATATCAAGAAATCCACAAAGAATGCCCATAACTCAGTCCTCTACAGAACTGCAATGACTATATTAAAAGTTTTTCTGACCCTGCATAGAAATTAGGCTTCTCTTTACACATTCCTGTTTACTCCTCTCAAGATATGTTTCACTGAACTGTCCAACTTTCATTGAAACCTTGTCCATACATGTCTCAACTTTGTCCAAGAATATCTTATTGATTTGTTTTCCTTTTCAAACCATATTGAAAAATCTGCATAATTTGCCCTATCAAAAAAACTTTAAAATAGTTCCACCAGTGTAAAAAAAATTTCTGCTCATGGAATATGTGATGTGAGAGATTTATTAGTTAAGCGCCAATTTATATACATAGACTCTCATGCTTCATTCTTTGAACACTGTAAGAACCAGATGTGCACTGGGGTTGGTGCATAAACATGTTGTCTTAACTCTGACCGTGTTTAGCCTTGGATGTAACAGTTTTGGCTTAGATTGAATTATACGGTCGCCACATAGATTTTAACCTAAAAACTATGAAAAGGTAAAGTTCAGTAAATAGTTCAGTGTCATTTAAATAACTATATTCTTCAATTTCACTTTTTCCAAAGAAATGTTTTACAAGTTCGATTAACCGTTCGAGCCAGACCACACCCCAATAGTTCGAAGTTCAAACTTTTAGTTGTTGAAATTAAATGAAAATGGATCACACACTCCCATTGTTCCACAGTTTAGTAAATTCAAACAATACCGAGGCTCCACATTGCTGAAAATTACTTTAACATGACATTATGTTCAACTTGAATAAAAGAATAACTTGCACAGCAGTGCTTGATATAAAACTTTGCAGTCTACTGAGCTACATGTTATCACGTTCGCGGATCCTGGCAGACTGGGGGCGAACAATTGCACGTATGCATCTATATTACATAGCACTTCCTGCTTCTTGAATATTCCTAGCGACTGCTTTCTCATGAAGCGTGGGAACAAAATCTTTTCCTCATTCACAGGATGGCTGCTGGGAAGCTCGTCAGATATCAAATCGCACGTTTGAAGTACTTACATTAGCTAATCTGACCTTGACAATAAAAATAATTCTATCTTTCTGAAATTTTACCAATCGCTAGATCTTTAAATAAATGTTAACTTTAGTTATTATGACAAATATCCTAACTTTAATACTTTAGCCAAAAATAAATAATTTAGATATGACCTTTCGCAATCCCACTCCAGGTGAATGCCGAAAAATGTTGAAATTAAAAATATTGAAAATACTATTTTAAAAACTGTAAATCTGCTTTCTAACCTGAATAAACATAAAAACTAACTATAGAAATGAAATGTACAAATATTCTATCCAATCTAACTCATGGTTCTGAGAGCAAAATTTTGTCACGCAGTTACAAAATTTAACAGATAGCTTACAACACCTTACAATATTTCAACTAAGTTGACTGACAAGACACAGAACTTACCTAATATTTCGACCATCCTGCAAAAACTTAAGTTACAGCTGTAATACAAGCTACTTTAACATATGTTGCATGTACCCTGTTATTGAGATAACCAAGAACTCTTCCTATCTCTTTACATGATTAACATCCCCCCACCCCTTTTTCCCTCGCAAAACACACAGAAAACCAAGAACTTATAGTGTCATTATTAGTGGTATTCTTGGGGGCCATTCTTCCTTTTTTCACAAACCTGGTATTTTTAGCCAGTTTAACACTTCTGTCTTCCTGATCGAATATATGAGGGTTGGAACTTAAATGGTGGCAACAATTTATTCACAACCGATATAAAAGCGTTACATGTTTGCACCTGTTACTGTCCTTCAAAGTATTCACCAGTGTTGTGTAGAACTCGTTGCCAGCAATGTGGAAGGCGTAGTATACCGTTAGCAGAGCCTGTTCTGTTGATGGTGCGAATAGCACGGTCTACTGCCTGTCGAATATCTGGAACGGTTCTGAAGCGGAATCAAATCAAAGTCACAAGGACTTAAGTCCGGGGAGTATGGTGGATGGTACAGTACTTCCCAGTGCCATCGACTGAACAGAGCAGCAACAGCTTGTTCTGTATGCACCCGCGCATTGTCCTGCAAATTGATTGGTGGGTTGCGCAGAAAGTGTTGCCACTTCTTTCGCAAAGCTGGTCGCAGGTGATGCTCCAAAAACGAACAGTAATACTGTGCATTGACAGTCTGCCATGGAGGAACGTAATGCGTTAGGATAACAACATCACAGTCGTACACGAGAATCACCGTAACTTTCACCATACTGAGGCTCTGACGTACTTTCTGACTTTTGCGGCGACCCATGATGACTCCATTCATTGGATTGGCGTTTTAGTTGTGGCTCGTACAATGTGGCCCATGTCTCATCCAGTTTTATGATATGGCGTAAAAAAGCCTCTCCTTCACGCTCATAGTGCTTCAAGTTTGTCTGAGCAGCGTTGTAACGCATCCATTTCTGCATTTCCGTCAATTCATATGGAACCCATCGTGATGCAATTTCTCGCATGCCCAGGTGTTCCTTCAAGATGTGAAGCACTAATCCGGTTTCGTAGGCGAGCTCACGAATCGTCTGGTGTTAATCACTGTCTACTAACGCGGCAGCAGTATGCACTTCTTCTTCAGACACGGCAGGACAACCTGCCCGATGCATGTCTGCCCAGTTTGCCGACCTTCGATGTAGGCTTATACCCTATGTGCCACTGTTCTGTACGACAATGCCGATTCCCTGCACGCCTCTTGAAGGTGATGACACTGTTGTGCTGTGCGACCTCTGGCACATTCAATCTTGATCCAACTCCGTTGTTCCTGTTTCGAAAGCATAGTGACACTGTTACATTAGATCACTCGCTCACAAGTGACTGCGTTTCCCTCTATTGTGCGAATGCCGGGGACGTGGGATGGGTAAGTCCATATACTTGGAGGTAAGGTAGGTATGTCAACAACATGTGCTATCAGCGACAATAGTAGATTCCATTGCATAGTGTCTCCACAGCAGTGTTGCCACTTTTTAAGTTCCAACCCTCGTAACAATCCAAAATTTACCTCCTGCCTCTGGATCCTTTCTGAACCTTTTCTTGCTGAATGTCTGCACTGTCACAGCCATACAAACATCCCTGCTATGGAAGATGAAGTTTTTGTCAACATTTTATTTGAATGAAACTATCTCCTATTTGAGTGAGTTCACACTGATAAAACATGACACTTTGGAACTCAAATTCTGTTACTTGTTCATAAAGGTGTCATTGGTGGACACAGCAGCCTTCCTGTCATAGCATTTTAACTCCACAGTAGTGGTACTTTCCTGACCTACTCTACCTACTTTCAGTACAACAGCAAGTGCTATAAAAAGTTGATGGGGGTACTTAGTGGCTCATCCCTTTCCCCAGCAATAACTTACTCTTGTATACACTGCTTTACAAAGTGAAACACACAGAAGGTGAGGAGGAAATAAAATGAAACTTCATGGGTTGAGATGTTATTTCAGTGATTACAAAATCAAATCAAATTTTCAGAGAACTTGGTAGCATTAACCTACTTATCAGTATGATTTTGTACTTGCTCTGGCCTAAATGCATGCACTGATTTGATTGGTAAGTGTCATAAAGCCGTTGTACCCTCTCCTGTGGCAAATTGGTCTACAACTGTTGTAACTGGTCCTTTATGTACTGGCACTAGGACAGGATTGATGTTCTATCGAGGACAGATCTGGGGATCTTGCTGGTTAGTGGAGTACCTTAACATCATGCGAATAGTTCATAAAGACACATGCCAAATGTAGATGAGCATTACCCTGTTGAAAAATGGCACCAGGATACTGTTGCATGAGAGGTAACACATTAAGACTCAGGATGATGTACTGTTGTGCCGTCAGAGTTTTCTCAATCACTACCAGCTGTGACCGGAAGTCATACCCAATGGTTTCCCACTCCATGCCAGGAGTAACACTGCTGTGCCTCTCCAAAACATGAAAGAATTGAGCTTCTCCCCAAGTTGATGCTATTCTCGCCTATGGTGACCATTTGAGGTAGTGCAGAACTGCAATTCGTTGCTGAACACAGTGTGACTCCATGAGCACTCCGCACTTCCATTCACAGCACCACTCCAAATGCATCCTTTATGTTGTGGTTTTAACAGCTGCAATGGAACAATAATTCCCTAGTCTGGCTGCTGCTAGTTTCTGACCAATTGTATGGGATGACACGCAGTGTTGCAGGGATTCCATTACATGTTCTCAGATGGCAGGCACAGATGTGAAGAGTTCACCATGTGCTTGGTACACAACATGGCGATCCTCCCTTGTGTTAGTCACATATTGTCAACTGGAACCTTGGCGAAGAGTATACCTGACCTCACAATCCTATGTAATCCAACATCAGGCCACTGTCATATCCAAATGCCTAACATATCTGGATAATACATGATTTGACCAGCTGGTCCTGTGGAGACCCACTATTTGACCTCTTTCAAAATCTGTCAGATGGTCATAACACTGTCTCACACTAGTATGCAGCTTTCCTGTGCCCTTCACAGTGATCACTCAACATCTGTCGCGGTTGCCTCTTATATACTACACCAGGCCTGACAACAACAATAAATGCATAAATGCTTATATGCTCTGGTGCCCTTTCTACCTGACACAGATAATTGAAACTCAAATCTACGTACCTGCCAATGGTGTGTATGGTTACAGCACAGCCTTGTATAATCGTATAGTGGACCTAAAAGTAATAAAATGTCATCCACTAATCACGTTAGGGAAGTGCTTCATGATGAAAGACAAGCTAGCATTGGTGAGAAGTGGTAACACAGTGTGTAGATTCGATAGTCAGAAGCGGGGTAAGAACTTGCAATCGGAGGAAATGAAGTACTGTATAACTTTATCCACGGTAAATAAATCAGATGTGAACTTAATAGCGACCTGTGAATTGGCTTGGTAGAACCTGCAAACCTAAACAATCAAGCAAAATATCCACCATACCTATTTTCGCCAACACATGTGATAGTGTGGGCAAGCTCATTAAATCATTACATGTTACCTTAAACAAAGAAAACATTGATGACATATTTTTTATGGTATGTTAGGCTGTGTCTGACTTCTTTAACAATTCAGATCTCTCATATTCATATTTATTTGCCAATATTTTTCCAGCTCTCTCTGTACTTTACACACAGTAAGAAAGTTTTTGCAATGATGTGTTATCTTTAGAATGTTCTGGCACAGTCTTCTTAGACAGTGCTCGGGCTGCCAGTGTGGTACTATGTGCGTATCGTTTCAGTATGCAACTTACATGTTGCTTTAATCAATTAAGTGTTCTGTCTGAGCTATATTTCATCCCTATAGAACAGATCATTCATCAATGCATGTTTTACTGTCAGGGGTTGCTTAGCATTTGATTTCAAGATTTCTGTATTAATTGCTTTTAATGTCATCTCTGTTGAAACTGATAAATCTTTTACAGAAAAGGAGTATTTCAGTTATGAAGAAAATTTATGTTTAAATTTGTTAATTTCTGTTAACTCACCAAAGTTGAAGGTTGTGACAAGTGAAAAACATACACATTATTTCTGTTTTTCACGTTATTCATGTTAGAGGGACCAAGTCAAATGGTTCAGGAGGTGTGTACACACCGAAGTTTACCACATGGCAGGAGTCATGCGGTAAACTTTGGCATGTCCTCTTTAACATGAATAAGATGTAAAATTGAAATATTGTAAATGTTTTTCTTGGTCCCATATGTTTGTCACTCGCTGCAGCCTTCAACATTGGTGATTAATGAGTCACGTCACCTATCCTTTGTTATTTACATTGCCCAAAAGGCATTTCCTTTTTCCTTAATATCATTAATTTCTGTTGACTATTACAATTAACTTGTTTATTTCAGTCATGCCAGTTGCCTAGTCCAAATGTTTCTGTCAGCATGTATGAACTGCAAGCTTGGATCACTGCATGCCGCAATTTCTTGAAGACTGATATGGGGTCATATTTATTACGAACTGGAAGGGATGAAAGTTTACTTGTGGGTGATCTGTACATCACTCTACATGAATTGCAGGGTTTGGACCATCCAGCAGGTATGAAAGTGTGTTTGCATCATCGTATCATATATATTAATTCTATGAGGTGTTTTTTTTTGTCACATTATATTTTAAGGAACAATTTTTTTGTAATTCAATCCTTAAAGGGTAAAATTACCAGTATTTCCATAACTTTTTTTTTTTTTTTTCGTCACGTGCTATTTATTTCTATTATTTCTCCTAGACCAAAAATTTTGTATAGTATTCCTCTCTTCCTTGTCCCACTATCACATTCCAATCACCCATTATTATTAGATTTTCCTCCCCCTTAACAGACTAGATTAATTGTTCAATTTTGGCAAATATTTTACTATTTCTTCATAATCTACCTGTTTCTTTGGCATATACAATTGTACTAACATGGGTGAGGTGGACTTAGTTTTTAACCTCATCAAAATAATTCTGTCACTAAACTGTTCATAATAACTCACCTGTTTCCCTATTCTCTTATTCATTACAAAACCTACACCAGTAACTCCACAGTCTGCTTTTGTGCTAATTACTCTGTGTTCTCCAGACCAGAAATCCTGTGCATCCTTCCACTTAATCTCATTAATCCCAACAACATCTAACTTAGGTCATTGCATCTCCCTTTTTAAGTTTTCTAACCTATCTGCCATATTCAGACTTCTAACATTCCATGCACTGACTCGTAGAAAGTTTCTATCGATTCTGATGATGACTCCTCCTGAGTAGTCCCCACCCAGAGATCCGATGGGGGAACTATTTTACCTCTGGAATGTTTTACCCAGGAAGAAGCCATCATGATATATGTAATTTGAGAGGATCACATGTTCTCGGGGTACCCTTTGGGTCTTTAATTCACTGATCCCCGTTGCCTTCTACATCCCCATACTGTTGATCATTTCTTATTCATCCACCTTTAGGGGCTATTTCCAACGCCAAGGGTAAGAGGGTTCCAGGGAACACTCCCCGCTCTTCTGCCCTCCTTTAGGAAGCCATTGGCAAGCAGTGGGTTACTCCTTATACCAAGTATCTTTCAGTCGCGAGAGCCTCATCCATGCAAACAGCGTGCACCACGTGAAGGAGAGTTTGATGTTTCCTTGGTCTCTCCACAACCCTTACACCCATCTCTTACAACATGTGAAAGCAGGATGGTCAAACTTACACAAATGCACTAACTGTGTGACAAAATTTGTTCTCAGAACTACGAGTTAGATTGGATAGTATTGCATATCATTTTTAAAGTCAGTTACCAAGTTAATTCTAGATAGAAATCAGGTTTTACAGTTTTAAGGATAGTATTTTGTGTTGCATCAGCCTGAAGCATTCATCTGAAGCGATATTTACAAAAATTTGTAATAAATCAAAGAAGGCAGTTAGAGACTTTAAATTTCTTCAGTAATCGTTTTTGATGTACACATAATTGTTTAAAGCTACTTTCAGATTGATAGCTTCATTAACTTCTGAATTAATATTAATTAGTTAGATTCTGTTTTTGGTTTATGGATTTTATTTTACCCTTAAAAAAACATGCCTTGAATGATATCAAACGAAAGAGTAGCGCTTTAGGTTATGTGGCTATGATGTTGGTGTTCAATGCTTCCATCACTTCTACAGCCAGTTGTGACTCTCATGTTGTTAAATGAAAAAATTCAGAAGATATAGGCCGCCTATACTTTGTTCCATCAAAATCTGAAATGTATAATTGCCCATTTGCTACGAGGTAGCAGATATCACACCTGGATTGTGCCTAAGGCCACATCTAATTCTGTGCTAGATGTGGAGGCTTCTCACTTAAGTGTTAAAAGTGTTCCTTCTAGATATTTTTAACACTGTATGGACCTTTACTACCCTGGCCCATGGCAAAAAACAATGCTACTTGGCAGATGAAGCATCCAAGTTTGTGTAACAATATCAAGATAGATTTTGAACTGGTCCCAAAGTCTGACCATGGGTTGATGTTGAAAGAAAAATTTGTTTGATGCATGAAATAGGCAGTGGCATAATGTGTTGTAGGTGGTAGAATTAGAGGTGGACAAAATGACTCGCTAAAAAGAACGGCACTCATTGGACCACTCTATGAAAAGAACTAGTTCTTTTCAACGGTTCACCAGTTCACTAGCTCAGTTTAAACAAAAATAGCAGGTATATCCACTGTGAGTGTAGTATCTATTCATTTTATTTACATTTAGACTTATTTCTTAGGTTAATCTCACATCGGTTATTTTCATTTATATTTGTATTGATTTTGAAAGATTTTTGTTCCTTAAATACTACAGGATTACTTTCACGCAGAAAAACCCTTTCACAGCATCAATGAAATATTGTTCGGATTGCTGGAAATATTTGAGAGATGGTTTGAGGATAGATAGTTTTACATTAATTTATTTACAGACACAAAGTACAATCAATTTTAAAGAACTTTTAGCTTTAAATGAAATGAAGGTTACTGTTCACAAATAAAATTTTACTTATTTGGCCATTCAGCAGACTACTTCATTTGTCAGTGCGAATTTGTCGAGCATTTGAGAATAATCTTTCACAATGTACGCTTGTAGTCATTATACATAAAGAGAAGCGGAGCGGGATGTCAGATTCGAAAGAAAAAGCTCCTCAGTAGCAGTGCTCCGTGCTGTGTTGAGCGTAGTAATCGGAGAACGTTGCGAACGAACGAGCTCTTCCCATGCCGTGCGCTTGGGATCAGAGAATGACGCGAACAAACTAACTCTTTGCACGCCGATCGATTGGGATTGAGAACGACGCGAACGAACTAGCTCTTCCCGCGCCGAGCGCTTGGGATCGGAGAACGACACAAACGAACTAGCTCTTTCCGCGCTGGGTGCTGGAATCAGAGAACGTCGCGGACGAACTGGGTTATTTACTTATTTATCAATCTTGTTTCATGGATCCCTGCTGAGAAAGGACCTCTGGGATTGTTAATACACATACATAAAATATGAGTCATAATCATAGTATAAACAATTATACTTTCCAAAGACAAATAAAGAGTATAACGATAAATATTAATTTTTATAACTGAATTTTGCAAAAGAGATATTGAACACAATTAAGTAATTTTTTCAAATTCCTGAGTGGAGTAGAAGGAGTTGGCAATAAGCTAATCTCTCAATTTTTCTTTAAATATATCTTTATCATCTGCAGACTGTTTTATACTCTTGGGAAGTGTATTAAACGGATGTATCCTAGAATAATTAACTTCCATCTTTGTACTAATGACAGAGGTGTTGGTGTATTGTGCAAGTTATTTCTGTTTCTTGTATTGAAATTGTGTACTTGTGAATTAGAAGTAAACAGGTTAAAATGATCTATTACAAAGCACATGAGATCTTCTTGATCTCGGGATTTCTTATTTTTTCAGAGCGGATTGGATAAACAAAGAATGGCATGGGGCTAAGAATAAACATTGGCCGGGCAAGAGTGGCAAAGCCGAAACCGACTTATTGTTGGCGCACACTCAATTGAATTTCAGTTCAATCGAGACCGACACACCACCATTATTACCGATCCCAAGAAGAGCTACAGTTCACTCGCTCTTTCAAAAGAACTGTTCTAAAGAACTGGTTCACTCGCAAATGACCCATCTCTAGATAGAATTGGCTATGGAGCCATGGAACAGCTACTTTCAGCAAGCTAGGTGGAATGCTGTTCTGCTCACTTATCTCATCATAGGCACTGCCCAACCATGAACCACCACTGAGCCCGGTGAGTGGGTAGTTACAGTCAGGCCTGGCATTTATAAAGTTGTAATCCCTACTTGGTAATCCAGATTTTGGATTTCTATGATTCACGAAATCACACCAGGAGATGTTACGAAGGTTACTTCAAAAGGTCTTGACCAAATTCCATCACTTTTCTTGTCTCCAATCCACTTCCATCTCTGATGACCTTGGTTTGGCAAAGGATTACTCTTTTCAACTAGAACATCCATTTGAGTGATACCTTTTACTGGTGCCACATTTTAAAACTATATGTGTCTCATTCTTAATATTAAGGGTAAGTGTCAACCTAGTCTACCATCTGTCCTATATGACAAAGACAATGTTGTAATGTTTTTAAACTTTTTTAAAAAATTTTTGGTTCCATGGTTTCTCCGAATCACTCCAGGCAAATGCGGGGATGCTTCCTTCATAATGGCCATGGCCAAATTCCTTCCAGTTTCTTGCTCCCAGTCCCATCCCGCCTCAGTGACCTTAGCTGTTGATGAGGCGTAAAGCCATAAGTAAAAAATAATAATAATAATAATAATAAAATTTAAAAAAATGGAAATGTCAGTTTGAATCCAACATTCTTGGGCAGATCTTCATACTTTTTGTGGGAGTTAGTATTTTCTTTACAATTGGCCGTCCTATTCGTTTTTATTATTATTATTTTAGGTTTTACAGTTAAATTTTTGTTCACATTATATATACTTCTTTACATAACAGCAAATTCTTTTGCTGTGGCTACTATTTTTAAGCAGTACTTTTATCTTCTATTTTTGGTAATCATGTATCTATTCCTAATGGCGTGCTGTTCCTTAAATACTTGTACATCTAACCCCCTCCTCCACCACTGGTTTACTTACAAATCGCCTTCTTTGTTGTAAGTGTGTCGTCGTATTTATCTGTTATATTTGATGTGTTTTATTCATGTGATAGGTTTCAGTGTGTACATATTGGATCCCCTTGCCATATGACCCATCTCTAACATGTTTTTACCAAAATATATTGGTAAAAAAATCAAATATGTATGTATGATTGTTACAAAGCAAACGTGCTGTAAAGTGGATACATTAAATATTTTGGCAGAAGGATAACCACCACTTACCAAAGTAGAAGACTGTTGGGGCCTGGACACATGGAAAAAACATGTACACACATAGAATTATGAAATTTTCAGGCTCATATCCCTTCTTCAACAGTAGACTACCTAATGGCTTTATATAATGTATCACAGAATTTCGATGTTAAAATAAAAACTTGCTATGTTGAATGAATTGGGTTTGGCGGACCTGGAACATCTAAGGCAATGCTCTCAGCTGAAGGTGATTGAAAAATTACCGAGGGTGGTGGTGTAATGGTTAGCGTTCTGCCCTCGCAATTCGGATGATGGCGGTTTGAATCCCCGTCCGGGCATCCAGATTTTGGTTTTCCATGGTTTCCCAAATCACTCCAGGCAAATGCCGGGATGCTTCCTTCAAAAGGCCATGACCGAATTCCTTCCCATTTCTTGTCCCCCATCCTTTCCCATCTCTAAAGACCTCGCTGTTAAGAGACGTTAAGCAGTTTAAAAAAAAAAACATTGAAAAATTCATGACTGACCTATTTTAGGATGATGGCAAACACATATTACAACCAGCTACATTCATATCTAGGAATTATTATTATCATCATCATATGCCAATTACAACAAAAGACATAAACAATCATATAACTACATCTATAAATTCAAGCTATCTTCTGGCATCTGGATGCAGTATGATAAGGCCTCCAGATATCTTCTTGTTGGACAATCCACCACAATGCGGTCAGCAGTTTGGATACCATCACAGTCACACAAAGCATTTTCACGAAGACCCCATTTATGCGCTGTTGCTTTGCGAAATCTGTTCGATTGACACCAAAGATGCCTAGGCAAGTCAAGCCCTGGAAAACAGATTGTCGGATCTTTTATAATCCCACAGTTGTGTGGGCTGTTAGCTTCCCACTCCTTTCTCTACTCTTTATACAAGCTAAAGTTGTTATGTCTGAGACTGACTGCTTCCATGTAGGCAGGTCTTCTCGATTTTAAACGTATGCGAGGCAGGTGAAGAAGGTCATCATGCAGAGGAATCATGTTGTTTTCCTCAACTCCTTCCAATTCTCTAAGCAATCGATTTTTTCCCCAAGTGTGGTGAAGGAATGTTGGAAAGTACAGGCAGCCAGGATACTGGGGTAGATCTAATGACACCATTCACTGCTCTCATAGCAGCGTTAAGCTGAGTGTCAACTTTTGCAGTATGAGCACTACCAAGCTATGTAGAGCAACAGTATTCTGCTGCGGAGAATGCCAAACCAAGGACTGCTCCCCGAAGAACATGGGCACCTGCACCCCATGACGTGCTAGCCAGTTTCTTTACAAGTTTCACACGGGTCTTCACTTTCTCTACAGTGTTAGATAAATGCTGATGAAAAGTGAGGGCTCAATCTAAGGTAACTCCCAAATATTTGGGATGGTGTTTGTGTTCTACTCTTCAAAAGGTTGGTCTTATTCTGGCTTAGGCGAGCTAGTTTGAAAGGTGGAAGCAACAAGACTCTGTCTTAGTTTGATTTGGTTTGAGTCTCCACCAAGAGAAGAATGTATAGAGCTGGTTAAGATTCTAGGAGAGGCTATCTTCACAAATCTGGAAGTTTCTATCCTGGAAAGTAACTGCCAGGGACATCAGCATACAGAAATTTCCTGCAATTTAGTTGAGGTATGTCCGCGAATATAAATTAAAAACCACAGGTGACAACACTGAACCCTGAGGATGTCGATTATTGAGAACACGCCAGCGACTCTTTTGGACCCCGCAGTGGACCTGGATTTTGCGATTACTCAGCATGTTGTTCAAGAGTTCAGCTATTTTTTTATACAGTACAACATTTAGGAATTTGAGAAGGAGACCTTCACACCAGACAGTATCATAGTCTGCTGATAGGTCGACGAACATAGTTCCAGTTTTAAGTTTCTTTTGGAATACAGTCTCAGTATGGGTCACGAGACTCAGAACCTGCTCAGCACAACTACATTTTGGCCTGAATTCAGCCTGCTCTGGGGGAATGACTTTATTCATGGTGTTGTGAATCTGAACCAGCACCATTCTTTCAAGCAGCTTATATGCTGTGCTGAGGAGAGAAATTGGCCTATAGTGTTCTTTTACAATGGCTATAGCCTTAGCTTTTTTTTTTTTAAAGGCAGGTGGCAACTTTGACATCTGTAATATTTCATTGAAAAGAGCAAGCAACCATTTTCTTGCAATAGGTCCTGAATTAACGAGGAATTTTGGGTACAGGCCATGTCCAACGGCTTTGGGGAGTCTAGTATACTTTATTGTGGCATCCAGTTCAGACAAAGTGAAGGGGTTTGAATATTCTGCATTTGGTTTAATAAGCTTCTTGATTTCATGAAGTTCATGTTTCACAGATCGAATTGTATCTCTATTGCCTGCTCCCTTAGAGGTACTTAGCAGGTGACTGGCCATGACATTACAGGAAGTTCCCCCTTTCGTACCTTTCTGGTTGTAGATGACATCCAGTTTTCGTATTAAAGACCAAGCCTTTCTGCTCGAGTGTGTTAAGTCTGACTTCTCAGTTGTTCCCTGTCAGAGTTGTTTTTGACATTGGTTAAGAGACTCCAGCAACCTTGTCGCTAAGGCGTGATCTTCAATTCTTTCAAACTCCTTGAGTAAATTGATGTGCTCAAGGTCCCAGCCAGGTATATAGTCAGATCTGTAGCTCCTAGGTATGTTATGCTTTGCTACTGTTTCTACAGCTTTCTTGTAAGATGTCACAGCACTTGGGACATTTTGAATGAGCCTATGCAATGTCCTACTAAAATCTTCCCAATTTGTTTTCTTAAAGTTCCAGCAAGAGGATGAAGCTGATCTAATTACTTTTATGTGGATACCAAATGAAATGACCACTGGCCTATGCTGACTGTGTGGAAAGTTGTTAAGGACAATTCGCTGAATGCTCAGACCATCATCAGCATTGGGAGTTTTTGTCATAAGACACAAGTCAGGATTAGACTCTGATTCCCATCTGGCCAACTTGAATGTCTTCTTACTCTTGGCATCAAAGTGAAGGTCCAAGTTATTAATCTCCATTCATTCACACAACTGTCTACCATTCTTGTCTTCTTCCATGTAACCCACTCAGGGCTGTGGGAATTTTAAAAAAAAACACATACAATGCGGGGTGCTGCAAATTAGGCAGTGAGCAGGCAGACCAAAAGATATTTGGTGGCTTATAGATATTAGCTATATGCACGCCACATTCCTGCACAACTAAGATCTGTACATTGCCTAAGTCTTATTTGGCCACTGTTGATACATCCATTATATTGTTTCTGACATATGTTTCAATACCATATTGCTGGTGATTAATACTATCTACTATATAATACCCAGGGATGTGGCCTCTGTGTTTAAGGTCTATGAAGTCATGCGTATGGGTCTCTTGAATTGCTAGAAAGTCCACATGGTGACTGAGAATCAGTTTTGACACGACTTCGCTTTTCTCTATAGGTAATTCCTCTACTTTAAAATGACACATCCGAAGGGTGTTGCCTAAGCCCTGAAGAGGTAGATTTGTTTTAAAAAACATGTTTGACTCTTGTATGCCTTCTGCGAGAGTTAGCCTAATTGCGATTGCAATTAGTTTCCAGGGGCACCACCAGTATTTCTTATTCTTTCACTGGAATTGGATAAAAGAAACAAAGAAACTGCCGCGAGGCACTGAAAATAAGATAGGATAGGGAAAATAAACAGTTACCCGTCACTTACCACAGATGAAGGCAGGAGGGGCGAGACACGTAAAAAACACAAAAACAAAAAGAATTACACAATATTTCGACTTTTAGTCTTCCTCATGTAGGAGGCGAGACATATGGCAGGGGGGAAAGATGTGGTCACATCCGAGCCTGCCACATGAATCATGATTCATGTGGCAGGCTCGGATGTGACCACATCTTTCCCCCTCCATATGTCTCGCCTCCTACATGAGGAAGACTAAAAAGTCGAAATATTGTGTAATTCTTTTGTTTTTGTGTTTTTACGTGTCTCGCCCTCCTGCCTTCATCTGTGGTAAGTGACGGGTAACTGTTTATTTTCCCTATCCTATCTTATTTTTTCACTGAATTGGCATTCAAAGGCATAATAACTGCACATTTAGAGGTCTCTCGCATGGCCCCATATCTAGGAATGGGCGAAAAAATAAGATAAGAGAAATCGGGGCCAGAACCGATTTATTTCTATACTCTTGTTTTTCCATGAGCAAGAGAACTTAGAGTCTGATAGGAGTTGGTATCTATAAACCCCTCTGGCCACCCTGATCTGGGTTTTTCATGGTTTTCCAAGGTCACTGCAGGTGAATGCCATGATGGTTCCTCAAAATAGCCTATGCGTTCCTCCTGTCATAAACTGTATATCCTTTCATAGACACAAATGGTTACACATTAGGATTGGTTTAATGCACCCTCTTTTAGTGAATCGTGGAGTGATAATAATAATATTAAAAATTTATGTAAGTGACAGAAACAGATCCTAAAAAGTAAAGTAAAAATCTTGAGAGTTCGAAATGTGTTTTGTTCTTTAGTAGAAATTTAGATAAATTATACTAGTAACAAGATGGTGACAGTATATTAGGAGATATATTATGTGGTCGTTTATGTGCTTTGGTTGTACTGTTGTGAATAATTCTGATGTCAATAGGTATGTGCTGTGTAAAAACTAAATAATATATTTCGTAAAGTATTTCAAGATCAGTGATGTTGTAAGCTAACAATAATCTATAATTTGTTATTAGATGAGATTGTTCATTGGATTCAAGCAGTGTAAGATCAGAGGCTAAAGTAATTCCAAATGTTACATACAAAATTTAAAATTCTTATGACCTTGGTATCAAAATTACACATCTGGATACCTGTGAATATTACATTACATTTTATTTCTTGTTTATTGTATAAATTATTCTCTCTCTCTCGGTGTGTATATTTTAAAAATTATTGGTGTTTCTATATTATTTTCCTAATCTTTTTATATATATTTAAATTTTTTAGATCTCTTTGTATGTGTGGAAGTTGATTCCTATGGACACTACTTCCGGAAAGCTAAAACAAAACTTGTATGCAATTCTGCTTCACCACGCTGGAATGAAGAGTTTATCATTGAGTTGGAAGGATCACAGAACCTTCGAATATTGCTGTATGAGGAAAGCCAAGATAGGGCAATACTTCGTGCAAAATGCACCCAAGTAGTAAGTCAACATAATATTTTCATTTTAAATTCTGTTAAGTTCAAATAACATTAATGAAAATAAAAAAAATGAAAATATCCTTTTTCAATTGTTTTACTTAACTATAGAAGAACTATCCTTTTTATAAGGATTGAATGTTTCCTGGAATGCATCATAACTGTCCATAATTTTTGTTTACTCTGGGGTTTTTTTACAAATTAAGCATAGTTACACTTTTGATTGCTTTAATTTACTTTTTTTACATGCTTTCCAACTGTCAAAAGTTGTATTTGTTAGAAAATGGTAGGAAGTAGTATGACTATGAGAACTGACACTTCCCAGCATATAGCTACTAAAAATTCTTCTTGTGTGTTCAGCCAATAAGTTCTGCCATTCACGACATTTCAACGGTGCAGATGACTGTCAATAGTAATGCATGGCAGAACTTATCTGGTTAGAAGAAGTTTTAGTAATAAGACTTTCTTCAATCAGAAAACCAAATCATTAGTAAATAGAGCCACGGAAGCATAGGCCTTTGAATCCCATCAGTATAAGATAACAATTGAAAATAAGGAAGGATAATGTAAGTAAAAAAATTGTCATGGATGAAGGACAGAATGGCTGCATTGAACACAAAAACACACTCACTAGAATATTTTGGTATAACCATTAATCATGTATAGAGATGTGACATGTGGCAGTTAGGGCAGATTTATACATGCTGAAATGAAGGAATTACAGTAATAATTATTATTTAATTAATACGCCAGTACAACTGTTGTTGGATATTATTTATTTCATGGACAACAACAGTTGTAGTGGCATATTTATTAAATAATAATTATTAGTTTAATAACCAACTGAGGCAGAAATGACCTACAATAATCACATATAAGGAATTGAAATAGTGAAATTAACCACCACTTTACTGTAGATGGTGGCTGTGTGGCGTGAACACACAAAAAAGGCAAGAACAGAAAACACATAGTAATTTTCTGGTCTTCACCCCTCGTTTCAGGGTTGGTTAACAGGAAATCATAGCCCAGCCAAAGGATTATGTTGACGGAATCTACATCTACATCTATACTCTGCAAATCACAAATACTGTGGGTGGCAGAGGGTGATAAGCACCAATCCTAATTCTGCGCATTCCAATCCCGAACAGATCGAGGAAAGAAGGAATACATAAATGAATCAGTACGGAATCATATTTCTCTAATCTTATCCCTCCTGTCATTGCGACCAAAATAGATTGGCGGAAGAAGTATTTCGTTGCACTCGTAACTTAAAGATTTCCGCATATTCTCCAGCAAATTCAAACGAAAACGACGTCGTCTGTCCGCCAAACAATCCCAGCCCAACCCACGAATTAGCTCTGTGACACTTACGTAAGGACTGTAACTAGCAGTCACGAATCGAGCGGCTCTTCTCTGTACTTTCTCTAATGTGTCAATCAATTCCTTGTGATACGGATCCCAAATTCCACAACAGTATTCCAAATGTGGACGCAGTAGTGTTTTGTACGCTATTTCCTTTGTATGAGCATTACAACTTCTCAAAATACGTCCTATGAATCGTAGTATGGAATTAGCTTTTCATACAACGGAAGTTATGTGCAAGTCCCATTTCATGTTGCTTTGTACTGTTATGCCTAGATACTTCAGGGAATCCACAGTATCAACAACTGAATTGTTAACTTTGTACTCCTGAGCAAGCGGGTCTTTTTATTACTTATGAGCATCGCCTTGCACTTTTTACAGTTAAGTGTAAGCTGCCATTCACGGCACCAGTCCGAAATAACATCCAGATCGCGCTGAATTTCTAAGCAATCGTCGGAGCACCTCACTTCCCTATAAATAAGTGCATCATCAGCAAAAAATCGCATCCTGCAATTAAAATTGTCACCGAGATCATTTATAAAAATTAAGAAAAGAAGTGGTCCTATTACACTTCCTTGAGGAACGCCCGAAGTAACATCTAGTTTAGAAGAGGCTTCCCCGTCTACAACGACATACTGTGACCGACCAGTTAGAAAATCACGTATCCATTCGCAAATCTGATCAGATATACCGTACGCTCGGATCTTCGCTAAGAGTCGGTTGTGTGGTACAGAGTCAAAAGGTTTCTGAAAATCCAAGAAAATAGCATCATCCTGTGATCCCGCATCAATAACTTTCATTACATCATGCGAAAATAGAGCCAGTTGCGTTTCACATGATCGGTTCTTCCGAAATCCGTGTTGGTATGATGTAAGTAGCTCGTTTTCATCTAGAAACTTCATAACGTTAGAGCATATGACATGCTCCCGAATTCTACTGCAAACAGATGTAAGCGATATCGGACGATAATTCCTAGGATCTCTCCTATCTCTTTCTTGAAAACGGGAATCACCTGCGCTATTTTCCAGTTAGAAGGTACTTTCCTTTCCTCTAAAGATTTACGAAATATATCTGACAGAAATGGTTCTATTTCTTCCGCGTATTCCGAAAATACTCTTACTGGTACACCATCGGGACCCGGCGCTTTCCCCCAATTCAGGAGCTTTAATTGTTTTATGATACCTACACTATCAATTTGTACTGGATCCATCTCAAATTCAACACGCCGTGGAAAAACGGGAATGTTTTCCATGTTTTCGTCAGTGAAGGAATTTTTTAATTCGGCGTTAAATACGGTAGCCTTGTCGCGGCTGTCATCAACTTCCCGACCGTCTTTTAGTAGAACTGGCATATTGTTGTCACAACCACATATTTTTTTTACATACGACCAAAATTTCTTTGGATTTTCAATGAGGCTCTTTAAAGTGAGTTGCATCGAAAGTCATTGAAGGCTTCACGCATCGCATTCTTGACCTGTCCTCTTGTCTCAGCTAGTTTTTCTAAATCACTCCTATACATCGTCCTTCTTGAGCGTGCATGAATCTTCCTTTGCTTTTTAAGTAACCTTTTGACTTCACGCGTATACCACGGGGGATCGTTCCCGTCCCTGATCCTTTTCGGTATATGTAAGTCCATACCTTCCCTGACAATATTTATGAATCGAAGCCACATCTCTTCAACCGAGCCTCTTCCTTCTTCAAAGGTAATGTATTTATCCCTCAAAAAACGTTCTTAAACTCTCGTTTGGGGCCTTTTTGAACCTGTAAACGACCCTTTCTTTTTTGTTTTTGCGCTCGACTGTTAATTTTACTGTAGCAATTACAGCTTTATGATCACTTATTCCCGTGGTGGTAGAAATGTCCGTAAATAATTCAGGCCTATTTGTAACGAGAATATCTAAAATGTTTTCGTTTTCATTGTCGCACCGCGTGGGTTCAGTGACGAGCTGCTCAAGATTAAGATCTGAGACAAGGTCGAGAATAATCTCACAGGATATTTTATCCCTGCCACCAGTAACGTGGGCGTAATTACTCCAGTCAATATACGGCAAGTTGAAGTCGCCTCCTAGTATTATTCCATGATCCGGAAATTGACGAGCTATATTACTTACGTTATTTCTTAAGGCCTCAGCAACACCTACATCTGCATCTGGTGGATGATAGAAAGACCCTATTACAAGTTTTGTCCTAGCTACTTTTAGTCTCATCCATAGGATTTCACAGACCGTATCAATATTTATTTCGTTACACGACAGGTGTTTACGAACAGCTATAAATACACCACCTCCATTAGAATGTAACCTATCCTTACGGAAAACATTCATGCTATGGTTAAAAATTTCTGCTGAACTTATATCCGGTTTTAACCTGCTTTCAGTACCTAATACTATATCATCTTCTGTGCTACTAATAACGCTTTCAAGCTCAGGCTGCTTATTACAAACACTTCTACAGTTTATAACGAGTACTTTTAATGGTCGAGATTGATTTTCGCTACTCCTAACATATGGTGCCGAATTTAATTGGGCTGCCCGTGACTGTAATCCCAGTTTCGGGTCATCCTCCCTCAGCTTAAAAAATCCCCCAATGCACTCCACACGGCCCCTGCCACCCATGTAGCCGATTCACGTGTGTAGTGCACACCTGATCTATCCAAGGGAACCCTACACGATTCGACCCCAGGGCGAAGATCAAGGAATCTGCAGCCATGATTATCGCAGAAACGATGCAGTCTCTGGTTCAGACACTCGACTCTGCTCTGAACCAGAGGTCCACAGTCAGTTCTATCGACAATACTGCAGATGGTTAGCTCAGCCGAAATCTTGCGGTCATCAAATACAGAGCTCACCGTATGAGCAAGCCGCCGGAAGGAAGAGAGGATACCCTCCGACCCAAGGCGGCAAGCATCATTGGTGACGACATGAGCTACAATCCGCAGCTGGCTACACCTCGTCCCGCCTCAATGGGATCCGGCATGGCCTGTTCCACATCATGGATCAGACCGCCCGGAATGCACAAAGAATGGACATCAGACTTCATCCCAGACCTGTTCGCCATATCCCTAAGGGGCTCAATGAAACGCCTAATGTTGGAGCTACCTATCACCAGAATCCCCTTCTGTGATCGCCCAGACCTAGCGGGCGGGGGGGGCTGGCAACTCGCTGATTGACGATTGTGGATCTGAATCAGATCCAGACAACACATCAAACCTATTGGACAGTGGTACAGGCTTGCCCTCCTGGGATTCAGACCTGTACTCCTGCCCGCGCATGCGGCGTCGACTTCCGGAAACCACGCGCCAGTCACCATCAGGTGACTGCCGCACAGGCCCCGAAGTCTTAGCCTGGACTGCAGGTACGATATTTGGCAGGGGAGAACCTGTGACAACACCTGCTTCGTCAGGGTCACCCGTTCCACATCTGCTATAGTCACCTACGGCAGCTTCCAGCCTCGTAACTTTAGTTAGCAAAGCTGCAAGCTGAGCGCGAAGATCAGCCACCTCAACCCGCGTCTGCACACAGCAGTCACAGTCCCTACACATATTACTTTTAAAGCACAAACTACGGAGAGGATAAAAGTTGAACTAACTGAGTAATCCAAATTAACTGTTCACACTTTACTACCAACCGCTACACGACCTAAAGAGAACCTCCTGAGGAATTGAATTTAGACCAGACAACTGCACTTAGTAGTTAATAGGACGTACTGATGAACGGTGTTAGCCAACCAATGTACTAAATAAAAAACAAATAAGCTCTATATACTTCCCTATAGAAAAAGCAAATAAATGCGATCACGATTGGAGCACGCTGTTATAATTCAATTAACACAAATAAATCAAACGCTACCACAACACTTTAAATTATGTAAACAGATGGCAACACTCGTCACGACGGTTGCTGGGGACCAACTAGCTACTGCTCAGCGACGACAGAGGATATTCAAAGATAAAATTTACCTACAACACTTTAAAATAAAATAGTCAGAAAAGGGGGCACTTGACTCGATGGTTGCTGGAACTCAACTATCCCCTCCTCTGCGATGACAGAAGATATTCAAAGATAAAATCTACCTACAACACTTTAAAATAAAATACATAGAAAAGGCGGCACTTGACTCGACGGTTGCTGGAACTCAACTATCCCCTCCTCTGTGACGACAGAAGATATTCAAAGATAAAATCTACCTACAACACTTTAAAATAAAATGCACAGAAAAGGCGGCACTTGACTCGACGGTTGCTGGAACTCAACTATCCCCTCCTCTGCGACGACAGAAGATATTCAAAGATAAAATCTACCTACAACACTTTAAAATAAAATACACAGAAAAGGCGGCACTTGACTCGACGGTTGCTGGAACTCAACTATCCCCTCCTCTGCGACGACAGAAGATATTCAAAGATAAAATCTACCTACAACACTTTAAAATAAAATATTCAGAAAAGGGGGCACTTGACTCGACGGTAGCTGGACTCAACTAGCACCTCCTCTGCGACAACAGAAGATATTCAAAGATAAAATCTACCTACAACACTTTAAAATAAAATACACAGAAAAGGCGGCACTTGACTCGACGGTTGCTGGAACTCAACTCAACTCAACTCAAGGCCAGGCCAGGGAAGTGTTGAGTGTCCAGGACTGGACCGTGGTTGGTCTTTATGGGCTTAGGGTGGCAATAGGCTGAGCAGGTTGTAAGGTGGGCTATGAAAGTTCCTTGTGAACCAAAGTGGGGTGTTACTTGTGGGATGTTGTTTGAATACTCCACGAGTGATTGCTGGTTGTCCTCCTCCCAAACTCCTCTTGCGGCCTAGGTTGTGATACTTTTATGATTTGAACACATGGGAAAAACAACTATCTAAATTTTCTGAATGATATTAATACCTTTAACAAGCTGAATTTCACTTGAAGCTACCTCCACACCCAGGCCACTCGGTGGCAACCTCAGTTCCTCGATCCACACCGGATCCCCTCCCCCCCCCCCCCCAACCTATATCAGTATCTTTAGTTTGACAGTTGCCATCCGTATCTTACCAATTTCATAGTATTATTATAAGTACCTTGGTCGCCATTTGCTTGTTAAAGGATAAAATAGGATACCACAAGAGATAAAGGTATGTTCATGAAATAAAACTCAGTAGACTTCCTGATAAATTCAAAATGATGTATTGTGCAAAAGTTCTTTTACAAACTCGGTACCTACATAATAGAAAGGCATCAGACTTCTTTCCGAAAATATAATGATTGTAGGTTAAAACACAACGTAACCAGCTTCCGATGAACCTCATATTGATCAAAAGTTTGAAATCATTGAAAGTGTGATACAACTTCAACCCGGTGTTGACGTTAGTTGTCTGTGGAGGCGTACTCTACATTTCGATACTGCCCTGATCACCCCGCTCCAGCCCGGCACATGGCGCGACTTACACCCCCGCCTTCTCTGCTCGCTAAAAAAATCTGCTAGAACACTGTCGGGATGCCTCGGGCAGGCCACCCTCTTAAATAGGATGGGCATTTGTTGTGACACCAAGCAGTGGAATTTTCCACTCACTGGCTACGCTCTCTGTCTTACCCTGGCTACTGTCTCTCTCACCCTGGTGTTGATTACAAAGGCTTTACCATATAATTTCTCCGATTTGCTTGAAATTTTTATATGACTTAGTTCCTGATTTAAGTGTCAAATTTGGCCCTTACGAACATTTTTGTAAGTGCTATAGTTTCATAGTATGTTGATGCTTTGTTTTTGGATCGAGCGTCACTACCCACCATTTGCAGGCCTTAAATTTCAATCTTCCAATCCAATTTTTAGCCATCATATTACTTTAATCTTTACAAAAATTCCTCAGTGGGACCAGTAAAAATTGTACTTTAATTTAAACCTACTTTCTTTCTGGACTTTGAAATATGACAACTGGTTAAAGCCTTTTTCGCCTATAAAATCTTTCATTCTACCTATAGACTCTACTTTCCTAAATAATTTGACTTGATTTTTTTTCTGGATCTTCTGAGCTATAAAGCTTTGCTGTACGTTAAAAATTGCAGCTGTTAGACTAAAAAGACTACTTCTGTTTTCATTTGGCCCGCCTGGCTTTAGCGTCTATAATTTCTCGATATTTCTTTAATACAATTTTGTTGACCTGAAGTATCATAACTTGTTTGAATCATAGTTTCATTCTGCAGCACTGTATATGGAGGGAACAGAATTCATTAATAAATACTTAAATTTTATATCATGCATGTGTTTACTTTTAATTTCGATCTAACTTTAAAATATGTCTTTAATATTTGAAACTACTAGAAAATTGCTTTGAAAGTGTTCTGCTGTTCATTTGCTATATGCTTGCAGCTCTTTTAACTGATTTTGGTAATATATTGACAAAATTGAGGTTATATCACAAGTCAGTACTCATTCATGGTTTTGTTATATTACTTTAGCCTGGGGAACTTTTATAATTCCACTTTATTATTATTATTAAATGGTGTTTGCTATGACTAGTTTGTATTTTTCACAAAACTCTCTCTAATTCAAAGCTCATTTTTTCCTCTTATACTGAAATCACCTGCAATGTTCTCTTTATTTTTTCTTTACAAAATATAGCTTTAAATTTACTTATAATTATTAGATTATCCTTATACTTAATTGGTTATTGTGATTGCAAATAAGCTTTCTGTCTTGTTCAGATTTATAACTTTCCACATTCTAACCTATTGATTATTTCTGTTTAACTTTCTTTCCTGGTCAGCTCCTACCTGGCAATCTAATTTGTAACCTGTTTAATGTTCCTCTATTTTAAATCTATGGACCGAGCATGGTGGGTGAGCAGTTAACGCTCTGGCCTCGCCTTCAGGAGGACACTGGTTCGATCCCTGTCTGGGCAGGATGATTTGGGTTTTCCATGGTTTCTCCAGAACACTCCAGGCGAATACCAGGATGCTCCCATCAAAATGTCATGGCCTAATTCCTTCCTTGTCCCCAGTCCCATTCCACATCTAATGACCTTGATGTTGACGAAGCGTAAAGTGATAAATAATTAAATCTAAGAAGAAGCAGCCACATTGTAATTTAAGGCTGTTACATTTGTTTTAAATAACCTTTCATGTATTAAGGATAATGGAAACAAAGAAACTGCCGTTGGGCACTAATAAGTTGATAGGAAAGGGAAAGATGACCCATCACTTACCACAGATGAAGGCAGGAGGGCGAGATGAACACGTAAGAAACACAAAAACAAAACAAATTGCACAATATTTTGGTGAGAAACCTTACTCATATGAGAGGCGAGACTCATTTCCCACCGATACCCTGACAACCTCGTGGAAAAACAAATCCCGCGAGCCATCTCCCACAACCCTCATTCTGCACCTCCTATAACTGTCCATGGATCAACACTCGTCACCCTGTTATTTCCTGGCTTGGAATCCATCAACCAGATTCTCTGCAGTGGGTATGACTTCCTACGGTCCTTTCCTGAAATGCATCTCCTTCTTCCTAAAATCCTACCCACTGCTCCCCGCACTTGCTTCAGCAGACCACCAAATCTGAATAACATTCTGGTCCACAAGTATTTACCATCTGACTCTCCTAGACCTCCACAGGGATCTTTCCCTTGTAACAGACCCCGCTGTAAAACATGTAGCATGCACCCTGCCACCACCACGTACTCTAATCCTGTCACAGGAGAATCCTTTCCCATAATTGGACATGTACGTGTTCTACGACTCACCTTATTTACTAACTCACTTGTCTCCATTGCAATTATTCTACATGGGCCTCACCACTCAACAACTATCCTACAGGATGAATGGCCAAAGGCAAAAAGTTTACACTTCCAAACCAGACCATCCAGTGGCAGTTCATGCCAACTCACATGATTCGAACAACCTCAACACCTGTTTCACAGTTAAAGCTGTTAGAGTTTTTCCGAACACCACCACCCCTTCAGAACTCTGCAGATGGGAACTAGCCTACCAACTTATCCTTGACACCAGACACACCCTTGGCCTAAACCTATGGTAAACCTGTCACTTACTAACTTTACATATATATTCCCCTTTTTTTCTCAAAGTTTTTTAATATTTGTTTAATTCTATATATTTCTTCCTTCATTTATAACTGATTCAAATCAAAATAATATTGTAATTTATATATAATTTTTTAAAATAATGTTTTCATTAATAATTTATAAACAGGTGCCACAAAGATTATCTTGTTCCACTTCTAACCCTGTCCCCCACCCCCGGCACAGCCTCTCATATCAATAAGGTTTCTCACCAAAATATTTTGCAATTTTTTGTTGTTTTTTGTTTTTTATGTGTTCATCTCGCCCTCCTGCCTTTGTCTATGGTAAGTGACACATCATCTTTCCCTTTCCTATCTTGTTTTTCTTACATGTATTAATGCAGAAATGAAGGAATGGAAGCTTTCTTTGTGTATGATTGCAATGTAGTCTTTACAGGCTTACCATATATATACACACACATATATATATATAAAGGGATAGTTAAATGAGTCACCACTTACCTTAGATGATGGTATCATGGGGCGAACATATAAATAAGCACAAAACGCAGGAAAAACAAGGAATATTTTGGGACTTGTCCCTTCGTCAACAGGAGAAAATCACGGGGTGAGGGTGGTGCAGGATACGGTCTCACAGAATGACTGTTAGTCAGGAAAGTGGTGGGGGCAAATTCAAACAGAGGACAGAGAGAGGAGGACAGTGAATTGGATCTAATACACTAGCAATTCAAAATGTTGCAAACAGTTCAGAATAATACATTAAAATGTACATAATATAAATTTGAGAAAGTAAAAGTAAATAAGAAAACAGAATAATCGGAAAAAATAATAATAAAAAAGAGAATCTATGCAGATAAATATCACCTCTGGTATGTGTTGGTTTAGTATAGACAGTGGGCATGGAGGCAAGGAGCGATAGAGAGAAGGATAAGTACTAACTGGGTACTATCTCAAATTGAGACCAGAAGGTTGTCTTGTGCCTAGTTTGTATTGGTTGACAAGCTCCCACCGTCTGAGGTCAGAGGAACTGCAGTTGTTTAGGAGGACTCTGATTGCATGGACCGTGAAACAGGAATTAAAATTATTGGTGGCATGGATGGCTACTGGATGTTTTGGATTCTGAATGAAAACTGTCTGGCGATGGCCATTCATTCTTATGGCTAATGGATTCCTAGTCAAACCTCAATCGGAAGCCAAGCAGTGTTTGCAGGTCAGCTGGTATATTACATTTGAGGTTTCACAGGTGGTGTGTCCTATGATAGGAAAACTCTCGCCAGTGATAGGGTTGGTGAAAGTGGTGGAGGCATGGTGTATGTCGCACATCTTGCAGTAGGGTCTATTGCATGGGAAACATCCTTGGGGCTGTCTGATGGGGCGAGGAAGACTGTGTTTGTGCACTAGGAGTTGGCTGAGGTTGGGAGGTCTGCTGAAACAAGTTCTGGGAGGGCCAGGGATGATTTTTGGAAGAATGGATCTCATTTCTGGGCAGATTAGTTGGAAATTATAACCCTGCTGAAGGATTCTGTTCATGGATTCAAGGCCAGGGAAATATTGTGTAACCAGGACTGGACTGTGCTTTGTTTCTGGAGGTTTGGAGTAGTCAATAGATTGAGCAGGTTGCATTGTGGCTCATGAAAGTTGCTTGTGACCCAAAGTTAGGGGATAGTTTCGGGATACCAATGCTTGTGAGATATTGTTTGAGTACTACATTAGGGATTTCGGTTTGGAGCATATTCAACTGCCTTGAAAGCCAAGAGAGGAGGGGAGGGACCGTTTGGTGTGATATGGATGGCAACTGTCGAAATGGAGGTACTGCTGTGAGTTGGTGGGTTTGCTGTGGACTGAGGTGCTGAAGTGGCCATAGGAGAGGGATAGGTCCACATCCAAGAATGTGGCCTGGGTGTGGGAGTAGGTCCATTCAGTGAGTTATTAAAGGTTTTTAATTGTCCAGAAAATTTAGAAGGGTGTTTTCTCCATGTGTCCAGATCGTAAAAATGTCATCTATGAACCTATGCCACAGTTTGAGGGGGACGTTCTCCAAAAACATCTGTTCCAGGCAGCCCATGAAGAGATTAGCATAGGAGGGAGCCATGCGAGTGCCCATGCCAATGCCACGGGTTTGGTGGTAGATATTGCCTTCAAAGGAGAAGTAGTAGTTGTTGAGTATCAGCTCTGCTTACTTCTTGAGGAGAGATGTGCTGGGGCAGCTCTTTGGAGGGCGCTTATCCAGAAAATATTCCATGGTACTAAGGCCATGGCAATGTACAATGTGTGTGCACAGTAATGTGACATCAGTTGTTACCGGGATGGAGTTGGAAGGAAGAGGTGTGTGCATAGTGGATAGATGGAAAAGGGAGTGTTGTGTGTCCTTGATGTGGGAGGGGAGCTTAGAGACTATAGGTTGTAGGTACTGGTCCACCAATGCAGAGATTCGTTCTGCATGAGATCCATAAGCCGCAACAATGGGACTTCATATATATATATATATTGAACATTAGGATAGGATAAAAAAAACACCGCTTACAAAATAAAGGGATTCCTGCGGCGTTGGTACACGAAAAAAACATGAACACACAAAGAATAGAATTTTCGAGCATGGCTCTTCCTCAGTAGGAGTGAGATGGCTGCACGCAAGCGGCCGGCAGCTAACTACATGAGCCACAATCTCGGTGGCTCATGGTGGGGGAAAAACAACATGGCAGGAAATGAGGGTGGGGGTAGAAGAGCACAGGCTGGAAAACGATGATGAATAGCAAGTATAAAGCAAAACTGTACACAAGGACCTGTTGCAGAAGGGCAGTATACCTCAGTTAATGGTCACAAAAAAAAAAAAAAAAAAAAATCAGCAATTTTAAGTTTAAACTAACTAACGTTTAACTTAAAATTTCTAAATTATTTGTTTTTCAGTTGTTTTCACAGGTGTCCATTACTTGGTGGGCTTTTGGGACCATTAACTGAGGTAAACTGCCCTTCCGTGATGGGTCCTTGTGTACAGTTTTGCTTTATACTTGCTATTCATCATCATTTTCCAGCCTGTGCTCTTCTACCCCCACCCTCACTTCCTGCCATGTTGTTTTTTCCCCACCATGAGCCACTGACATTGTGGCTCACGCAGTTGGCTGCCAGCCGCTTGCGTGCAGCCATCTCATTTCTACTACGGAAGAGTCATGCTCGAAAATTCTATTCTTTGTGTGTTGGTGTTGTTGGTTTTTTGTGTGGGTGGTTGTGTGTGTACCAACGCCGCAGGAATCCCCTTCTTTGGTAAGTGGTGGTTTTTTATCCTATCCTAATGTTCAATATATCCGCTTTTAGCGCCTTTGTTTCCTAACAATATATATCTCGGCTGTGAAATCATTTGTACTGGTCTGCTGACCAGCATCTATTGATGGTTTTAATACTTTTTGCTTCTGCATCTATATGCCTTTAATCATTTCTGATTCACCCACAGATTGGAGTCATTCTCAGCCTTAAGAACAAAAAGGTGTACTGGAGAACTTCCCAATTCTATCCTTTTACTTATTGAGGAGAGAGAGAGTTCGAGAGTTGCTTGTGGATGTTTCCACTGGAAACTGTTCATAGCCTTTTCTTAAGATGATAGGTGCTACTTATTACTTTGTTTAGCCCATATTCATTAGTTGGAACTTAAAGGATACAGTTTTTTGTTTGTTCAGCCATCCAGTATTAAAAAAGAAACGAAAAATCCTTATGTTTTTGTTCTGATGTCTCTTGCTGAAGCTTTTGAGGCAACATAGTAGAAACACAAATGTATCCAAAACTTTCGTACTACACCATTAATCAACTCTTTTTCAGCTTAGCAGATCATGGTTAGATGATCAGCAAGTTGTCAAATTCATCTCATTACAAACATGCACTTTGAAAGTATCATTGAAATTTGTACCAAGTGAAGTGACACTTCGGAGGGTTCCTGCAGCTAAAACATCTGGCTTATTTGGTGCTAAGATTCAGCAAGTTTGCAAGTAAGTAGTATCAGATTATCCAGGTTCTCAAATTTTACTAATTTGGGATGTTATTTTGCATATAATTCTAGTCAAGATTGCTTCATTGGTTTGCCACATTGCATTATTTACATGCAGAATAAAATATATTTGCATCTATGATCACACTCCTATTTTTTTTTTAATTCCAGTTAAATAAAAAGAAATGGATACAAATAAACATAGAAAATACATTAGCCTCTATTTTTTGAAAGCATGTAAAGTGAATGTATTAAGTATTATTCATTAAAAATGATTTAAATGTGTAATTTACTTGTTCTTTTTTGCGTAATAGACACCCTTCTTTTTATTAAACTAATGTAATCATTATAGCAGCAGACATATTCCTTATGAGAAAGTATCTTTCTGTTGATGTTTCTGGTATGTAATGAATTTAGTTCAATGTTCTTTTCCATTTTTGAACACTTAATGCCTTCTTTCAATACAGCATAATTTCCTCACTATGTCTGCTTTCAATTTTTCATGAGTTTCTGTTTTCATCTGTATTCTTTCTAAAAATAAAAAATAAAACAAGTTAAATGAAATAAAATTAAAGCAAGCTGCTGAGTGGCTGAAATAAACTGGTTTCAACTTTGCATGTGTTTTTTAATTAAAACTGAAATTATAATTTCGATTAGAACAATCCTTATGAATTGAAGTAGTATTGACCAAATGCAGATAAAAGTGAAAGGATTTAATAGAACTAATTTTTTAGTTCTATTGAGAAAATAAAATGGAGCATGCAGAATAATATGGAAAAGAGGTCATAATTGGACATTGAAACTAGACTTGAAAATTAATCATTAATGCACTTAAATAAAATTAAAAAATAAAGAGCCCAGAATGGGGAATGTGATGTTATTTCAGTGATGACAAAACTGGGTCAAATTTACAAAGAACTTTGTTCTATGAGTCTTCTTATCAGTATTAAGTTGTACCATGTTGTATCCTCTCCTGAAGCAAACAGTTTCCCAGCTATTGTAGCTGGTTATTGATATCTTGGATATTGTCATGGGAAAGGGGAGGGTGGGAGCACGAAATTGACATCTAAGCTGTTCCCACACATGTCTTATTGGGGTCAGATGTATGGATCTTGCTGGTAACTGTAGTACCTAAACAATACACAGTTATACAATCAAGCCATCTATTTATGGACTCTCTGATCATGATGCCGTCCTATTAATCATCAACCCTTTTAATAATCTAAGAGATGTAATATGATCTCCAAGAGTATTTTAAAGTTCAGCGAGTCAGTTATTTTAGAAATTCCCTTAGTCCCACAAACTGAAATAATGCACAAGGTATGAATAAAATATTTTTAGTAACATTGTCTTAAAATACTTTGAAAGTTGCTTCCCCATAAAATTTTGCCATGCTTCTCGAAAAAGGAAAAAAAAAAACATGGATAACTGTTGGCATTGGAAAATCATTCATTCATTTCTAAGAGATATTTTGCCTCTGGGAAAAAATGCTAGTAGCAGTGACAGATCTACAAATTTTCTGAGCTGGGACAAAAACTTTCTATGTCACTCATGTGCCAGACAAATAACACCTTTAAAGCAAGGCTACTGAGTGACTAAAATATAGTGGTTTCAACTTTGTGTTGTTTTTAATTAAAACTGAAGTTATAATTTCTGTTAGAACAATCCTTATGAATGTGAAGTAGTATTGACCAAAGAGCTTGTAATGGCTACTCGCGCTATTCGTGTTTGTATAGTTAAAAGTTCGTTGAAGCAATTGAGCAGCTACACTTCCTAACACGATTTTTCTTAAGCTTTCTTCCACCACTAATTACTCTTTTAATTAAAGGTTCGTTTTGCCGTGCGGTCGCCAGTCTTTCGGCTATGCTAATTGGTTAATTAAAGTCACAGAAGAAAAACACATATGCGTACTAGTCTTCGTAGATTTATTCCTCTGAGACTACACAGTCCACAAGCATGCCACCAGACAATAATACTAATGTTTCTTCGTCACCGAAAATAGCAGCTTCAAGTACAGTCAAAAACTAAATAAGCAGTGAGCACAATTCTCGAAACTAATTAACAAACAATCCCCATAGTCCGATTCTGCAGTAGTTTACTAAACACAGCTTATATTGAATCAGGTCTCTCGGAAGAACCTTCATAGTCCAACATATACTTTAGCACACATCCCACAGTGTTCTTTAGTACGGAACACACGCCAAGCGGCCGTACGATGTATTCACAGAATAAACACACTGCCTTAGCCCTTCCGTTCCCGCCGGCTGTTCTGTACGCTACCACTGTCAATCACCGACTCCCGACTCACCGCGCTCGGCGCTCGCCCACCGCCAAAGACCTTACATACCTCTCAGATTACACTATCCACTCCAAATATAACCATAACGTTCATGGTTACGTTACAAGCTGTCTTAATTTCAGATTGCCACCCCTTCAAACTTGATTCTGCCTTCCTGGACAGATGGGTATCTTGCACACATCGCAAGTGCCCCGGTTTGCCCCGTCCCTCCTAGATCTGGCACTGGTTAATAGTATTAAAACTCATTACAAGATGTATTGCAAAACACTTAATTAGATTATTAAAGAATCTAAAAATATGTACTACTTACATAAGATTAATTACTCTGGAAATGAAGTTGAGACAAACAGTATGGAGTATTGTAAAAAAGGAAATTGAAAAAGAATCGGGTCAGTAAAGACACATATATCAAATAAAGTTTTGCAGAATCCAATTTGTCAAATGCTGATATGTTTAATGAACGTTTTTTATATCTGTTTCCGATAAGTTGGCTACCAATAGGTCAGTGACTCACAGTTTGGATTTCGTCAATATAGGCTTCCAAGAAAAATTTGACACTAAGTAAATTTAGTTATTCTAGAAGAAATAAGAAAAGTTATGTCTCTTAAGAGTAATTATGTTGTGATATCCAGCAGATTAAACTATGCTTCACAGAATTATTTAATGCATTAAGGTATCTCTGCTTCAGGATAAATTTTCTCTGAAAAATGGTGAAAATTTATCCTAGAGATATATTAAAACAGATAACTTAGTACATTAATTAGTGTACTAAGTACATTAATTAATGTACTAAGTTATGCAATTTCAAGTTGTCTGGACACAAAGTAAGTAAGTTCAGGGTAAATTCCAAGAAGGGCTTAAGTTTGTTGTAGTTAAATCACTCTATAAAAAGGGGGATAAGTCAGTTGTATTTAATTATTGTTCTATTTCATTACTAACAGCCTTCTACAAAAACGTTTTATCCTAACTAAATCATACTCCTGTTTTCAAAAGGGCCATTCAACATTACAAGCAATATTTTCATTCATTGGCAATATTTTTGAAGCATGAAATGATAAATTATTGACTGTAGGAATTTTTTGTGCCATGTCTAAGATATTTGTTAGTGTTGATCATGAAATTTTGCTACAAAATTTTTTGAGCATGTAATTCCTTACTGTCTGAATGAGGATATATCAGAAGTGGGGTGCCTCAGGGTTTTATATCATATGTGTTACATCTGAAATCTCAAAATTTGACCTATTTGCAGATGACATGAGTGTAGTAATTAAAAATACTCCAGATTTCTCTACTGAACATATTTCAATATATGTCTTTCACCATATTAATAAATGGTTTGCCACTAATGGCTTGTCTTTAAACTTTGATGATACTCGTTCTACGCATTCAGTATGTCACACAGATTAACACCAGGTGTAAAATTTGCAGGTCATTTCTTTCAAGAGGTAGAGAGGTTTACATATTGATCATAATTTAAATTGGAGTGTGGAAATCTCTTGACTAACTAATGCAATTTGGTGCAGCAACATTTACAATATGTAAAATGTTGGCAATAGGTGATCTCTGTATGAAGAAACTAGTTTATTTTGCTTATTTTCACTTCTTAATGTCATATGCAATTATAATTTGTGGCAATTCAACTCATAGTGACAAAAGTATTCAGAGCCCAACAGCGAGTAATAAAAATTGTGTGTGGGGTTATCAGTAACACCTTTTGCAGAGAGTTATTCTAGAAATTAGAAATTTATCATTGATTGCCAAATACAGGTATATAAACACATTATTATCCTTTATTCAATAAATAAATAAAAATAATAATTATCTCTATAGGTAACAATTGAAAGGGTTGCAAAACTTGCAGTATGCATCCACCTACCACTATCTACAGCAACCCTGCTACTGGTGAAACCTACCCCATAATAGGTCATGCCACTTGTACAATCACCCATCTCATTTACCAGCTCACCTGCCTCCACTGTCCAAGTTCCTACATTGGCCTGACCTCAAACTCATTAGCCATCAGAATGAATGGTCACAGACAAACAGTTTACTCCCAAAACCTGGACCTCCCTGTTGTTTACCATGCCAGTACTCACAACACCCGCGACCTTAATAACTGCTTCACAGTCGGAGCCATTAGAGTACTTCCAGACACTACCTCCCAATCTGAACTCCGCAGGTGGGCATTGGTTTATCAACACATCCTGCAGACAAGACATCCCCCAGGCCTTAATTTCTTCCATCCTCACCCCTATACACCCATCACTGCACAATAGTATCATATATTTTTTTTTCAAAATTTTCACAATTATATATTTAGTTATTTATTTACATTTTATATATTTTTATATATATATTTCTATCTCCCTTTATTTTCATCTAAATAAAATTATAACTTTTTGAATTATGCTACACAAAGATTATTTTGTTTCACATTTATCGCTGGTCAAGCTTATCCTCCTCCCGACAATTCTACCACCACCACGCGTTTTCCGCCTGTGCTTCATTCATGTGGCGGGCTGGGATGTGACCACATCTTTCCCCCTGCCATATGTCTCGCCTCACATGATTAAGACTCGTGTCGAAATATTGTTTTTTCTTTGTTGTGTTTTTTTTTTTGTGTTGCTGCTGCCCTCTTCCCTTCAACTTTGGTGAATGTTGGGTGTATTTTCCCTTTCTTTTCCATGTAATAATTATCTCTTATTGTTTACATAGCGCTTCATATCTTGTCATTTCAAAAAAGTTGTATTCAGACTATATTTCTAGTTATAGTGAGGGGAATAGTTTACTTCAGTGAACAGACTGCATTTTTAAGACTACTGAGTAATTTTATTTTATTTAGTTTACACTCAGTGGAAGAAACTAAGTGTTAGCAAAGTAACAGTAGTTCAGACACATAACTGAGACACAGTGTCTGTTACACAATGCAAGAAATTGAGACATATGACCCTAGCCAGATGGTTGGTGAAGACCTGAGGACATATTTCCACGTTGTGAGTGATGAATGCAATGTTAGTTGACACCAAGATGTCTCTTGCAGCATCTACGAGGAAACTAATCTTCTACCAATGCAGCAGCATGTGGCTTCGCGATTGCTTTACCATCAGAATGTGGAAGCAGTGAATCAGAGTATGTGGGATAACACTGCTCAAGGTAAACAGCGATTGAGGTCACCATTTCCAGAAACCAGAGATGTCTTAAGTGATAGTGGCCCATATCATGCTCCTACTAAATATGATTCGGTGCATAGTGATTAACAGAATCTGGATCAGGTACATCCCATGACTGTAAAAAAAATACTTTGAGAAACGGTACCAGGCATTAAATCTGCTATAGTTAATACTAGTAGAAAATATCAAAACCATGTATGGATAGAACTCAATTCCCAATGTGGCCAAACAGGTTAGCTAATGTAAGAAAGAAGCTTTTCATGGCATTGTTTATAAATAAACTCTTCTCAGGCTTCCAGCTGTGTAAAAATGTCACAATTATGAAACATTTCTGCCCTCATTTTATACCATAGGTATGAATATACATATTCAGTATACCTTTGAAAGTGATGGCAGAGATAGATGCCTTCAAAACGTCCCATAGTTGTGACATTTTTACACATCTGGAAGCCCAAGAAGAGTTTATTTAGGTTAGCTAATATCAGAAATCATTCCCAAAAAAATCATGTTCTTTGTATCACATTTTTGTTCTTTGTAGAAAGGGCTTATACTTAATGTAGACATGTCTTTCTCAGAATATGGGTTAAAGAAATAAAACGATATATACCAATGTTTTACAAGTCCATCGGGTCATGCGTAAAGTATTACGTGAAGAAACAACTGAACTAGTACCTCAGGTGACATTTCTTGGTCAAAGGCTAGTGAACTTTGTATACGAGTGCTTCTTCCTGTGCATGTTGTGAATGACACAACACCAAAGAGTGTACATTTGAGAGTAACTCACACTGTGCACACTGCGGTGGTAATAACCGATCAACTCATCATATTTATCCTGAATATTCTAAACAGAAACAATTTAAGTTTTTATGGCCCATGAAAATATTTAATGGGAGGAAGCCATAGTACTTGAATCAACATAAATCTTATGTGAGAAGGATTGCCCTGCCGTCACCCAGAGATGATAGTAATTTTCTGCATCTGACTGTGCCACACTTGGCATAAAGCACTGAACCCTTTGCTGCACAACAGCCTAGGTTTCTCTCAAAGTTACCAACTCTTCCTCAACCTAGAACTAGCACATCACTTACAAGCTGTTGGCATACGCAATCAGACGCCAGTCGATCAACAGAGCCCACATTAAAACATCTCCTGTGATTTATACTACAATGTTAACAGACCCCACACAGAACCAATCAACAACAATCTCTGTAGACTTCCATTAATGCTTATAAATGAACTCATGGTAGATAAGATCTGCGAGATGGATGTATCATTATTTAGTATGGCCACTTCTGGAAATTTACCATCTAATCTTAAATGATGTGTCACCAATTTCTTATTAAGTGACAATGGGGGGGAATAGACAGGGGAATAATCTTTTTATTCTGGAATACACGCTTGGTACTATCTAACAAAGAAAGTTTACACCTTCTCCAAACTCGTATGACATACTCAATGGCTCTTATACATGGATACCAAAACCAGGTGAACAAACATCAGTTGTTGCTATAATACGACATCGACTAGCCTCTCCCACACTGATCTGTGGACAAGCATAGAGGATGTGCCCGCAGGGGCCTGGTATGCAAGTGCCAGGTACAGGTTTGGTGAACCTGTGGTGCCCAAGCAGGAAACTTGTGAGTTCTGCAAGTTTCCCACACTGGAAACTCCTTCCACGCTTCCACAACCACTGTAGGACGTGACAGTCAAACATTGTGTGTCTAAGAGAGTGGGCATCTTTGCTTCATCACCCAGATAGCAAGGACAGAACAAACCTCTATGAAAAAAAACTCTTAACCTCAAGGTATGACACATGCTGAGGAGGTGAATGGGTGATGAGGACAATCACTCACTAACGTGTAACCTCAGGGGCACCTGCATACCCCTGTTGTATTAGCCTGGTGGATGCAGTGGAGGCAACATGTCACTGGAACTTTCCTTCTTACTCATGGGACCAAAATACAAGCTAAAACTTTTAATAATTATTATAAAACCTCAAATACCTGCAGTACGGTGTGCCGTAGAATAATCTAAACACATCCAATTCTAAGAAGTGGGTGAGGGTTGATAGACTCTCTGCTTCTGAAAATGACAGTACCAGAAAATTGAATTGTAATAATGCATAGAATAAAGGAACTTACGAAAAAGTTTCGCCATTTTGTATATAAAAGATTTAGAAGATCTGGTAGGGACACTGAATTCGGCAAGAAAGCAGAGGAACGGGACACTGTTGCTGTAAACATCCACCAGTAGGCAGGCTACCCAAGCTTGGGGAACTTGCCGTCAGTTGTGAACTCCAAAAGTCCTTGAACAGCAGCAAGGACATTGTCACCTGCTGTGATATTATTGACATAGGGACTGAGGAATTCTTTAAGGAGTTGGAAGAACAGAAAGTGGTCGATGTGCATCAAGTCACACGAAGGGTGAATAACAGTATTGAAAAGTCTACCACCTGCATCTTGACGTTTGACGTTCCAATGTAGCCAAAGAATATAAGGCTGGATATTTGAACCTGAAAATCTGCCAGTATGTTCTGGACTCGATGCGCTGCCTCCAGTGCCACAGGTTCGGACATACGACAGCATCGTATAAGAGGAACCCCATTTGTGGTTTATGTGGCAAGGGGGTTAGTGTTATTTGCATGATCCCACAGGTGTACATCAACTGCTCTGGTTGTACCCTGCCTGGAGTAGGGAGTGTCAAGTGTATCTTGAAGAGCACAAGATACAGGAGCTAAAGTCCAAAGAGTGGATTCTTAATGAGGAAGGAAAGAAGAGGGTCAAGTTGCTTGCTGCTCCTGTTTTCACATCTAGTTTTGCCAAGATGCCTTCAGCTTCCATCAGGAAAGAAAGGGTTTCTACTCCGACATCTATTGCAGACATGAACACAAGCACAACATGCTCATATCAATGCAAGTGTGGTGCAAAATCCACAAAGGTCATAACATCTAAGACTGTGAACTTGGATAGTAAAATGTCTGTGACCTTGACCACATCAGCAGCAGTCAAAAAGGACCCACAAGTAGTAACAGTCAATGCAACACCACCAGTTTCGCCATGTGCAATCTCAGGAATGTCTGCTATCGGTGTTTATGGAGGTGACCAGGAATTCCGGAGCCCGAACTTTAGATAGACAGACCTGACACATTTTAGACCAACACACTACCCTGTGCTGAGAGGATATAACATTTACCAAAAGGACGATATTGAGGGTAATCGAGCGAAGGGGTGTGTGGCTGTGTTTGTCCAAAACAGTATCACTCCCAACCTATTGCTCACACCTCTGTCTTACAAGCAGTAGCAGTAAGAATATGTAGGCCAATACAATTTACCGTATGCTCCATATATCTACTGCGAGGATCACCTGTTGATTATTATCAACTGGCTGATATATTGAGGCAAATTCTTCGACCTTGTCTCCCGTTGGGAGATTTCAACACCCACAATGCATTGTGGGATTCGACCACCGATTGCCCCAAAGGTCGAGAAATTTTTAGATTATGGGAGCAAGAGGATTTGTGCATCCTTAATACCGGCCAAATGACACACTTTACCACTGCTTCCAGTCCGTCCTCTGCTGTTGAGCTCTCTTTGTGCACTCATTCGATTGTGGGCTCTGTGCAGTGGGAGGTGTATCGCGACTTTCACGGAAGCAACCACTTCCCGAAATGGCTGCACGTAAGAGTTCAAATGTGAAGGAGAAACTACCCATTGCAAATTGAATATCAGCAGAGCTGATTGGCACCTCTACCGCTGTTCAGTCACTCTCCAACAGTGTGAGGACATTGAGGAAAAGGCACAACACTTCACCAAGGTTATTCACAAGGTGTCTGATATTTCCATGCCTAGCAGCTTAGGAACACTGAAGAATGCTCGTCCTTTGGTGGAATGATGAATGTCGTTCTGCTATATAGGGCCGCAGATAGGCCTTGTGTTGATTTAGGTTGCACTCAACACTTGACAACCTCACAACCTTCCTAATTACAACAGTAATGACGCATCATGTGATTAAGGAGAGAAAGAGATTGTCATCGCAGAACTTTGAGAGCACCATTAACTATTCCATATCCTCATCAAATGTATGGGAGTCATCCGCCATATATCTGTAAGGTACTCTTGATCACCAGTAACTGGATTACTGCGCCAGGGGCATGTAGTCACCAACAAGCAAAGTATAGTGCAGCTGTTCACAGAGTCGTTCACTGCTATTTCTTCGTCTGCCAGACTGGAACCACAAGCATATTTTAATCTTCAACTCGTTTGTTTTACAGACAGACAAGCCCTTTTACATTTTGGGAGCTGGAGTCTGCCTTAAACAGCTCCAAAGACACCGCGCAAGGGCCTTACCTGACCCAGTTCCAGATGCTGAGGCGTCTTAGGAAAGATGCTAAAGAGAACCTTTCAGATATTTTTAATGATAGATGGACCAGAGGAGGCTTCCCTGACTCGCGGAAGGAAGCATAGCCAGTTCCTTTTTCAAAACCTGGGTTGGACAAAATGTTACCTGTTAGTTATCGAAGCACTGCCTTAACAAGCTTTGTCAAAAAGACACTAGAGTGGATGGTCAACTGTCACCTTGTTTGGTGTCTTTAATCCCGAAATTTTCTGAGTCGCATTCAATGTGGATTTAGGAAATTCCATTCCACCTTGGACATCCAGATCCTTCTGGAAGCAGTGAGACAGGAAGCCTTTATGTGCAGCCATTACATTGTTGGTGTGTTTTTTTATATAGACAAGGCTTATTATGCTACCTGGGGCCACGGTATTTTAAAACAACTTCATGAAAGGGGTTTTAGGGGAAACCTGCCTCGTTTTATACAATCATTTTTATCTCAGCATTGGTTCCAGTACTGAGTCGGTATTGAAGTGTCAGATATTTTTATCCAGGAAAATGGTGTTTCTCAAGGGTCTGTTTTAGGTATGGCCCTTTTCGCTATTGTGATTAATAGCATTTCAGTTATTATAAGGAGGCCCATCTGGTACTATTTATACATTGACGACTTTTTAATTCTTTGTACATCATCTAGCCTGAGAGGTCCAGAGCAGCAACTACAACTACATCTCCACATGGTGCTACACTATATACATATTGCTACAACTCCTGGTAGTCCCGTGTATGATGTTCACCCGAACTTCGAACAACTTTACATCAATCGCCATAGAGCAACCAAACCATTCAGCTATGGTACAAGGGCTATTTTAGAAGAGAGTGGGTTTGAGCTGACCTCTTTTTATCACTACGATTGGATTAAATCTCCTCCCTAGCCTTTATAGAGGCCCAAAACGATTTTAGAACTGTCATGGTACAACAAGCTGTTTACCACTGACAATGTTTTTATTAGAATTTTTTGCAACGTTTTAAACCTGCATCACGATTTCTCCCTGGTATATAAGGATGGGTCTAAGCCGGTTAACAGAATAGGTTGCTTTGTAATGTTCCCACACGTGACTTACACATACAAACTGAATAGCATGAGCAGCTTATACACTACATGGTGTTAAGCTTTGTTAAAGCCACTTAAGCATATTAAAGTTAGTCGTGGTAAGAAGTACGAAATATACTGCAATTCCCTCAGCTACGTTCAGGCATTACAAAATATGTCCCCAGCAAATCGTCTGGTCCAAGATACACAGGATACCCTCCAATCTCTAGGAAAAGAGGTTCTATTCTCCTGGGCACCAGACCATGTGGCAATCGGGGGGAATGAGGCCTTTGATAAAGCTGTGAAGTTATCTTGTGACACTGTCAGATTTAACTTTGATCCAGTCCCAAAGTCAGACCTTGCCTCTGCAGGGAAAATAATTGTTTTTGATGTTTCACAGAGTTAGTGACTGGAAGTTGAGCATAATAAGCTTCATCTGGTCAAACCGATTATTCGGCCGTAGAATAGTTCCTTAAAGTGGGCAATAGGGAATGAGGTTATATTTACTCTCCTCCGTGTAGGGTCTGTTCTGTGACACATAGCCTTCTATTCCGCCAGGAGGACACACCAGAATGTGATGCTTGTGGTGTACTTTTTACTGATTGTGTTTTATTTTTGGATATAAGGGCAGATGTTGGCCTACCGAATTGTCGGTCCCTTATTTTAAATTATGACAGTAGCAACGAGGCTTAAGTTTTAAAATTCTGCATACTCGCTGGTCTTGTCGAATGAGTTTTGCGCAGACTAGCCTAGGTTTTAAGGTTGGTTAGTGGCCATTTTACAGCCACTTAGCCATGTATATAATAAATTTTTCAATTATTAATCTTAAGTTTTTAAATTTGGTTGCCCTCTTTACCACAAACCAGACATGGTTTGTAATGATTGTGGTTTTAATTGGCCCTTTATAGCCAACATTTTAGTTTTTTATTTTGCTGTCTGTATGACCAACACTTTACATTCGGCCATGCCGACAATAATATTGTAAATTTTTAAGCCACGTTGCTAAGCAGGTTGTTGTTAGGACACTAATGACCTCACTGTCAACGTGCCCTTAAGCCCCAATTACAACAACAACACAGCATAAAGGACACAAGTTGGTCAGACCACCTTCCCATTTATTTCTCTTACTGTCATAACACAGAGACTATGTTAGAAACTGCACTTATAGATGGCAGGCAACATATTTTCAAACATATTTCCTAAACCAGACAACATTCATTGTGTAATTGTAGGCTTCCACAGCCAGAATGAGTTGGTTCTTGGCTGTCCAGGTGACACCGTATCATGATGTGTGCAGCTGACGTTTCGACCGTCCTTCTGTGGTCTTCTTCTGTGAAGAACTATGTCTTCAATAGCCGAGGCCCATGACCCATCTAGAGACTTCGGTTTACTGGGCCAATCAGAGAGTCTGAACTGTCACGTGTTTCGTTGGCCTGGTTGGGCGTGGTGCGGTCTGGTTGGGGGTGACACGTGACCTGCTCCATCCACACTAGCAAGAATGATTCATTGTGTAGTTTAAGCCTGTTGTCTTCATTTATGTTGTCTGGGCATTTGGGAATTTCCAGTGCCTCCTTGACTACCATTTATCTTCGTGCACTATCATGGTGGTATTTTCGAAATTTATGTCATGATCAGTTTCGGCAGCGTGCCGTACAATGGCAGACTTCTTGGTGTTATTGGATCTATAATTGCATATATGCTCATGCAGCCTATCCTCTATAGTGCGCCCCATCTCTCCTATGTATAGCCGGCCGCAGGTACACAGAATTTCATAGACCCCAGCAACCTGTAGTTGCGGGCAGCTTGACCTTAACCTTGACAAGCTGGTTACTGACCTTGCTATGTGTTTTATAGATAGGTTTTATGTTGACTTTTTAAAATATCTTTCCAATTCTGTCAGTAATACCTCTTATATAGGGTAGAACAACTAGGTTGCTTTATTGAGAGGTGGGTTGATTTGATGCTGAATTGGTGTCTCTCCTTGTCGTGACCGCATGCAATCACCATTTAATACAAAGTTGTGGTAGCCATTCAACCTGAATGTGTGTTGCAGTGCCTATAACTCCATTGTTCAGCTTTTAGCATCACACACTTTCATTTCATTGGCCGATAGCTTGGTGCGTATTATTGCCACTGCTTATTCCAGTAAAGATGTTCACTGCTGTCGGCAAAAGCGGTGAGCCCATGGCTGCTTCTTCCACTTGGACGTAAAATTTTCCATCATATTGGAAGAACGTTGATTTGAGACAAAATTTGGCCAAGTCCACTCATTCTTCTGAGATCTTAAGGGCCAATAGCTTGGTGCGTATTATTGCCACTGCTTCTTCCATAGATGCATTGGTGTAGAGCAACATGACATCAAAGATCACTAGGATGTCAGTTTTTGAATTTTGAGCAATGAAGTGATTTCAACGAAGTGCGAGCTATGTCTGATGTGACGGTTCAGACTCTCTGATTGGCCAGGTAAAGCGAACTCTCGAGGCGGGTCACAGGCCTTGGCAATCTAACAGCACCACACACTGATTGAAGACTCGGTTCTGCCCAAAAGAAGACCAAGGAAAGATGGTCGAAATACCGGCTGCACACACTATGATGCGGCGTCTCCCAGACAGCCATGAACCAACATTCATTATGTTATGCTCAGGTTTCTTTTTTAAAAGTAATGAATGATGTTTGGCTAAAATGCATTCGCATTGAATAATAAAATTTAATTCAATTGCGATGTACTGCATGCTCCAGTGGCAATTTCCCTACACACCCATCTTCTCCATTTACTGCACCCACCTATATTGCCCTCTGCAAATTTTAGCTTTAAATTCTTTCAATTTTTTGGTAAATTATTCACCATTTCTCTTGATAACTTATTATAATCCCTGACACCCGTACCCAAAAAAAAAAAAAAAAAAAAAAAGAGAGAGATTGAGAATCTTCCTACACCCTTGTGCTTGAATTCCAGCTTGTGGTCATGGTCATCTTTTCCCTTCCATGCATTACTTGTTACAACAATATCTTTCCATGGCTCATCACCAATATACGACTTGTACACTCCCATGACCCCCTTCCCCCTCCCTCCTATCTTCCAGTGAATCCCATACCAGCTCTTATCTGCTACTGATTGCATTCTGCAGTAATTTCCAGAATCAAATCTAAATGCCCTTTTTTTTGCACCCTCTTCAACTCTGTATTTGATACATAAAACTACACTACCATATCCAAGCAATGGCCTGACCAAAGTTTGTAACCCAATTCCTTTACTTCTCTCATACATCCCCTCATCACTCTCTCTAACATGTGCAGAACTTTGAAACCTTTACTACTACCCGTCCAATGTGTCCTGCCCAATTACGCTTGTTATCAAATGTAATACCAAGATATTTACATTTGAAGTCATCAACAAGCAATTCTTTCTCCACCTTATAATCATAATGAATAGTCCCTGTCATCAAACCAGGCAAGGATCCATGCAATCCATCATCATATGTACCAATTTCTCTAATGTTATTTATGTACAAAATCTTGGAGTGTACGATCAGACTCGGACTAGAGTGGCACGTGGAACAATGTATAATCCTTCCCCAGGTTTGGTAAAGGTCTTGGCACACATGATGCTCTTACCTACCTAGTTACTGAGGTGCAAGAGAGTTTTACAGACAACAATTTGTCAGACAACTTGCTGGTACTTTAGTGTTACACACAGCAGATTGCATAAATCTCTGATGGTTACTGATACAGTTTATGCTACTTGAATCGGGTTTATAAGTTGCAGGGTGAAAATTAGTCGGCAAGCTTTTAATTTAACCTGTAAAGGCTAACAGGTGGTAAGTTGTACTGTCAAATGAAGAAAAAAAGTTACTTCATATAAAACTGTATATTCTGAAAACTTTGTAATGTAACTGGTAGTAGTTGTTTGTCTAACGAAAGGTGTCTGACACACATGTCTGAATGAAGACAGTGTATAGGTTCAACTAACTCACTTAAGTCCACACAACTCCCCCATAGTTGGTGAAAACCGAAGAAAAACCCATCAGTTCATAATAATATTTGATATAGTTCACTATTGTTAGATGACGTGGTTGCCTGATATGAAGATTTGATAGGTCCCATAGCCACTTGCGAAATTCTATCATCTGCATGTAGACTATAGAAATGTTCTTACAGAGACATAGGTTATTTAAAGTGGATATCAGGCCAAAGTACTGTTGGAAACTGCCTCCACAAGGAAATGTGGGTCTCGCTATTTATAGTCTTGGCTAATCTTGAACTGACGAGTTCCAGATTAAACTGGTATTCCTGAGGGGAAATACTATTCTCTTGATAATTACAAAAATCCCTTCTCTCATGGTAACCTATTTTTATTCAGATTTTTTTTTTTTTTTTTGAAACTTTTCTATGTATAGTCCGATTTATTCCCAGTCATGGTGATGGCATCAAGTTCTAGTACTAAAATTTCGTTTTTCTTCCATTAATTCTCAAATTACCTTCAATACAGGGCGTTTGCCGGGAAACGCTACCCTCCCAGTCTGTTGCCGTCGGCAACTTGCTGGGACAGTGGAGCCAGCAACTCCCTCCACACAGCGCCGTGAATCACCGCACTGTTTAACACCTCCGCTGCCCCAACAGTGTTGTGAATAAACGTTTCTTTGTGGTTTGGCTGGTGTGGGGCTTCATACTCTTACTAATCTGTACCGTGTTTGAGTGTGAGTAAAATTATGGTACATTACAGTTTACAACAAAGAATATTTCTCTACGATACATATGTGAAGAATAAGTCGTTTAAAAAGTGTCGCAGTAAATTTCGTCGTGAATATCCTGGGACTTTACTGCCAGCTAAATCAAAAATTCTGCGTCTGGTTAAAAAAGTAAGAGAAACGGGTTCATTTTTTAACAAAAAGAGACTGTCGGTCAACCGTATTCTCACAGAAGAGGAAATTGACGATATCGCTTTTCGACTAGAACAGTCACCCAAAAAATCATTAAGTCAGTTAGGGCAGCAGGCAGGTGTATCTAAGACGTCAGCTTGGAAAGTAACAAAGCTAGTTCACTTAAAGCCATACAAAACAATTGTGGTGCATAAAATTACAGAAATAGACCAGGGGCCTAGGATTAGATTTTGCAACTGTTACCTGCAGGGTGTCCACGATGGCACTGTTGATCCGCAACTGACGTCACATTTAAATGCTTAGCACATACAAGTTTATGAAGCGTAATTATTATGAAATAGTCCGCGGCCGACGGTCGAACAATGCCGGAAGCTGACCGCTCGCTCGCCGGGAGCAGTTTCTTCCTTGTAGCGCTAACAGTGGGTAGCGTTTCCCGGCGAACGCCCTGTATTATTATTATTATTATTATTATTGAATGAATTTTTCTCTCTCATTTAAGCCTACTTTTATTTTGCCAGCTCTTTTATTTACAAAGTTCAAATTGTTTACTTTATTAAAAACATATTTTGAAATTACTTATACAGGGTGTTACAAAAAGGTACAGCCAAACTTTCAGGAAACATTCCTCACACACAAACAAAGAAAATATGTTATGTGGACGCTTACTTTCCATGTTAGAGCTCATTTTATTACTTCTCTTCAAATCACATTAAACATGGAATGGAAACACACAGCAACAGAACGTACCAGCGTGACTTCAAACACTTTGTTACAGGAAATGTTCAAAATGTCCTCCGTTAGTGAGGATACATGCATCCACCCTCCGTCACATGGAATCCCTGATGCGCTGATGCAGCCCTGGAGAATGGCGTATTGTATCACAGCCATCCACAATACGAACGGTGAATCGAGGAAGTACAGTACATACTAACGAAACTAAAATGAGCTCTAACATGGAAAGTAAGCGTTTCCGAACACACGTCCACATAATATATTTTCTTTGTTTGTGTGTGAGGAATGTTTCCTGAAAGTTTGGCCGTACCTTTTTGTAACACCCTGTATACTCCAATTTTATTTAGGATGCATGAAGCTATGCTGACAGCAAACTGTGATATTGAAATTCGAAATAACTGTTTCCATTTATTGACAATTTTAAATTTTGTATTTTTCTTTTATTTGTCCCATTCACATGGTGAAATATTACTTGTAATTAAACTTTCTCTTTAAATAAAATTTTTAGCCTATACTTGTTACCCTTCAAATTGTTCATAATTTTATTCTTTATTGGTGAACATGTAGGCAACAAACAGGGTTAACGTAAAATTTTTAGCTTTTTCTGTTTCTTTCTAAAAAATGGTTAGAATTCGAGCTGACAAGTATTTTATTATTAAGAAAATGGTTATAAAAGTTATTTTCTATATGAATTATATGCAATAGGTATCCTAGTAAACAGTTTAGGCAAGATAATGGATATACAACATAATTATGTTCTAAGTTGAAGAGTGCTTTATTATTACAAAAATGATTATAAAAGTTATTTTCTGTATGAATTATAAGTAATAAGCCTCCTTCTAAACTGTTTAGTCAAGGTATTAGATGTCTAACAAATTACACGTGTGTTTACAGATCTGATTGGTGCATATGACAATGTAGTCTCAAAAATTCTATTACAGAAACTTTCTGTAATGAATTTGCCAGAAACATTCATACCAAACCTTTGGAATATTCTGCAGAATAGAGCCCTGTTAATTATGACACCAACTGGCCTCCGGCTTACAAGTTTTGTCTCCCACAAGGTTCCATCCAAGCACCACTCCTGTACTGCTACAGTACTGTCACCAGATACTGGGTTTATGGAATATGCAGATGACCTCTGCATCTATAAAACCTCCAGTAATCTGCAGTACACATACCTCTGAGACACTAACTAAATTTAAGAAATGACTTTAAGATAATGGACTCCAGAGATCACCAGGAAAATCTGTAGCAATAACATTTACACAACATAAAGTACAGGTAGCTCAAGACATCAGATTCAGCACATATTCAGCTTTAGTGAAATGTGTCAAATTCCTAATATGATATTTAGACTACAAGCTAAGGTGAATGAATCAAACACCGGAAATAGTTGGTAAATGTGAGAAAGCAATAAATGTACTCAGAACTATTAATGGCACTTTGTAGAGGATGGATCCCAAAATCTCAATAACCCTTTACAAAGCCATTGTATGACCCCACTTTGATTATGGCTGTATACCTTATGGCTCTGCATCTAATCAGCTGTTAAACTGCTTGGATAAATGTCTTTACCAGGCTCTTCAGCTTTGCTTAGGAGCATTTCTGTCATCTTCAACTAATATAATATTGGTTGAATTAAAGTCATGCCCTATACGTTGCAACATTATCCTCCAACTACTGGACTCTTAGGAACAGGCCACCATTAACAATGGTCATCTCCGACCTTAGTGAATATGTCATGGGTGCTCTCTTTCATTACCATGTTATGACGTTAACTATGAAACTCTTATCATTGGAAGTGAATTCACAGAAAATCTGAGATATTCAGAGAAAACCTTTGGTAACAAGTGAGTATCTAAGCAGTATGGGACGAGTCGCTCGTATCTACACAGTTGGGTCTGAAACTGGAAAAATAGTCAGGAACACTTTTTTTGATAGCACTAACAAAGCTGAAAGACTGTTAAAGTTACGATCGGAAACATCCTTTTTTAATCATTTCTGAAACTCATTTGTGAGGATGATTTCTCTAATTACTGCTCACACCTTTTGGATTTTTGAAATTGTGTTCTGGTTTCCTATCATTGTGAATTTAAGTTTCTATAATAGCCATCTGTTGTGAATCAAATTAGGGCTGATTGAGCAACCCGCTACTGTTTTTGACCAAGAAATTGTGTACAGTCTTATTTTTATTGTGGTGCTTTTTATGTTACCGGGATCGTGACCCATATCCATGATTTTTGGTTTGAACTATTCATATCCATTATATTCAGATAAACTCAAGGTACCCAGACATTAAATTAATATTCAGCTTCCATTGTTTAACCTTCTAGTGTGAATTCCTTGTGACTAGGTCCCCAGTAATCAAAGAAAAAAAAATGGTCTTGATTCTCCTCTGCTTGCATATTTTCTTTTTTTTCCAATTTCAGAAATTTTGGACTCCCATCTGCCCCAAGCTCTGGCATTTGCAAGTGGCTCATACAGAAAGTGTTATGTTTTATCACCTATTGCTATATGTGATATGAAGTCTGGATCCATTTTAGCTGCTGTTTTCATGTTCCTCCAAACCCCCCCCCCCCCTCCTTTTTTTACGGTCAAAGTAGGTGGTACATAGAGTGAATTGACTTTCCACTAACCTGTATTTTCGTTAAAAAATAGGTGGTTGGTGTAATTAGGAATTCCAATGGGCTTTTCAGTAATCCTGATAAGACATGTAATGATTACTTTGAAAAGTTTCAGCCACTTTTTGAAGTTGTTTCAGTGCTCTCTCCATCATCATAAAATCTTGGATTGGTTGTGGTAATGATATCTTGCCTACTACTTAAACACATACTTAAAATCCATGACTTCACTACCATAAATGTTATTTCAGATGTTCTTTGACACTTACCTGATCTAAAACAAAAATTTAATATTTCCAATTGCTGCATTATTTCGTTGCTGACTGATGTTCAAAAAATACCATTATTCACGACATTGTTATGAATCAACCCTCAAACGTTTATGGAAGATAGTCGAAAACATATTGCCAATTAATCCTTTCTAATCACCTTTAGAAAACTCTAAGAAATTTTAATTTCTACCTTATATTTGTTTAAAGGTACTTGATATTAAACAGAAATATTGATTTTAGATTTTTATTGAAGCTCTTGTTACCTTTTACATAGTCTATACTAATTTTCATATATTACAGTAATGATGAACTTCATGAACTTTGGACAAAAAGTAATTTAAAAAAAACAATACTTGCCATTTGCCTAATTTTAGAAATCATGGAATGTAATACTCACCAAAACAAAAAGCACTTTAATTGACCTAATGGTACAAAACATGATCATATGTCTGATTACTACAGTGCACAGTCATATAGTCAAAGTATTTGGTGGGGTAATAATTGTGGTACTATTCAGTAACATCAGGTAGAGAAGTGCTAATACTTCCACATATTTCACTGATGATTATGTGGAAATGAAATCAGTTACTCTTCCCATTTGATGGATTGTGTAAGTGTATTGTTATTTTATTGAACCATTTTATTCTCTACTTAGAAATAACTTTAACCTTTGTGTTCATTTCCTGAATACTGGATGTGTGCACATAGTATTTTACTCACAAATTGAATTTTCCTCATTTCCTGGAAAATTTCTGTTGGGTTGCAAGAACTGTTATATATATAGTGATTACTGAAATACTTAGGAAATTTGGAACAGTCACTCAGTCTTGACAAAAATTTGCACAGTTTACTCATCTTTGTTTCATTTATTTGCAGGCGTCAGAAAAGGACCGTTCCGTTTATAATGACATCATGTGTACGGGAAGTAGAGCGACGTGGAATGAATGAAGTTGGTATTTACAGGGTATCAGGTTCAGCGTCTGATCTTAACAAACTGAAAAAGTCATTTGAAACTAGTAAGTGTTAATAAACATTTTATTATGTGAACTGTAGAAATTAAACTAGAATTGGAAATGAAAACTATCAGGTACTAAGGTTGAGCAGTGATCCCTCAGGAAACACAGCATATGGTGAGGTTCACTGGTACATGCTATAGAATAACTCTTGTGGTCAGGTATATCTGAATAACTGAAATAATTTGCATTTATGATTTATTTGCTTTGTATAAAATATAAACAATTTGAACTCTTCCATCTTCATAAATGTTAACCACCATTTTATGGCTTTCCAACTTAAAAATTTGTTCACACTTGCTGACTACTGAGTTGTCTCTGTTGCTCCGTCTCGAACTAAGTCACTGGTGCACATTAGTCTCAAATGTGTGAGTGGAAACTTTCCCAGCGTACCGATTCAATGAAAGCTATCCCGCTGAACACCGATGAAGCTTACATCAAATTAGTCTCCCACATTTTGTATTGTCTCTGCTGCTGCCTGCATTGTATATCATAGTTCTGTACAGTGTGCCTTTACACTGTCTGTAACTATTTGAACTGGTTTCTGCCTTCACACCAACTGCATCTTTTCACTGCCTGTGATTTATTCTTCTTACGTGGTCCACAAACATTGAATCTGTCATGTATGCTGGAGTACAGTGTGTCTATATGCTGACTATCTGGTCCTCACTGCATCCAAGCAGCTACTAAACCTGAGTGAATCTTTCACAAAAGTAGTCCAGCTGAGGGGCTAGGCTTTTATGGTGTGTGACTATGGGCTAGGTTTCTATGGTGTGTGACTTTTATATTATGCGGCTTCCCATAGTATGGCCGGGAAACCAAACAGTTCATCTATACATTATGAAAACAAGAAGGTAGAATTATACATATATCCTTGCAACCCTCCCTTACTTTTGACTGGTTATTACGATGAATGATTTTAAAACTAATAAAAAATTGCTAGGTACAAATGAAAAACTAAGATTTATCTTCTTTATATTGTAATGGTCGAACTGCTAAGTTTAAAAGCTTCATACTTAGTGGCATTCCAGTTCGAATCACCTTATTTCTAGGTACCAGTTGTATGCTTCAAATCTGATCATCTTATATAAAATGCATCGTCTGGATACTGCGCACATCTGGATAGCTATTGGCCAGAGAACATACACGTGCCAGCCGTCACTCACGAATCAACAGCCACTGTCAAGTTATGATTGTTCCTCATGTTGCTTTTTGTTTCTTTACGACAACTAGATGCAGAAATTCATGTAAGGAGAAGGGTATTCAATGTTTACTCTAAAATATCTGTATCAGTTATAAGGACTAGGTTAAAGCATAACCTAAGAATTTTTTTTGGCTGAAGATAAGGAACAATGAACTTTATTAAAAACTCAGAGAAAGCTTACATGAAACTTACGTAATTGTGAAATGTATCAGTCAAATAAATAACAGTTATCCATTTTCAAAATTATAGTCTCCGTCATTTAAAGTAAAATACATTTATTTAAATAAAATCCTAGTCAAATGCTCTGATAATCTAACCAGACTAAGGTACTCATATCATGAAAAATACCATTAAAAATGATTCTTATTATATTTATTTATTCATTGAGGCCAACTAGGACCACGTTAAGCCTTTGTTGCATTTGACAGCGAGTTTCGTCTTCTTTTGGGCCCAGAACTCCTTCATTCGTTTTGAATGCATCTGTTTGCGCTCCTCTGTTCAGAGTATCCTACGTCTTCTGTTGGAGTGTTCGTCTTGGCTTGTCTCACTTGTCATTAACTTCTTCCGAAATATATCTTTATTGAAAGCATCTTCTGGTTCCATCAAATGAAGATCTTCTTTTAATATTTACAAACCAGGGCATTACAGTTTTGGGTCTGGAATCGAATAAATTAATTTTTTTTCTTTGTTAGTCTGTTCTCCTCCATTGGTTTGAGGTGGCCATAGAATCAAGCCCCGCTTTTGCGGATTGTTTTAGTGATTTTCTCTATTTTGCTGTAGACTTCTTTGTTGGATCTCTTTTGATGGACACTATTCTTAAAGTTCGAACCCAGAATTCCTCTTATAATTTCTCTCTTTTTTTCTCCCAAAAGTCCTTTATCGGCATTCAGGAACAAGGTTTCAGCTGCATAAAAAACTACTGGTTTCAGAACTGTTTCATAATGACGTATTTTAGTATTTTGTGAAATACATTTTTTGTTGCAGACCTCTGGTGAAGTTTGGTAGGCTATTTCTAGTTTGTGAATCTTTTCCCGAATAGCTTCTTTGTCCAATCCGTTTTCCATAATGATCTAACCAAGGTACTTAAATTTTTCCACTTGATTAATGTCCCCGTATTTGGTTTGAAGTTTTGGTGGAGCATCCTTGATGTTAGTTATTATTATTATGATGTTGCAAGCTTTTCCAGAATAAATACCTACTAGCATCATACATGATACCCTTAGTTTTTGATACATGTGTTATTTATTAAATGAGATTTAAGTTTACCTTTTTATTTAGTTTAAGTCATCAAGAATATGAGTATGTATACGCGATCTGTAATTTAAATACTTAATATTTGGAACTAAAGATCTCTGCTATTGTTCCTCAGAATGCAGGAGAATTTTAATGTTGTTCAGTTTTTTGATCATTTCGAACAGTGTGTTGAAAACTCAAATATTTATTTACTGGAGATTACAAAAGATAAAACTTTGCATATTTCGTTTCGAGTGTTAAGTTTGAAAACATCGTTTCAGGATAACGTATTTCGGAAACACTGACTAATAAGATTCTTCCCCCCTCCCCCCCCCTGGAATTCTTTGCTTTCAACATATTTAAACAAAAGATAATTTTCATAATTTAGCATCACCAAGGATTGCTTTGGGAAGGGAGGATTATAAGTGAAAAAAGCTAGTAAGAATCTGAGCATTATGGAGAAGAGATGCTCACAATCCTAGAATTTGTACCATAACAATGTAAAGAGAGTAGATCACTATATTATTAATATAGAGTCAGAAGATATATATATGAAATAAATAAATATATACGTTTAATTTAAAATGCAAAAAATATTTATAAAAAGATAACAGAAATGGTTTGTGTGGTTACGAAATAGGGAACCTTTTTTTCCTTTCAATTTTGGAACTATGTTGTTTTTCATTATTTAAGTGAAGTAGTTATTTCAAAAAGTTGCTTTTTGGACAATTTTTTATTTTATTTGTTAACATCCAGCATATTTATCATTTCTTGATGACAATGCCGAATAATCTGTCGGCCAGTTATGGCTGGTTTCTGTAACTGCTTCTGCTTAGTGTGTAGTTCAACCTTCCTCTTTAAATGAATTGAGGTTATTCTGTGAAAATATCCACCAGAAATTTGGGAATATTGTATATTTGTACTGGGAGGCCTGAATTTGCTTCTCGGCAGTTGTTAGTTGCACTGCAAATAAACTGGTGATAAAAAAAAATGGGATTTAAGTTTACCTTTTTATTTAGTTTAAATCATCAAGCATATGACTATGTATACGCGATGTGAAACTCAATTTATTAATTGCAATTCAACAATATTCTTTCCACAAAATAGTAACCACCAGAGATATTAGAAAATAGAGATTATGTGCACAGTTTAGTATATATGCAACTACTATGAAATTACTTGCCATTATACTGTTCTAAAGTTTGCTTTCCGTAGCATTTTATTCTTAAAAAAAAAAAAAAAAAAAAAAAAGTGAAAAAATTTCTGCTACAAATACGTGGAACTACGACTACTTTTCAGTAACATGTCACTAATGAAAGTAACATTTAAGGAACTTAAATTCCTTATGGTCTCTGCTATTGGTAATCACGAATGCCAAATTGAATTCCAGCCTAAGCTAAATTTAAATTTAATTAAAACTTTTGCTAATGTTGCTGCTTGATTAAAGTTTATTTATTACGGTTTATTTCCTTTTTACTTATTTTACTGACCACCTTCTTTAATTGTCTTTGTTCACGTTCACTGGACACGAGTTATTAAGTTATTTAAAGTGGATATCAGGCTAAAAATGTTGCTGAATCGAGTATTCTGACAACTAATTTCTTTGAAGTTGTTCAGCCATTTAATAATCTGGAATCTGTATAATTTCTCCAGCTGTTACAGAAACAATGTCCAAGATTAGATTATGAATGTTTTATCAGATACAATAAAAAAGCAACATGATGCTTTAGGAGTGATTAAATCAAAACATTAAAATGCAAGGAGGAAATGCGTTGTTCATTTTGTTGCTGCGAGTCAGAGTCAATCTGTATTTTGTTTATGTGCCATTTTCTGTTGTGGAAGAAGAAGCAAAAAAAACGAGTGGTAAAGCGGGATTTCACTATGTAGAAGGGTACTTTTTATCACAATTAATGATGTGGTTATCAATATGCATTCATCACTAGCCACGAACGCTGCCTGTGTAATGGGCTTTACTCTAGTGAAATAATAATATGGTGCTGAAATAGATGTTAAAGATTCATATCAAATAAAGAGTCCCTGTAAAAACTAAGGAGAGTACCTTCTTTCAAGACAAAACAACTTGAGAATTATTCAGAAAACAGCCATAGTTTTGTGTCCTTAAAGAAATTCAAAGATAATTTAAAGAAAATGCCATGCACATATATAATGAATTTTTTGGATAAAAATAACAGAATTCATCAGCACATAAACATATCATTTAATGTATTATAAAACACAAATACATATTTTTACAAAATTTTCCTTCGACAAAATAAACATTTCTCGGTTGCATTGCAAGAAGTTTACATGATAAATTCTTAACTATACTCCATTTATTCATTTTTTTTAGCACTTTACTAACATTACAGTGTTATGCATGTTGGAATTCATGCTCTTTACAGAATCAGCTACATTGTACAGATAATCTTTGAATAAAACAAATTTATTAAGAACCCATGACCGTTTTTTGCATATCGCCACGGGTTTAGAATAGTTCTAGTTTTTTGGGTGAAAGATTATGACAGTTTGACCTGGTCTGACCAAATACAAACTTGACCTGCGTTTCATCCACATGATGAAAAAATTCCCTTAGCTTGAAGAACTCAGAAGTATTAATAGATGTGGGTATTAAACTTAGACTGGGATGATTCCAGTCTTTCCTTCTCATAACAGCATCTGGCCAAATCAATTTAAATGTTAGTTTTTTTATTTTTTCTTCCCTCCCCCCTCCCCCCTCTCCCCTTGTGAACGTTGTAGAAAATATTATCCTAACAAGATCAGAGCAGAGCAGAAATAATGGTAGTTCAGCAGTGATACTTTGACGAAGCTAGTAGCCTCGTAACTTTCTTTCTTTTCTGTGCCTCATCATTACCCTAAACATATTCCTTAACTAGGGCAAATATAGCAGTTTCATTTCACTCATTCTGCACAGTCACACTTCTTATACACGCAAGAGCCAAACATTTTTGTACTTGCTTTGGCAGTATCTATACTAAAATTGAAACAATACAGAGAAGACTACCGTGTCCCTTGTGCAAGGATGACATACAAAATCATGAAGCGTTACAAATTTTTCCTCTTTTCATGTCCAGAGTTACAGTAAATCCTGGCTTTTAAAGAGGCCCAGAGTTTTTGTCTCTGTATAACAAACTGTTTCCGCTGACAATGTTTTTATTAATGTTTTTAGAGATGTTTAAACTCAACATCACACCTTTTGCCCTATATACACAGATGGGTCTAAGCAGGCTAAAGCAGTAGGCTGCTCTGTAGTGTCCCCTCAAGCAACTTAAAAATACAAGCTGGACAGCAGGTGCAGCATATACACCACTGAGTCTTACGCTCTGCTCCATCATATTAAGGTAAACCACAATAGGAACTAATTCATGTGCTGTGACTCCCTCAGCTATATTCATGCATTCGAAAACATGTACTCAGTAGATCATTTGGTCCAGGTCATACAGGATGGCCTCCTTTGCTTCCAGTCTCGTGGAAAGGAGGTTATATTATGCAGGGTACCAGCCACGTGGGAATGAGGGGGTATAAGGCAGCCAATGAAGCTGCCAAGTTAACCTGTAGCAAGGTCAGAATCGACATTGCTCTGGTCCCAACGTCAGACCTTGCCTAAGTGGTGGAAAGAATTATCTTTGATATTTGGCAGAGTGGCTAGAAGTCAAGCATAATAAGCTCCAGCTGTTCAAACCAAGCCATTGTGCAGCTTCTTCCAATGGGTGAGGAGGGATGAGGTTCTTCTTACTCGCCTCCACATTGGACACTGTCCTCTGACACATTTTTCTACTCTGTGAGGAGGACCCACCAGAATGTGATGCTTCCGGTGTATCTTTGACAGTGCGCCACATTTTATCTGATAGTGCGTTGATTTTAGATTTAAGGGCAGATGTTGGCCTAGCCAATGATCTGGTCCGTATTTTAAACAGTGACAATGATGTGGCAATAATTTTAAAATTCTGTAGTTTGGTCAAACTCATCCCAAACATTTTAGGCAGAGCGGCCCATACTTTAAAATGGTTTGGTGGTCTCTCGACAACCACCAAAACAAGTAAGGTGTTTTTATTTTTTCTGTTTTTGTTGTGTTTTATTATGTTTTCCACTTTATATCTGGCTGGCCCTTTTACAGCTAGCCAACCAGTTAGTTTGTTGTTTTATCGTTTGTTTAATCTGGTTGGCCACTTAACAGCCAACCAGTCAGTGTTTGTGTTTTCCTTTTTTATTACCTGTTTACAGCCATCGTTTCAGTATTTTACATTTTTTTAAATTTTGTATGGCCAACCTCTTTACAACCTGCCATGCACGTGGCATTTTTGTCAGTATTTTATTTTTCCATCTGTGTGGCCAACCCCTATACACAATTGTGTGTTTTTTTTTACGGCTTTATGCCTCATTGACGGCTAAGGTCATTAGAGGCAGGATGGGACTTGGGACATGGAACGGGAAGGAATTTGCCCATGGCCTTTTTGAAGTAAGCATCCCGGCACACAATTGGTAACTGAGTTCGGTTTTAAACCACGTTGCCGTACTAGGGTCTAGTCAGGGTGCTAATAACCCATACATTAATGTGCCCTAAAACACTAACAACAAGAAGACGAAGAAACATTTCATCCGAACAAACTCAGGGCATTCATATTTTTGTGCAATAATTTTTTTTGCATACGTATTTTCTGTGTGAAACAGCATTTTAAAAAGGTTTTCATTTCATGCATACAACCCCTTTCTTATTAAATTGGTATTTCCTCTTAACCTTCTTTCCCATCCTTACATGTCTGTATTTTACTCCATTCACTCAGGTCAAAATCATTCAAATGTGCTGCTTTCTAATCAGATATTATAATCTGTTTAACTGACACATCTGTCACATTCCTACATTTTCAGTACGCTTAACTATTTGCTTCACACTATCGTGCATTGTACCAGATTTCATGGCAGGTGTCAAATTGAAAGAAACCAAAATTACATCACTTTTTTCTCTCTGCCACATTACCATCTGCTATATTCTAACTTGTGTTGTAGTCTGCTGACAAATTCATGTTGCTACTTTTTGCCAGGAATTCTACCTTTGAAACTGCCTCTACATTCCTGTTGCAATATCGAACCTCTGACTTATCAGTGTGTACCTCTGTTTCTATTATTTTGCCAGAAACCTCAATATTCATGGTTATACACCCGTGTCTAGAGTTTCCACAAGCTACTGTATTTAAACTTCTCAATTCCATTCTTAAACAGTCAGTTCAGATTTAAAACACCTCAGTTCAGCTTTTAGATTGATTTTGGCTGTTTCAAAATTTGCAACCCAAATCACAGCCAGAAAGCACCTATTAATAGATTGTTATCAACAACAACAAAATAAAGAAACATAAGCATTAAACACAATTGCAGAATCATTAGAAATCAAAGCAGAAATTAATCACTCAACTCACTACACGAACACAAGAAGAAAGACACAAAAATGGCAAAAAAATGCACACAAACTGAAAAATAAAAACACACAATCAATTTAGTAATTTTAGAACCACCCCCCCCCCCCCGTTCCTCAAATAAAGTATCCTTATACTAGCTGTGTTTGAATTTTATTTATTTGTCTACATCGATGTTACCCATTAGATATTATACACTTATTCCAGCACTTCTTCTAACCCCAAAATACATCTGGAACTCGATTTTTTTGATAGCTTTGAGCTCTTTCAACTGTGCACTTTTAATCTCATCAATGCTTTTAAAACAACGGCCCTTCAAAGTTCTCTTCATTTTTAGGAACAGAAAAAATTCACACGGGGCCATGTCTGGCAAATGTGGAAGCTGGTGCATCATTTGATTGTTGATTTTGCCAAAAAATCACAAACAAGCTACTATGTGTGAGCAGCTGCATTATCATGATGCGAAATCCATGGATTGTTTTGTCGCAGATCTGAGCATTTTCTTCAGACTGCTTCATGCATACAGTTTTGAACTTAAATGTTGTCTTTCTTATTGCTTGTTTGACCTTGTGGCAAGAACTCATGGTGCACTATGCCATTAAAATTGAAGAACACAGTGAGCATATCCTTCACATTTGCACAAACTTGTCGAGCTTTTTTCGGTCTTGGCTATCCAGAATGCATCCAGTCATACAATTGAGCCTTAGTTTCAACATCATACCCATAAACCGATGTTGCATCACCTGTTATCGCATCTTTCAATAGTTCTGCATCATCGTTGACCTCATTTAGCGATTCCTCATCAACTTCCATCCTCCACTGTTTTTGTTCGAAACTCCACACTTTTGGAACAGATTTTGTGGTAACACATTTCATACCCAAAACAGATGAAACATTTTCAAGGTATGAGCCAATTGATATGCCAATATCATCAGCAACTTCTCTAATTATGATTTGGTGATTGTTCATAATCATTTATTTCACTTTTTCCACATGTTCGTCAGTTATTGATGTGTAAGGATGACCCATAAGCTCTCCATCTTAAGCATGATTACAGCCATCTTGAAAACCCTTACACTATTGTAAACCCTTGTTTTACTCATAATGGACTCATCAAAAACAATAGCTAACATTTCAAAACTTTGCTGCATTTAATTCAATTTTTATGGCAAAATTTAGTGCCGATTCAAATGAAAAATCGACGACTGCTATCCTTTTCACAGTTGATGAGAGACATCAAATATAGCTCAAAATGTATAGGTTCTTTTAAGACATGATTGCCAACACAACAACAAAACATTGTGCCAATAAGACTAATATAACCCGCATAATTTCAAAATTCCTGATTTTTTTTTTTAAATACACCTCGTATTTCTTTACGGTAATGAGTTTAGTTTACACAAACTTTAAAATATAAATAGTCTAATTCTTCCAAAATATTTTAATTACATTTTTAGTTATTGAATATTATTTACATTGGTTTTTAATTGAAATAAAATATCACTTATTTTAACTCCCATAAAAAAAATCCACGCTTCTTGTTGGAGAATACCTGTTTATGGTGTTTGTAACACAGACTTCTGCTAGCTCTGATGTCATCGGTATTCTTAGCCCAGGTTGGCTCACTCATCCACCTGTTCATTGAAGATTGCAGTTGTCTTTCAGGGAAACATCCTTTTACAAATGCTTCCAATGTGTTCAGCTCATAGTTTTAGTTTAACAGGTAGGTATAAAAGCAATATGTTTACTTGTTTAGTTACTCAGAAATAACATATTAATTAAGGTTAAGTAAGAACCATGTTTCATTTACAATGTTTGGAAGTTAAAACACATTCAGCTCTGGGAAAATGGAAAATAATGAAGCATCGAGCAATAAATAAAAACACTAACAAGCTATAAGCTATAGTTTGGTTTAACAGATTTATTTAGAGTCAGAATTTTTGTTTCATTTTAGGATGCACGTAGGTTTCATTTATTTATTTACTTTTGTGATATGCACATTTTTTCAGATTCTTATGAAGCTGAACAGCTACTGAAAGAAGTAGATATACATTCAGTAACAGGAATTCTGAAGCTTTATTTGCGGGAACTACCTGAGGCCCTTTTTACAGATGAACTTTATCCAAAATTTCTCGAGGCATTCAACACTTGCAGTAATGAAGATGGGAAGATGAGAGCTTTGCAGCAATGCTTTGCACTTTTACCGCAGCAAAATCAAGATATAATCCACTTCTTGCTTAACCATTTGATAAAGTAAGTTATTTTTACTTTTTTAATGTCCGATTAAAATATTTAAAAAAAATAAAATAAAGTCTATTTAATATAGATGGTGACAGGTCAGCATCGAAACACAATAAAGACACTTACAGATGTAAAAAATAGTAATTATTAGGCACATAATCCTTTCTCAGCAATAGAACATTGCAGTAATATGTCCTATAATTATATTTTTTCATGTGTGTTCATATCTTTTTTTGTGTGTTGATGCCCATCTGCTGTCATCTGTGATGAGCAATGGTCTATTCCTCAATTCAAATTTTTGTTTTGTTATCCAACTTCTTTTGTTTCCTTGCAATCCTAATTTAACTATAGATGCACATTTACCCTGATGCTGTTCCTTGATAACATATTTACATGCTACCTTAGAGGGAACTATACTTCAGAAAATAAAACAAAATTAAACGAAAATAATGACTTAAAAAACAATTGTTTACCATATCTGATGGCTGGCTGAAGCAAATAAACCTTCACAAACTTATAACAGTTGTATATGGTTGTAAATAGTGAAGTATATTCTATGCCTGAAATTATTGAATTTTTATGTTACTATGCGATTCTGGCGTTAGTGTTTCCTTTCTTTCTCCCTATCTGCTTGTGTGTCTCTCCCTATCTGTCTCATACATTGTTTCTCTCTGTGCTGATTCATGGTAATATATATCTGATTGGCATACTTGCTAGTAATATCTTCTCAATATAAAAATTGCTAAAACTATGTTGATTTAACTGAATATGCACCAACACTTTCTTTGTACTCATTCACTCTTCATTCCAATGTTAATTTTCTTAATGGCGTTGTAGTTTCTGACATTTGTATATAATCTCATTTTAGATATAATTTGAAATGATATATTCAAAATTATTCGAAGTGACCATAGTGAAATTATTATCTGGCATATTTCTAAATGTGCTCAAGTAAAAAAAAAATTACAAAAATTTTAATCACTAAACATTCCTTTCATTTCATATGAAGTTGTTCTTCCTCTCTTCAAAGAATAGGCAGTGCCTAGGTCTCTGCACTCACTGGTTCATACTGCAACACATGAAGTGGTATTCTTTCTTTGTCCATTTTTTCAATTTGCTGCTCCCATGATTCACTGTTTCCTCTGTCCTTTCATTTATATTGGATATACCAAGTTCTCCACAAATTTCTTCATTTCTTATATGGTCTTGTTCAGTACAGCCTTTTACCTTCTTTAGAAACCTCTTTCCAATGCCTGAATTTTACACTTATCTCTTAATTTTGTACGTCGAAATTCACTTCCATTTAGCAGAGGGGGGGGGGGGGGGCATCCATCATGTTATAGAGTTTAATTTTTGTGTCTTTTCTTGTTTTGAAGTGCTCTAGTTATAGACCCACATACTGACTGAACTTTATTTATCTTGTTCTCTATATGTTTATTCTGTGTCATGACTGATTTCACAACCTATATACTCATTACCTGTTCTGTCATTGTGTCTTTAATTAGTGTTTTTGAGTGAATGGTTTATCATAATGGGCCATCACTTTTGTTTTCTTTTTGGATATCTTGAGATTCTATACTTTTTCTGCTAATTGTTGTAGCTTATATAATGCTTTTTGTAGTTCATCTTAACTTTCTTGTAGTATTGTTACATCATGTGCCAAAAGAACATTTAGAAATTTATTCTTTCTCAACTGTATTCACTAATTTGCAATTTGTTTCCAGTTTCTTATAAGGTCATAAGTGTACAAGTTGAATACAGTTGGAAATAAGCCTTACTTAAGGCCTTTGTTAATATCTTGTCAGTTTTTTTTGGGTGCCAGTATTTGTTAATATTTTTGTATCTTTATGATAACTTTTGATGATTCAAATTAAATATCGAGGCTATCTGTTTTTAGTCATTATATCCAACATTTTGCATCTATCCACAGCATCTAAAGGTTTTTTTTTTTTTCCAAAGTCAATGAAAGCTATACAAGTTTCAGTATTGATTTCACGTCTCTTTTCTACACTTATTTTAACGTTAAAGATGTTGCAATTGCATGAACATCCCTTCCAGTACTCTGCTTCTTCCTCTTTTATTTTGACTTCATCTATGATTTTCAGTCTCATTTATTATTTTTGCAAATTTTTAAAAATAGCATTTATTCCTCAGCCCCCTTTTAAAGATAACCTCTGTTGCTATCCAGTTTTTGTAGCTTTTAAAGCAGTCATTATATACAGATTGAGTCAGGAGGAAAGGTACAGGCTTTGAGGGGTCATACTACTGGTAATTCTGAACAAAAAACTTCTGATAAACATATGCCCCTTTCTTAACTGTTTCAGGGTAAACCAATTGAAACAACTAGGAACTGGAAAAGTGTACTGTTGCCTTTACTAACCTTTTCAGTACACAGTTCACTTGGGCATGGTTCAGGTGTTTACCTCAAGTCCCAGTCCGACAGTGGTTGCTGTAGTGCACGGTACTACAGTGTTGTCATGTGAACAAAGGATACAGTTTAGTGTAGTGAAAATGCCACGGATCTTTACACATACCGAGTATGCTGACATGATGATTGTCTATGGTTTAGTCCAATGGTAATTCCAGGGCTGCTGTTCGAGAATGCCAACAACGATTTCCTATTCGCAGAGTACCAGATAGCGGGGTGTTTAGCAGGGTGTTTCATGGATTGTGTGAGCGTGGTACACTTCCCAGTGTAAATGTTGTATCTGAACGTCCCATACAACAAACCCTTAATGAAATTGAGAACATTCTTCAAGTCATGGAACGGAGCCCAACTACTAGCTCTAGAAGAATTGCTGCTCAACTTTGTATTCCACAAACACGAGTGATACGCACAGTACACGAGCAAGGTCTATATCAATTTCATCAGCAGAGTGTACAACATCTGCATGAAGGAGATGATGCCAACCGGCAAGACTTCTGTCAATGGATCATTGCCAATGATCGATTAATTCCATGTATTCTGTTCACTGATGAGTTAACATTTACTAACAACAGAATCAACAACATGCGCAACTCTCACGTATGGGCTGATGAAAATGTGTACGCTACTGTGGAAACAACTTTTTAACAACATTTCTCTGTCAACGTGTGGTGCGGTATTATTGATGACTAGGGTTCGGATCTTCAGGAAAAGTCATATTTTTTTCCTGCCTACTTTTTGAGCTGAAATGCTGAATTAAACACTGATTCAACCTTTCTGATTCTATTTAAATGTATTTTATATAGCATATAAATGCATATTCAGACCATTTTCCTAGTTTCGGCCATATGTCGGTAATATTTATGGTCATAAGGTCATATTTTGAGGAAAACTCTGGTAGTTTTTTAGTAGTACCAGTAATTCACTAGATATAGATGAGAAGAAATTAAGATAATTATTCACAGAGCTGTACTTCTGCTATAAAGGTGGGGAAAAAACTAATTTTCATTGTGGTCAGAATTCACCAGCCTAGAATTAAAGTTATACATTATTGTCACTCTCTAAATGTTAATGTTCCACCAGCCTTTTAATCTGTACAATGCATCAGAAGCATGCCTGTGTCTTTCCACGTTAATCAATATCTCAATGAAATATCCTCAGTCATCGTTAAATCTGTAGTGGATCAGTGAGTAGACCTACCACCATGCTGAAAGTAAAATTTTCTGAAAGTGCAAAGTTACATAAGGGAATTTACAGAGAGTATTTTAGTATGGATGAAAGAGTTCTATTCTGTAAATTATCTTAAATTAATGTGACTTCAACAAAAGACTTAAAATAATTTCCCAATGGTGCAGGGAGTGCACAGAAGCAAATTATGCTGTCTACATGAAAGCGACACTACTAGATAAAATAAATGATGTATAATTGAGCGTGTTTTGATGTATAATAAATTTAAATGTTTGGTCATATTTTGTCATTTTTAGGTCATATTTACCCATTTTAAGGTCATATTTGGCTGCATATTTCTCTATTTTTTTGGTCATAAAGATCCGAACCCTATTGATGACTAACTCATCGGTCCAGTTGTTTTAGATAACTGTCTTTATGGAGCACGGTATCTTGAGTTTCTTCAAAATGTGTTACCAGAATACGTAGAGGATATCCCTTAGGCAACACAAGCTAAGCTCATATGTACTTTCATCATGATGGAGCTCCTACACATTTCATACGGCCAGTGACACAGTATCTCAACAAAACGTATCCTGGTTGTTGGATCGGCAACCGTGGAGTCATTGCTTGGCCACCGAGGTCACCTGATCTTACCAAATTGGATTACTGTTTGTGGGGTTGGCTCAAGAGCGAAGTCTACAAGCGCAGAGTGGACACGAGAGGATCTTCTCGCTCGTATTTTAAATGCTTGCGCTCAAGTAAAGGAATGCAGAAATGAACTCAGATCAGCAACATAACACCTGTCTACAAGAGCAGCAAAATGCATTGAAGTTGACGGTGGAATGTTTGAACATCGTTTGTGAGGGAACTTACACAGTTAAACAAACCATAACATAACAGTATCTTTACTGCGTCCTGCACTTTTCCCGTTCCTAGTTGTTTTAATTAGTTTACCCTGAAATGTTTAAGAATATGGCATATTTTTATTAGAAGATATTTGTTCAGAATCACCATGTACCTTTCCTCCTGACTCACCCTGTAGATGCAATATTCTAAATTCATACAGAGGGCATGCATATTTTAATAATTCCATATTGATGCCATCAGGAACACATGCCTTCATATTGTTCGTATTTCTCTACAGCAACTGTAAAGGGATCCACAATGCTATTCTACTGAAGTTGCTCCTCTTGGGGATCTAATACAATACAATACAATACATTCATTTTCCATTGATCCCAATATAAGACTGGCTCTGTGGGATGTGGAAAGTTGTCAATTAACAGATAAACGGTTGCATAACAAAATAATAAGCACACCAGTAGATGTAGAGTTCCATAACAAAATAACACATATACCACAAGATGTACAGTCATAGCATACATGGTAAATTAATTATGTAAACTACATTTACACAAGCTACTGGCTGTTATTATTTAGATATATTAGAAATAAATTCCTTGACAGAGTAGAAGGAGTTTTAAAAAGTTTTTCAATTTTTTCCTGAATTTATTCTTATCATCTGCTAGACATTTAATATGTGTTGGGAGCTTATTGAAGATATGTATCCCTGAATATTAGGCCCCTTTATGAACAAATGACAATGACTTGTAATTCTTGTGAAGATCATTTTTACTTCTAGTGCCATAATTGTGTATTTTACTATTTGTTTCAAACAAAGTGTAATTTGTGACCACAAAGGACATTAATGTGTATATATACTCAGACGCTAATGTTAAAATCCCTAACTTCTTGAATAGCTCTCTACATGAAGTTCTATTGCTAACCCCCACACATAGTTCTTATCACATGCTTTTGGGCTCTGAACACTTTGTCTCTAGGGGTAGAATTGCCCCAGAATATTATTCCATATGACAATAAGGGGTGAAAATAAGCAAAATAAACTAGCTGACTCATACGGAGATCACCTTTAGCTGAAGTTGTATGAATTCCAAACGTGGCTGCACCAAATTACTTTAGTAAGTCAGAAACATGTACTTTCCAATTTAAATTATGATCAATATACAAACCTTGAAATTTCACATTCTCTACCTCTTGAATGGACTGGCCTGCAAATTTTATGTCTATATCTGGTGTTAATCTGTGTGATGTACTGAATTGCATATACTGAGTTTTATCAAAGTTTAAATACAAGCCATTAGCTGTAAACCATTTATTAATCAGTTCAAAGACATAATTTGAAATATATTCTGTAGATAAATCTGGAGTGTTTTTAATTCTTATGTTTGTGTCATCTGCAAATTGGACAAATTTTGAGTTTTTAGATGAAAACACAGGGTAGATCATTTATATATATTAAAAACAATAATGGCCCCAATATAGAACCCTGAGGTACTCAACATTTTATTAATTTCCACTCAGAAAACAGTGGACCTCTTAAGGCAGCCTTAAAATTCTCCATTGACACTTTTTGTTTTCTATTTAGAAGGTAAGAACTAAGCCATTTGTTAACAATGCCATCTATACCATAATACTTTAGTTTCTGTATCAGAATTTTATGATTTAGATAAGTCACAAAAAATTCCCACAGGAATTAATTTATCATTTATTTCCTGTGTTCCCCAAGTTCCTAAACTATTCCTTCCATGTTCATTAATGAACTGTATATCTGCAATATATTTCTCTGTTTTGTTTAAATGTCTTTTGGCTGTCCTCTCGACTGGAATTGCTTCTCTTGTACTGCAGTTTTTTTCTAAACCCAAACTGATCTTCACCTGCTATCCCTTCTACTACACTTTCCATTCTTCTGTATATTCTTCTGGTCATTAATTTTGAGGCATGTGATGTTAGACTTCTTCTTCTTCTATGGTAGTCAATCCTGGGATTGGTCTGTGGCAGTCTTTCATTCAGCTCTACACTCTGCCCTCCTCTTCAAGTCTACATATCTCCTGCAGCCAACATCTTCCATTATCTGCTGGATGTATTTTAAACATGGTCTTCCTCGATATCTCTTTCCTTCTACCATTCCCTCCATTATTGTTTTTAATAAGCTCTCATGTCTGAAGATATGTCCAATTAATATTGTCCTCTATAGGTAACAATGAAAGGAAAGAAATGCCGCGAGGCAATATTTACATGGAAAAGAAAGGGAAAATACACCCAACACTCACCAAAGCTGAAGGGAGGAGGGCAGCAGCAACACAGCACAACACACAAACAAATAAAAAACAATATTTCGGGTGAAGAATCCCCTTTTTCAAGTAAACAGATAGGTGGCTGGTCTTGCGCAAGACTTGCGTAGGACGCAGCCACCTATCTGTTTACTTGAAAAAGGGGATTTTCACCCGAAATATTGTTTTTTATTTGTTTGTGTGTTGTGCTGTGTTGCTGCTGCCCTCCTCCCTTCAGCTTTGGTGAGTGTTGGGTGTATTTTCCCTTTCTTTTCCATGTTAATATTGTCCTCTGCTTTTTTAATGCTCTTCCATAGAGTTATACTCTCCCGCCTTCTCAAAAATTTCCTCATTAGTAATCTTGTTCCTCCAGCTAATCTTTAGCATCTTTCTGTAGCACCATTGCTCAAATGAAATTAATCTTCTTTTCTCTTCTGTACCAATTGCCCAGGTCTCACATCCATTCAGGGCAATATTCCAGACATAAGCTTTTAATAGTCTTTTCATTGTCCAGCTGATATTATTTGTTGTAAAAATTTGTTTCTTTTTGTGGAATGCTATTTTTGCTTGTGCAACCCTGCACTTTATCTCATTCTTGCTTCTTCCATCTTTTGTGATTTTGCTTCCTAGGTAGCAAAATTCTCGCACATCCTCCAATGCTTCTCCATCAATTTTAATTTTCGAGTTTTTACCTTTCCCACATACCATGACTTTCGTCTTAATTTTATTCATTTTCATGTTGTACTCCTTCCCCATTGTTTCCAAAATTTTCTTAAGATCCTCTTCATTTTCTGTTAATATCACAATGTCATCTGCAAATCAAATCATATTTATTAGTTTTCCCTGTATCTTTATCCCAACATCAATTTCATCTCTGATCTTATGTTAGACTTATATAATTCTCACATCTGTCAGTTTGTGCTTTCGTTGGAAGTGTGAAGTTGACACTTTTATTAAAATTGGTGGAAATCTCTACTGTTTCATAAATTTTTGAATAATCTTTGTGTTCCTTTTCTCCTAGGGATTTCAGAAGTTCTGCAGGAATCTCATCAATTCCAACTGCCTTACTTGATTTCAAATCATTCAGAGCTCTATCAAATTCTGTCCTCAAAACAGTCATCTTGCCAACATCTACTTCTAATTCTGATGCACTGTTGTTCATATAATCTCCATCATACCGTTTCTCTATGTATTCCTTCCATCAGTTAGCTCTATCATCTGAACTTAGAAGAGGTTTCCCACCAGCAGCTTTATACCTCTTTTCTTCATTTCATATTCTACATCTACTTTACCAACAACCATTTCCTTTTCTACTTCTTCACACTTTTCTTGCAGCCATCTTTCTTTTGCTTCTTTCCATTTCCTGTTTATTTTATTTCTAAATTTTCTGTATTGCTCTCTTCCAGCTTCATCCTGTGCATTTTTGTGTCTTCTCTTCTGATCTATCAACTCCAAAAAAATTTCTGTGATCGAAGGTTCTCGGGCGACTTGAATCCTAAAGCCTAAATCTCTTTACCTGCTTTCATTATTTCAGTCTTAATGCATTCCATTTATCCTCAGTTGAGCCCTTTTCAGAGTCTACCATTTCTGCAAACTTTTCTCTCATGTTAGATTGTTTCAGTTTATTCACTTCCAGTCTGTTCTGCTTGTATTATTATCTCGAATTTCAACCTGCACTTCATAACTATCATATTAGGGTCAGAGTCTATGTCTGTTCAAATGTCTTAGCACTTTAAATGCAAAGACTTATCTTTCATGTATGTCATTTTCTATAGTAGCCATAAATCTGACCCACAAATCACAATGTGCAGATCTTATTATCTGTTTGTCATTATTTCTATTTTGTATGTATCCTTGTTTTACTTCTTGCAATTTTTTTTCTTTTTTCCCCCAAGGAGTTTCCTGTATGCTGTTTGTCTACATTTTACTGTCTTTGCTGTACAATCATCCCATACTTTTAATACCTTCTTCTTCCTAAACTTCTTTTTCTTCACTGTTCTTTATCATCATTATTATCCACCACTGGTACCATTAAAACAAACTCTTGTAATCAAATTTGATGTGGAAATTTGATATTTCCTTGTTGTAGTGAGTGCACTATGAAAAATTGAGGTATGTGTCAGACTTTCTTCCATTTAATAATCTTTGTGACCACTAACAGTGGTCAGAGTAGGTATTGCTTCTCTGGTCGACATTAACTTTTTGTAATCTTATATATATATAAAAATAGACGTGTTTTTTGATATATTTCACTTTTCAGCCACCACTACCAAGCACAGATCACTGATGTTTGTGGGTGGAAGTAGCATGGAGTTTCCTGTGGTGCACAACGTTGGCCGAATGCCGATAACTGTGAGGATGTGGGAGATATAATGATTAAAGTTGGTCAGTGTAGGGCGTTTTCATATTTCGACCAAAAATTCATATCTCAGTATACTTCTCTTTCCTGCCACAACTACATAACATAGACTTTTGGTGTTTGTGTGTAGTAGTAGAATCGTCTTTCCTGTCGTGCACTATGGTTGTTAGATGTCGGTAGCTATGGGGATGTGGGAGATATGGGGGTTGAAAGTGGTCGACCTGTGGCAATTTCATACTTCGGCCAAAGACAAAAGTGTCATGGTGTATCACTTTTCAGCGAAAACTATAGATCACAGATAACTGGCGTTTGTGTGTAGTAGTAGCACAGAGTCACCTTTCGATCACAACAGCGGCCGAATTTCAGAAACTATGGTACTGTGGTAGATATGGTGGTTGTAAGTGGCCGACCAAGGATATTTTCGTATTTCGACTGTCTCCGCATATGTCACTTTTCTGCCACAACTACATAGCATAGAGCATTGGTGTTTGTGTTTGGTAGTAGAATCGTATCTCATGTAGTGTACTATGGTTGTTAGATGTCGGTAGCTATGGGGGTGTGGGAGAAATGGGGGTTGAAAGTGTTCGACCTGTGGCAGTTTCATACTTCTGCCAAAGACAAAAGTGTCATGGTGTATCACTTTTCAGCGAAAACTATAGATCACAGATAACTGGCGTTTGTGTGAAGTAGTAGCACAGAGTCACCTTTCGATCACAACAGCGGACGAATTTCAGAAACTATGGTACTGTGGTAGATATGGTGGTTGTTAGTGGCCGACCAAGTATATTTTCGTATTTCGACTGTCTCCGCATATGTCACTTTTCTGCCACAACTACATAGCATAGAGCATTGGTGTTTGTGTTTGGTAGAAGAATCGTATCTCATGTAGTGCACTATTGTTGTTAGATGTCGGTAACTATGGGGGTGTGGGAGAAATGGTGGTTGAAAGTGGTCGACCTGTGACAGTTTCATACTTCTGCCAAAGACAAAAGTGTCATGGTGTATCACTTTTCAGCGAAAACTATAGATCACAGATAACTGGCGTTTGTGTGTAGTAGTAGCACAGAGTCACCTTTCGATCACAACAGCGGCCGAATTTCAGAAACTATGGTACTGTGGTAGATATGGTGGTTGTTAGTGGCCGACCAAGTATATTTTCGTATTTCGACTGTCTCCGCATATGTCACTTTTCTGCCACAACTACATAGCATAGAGCATTGGTGTTTGTGTTTGGTAGAAGAATCGTATCTCATGTAGTGCACTATGGTTGTTAGATGTCGGTAACTATGGGGGTGTGGGAGATATGGTGGTTGAAAGTGATCGACCTGTGGCAGTTTCATACTTCTGCCAAAGACAAAAGTGTCATGGTGTATCACTTTTCAGCGAAAACTATAGATCACAGATAACTGGCGTTTGTGTGTAGTAGTAGCACAGAGTCACCTTTCGATCACAACAGCGGCCGAATTTCAGAAACTATGGTACTGTGGTAGATATGGTGGTTGTTAGTGGCCGACCAAGTATATTTTCGTATTTCGACTGTCTCCGCATATGTCAATTTTCTGCCACAACTACATAGCATAGAGCATTGGTGTTTGTGTTTGGTAGAAGAATCGTATCTCATGTAGTGCACTATGGTTGTTAGATGTCGGTAACTATGGGGGTGTGGGAGAAATGGTGGTTGAAAGTGGTCGACCTGTGGCAGTTTCATACTTCTGCCAAAGACAAAAGTGTCATGGTGTTTCACTTTTCAGCGAAAACTATAGATCACAGATAACTGGCGTTTGTGTGAAGTAGTAGCACAGAGTCACCTTTCGATCACAACAGCGGCCGAATTTCAGAAACTGTGGTACTGTGGTAGATATGGTGGTAGTAAGTGGCCGACCAAGGATATTTTCGTATTTCGACTGTCTCCGCGTATGTCACTTTTCTGCCACAACTACATAGCATAGAGCATTGGTGTTTGTGTTTGGTAGTAGAATCGTATCTCATGTAGTGCACTATGGTTGTTAGATGTCGGTAGGTATGGGGGTGTGGGAGATATGGGGGTTGAAAGTGATCGACCTGTGGCAGTTTCATACTTCTGCCAAAGACAAAAGTGTCATGGTGTATCACTTTTCAGCGAAAACTATAGATCACAGATAACTGGCGTTTGTGTGAAGTAGTAGCACAGAGTCACCTTTCGATCACAACAGCGGCCGAATTTCAGAAACTATGGTACTGTGGTAGATATGGTGGTTGTTAGTGGCCGACCAAGTATATTTTCGTATTTCGACTGTCTCCGCATATGTCACTTTTCTGCCACAACTACATAGCATAGAGCATTGGTGTTTGTGTTTGGTAGAAGAATCGTATCTCATGTAGTGCACTATGGTTGTTAGATGTCGGTAACTATGGGGGTGTGGGAGAAATGGTGGATGAAAGTGGTCGACCTGTGACAGTTTCATACTTCTGCCAAAGACAAAAGTGTCATGGTGTATCACTTTTCAGCGAAAACTATAGATCACAGATAACTGGCGTTTGTGTGTAGTAGTAGCACAGAGTCACCTTTCGATCACAACAGCGGCCGAATTTCAGAAACTATGGTACTGTGGTAGATATGGTGGTTGTTAGTGGCCGACCAAGTATATTTTCGTATTTCGACTGTCTCCGCATATGTCACTTTTCTGCCACAACTACATAGCATAGAGCATTGGTGTTTGTGTTTGGTAGAAGAATCGTATCTCATGTAGTGCACTATGGTTGTTAGATGTCGGTAACTATGGGGGTGTGGGAGATATGGTGGTTGAAAGTGATCGACCTGTGGCAGTTTCATACTTCTGCCAAAGACAAAAGTGTCATGGTGTATCACTTTTCAGCGAAAACTATAGATCACAGATAACTGGCGTTTGTGTGTAGTAGTAGCACAGAGTCACCTTTCGATCACAACAGCGGCCGAATTTCAGAAACTATGGTACTGTGGTAGATATGGTGGTTGTTAGTGGCCGACCAAGTATATTTTCGTATTTCGACTGTCTCCGCATATGTCACTTTTCTGCCACAACTACATAGCATAGAGCATTGGTGTTTGTGTTTGGTAGAAGAATCGTATCTCATGTAGTGCACTATGGTTGTTAGATGTCGGTAACTATGGGGGTGTGGGAGATATGGTGGTTGAAAGTGGTCGACCTGTGGCAGTTTCATACTTCTGCCAAAGACAAAAGTGTCATGGTGTATCACTTTTCAGCGAAAACTATAGATCACAGATAACTGGCGTTTGTGTGTAGTAGTAGCACAGAGTCACCTTTCGATCACAACAGCGGCCGAATTTCAGAAACTATGGTACTGTGGTAGATATGGTGGTTGTTAGTGGCCGACCAAGTATATTTTCGTATTTCGACTGTCTCCGCATATGTCACTTTTCTGCCACAACTACATAGCATAGAGGATTGGTGTTTGTGTTTGGTAGAAGAATCGTATCTCATGTAGTGCACTATGGTTGTTAGATGTCGGTAACTATGGGGGTGTGGGAGAAATGGTGGTTGAAAGTGGTCGACCTGTGGCAGTTTCATACTTCTGCCAAAGACAAAAGTGTCATAGTGTATCACTTTTCAGCGAAAACTATAGTTCACAGATAACTGGCGTTTGTGTGAAGTAGTAGCACAGAGTCACCTTTCGATCACAACAGCGGCCGAATTTCAGAAACTATGGTACTGTGGTAGATATGGTGGTTGTAAGTGGCCGACCAAGGATATTTTCGTATTTCGACTGTCTCCGCATATGTCACTTTTCTGCCACAACTACATAGCATAGAGCATTGGTGTTTGTGTTTGGTAGTAGAATCGTATCTCATGTAGTGCACTATGGTTGTTAGATGTCGGTAGGTATGGGGGTGTGTGAGATATGGTGGTTGAAAGTGATCGACCTGTGGCAGTTTCATACTTCTGCCAAAGGCAAAAGTGTCATGGTGTATCACTTTTCAGCGAAAACTATAGATCACAGATAACTGGCGTTTGTGTGTAGTAGTAGCACAGAGTCACCTTTCGATCACAACAGCGGCCGAATTTCAGAAACTGTGGTACTGTGGTAGATATGGTGGTTGTAAGTGGCCGACCAAGGATATTTTCGTATTTCGACGAGAGGCATGTGTCTCCGCAGATTTCACTTTTCTACCACGACTACATAGCATAGAGCATTGGTGTTTATGTGTGGTAGTAGAATCGTGTCTGTTGTCGTGCACTATGGTTGTTAGATGTTTGTAGCTATGGGGGTGTGGAAGATATGGGGTATGAAAATTGTCGACCTGCGGCAATTTCATATTTCTGCCAAAGACGCATGTGTCATGGTGTATCAATTTTAAGTTAAAACTATCAATCGCAGATCACTGGCGTTTGTGTGTGGTAGTAACACAGAGTCTCCCATCGATCACAACGTTGGCCGAAATTCGGTAACTGTGGGAGTGTGTGAGATATGGTGTTTGAAATTGGTCGATCATGAATATTTTCGTATTTCATCCAAAGACTTGTGTGTATCCGTAAATTTTACTTTGCTGCCAGAACTACATAGCGCAGAAGACTGGTATTTGTGTGTGGTAATAGTATTGAGTCTCCCATCGTGCACTATGGTGGTTAGATGTCTATAGCTGTCAATATCAATTTTTTACAATCACGAACGAAGTCGTGGGTACCAGCTAGTTGTTTATAAAATTTATCAGTTGTGATTATGTATTCTACTTGTGTTTGGTGGCCTGTAACACTCCAAATGTATTTGTGAATAACTTTCTCCGTGTAAGTGTTCTTCAGATAGTTAAAAGTAACAAAAGTTCCTCCCATTTCTGTTACATACTGTTCTCTGAATTTGCTAACCACTCCTGAAATTGGGAAATTGCTAACTCTAGGGCTTAAGTCACCACACATAAGGACATGTTTGTTCCTATTGATTTTACTTCCATGCTGTTGAAGCTTGTCATCAAATATTTTTGTCCTCTTTCTTCCCTTTGTCTGGGGAGTATACACCAGTTAGTATTAAGTGGCATCTGTCTATTTTAAATTTGCATGTCACTATTCTTTCATTTATGATTGAATATTCTATTATCATGTTTTTCCATTTTTTATTTACCCTACTGCTTGCACATCTATTCTGCGGTACTCCACAGTACCATCATCTTCATCATCATCTGTCTCCAGTTTCCCATGTTTGGTATAAAAGCCCTCACCACCTTTGTTTGTCATGATACATCTTTCTCCTGTAAGTCCAGTTTCACAAGATCAGTCCATCTCCTCCTGGGTTGGCCTCTTGGTCTTTTACTCTTCGGTTCTTTTCCAACCATATCCTTGCTGTTCTCGTTCGCTCCATCTGCTTGACAAGTTGCTGCTATCGCACTCTTTCTTTGGCAATTTTTTTCGCAAAGGGTTTCATTGACTGGGATCTCTTTACAGATAGCTTCATTCCTGATCTTTTCTCTTCTGGTTTCCTGTACCATTGATCTCAGTCTGCTTTCATCTCTGCTGGTAGTGGTACATAATTCCAGGCTGGTTGTTGTATTGCGTAAGAAGTATTCATTATACAGTGATAGTTAGTAATTTGAATATGCTAGTCCCACAAAAGCTGCCTAACTTGATGATAGAACTGGGCCCCTTTTTGTACTCCATTGCCAATTTTGTTCTGGCATCGACTGTCAGAAGTTGCTTTACTGCCCAGGTACTGAAAAATTATCAACCTGATTCAATTTTTCACCATCCAGATAAATATTTGGCTTCATATTCTGTCTGCTGACAGCCATTAGCACTGTTTTTGTGTGGTTTATTTTAGGGCAAAATTCCTTAAAATGCTTATTCCAGATGTCCATTTTCTGTTTTACTTCTTTTGTATATCCCCAAATCACATCATCATCTGCAAATGCATGTGAGGGTTCTAGCTGGATATTGGGGTTAGTCCCTTAACTTACTAGTTCTCTTCTTGTTGCATCACTTTGGAAAAGTTCACAAATTTCAATAGACCGGTGTAAAGCCACGGAAATAATCAACTTTAGTTAATCTTGGTCGCCACCTCCTTTTATCAAACCTTTAGAGGGAAAAGGAAAAGTCCAAACTATGAAATGAAAAAGTTGATGAATTTTCACTATGCAGATGTATTCCAAAAAAATCACATCATCACAAAAGTCATGTACAGTTGATTTAAAAAGGCGATCAAAACTTCTTCTCCATCAAAAATCAGATTATGGATGGTAAAGCAGACAAAGAAAACCCCTAAGAAAATTAAAGTCAATAACACATGGTAAAATTTGGAATGTTCACTCGAAAAGCTAACATGGTGCCGGTTCTGCACTGTTCCCTGCAGTATACAACGGAACAATTCCATAATCACGACCTGGAGGAGCGCAGATCTTGCCTCCACCAGTGCCAACGCCGAACTAGGGATAAAACGATACGAGTAAATACAAGTACTTACTCGATACATTCCTTCCGATACCAAGTACTTTTTGTATCGATACTTTAAAAATAAGTATCAAGTAGATATGGGTCAAAAGTACTCGTATCGGTGTGTATACCAATATCACGATTATCATGATTTCATTTAACACATTAATTGATACATTAAATGCTCATCTACACTGTCAAGAATATTTTTTGGTTGTCATTATTGCATTTTTTTCAACACATTCTTTTTTCTAATTTTGTGTTGTTGGCAAACTTGTTTGTCTATGCCCGGCCGAAAGAAAATAAGAAATCTCTTTGCCGAAAAATACAGATCGATAGTGGAGCTCCTGAGGGATGTACTAAAAAATTTATTCTTGACGTTAAGACACGTTGGAATTCACTATATTATATGATTGATAGATTTTTAGATACGTCAAAAATTGCTACGCAGCTTTTACTCGATGCTACAGATAGCCCTGTATTGTTGACTGGACAAGAAATTGAAGTATTGAAACAGGTAGTCCCCTTGTTTCAACTATTTGAATTTGTCACAAGAAAATCTTCAGGCCAGAATTATGTTACCTTATCCAAAATCATACCCATGATTAATTGTCTGACGTCGCAGCTAACAAAATTGTCATCATCAACAGAATGTGTCACTCAGTTGCAAACAAACCTACTGGCTGAATGTAAAAGCAGATTTGGTCTCATTTAATTTAACACCCTTGCAGCTTTCTGAACAATTTTAGACTCACGTTTCAAAAACGTCAATTTTCAAGATGCAAGTGCATGTGGGAGGGCGATACAAAAATTAAATAATATTATTAAAGAAGATCCGACAATGTCAACCAATGGATCTGAAGAAGAAGCAACCCAGGAAGATTTTTGGTTACACCACAAAGTAATTGCAGTTGGCCAAAAGCGGCGCCGTGCTAACTCAAAAGCCGATGAAGTTTCAATTTATTTGGCTAATCCAGTCTGCACTTTAAAAGCCAATTAAAACCCGTAATTCCATGCTTATTCAAACAAGCGCGAATTTATTTAAGCATTGTCGATACCTCTGTACCCTGTGAAAGGCTTTTTTTCCAAAGCTGGCGCAACAATGCTTACATGCAAAAATCGTCTAACAGCCAAACAGAAAGACAAATATTTTTAGGGAGCACTACAAAAACCGACCTTTTTTCACAAAGTTAGTTTTATTTTGTCCTAATCGGTATTAGTCCTGTAACGATCAGTAAGGTGAAAATGTAATAAAAATCTTTCGTCAAATAAATATATATTTTCATATCAATACTTATTGCATACAGTTTTTTTTATTTATTTCAAATTTCACTACAAAAAAATCAATAGATACGAGTAAGTATCGATACTTTTCAATGGATACCGAATAAGTATCGATTCTTTACTACCGATACTGTATCGAGTAAAAGTATCGATACCTCAGTGGTATCGTTTTATCCCTACGCCGAACTGATGATTCGTGGGACAATTCGGATCCTATATGGGGCTTCAAATCCATCCGCATCTCTGACGTCACCGCAAATAGTGCTAAAAATTATTCTTCCTAGAGGCTTCAGCTTGAGATATGATTTAAAGTTATTTATTCTGGGTATTTATTGCCTCTTTGTGTCTTCTCTAAAAATCAACGGCTTAGCTGTAATGAATGTTTTTAATTTGTCATGCTTTCAACCTGCCGTCACTACTGGAACTGACTGTTCTCCTGGGAATAACCTTGCCTGTTTCACTCCACTGTGTCTAAAGTTCCTATCTTGAAATAAAAATTAGTATGACATCCCTTTCCCTTAAATGCATCTTTTCGAAGTATTCCCAGGCCTGTAGGAGGCCTGGTTCGGCCATAAAAAAATAATTTAACATTTTAACATAAGATTTTGAGTAATTACAGTGATATTTTAATTTTTTTCTCCCACTTAAACTATTGCTTGGAACTGCCTAAAAAGTAAACCAAATTATTCAGAAAGGATTGAAGTTTAGATATGTTTGCCGTTTAAGCTCGAAATCTAATTGAAAGTGCTGTTTAGAATTTTTAGAAATGTCAGCTGATTAAAAATTACGTGTTTTATTGAATTAAACTGCCTTAGCATTAATATCCCAAGTGAAATTTTACAAAATTCTGTTTCTCCGAATTTATTATTATTATAAAAGTTCTAAAGTGACTGTAAATAGAAGAATTATATCGAAATGAAAATTGATTGTAATTGAACTGGATTATTGTGGATTTAACTAATTCTGGTAAGTTTAAAGTTCATTTACTGCTTCTAAAGGCTTATTTATGTCTGTTATTATGGTTTCAGTTACTTTTCTGGTTTTAAAACTTCTTTATTTACGAAATCAGCTTGGTATTGTCAGATGCATGGTTTCAATCTCTCATAACTATAGCAGTACGATGGATAATCTTATGATTTTTATGGAGTTCACTCCCTCCCCTCTCTGCTATCTTTCTAAAATAGTAGTATATGCCAAAATACTAGGATGCTTACATGCAAATGGTTTAAAATACTCATGGTCGAGTTGCTGCTTTACTCTCTTCATAATTATGTTCATTACAGTGATGAACAACAGCTGTGATAGTGCAATACCTTGCTGAACACCTTTGGCAATCACAAACCAGTCTGAATAGCTGTCTCCAATTAGGATGCAGCTTTTGCAGTTTTCATAAATCATTTTAACTTTGGTGATCAAGTTCATTGGTGCCTTTTGTTTGGATATACATTCCTGTAGTTTATCTCTAGGTATGCTGCCATTGGCCATTGGCCATTTTAATATCTAAGAAAATAATGATAACATCTCTTCCCTTCTCTCAATGTTTTTCCATGATCATCTGTGCAGTGAAAATGAGATCTATTGTTGATCTGTTAGGTCTAAATCCGTACTGCTCTTCTTCAAGCTGTGGTTCAATGACTTTCCTCAGCCTATTTTTTGATAATTTTTTCCATTAGCTTGAGGCCATGAGATAGAAGTGTTATTCCTTTAGAATTGTTACACTTTTCTGAGCTACCCTTTTTAAAGATTGACATTATAATTCCCTTTGTCCTGTCAAAGGGGACTTTTTCTTCTTTGCAGATGGTGTTCATTAATCTACATATCCAGTGAAGTCCATGGATTCCTGCTGCTTTAATCGTATCCACATTAACTTCATCTCAGCTTGGTAATTTGCCTTTACCCATGCTTTTCAGGTTTTTTTTTTTTTTTAACCATGTCAGAGGGGACTCTTTTATCTCCACCGTTGTTTCCTATTCGTGAACTCTTATCTTGTTTGCTTGTCGTTTGATTCCCATTGTACAAATGGTCAAAATGTTTCCTCATATAGTCCCTTACTTCCTCTCCTTTCCGGATGATTATTCCTTCTTTTTTTTCCAGGGCCTTATTGGTTTCCTTTTGGATTTTACAATTTTGTACAACCGCTTCTTATTGCTCCAACTATCCGCTTCTATTTTCTTTGTAAATTCTAACCAGCTCTTTTCTTTTTTCTTCTTTGATGATTTTCCTGACTTAGTTTCAGATCCAAGTAATATTGATCTAGTTCACTTAGTTTATCTTCACTTCTTCCCAGATCCTTCTGGTTTTCATGGTCCTATTGTCTTATGACTTTGTTTCTTTCTGTAATGGCATTTTTGACTGGTATTCCACCAAGGTGTTTCTTTATCTTTCACTCTCGAACTAGTTTTGCCAGCTACATTGGTGGCTGTTTTTACAAGGGTCTTGCAACATTTTCCATTCTTCTTCTGACAGTCCTATTTCGCTTTTGGGTACAATATCAGATATTTTCTTTTGATGTTCTTCATGTTTTTATGGATTCTTCAATTTTTATAATAGGTGTTTTTCTTGTTTTTAATTTCTCTATTCCAACATTTCTTATGAGATTAGCAATTAAGACTGTGGTTGCTGCCTAAATTTTCTCCAGGTAACACTTTCACATCTGTGTCTCAATCAGAGACTATAAAGTCCATGAGAGTCTTCTGTTGCCTATCCCAGTTGTCTGTCACTAATAATTTTGTAGCTGGCCCTTTTCCTAAGCTACGTATTTTTGATAATGAGGTTGTTTCTGAGACAAAAATCTAGAAAGCATTCCCTATTCCTATTTCCAAAGCCAAATGGTCCTATCACATTTTCATATCCAGTTCTATCTGTCCCATGATAATGTTATCTTATTCAATATGTTCCTCAAAGTCTGTGTGGAAATTTTCTTTTTCTTCCTTTCGACAACCAGATTGAGGTATTATCTGAGGTATTATGGTGAGGGTGTTTTTCCTAGTTTTTTGGTGAAACTTAATGAGTCTATCCCTAACATATTCTATTTCTGTCACTGCATCAAATGTGGTTACTGATGATAAAAGCTACCCCATTTTGATATTCTTTCTGGTTACTGTGTTAATATAACTTTTACCCCTTCCTCAGCAATTTCATTCCCTTCCCTTTCCACTTTGTTTCACAGTCCTAAGATTTCTGTCATCCTTCTTTGCATGATGTCAACGAGTTCTTCATACTTAGCCATCAGTGTCTTGCTGTTTAACGTTCCATTTCTGGTTTTGTTCCTTCTAATTGTATTTTTCCTTTTTTCATAATGATGCTTATCATGTTTTTGACCATCACTCCTAGCTGAACTATACAGAAATAGTGTCTTTCTTGTATTCACTCCAAGGCTCTTTTTGTTTACGAAAAAAATTTTCAATTATCTCTTTTTTCTGACTTGCTAGGCCTAATGATAAAGAGGATTTTCTGTTAGGGTTAACTCCCTTAGCCCTACCAATCTTGCTAGGCAGCAAGTTGTACCCACATTAGTGCCTTGGGTACCAGTTGCCTCTTCTGTCAGCTCCACTGGTGTGAAGGTCTCTTTCTCTGCTGTCGCTGCTGTTGAGGTCTTCACAATTATCCTGGCAAATGGCCTTCACATGGTGCTATCAACCAGATCAAATTGATTCAAGGTTTTTTAACAAGGTGCTACTCCTCTGACTCCTCCTTCCCCTTTACTTTCGAAATGGGGCTACGGGCTTGCAACCATCATAGCAGAGTTACTCCAAATTATATCATCATTTAATGGCTGAGATCTTTCATTCCTTTTAAGTTTTTCTTGGTTACTTGTGGTTTATTCCCCAATTCCACTTCTTTATTACCTAGTCTCCTTCCACTCCAAGTAACTAATTTTATGTGGTATGTGATACCTAATTCCTTTTCCTTAACATGCCTCCCTGCCCATGTGAAAGATACCATGCACCACTGGAAGTACTATGTTTCTTTCATTGCCTCTTAGATTTAAAAACTTGTATTCTAAAATCAGTTATAGTGTGAGTTTTCTCTGAGATGTCATTGTTAGTTCTGAGAATTAATGCATTTAGATTTTTAATATTAAAATTGTGGCATGTGGACTTTTTTTGATGGAAGGGGGTCATGGGAACTTTTCTTTTGACTGAAAGGGGGTGTGGTAAAAAAAAAAAACCTTTGGAACCCCTGCAGTATAGGAGGTGCTTTTTTGGGCATTTAATGGGGCATACATACAGGCATCCACCAAGGCCAGCTGTTCAATGAAATTATTATCATCAAAATTGTATAAACTGAGTGGAGTCATATCTAAGAAATTTATTTTTAAACCTCTGCACTTATATGAGGGATTAAGAAGGGTCAGAACAAACAAACATTTCCACTCCCCCTGCTTTCTTTCCATTTGGCTTCTGTTTTGGCCTATGAACACAAATCAGTTTTTTTTCTTACCATCCCCTTCCCCTCTTCCTTCTATGTTAATAACATTTTATTTTATTACCTTAGATGTTTCTTACATGCATGGAGTCTGGTGAGTGAGTGGTAACACTCTATCCTCACATTCGGGAGGACGCGATAATAAACTTCTTGCTGTAAGTTGTTGCAACTTAATTAATCAGTCTTTAGATTTAGAGGTTTTTTTTCTAGTCAGATTGCTAGTATGATAATTCCTATAACTTCTGAATAACAAGGTAGTTGATGAAATAACAAGACTGTCAATTCACATTTTATATATCTTTTTATTCCATCAAATCTTCATACACAGATAAGACCATGAAAGCCACAGACACACTATTCTGCTAGCATCATTTTAGGCACAGTAACCAATCTCGTGAGCTCAAATAGGCAGTACAGAATTTTTGAGATCACATCACAGTTGCTGCCCGATGCTTTTGGATTGCTAAAAATTGCTCCATACAATGAGAATAATACAGACACAATCAAAACCTATAGAAAATAATTTATATTCACAAAAACATTTCTAATTAAAATTGAGGCTACGTATAGGCATTTAACACTTTGGCGACTAAGCCCTAGCATAGGTCGGGCAACAAGACTGTTTTGAAAAGACCGCGCCCGAACATAGGTCGGGTGACTGTTTCTCAGAACTCACATACCTGTTTCCCACCCGGAAGCGGCCAGCTACTGTACTATAGCTGCGTGTAATATCTGTCTATATTCTCCTTGACTGGTGCTACCCTCTCTGATGTGCACTTCGAAAGAAACAGTAATCGGTGCCAGACAGCAGCTGTGCAATTGTGTATTTGTGTCGTCACGAGTTTTGCAAGTTCTCTTTAGTTTCTCTCAAATATGTCACGCTTTTTGAGTGAGCAAGAAATTTAGAAGCTCTAGAAGAAGAACTGAATGATTCTGAGTCGGAGGTTGAAATTTCTCTGCATACCAGAATGCTTCAAAATCTTCCCACTGTAAAATAATACAAAAACTGAAAAAACAATTTTTTCGTGAAACAAAAGTTATACCTTTTCTGTTTGTCATTAACATTGTTGTTACCAACTAAGAGAATTAAAATTAATATATAAAATAAACCTTGAAGATTGTTCTTTTATTATATTAGTTTCTCTTTAAAATATGTTAAATACAAACATGTCACTGACATTTTAAAGAATGCCATAAATGGCTGGTTTTCCGGGCCAAGAATGTACCTAAGCTGCTGGTCTGCAAAGTGTTAAACATAAAACTGACAAATTTAAACAATTCCATACAGCCAAAAATCATACTTACAACATAATGGCTTCCACATCATTCATAATTACAGTCTTTATATTACAATTTTAAACATTATACTGCTTTTAATCAAATTACACTTAATTTAAACAGTTTCCAGCCATTAAAACAATACTCATTTATATGAAAAATATAAAAGTATACATTTAATCAATTTTTATCTCTCTTCAGCACCAATGTACTTAATTCATAAGGTTTAAATTAAAAGACATCTGCGTCTGAGGGCCGTAAAAGTGGGTTTGAATCTCCATCCAGCCATTGAGATTTGGGTTTTCTCCAAATCACACCAGGCAAATGTCAGGATGGTTCCTTCAAAAGACGATGGCCAATTTTTCTTCCCATTACTTTCCCCCAGTCCTTTCCCACCTCTTATGTCCTCAATGTCAGACAGGTGTAAAATCAGAAGCAAAACAAAATAGAATGGCAATAATAATATTTTCTGCAGAATTGAAATTAAAATGAATGTCTACTGGAGGAGAACTAACAAAGTAAAGAATTTAATGTTTTAATGAACAAACTAACTATCTGAGAAACAAACTAAAAATATAATTGTTATGCTTAACGTACCTTTAACAATGTAAATAAGACTTTAAATATATTTTATACTAATTTGATAATAATGCTTACCCTGGTTTCCTAAAACCTTTAGATGCGAATACCAGTATAACTATTTCAAAAGGCCAGGAGCAAATTCTTTATTGTTGCAGGTAACACAGATGTAGTTTTGAACATTGTCAGTTATAGTGTGGAATGCTTTTGTTTTGTTCTACCTCTTAACTCTTGGTTGTATAACAGAGGAATCCTTGAGTTCAGTGAAAATTGGGTTATTCTGTTGTAACTTGTAGCTTTCTAGGCAGATCATATGGATGAATAAATCATCTAGATGACTATAAAAAAATACCTAAAATAAATTCATATTATTGTAGGTAATTTTTTGTAGTCCTGAAGCAGGGGAAAAAAACTGTCAACAACAGCAGCCTACAGACCAATTGCGTTGTTGCCATGTCCGTACAAACTACTGGAGAGGATGGTGAAGAACAGGATTGAGTGGTTTGTCAAACATAATAGCCTTCTACCAGGTCGCTAGTGGGAATTCAGGTTTGGAAGAGGCACCAACGACCTTCTTATAAGGCTCTCTGCAACCTTTACACACAACCTCATTTCACTGCTGAAGAACAGAATACTCATCATAAAACAGAAGGGCATGATGATAGGACCTTGACACACAAGCCAGGGTCTTCCGCAAGGATCAATAATATCACCTATCCTCTTTAATATATATACAGGTGACCTGGCTACTCAGGGGAGTATATATATTGCAAAAAGCTGGTGACATATGCTTGTATGCAGAAGGTTAAACCCTGATGGAATGTATAAACTTGCTCAGTACATTGATGGAAAGGCTAACAGAAGAACAGAATGCAAATTTCACCAGAAGAATAAGCCGTCATGATATATACAAGAAGCCGAACACAACAAATGGCATCTGTATGACTTGGACCATATACGTTCCCCAAAAAAAAAGGGTAATCAAATATCTGGGGATGCAGATAGACCACAAACTTAACTGGGGCCCACACATAAAATACATAGTCAATAAATGTGACAGGCTATCAACCTGCTGCGGGCAACAAGTGGCTGCTGGTGGGGTGCAGATCCAAAAACGCTCTTGCTCCTCTATGGTACAGCTCTGCAGCTGAAACTCTGCTCCAACAATTAGACAAATTTCAAAATAAGGCACGACGCTTATGTTTTGGCACAATGCCATCCACCCGCACTAATGCATTCTTGGTAGAGGCTATGGAACCGCAATTGAACATTCGCCAATACTACTTAAGTGGTAAATTCATCTTAAAAACTATGCAATTCCAAAAGAGCCCCTTAATAGGTTCATTGGAGACACTGGCGAGAAGAACCACCATAGATAATTACTGGCAAGGAAACAAATACCGCTATTCCTCACGTCTTATATGGAGTTAGTTAATATCAGCCATTAATTTTTTCCTCGAGGAAAATGCCCTTCTTCGAATGCCCATATAAAATAAGCTTGACTGAAGTTGGATACACCATTTACCAAAAGCACGCCTATGAACAACTCTTCTGCCTCAGAAACTCTTGCACAATATGAAAATAATGTCCACATTTATACCGATGGCTCAAAGACCAGTAGCATGGTAGGGTGTGCCTTTGTCGATACGGATGGAGTTGAGGCAACCAATACACTCCATAACAAAGCATCAATTTTCATCGCCGAAATGATTACTATCTTTAACAGCTTAGAATACGCCAAAACACCATCTTTCAAACAGTGATTATACTATCCGACTCCAGAAGTGCCCTGGAATCCCTTCAGTATCTTAATAGCAACTCGTAGAGATGTCATTTAACACACAAGATCCTTGAGACTGTCACAGAGCTAGAAGAAAGTGGAAAACTGATTATTTTCTTATGGATTAAAGTACACACAGGGATCAATGGTAATGAAAGAGCGGATCAGCTGGAAAAGTTGGCAATCGTAGAAGGCACAATATTCCCACACATCAAGGAGTCTGACCTCTCCAGTCTGTGCAGTAAAGCAAAACAAATGTGAGACACGTCGTCGCAAGACATGATAAAAACAAAGGAAGACACTATGGTATCATTCACCTGACCATCCCTAATGTGCAGTGGCACCAGACAAAATACACTTCCAGGAAAATTATCATCACCATCACAAGACTAAAATTTAACCATGGAGTTTTCCTTGCATCGCCTCAATTTACGGAACACACCAAGTTGCATCTTGATAGAATCAGAGAATGCAAACCGAATCAGCTCCTATTTGCTTGTAAGGAGAAATGGCGAAAGTCCACGCTATTTATACAGGAACTAATGGGACTAGGTTTACAGCTTTCACTAAATGTGACCCACCTCCTGGCCTTGGAAAATGTCACCGCCTATCAAGCAATAGCTAAATTCATGGAAGAAAACAATATCAGGATATAATGCAAACTGGCACCTAGTAGCAAAGTGTGAAAGCCATATCTTTTGAAGAAACAATCAATCATTACAAGTCATGCTAAATTTTAAAGGCATTTTCAATGATGAAATACCTTGTACTTCTGCTTCATTTCATGTTGCTGTTAATTCATGTACCTATTGTATAAAAACATTGTTATTAGTTTAATGTATTTTACTACTGATATGCACATATATATACATACATACATACATACATAAATACTGATGTTAACCACATGATGATTGCTGGCTGTATGGAGAAAATCCGAATGCCAATGAATAAATAAAAAATAAATTCATATTGTATTCTGACCTGGTAACAGAATTTCTTTAGCAGAGCTCAAGTAATGTTACTGTTGTACATATTACCTAGCCATTGCAAGGTGACATTTCTAATAGTTCCTTTCATGAGTTGACATGTAACACAACTTATTTATGAGGGCTATCCAAAAAATAAAACCAACCAAAAAAAGAATAGGAAATTTTACTGTACACATTCGAAAGGGACAGTCTTAAACTATTTTTCAGCATAGTCACCATTTGAATTGAAGCACTTATAACGATGCATAAGGTTTTCATTTCCATCTCTGTAGAAATCTGCCACCTTAGATTTCAACCACCAGTTTACACTGGAATGAAGTTCTGCATCTCTATCAAAGTGCTGTGTTGCGAACCAGGTCTTCTTTTCCGGAAAGAGGAAGTAATTGCTCAGCACCTTATCCAGGCCATACAGTGTACAATTACTGCCCATCCAAAACCATCCAAGACCTGTCGGGTACAATTAGCTGTATGTGGACATGTGTTGTCTTGAAAAAACAAGTTTTGAGCACAGTTCTGTGCTTGTTTTGTATCACCCACCTTAGTTTAGTCAATTTTTTACAATACCTGTCTGAGTTAATTATTGTACCATGTTCAAGTAAATCAACCAGGAGCATTACCTCCAAGTCCCAAAACCCAGTTGCAATAATCTTTCTCTGGCTGACAATATTTTCAAACATTTTACCAGTTTTCTGGGAGAACTCGTGTGCCCAGTTGTGTATACTGCCTTTTTGTCTCACAATTGACATGCTTTACCCGTCTTTAATCTTTCATTATGTCATGATCGAGAAGCGTGTTACCATCCTTGTCGTAGGCTTCAAGGAAATTCAGCAATGCAGCAAGACGCTGCTTTTTGTAGTCACGTTTTTAGTGCCCATCTTGCGCAAAACTTGTGACAGTCAATCTTTTGATACAATTTCATGCATTAAACTTCATGAAATTTTGGGGAAATGAGGCATAGAGTTTCCATAATCATAAAACAGCAATTGTCATGAATTTTATTGTTGATTTTCATCGTCAGTTCATCAGTCACAAGTTTAGGCCGACCACAGGTTCTCATCATGAACATTGGCACAACCATTTTTAAGCCATATACACCATTGCCTCACTCCATCTTCACTCATTATTCAGTCTGTACAGCTCACAAAGATGCACATGAATTTCAATTGTTTTAAGTTTTTTTCTTTTCTCTCTTTTTTTGACAGTAGAAACATAATCACTGCATGCACCTCACAACCCTCTTTCTATTTTCAATTGAATTTCTGTTGAACTAATTTTCTATTCAAGCACACATTTCAGTAATTCAGATTGAACAAAGTATAATAATCACAGTTCACACACTATGGCTGCCTGAATTATACTGAATATAGAAACGTTTTCATACCATTATGGCGGCTCCATCTCCACCCATATCTACGCTAAGCACAAAGGTAAGTTATTTTCTGGATAGTCCTTGTAAATGAGAGTTCAAGGGTAGCTAAGACAATAAAGCTTAATAAAATGTTCACTTTCATATAAACTTCTGATCCGTATTAGTCAGTTATATTATTTGTTGTTCCCAACATTCCTGTTGGAGAAAATCAGTAGTAAACCAATAAATAAATAATGGTGAAGGGCACTATTAAGGTTGTAGTCTGTCTCAAATAATTCAATTTTAATAATGGTTACCCAGTTTTCAATCAACACCTGAATACAGTTTTAAGTTCAGAAAAATTATTTACATTGAATTTGACTTAGAAGAAGATACAGGTATGAATTATGAACAGCGCGAATCCCCAGCCAAGCAAACTTCCTTGCAGTAATTTACATCGAGAGGAAAGACTAACACTTAAACCAGCGCGACGCTATTATTATACTGCCAGCAGATAAGGGTAACCCAACAGTACTGATGAAGTCAGAAGACTACCGCAATAAGGATGTGAGCCTTTTAGAAGACAAGATGTATGCCCCATTATATAAGAACCCTATATGTAAACTGAGGTCTGAAACTACAGCATCTCTTGTCAACATATTGTCATAAATCGAACAAGAAACCAAGGCTAGTCTGAAGAGAAATAACACCTCTATTCCTCACTTCTATGGCTTGCCAACTACCAGAAGTTCCCTTACAGCCAATAATCAGCGCAATTAACTCTCCGATTCATCCACTAGCCCGCTGTGTTGCTGACAGTTTAAAACCCTTGTCAGAAGGCATTGATCCGACTGTCAGAAATAGTACGCATTTCGTTGAAATCATTTCATCACTCAAAATTCAAGAAACACACATCCTAGAGAGCTTTGATGTCATGTTGCCCTACACCAATGTACCTGTGGAAGAAGCAGTGGCAATAATACTCATGATGCAATTGGCCCTTAACATCTCAGAAGAATGGGTGGACTTGGCCGAGTTTTGTCTCAAAACAACAGTCTTCCAATACGATTGAAAACTTTATGCCCAAGTGGAAGGAGTGGCCATGGGCTCACTGCTTTGGCCAATATCAGCTAACATCTTTATGGAGGCACTGGAGATGGAAATGTTGGACAATACGCCCCTCAAAAACCACGTGTTGACAACACTTTTCTTGTGTGGCCCCATGGACGAAGTGCCCTTGTCAAGTTCCTGGATTATATAAACCAAGCACATCCTAATATTAATTTTACTATGGAAACGGAGGAACAAGGACAGCCACCATTTCTAGATGTGCTAGTAGCCAAATATGACAAGGGGAACCTTAGACACTCAGTTTATCGGAAGCTGACACACACAAATAGATATTTACATGCCGTGTCGCACCACCATCCAAAGACAAAAAGGGGTGTCCTGATGACCTTGTGTATGAGAGTAACGAAAGTTTATGATGCTAAAAGCGTGGCGATGGAGTTAGAGACACTGCAACACACATTCAGGTCCAATGGGTACCACAACCTCTGTATTAAACGGGCATTGCATGCAATCATGATAGGAAGAGACGCCAGTTCAGCATCAAATCAACCCTCCTCTCAGGAACGCAAAGTAGTCGTTCTACCCCATATAAGAGGCAATACTGACACAATTGGAAAACTATTTTTAAAAAAGTAGACATAAAACCTGTCTATAAAGTGTACAGCAAGGTCAGTAACCAGCTTGTCAAGGTTAAAGACAAGCTGCCTCCACTGCTTTGAAATTCCTTGCACCTGTGGCCAGCGCACTATAGAGGACAGACTGCATGATCATCTCCACCATTGTAGATCCAATAACACCGAGAAATCCACCATTGCACAGCATGCAGCCAAAACTAATCATGCCAAAATTTTGAAAACACAATCCTGATATTGCGTGAAAATAAATAATATGCAATACCATCAAAAAGAAAATGGCTGTGTTATTACAGCCTTCACTCCCAAAGATATCAACTGCGAGCACAACTAAACCTTTCAGCCTTTGTCAAGTTCCATATATTTTACATCATACAATTACATGAAAATTCTGTTGAGCAAGAGAATTTTCAGTTTGCATTCAGGAAAATCCGTATTGTACTCACAATCTTGCCATTTGTACCTTGTTTTTTACTTAGATTCCGAATAAGCTTAATACCAGGACGATTCTTTTTCCACAGTTTTCTTCAGGATCTAATAAATTTGTCAACTTCCTCCCAATGAAAAACATAGTGCTATATCTAGTTGGTGTGAAGTAGCCCTATACAATGAACTCCTTGAGGTTTGTCAAAAATGTTTTTATGAGTTTTCATTATACAGTGAGTTACAGAAATCTTTTAAGCAGATCAAAGAATCATTCCTTGATAACGTAGAAAGAAAGGTCACAGAACTGCAGCAAATAAATAAATGCAGCTCCTCTTAGGTTTTTTATGTGACAGTTATAGTTTGTTTTATTTTATCAATTAATGATCAATGGTGGACGAGAACAGGATAATGTTTTTAGTAACACCTCAAAAAACCTGACTTTACCTCAGGAAGAGATTTCCCTAATAATTTATCATTTCTGAGAATGGGCCAGTGTCAACATTTCATTCAGAATGTTTATATTTATACAAAAGTACATAATGCAATCATCAGTGTTCATTATAAACACAATAATTTTAACGATAGTCTATTAAAAATGTACAAAAGTCCTCTGAAATTAATGGGGAAAAGGCTATGTGCCCCTTGGGGTGGGGGGAGGGTGGGATGTTCAGGGAAGGCCAAAATGGAGCAACATATTTTAAGGATGCTTCCTTGCTTAATGGCATCTAGTCATTTTAAACTTAGAGGGCAGTGGCAATGTTAACTTAGAGAAACAGTAATAAAGAGGACGACACATTAAATGTGTCAAATAAAAAGATGTGCATGATGTAAGAAACAATGAAATATTTCAAACTTATGTTAATCTGTTCTAAAAAGTATAAGGAAATTGTTAAGTTAATTACCAAAAATGAGTGAGGATTGGCAAAACAATCTGTCAATTAGCACAGATGGAGGCAGAATAGCCAGCATGAACACAAAAACAAGAACACACGTTTAGTATTACAGTAGGACATCTTAGTCATGATATAGGTAAGATCTATGTTAAGTGGAAGATGTGTAGACATCCAGACGTACCACTTGATTGAGCCAAAGATGAATGGGAATGATGGCGATTGCGGTAGCGGAGAAGGGGGTGAGTTGACCAACAATTGTTGCAAAAGTATATAACGACCAGTCAAAGTAAAGTAAAATGAGTAAATTTTTGTTAAATAGCGTGAGTCAAAGACGGATTTTGTGTATGGTCACCGGTCCAGAATACTTCCTACTTTTAGGGTCAAAGTTTATGACAGATTGACATGATCTGGCCAAAACGAACTTTAACTGTCTTTCAACCTAATTGTTTGCTGTGCAAAATTTGAATAAAACCTCTTGTGCTTGAAGAACACGAAGTATTAATAGATGTATTAAACACAAACAGTGACCATCTAGCGTATATTTGTTTCAAAGGTCGTGGTTCCTGGCTGAAATACAAACTTGACCGTACATGTTCTTCCTGATAAATGTGAAGAAGAGTTTAAAGAGAGTATGATCTTCCATCACAGTAACAATTGCTTCGAACACATCATATTGTTCTTGATTGAGGCTGGCCAAACATTCATAGCGTAATCTTTGGTCATTATGTCTGTAGTGGCCAGAGAACTAACTACAGATTCCAGATTATTAAGTAGTTAAGCAACTCTGAAGAAGTGAATTGCCAGAATACTCATTTAGGTAACGTGTCTGATGTTCATTTTCAATTAACTTGAAATTTAGCCTATGGCATAATGACTATTGGCATTTGCTGTTAAGCAGAGACCATTAGTGATTAAAGTTTTTTAAAGTTGCTTTTATCAGTGACATGTTACTGAAAAGTAGTTCCACATTTTTTTCAGGCAAAAAGTTTTTCCGTATGTTTTTAAGAGTGCACATAATTAATTTCTAAAAATATCTCTGGTCACTGTTAATTTGCCAATATTTTCAATATACACAGTGGACTATGACTTTGTGAGCCATGGAAACCAGCCTTGGCAAAAATCTGTAGAGAGCGTTGTATATCTGTACAGCTCTGCTGCCATAGAGGGTTCAGTATTATTGTCCTTGGGCCGTAAAGGAAGATCTACATGCATGCCCACTGGCAGCCAGCCGCTGGGCATGGTCTGCGGACAGAGCTGTTGAGGGTATATAAGGAGGTGCAGCTCCTGGGCTGCAGTATTTGTTGATCAGCTGACCTGTACAGATGTCTCTACACCTGAGGAAGAGGGCGGAGGTAGTCATCGAAATATTGTGCTTTCAAAACACACTCTGGCAGTACACACACTATTTTATTTGTAGATTGTTTTTAAATCAATTAAAGCACATTTAACAGCCTAAAAAAATGAAAATATATTAGTGGTTGCAGTCTAACAATAAAATTGCATGAGAATTACATTTACTTCTCATTCTCTTTTGTAATACTAAAATATCAAGAATAGATAGTATCTAAGTTTTGATACCAGTATCTAGCAGAGTAAAAATATAGCGCATCTTCCCCACTCTCTTGGCATTGTATATACGGTATATACTAGCGGAGTTTCCAGCCTTGCCCGGTATAGTTGGCATATAATTACCCATACATTATTTTTATTCACGCATTTAGAAACATATATATACCAAGTTTCATAAAATTCGCACCATCCATTTCCAAAATTAAAACAAATTCAGGTTCACCTGCTCTCTATCAAGAAGGGGTGGGTTGAAGTTGATTTGCCTGTACATTATTTTTATTCATCTGAAAAGATTTAAATGTACCAAGCTTCATTGATGTGGTACCAGCCATTTCAGGTACTAAACTAAATGGTTATTTAATTGCACAGTTCTAGAAATGGGGTGTGTTGGATGCTTTGATACGGAATGTCTGTTCCATTTTAGTCCAGGCCACATTTAAACCTAATTACATCTGCTAATGCTACTGCTCGAAAATCGAAACATGTACCATTCGTGCAATAATATATACCACATACATAAAAATATACCTTGTGTATGTGTTCATTCTAGCATCACCAGAAAATATAGATTTGAAATGGATTTTCAGAATTTGAAAGCTTGGGGTCAAAATTAAAATTTGACGTATGTCTTAAGCCGTAACATTACATTTATTTTATGAATACTTAAGAGTTATCTGAAACCTGCTGAAGCTATTTTTACTGAGTATTCATTTTCTGTATCTCAAAACTGTTTGAATTTACCCTCATAGATCTAGTTTTCTTCTCAGGAAATCAAAATCCACATCGATTTACACTATAACATTAATCGTCCAATTACGTGTATAAACTTTTATGAAAAATCATTCAACAATAAGTGCATCATCTATGCCATCAAGAGCAATAAAGTTTGCGTCCGTATGCAAATACAGGGGATTCTACGATAACCGAGATGCCTCAATTTCATCATGGATTCTCATCTACCACCATAAGACAAATCAAATATATATATATATAAATTTGCTTATACTTCTCTATAAATCAACTCTCGCAGATGAGATGGTTAGGTTGAAATGTGACCTACGTGTGAAAAAAAAAAATCAATTAGATGATGGATTCTTATGGTGTTGTGATATCCTATCCCTAAATTGAGGTGGTTGGCTTGGAATGCTACCTGGATGAGAGAAAATTTCGACAAAGTCACTGGGAACTTCACTGGGCTTGTACAATAGGTACTTTAGTTTCTTCCTAGTGGTTGAGGTTAAGTTAAAACGCGACCTGGACTAGAATAAAATCTGGGAGTAGTTTACATTGTGATACACATCTTCGATATCATAGCACTTATGAAATTACTAATATTAATCTTATATATATATATAAAAATAGACGTGTTTTTTCCTATATTTCACTTTTCAGCCACCACTACCTAGCACAGATCACTGATGTTTGTGGGTGGAAGTAGCATGGAGTTTCCTGTCGTGCACAACGTTGGCCGAATGCCGATAGCTGTGGGGTTGTGGGAGATATAATGATTAAAGTTGGTCAGTGCAGGGCGTTTTCATATTTCGACCTAAAATTCGTATCTCCGTATACTTCTCTTTCCTGCCACAACTACATAACATAGACTTTTGGTGTTTGTGTGTGGTAGTAGAATCGTCTTTCCTGTCGTGCACTATGGTTGTTAGATGTCGGTAGCTATGGGGATGTGGGAGATATGGGGGTTGAAAGTGGTCGACCTGTGGCAATTTCATACTTCAGCCAAAGACAAAAGACTTTTCAGCGAAAATTATAGATCACAGATAACTGGCGTTTGTGTGTAGTTGTAGCACATAGTCACCTTTCGATCACAACAGCGGCCGAATTTCAGAAACTGTGGTACTGTGGTAGATATGGTGGTTGTAAGTGGCCGACCAAGGATATTTTCGCATTTCGACTGTCTCCGCATATGTCACTTTTCTGCCACAACTACATACCATAGAGCATTGGTGTTTGTGTTTGGTAGTAGAATCGTATCTCATGTAGTGCACTATGGTTGTTAGATGTCAGTAGCTATGGGGGTGTGGGAGAAATGGGGGTTGAAAGTGGTCGACCTGTGGCAATTTCATACTTCTGCCAAAGACAAAAGTGTCATGGTGTATCACTTTTCAGCGAAAACTACAGATCACAGATAACTGGCGTTTGTGTGTAGTAGTAGCACATAGTCACCTTTCGATCACAACAGCGGCCGAATTTCAGAAACTGTGGTACTGTGGTAGATATGGTGGTTGTAAGTGGCCGACCAAGGATATTTTCGCATTTCGACTGTCTCCGCATGTGTCACTTTTCTGCCACAACTACATAGCATAGAGCATTGGTGTTTGTGTTTGGTAGTAGAATCGTATCTCATGTAGTGCACTATGGTTGTTAGATGTCGGTAGCTATGGGGGTGTGGGAGAAATGGGGGTTGAAAGTGGTCGACCTGTGGCAATTTCATACTTCTGCCAAATACAAAAGTGTCATGGTGTATCACTTTTCAGCAAAAACTACTGATCACAGATAACTGGCGTTTGTGTGTAGTAGTAGCACAGAGTCACCTTTCGATCATAACAGCGGCCGAATTTCAGTAACTGTGGTAGATATGGTGGTTGTAAGTGGCCGACCAAGCATACTTTCGTATTTCGACTGTCTCCGCATACGTAACTTTTCTACCACGACTGCATAGCGTAGAGCATTGGTGTTTATGTGTGGTAGTAGAATCGTGTCTGTTGTCGTGCACTATGGTTGTTAGATGTCTGTAGCTATGGGGGTGTGGAAGATATGAGGGATGAAAATGGTCGACCTGTGGCAATTTCATATTTCTGCCAAAGACGCATGTGTCACTTTGTATCACTTTTAAGTGAAAACTATCAATCGCAGATCACTGGCGTTTGTGTGTGGTAGTAACACAGAGTCTCCCATCGATCAAAACGTTGGCCGAAATTCGGTAACTGTGGGAGTGTGTGAGATATGGTGTTTGAAATTGTTCGATCATGAATATTTTCGTGTTTCATCCAAAGACTTGTGTGTATCCGTAAATTTTACCTTGCTGCTGGAACTACATAGCGCAGAAGACTGGTACTGGTGTGTGGTAATAGTATCGAGTCTCCCATCGTGCACTAGGGTGGTTAGATGTCTATAGCTGTCAATATGAATTCTTTACAATCACGAACGAAGTCGTGGGTACCAGCTAGTTTTAAATAAATTGATTCATTCTTTCACAAATGATTAAAGTAATCCTTAGGTTCTATTCTCAAATGATTCTAAATATTAATATGAGTATATTCTTTTCTTTCGTCAGCCACTTTTTATGCCAATATTCACACCTTTTCCTTCACTTTTTAACCTGTTTTAAGACACTTTTCACGTCCTTTTCTTTCATGTTTATATTTCAAAGCTATTAAAAAGCTTATTACCACGAAGATATCGTCTTGCGACGATGACACGATCATGTGAGATGTATTGACATTCTATACGGTTTATCCTAATGTTTGTCGGCTCCGTGATGTTCTCAGGGGTGGCGGAACGTGAATTGCCACCTTAATTCAGCGAATGTAGGTTAATGTACTGGTCTTTTCATGGAGGAAGGAATACATGGAGACGACACAAGGGACCTTCACAACGTACTGGAGTGCAAACAACCCTATGTTTTGGGGGGATCCCTATGGTCGCCGCGCATGCGTTGTAGGAGAGCATTTTTTTCATGAGGTTTCACAGATTTAGCGTTATTTCGTCTGCATATATTCCTTCCTCAATGGTTCATCCTAGGACTACTCGAAATAAAGGATAACCTACTCATTCCAAAAATATCTGCTCTTACAGTTCAGGTCACGAATCAGTGCAGGGCGTTTTCATATTTCGACCTAAAATTCGTATCTCCGTATACTTCTCTTTCCTGCCACAACTACATAACATAGACTTTTGGTGTTTGTGTGTGGTAGTAGAATCGTCTTTCCTGTGGTGCACTATGGTTGTTAGATGTCGGTAGCTATGGCGATGTGGGAGATATGGGGGTTGAAAGTGGTCGACCTGTGGCAATTTCATACGTCAGCCAAAGACAAAAGTGTCATGGTGTATCACTTTTCAGCGAAAACTATAGATCACAGATAACTGGCGTTTGTGTGTAGTAGTAGCTCAGAGTCACCTTTCGATCACAACAGCGGCCGAATTTCAGAAACTGTGGTACTGTGGTAGATATGGTGGTTGTAAGTGGCCGACCAAGGATATTTTAGCATTTCGACTGTCTCCGCGTATGTCACTTTTCTGCCACAACTACATACCATAGAGCATTGGTGTTTGTGTTTGGTAGTAGAATCGTATCTCATGTAGTGCACTATGGTTGTTAGAAGTCGGTAGCTATGGGGGTGTGGGAGAAATGCGGGTTGAAAGTGGTCGACCTGTAGCAATTTCATACTTCTGCCAAAGACAAAAGTGTCATGGTGTATCACTTTTCAGCGTAAACTACAGATCACAGATAACTGGCGTTTGTGTGTAGTAGTAGCACAGAGTCACCTTTCGATCACAACAGCGGCCGAATTTCAGAAACTGTGGTACTGTGGTAGATATGGTGGTTGTAAGTGGCCGACCAAGGATATTTTCGCATTTCGACTGTCTCCGCATATGTCACTTTTCTGCCACAACTACATAGCATAGAGCATTGGTGTTTGTGTTTGGTAGTAGAATCGTATCTCATGTAGTGCACTATGGTTGTTAGATGTCGGTAGCTATGGGGGTGTGGGAGAAATGGGGGTTGAAAGTGGTCGACCTGTGGCAATTTCATACTTCTGCCAAATACAAAAGTGTCATGGTGTATCACTTTTCAGGAAAAACTACTGATCACAGATAACTGGTGTTTGTGTGTAGTAGTAGCACAGAGTCACCTTTCGATCATAACAGCGGCCGAATTTCAGAAAACTGTGGTAGATATGGTGGTTGTAAGTGGCCGATCAAGGATATTTTCGCATTTCGACTGTCTCCGCATATGTCACTTTTCGGCCACAACTACATAGCATAGAGCATTGGTGTTTGTGTTTGGTAGTAGAATCGTATCTCATGTAGTGCACTATGGTTGTTAGATGTCGGTAGCTATGGGGGTGTGGGAGAAATGGGGGTTGAAAGTGGTCGACCTATGGCAATTTCATACTTTCGCCAAAGACAAAAGTGTCATGGTGTATCACTTTTCAGCGAAAACTATAGATCACAGATAACTGGCGTTTGTGTGTAGTTGTAGCACAGAGTCACCTTTCGATCACAACAGCGGCCGAATTTCAGAAACTGTGGTTGATATGGTGGTAGTAGAATCGTGTCTGTTGTCATGCACTATGGTTGTTAGATGTCTGTAGCTATGGGGGTGTGGAAGATATGAGGGATGAAAATGGTCGACCTGTGCCAATTTCATATTTCTGCCAAAGACGCATGTGTCACTTTGTATCACTTTTAAGTGAAAACTATCAATCGCAGATCACTGGTGTTTGTGTGTGGTTGTAACACAGAGTCTCCCATCGATCACAACGTTGGCCGAAATTCGGTAACTGTGGGAGTGTTTGAGATATGGTGTTTGAAATTGTTCGATCATGAATATTTTCGTGTTTCATCCAAAGACTTGTGTGTATCCGTAAATTTTACCTTGCTGCTGGGACTACATAGCGCAGAATACTGGTACTGGTGTGTGGTAATAGTATCGAGTCTCCCATCGTGCACTAGGGTGGTTAGATGTCTATAGCTGTCAATATGAATTCTTTACAATCACGAACGAAGTCGTGGGTACCAGCTAGTTATAAATAATAACAAAATTCCTAGCACCTTATTCTATAATGAGATCATTCGGGTACAGGTTGTATTTCAACCACCGAGCGTGTGGTGTAACGGATAGCGTTCTGGCCTCGCATTCGGGAGGACTGTGGTTTGAATCCCCGTCCGGGCATCCAGATTTGGGTTTTCCATGGTTTCCCAAATCACTCCAGGCATATGCCAGGAAGCTTCCTTAAAAAGGCCATGGCTGAATTCCTTCCCATTCCTTGCCCCCATCCTTTCCCGTCTCTAAAGACCTCGTTGTTGAGAGACGTAAAGCAGTTTAAAAAAGAAAATGTATTTCAACCGAACCAAAATCTCAAATTATATTATCTCTACACAATCAAACTATACAGAAATACGTAAACTTATGAAATGCATAACAAAATACATTTAGGGTAATAACAACGTTGTTTACATAAGGATTCCTAGTTCACATAGCATAAATTATCACAATTAATTTCATTATACACTTACAGTATGAACTGCAACTGGAATAATACGCTCGCAAATTAAACTTTCATTGCATCGTGATATAAACTTGACCCCTAAAATCGTCGCCAAAAGCATAAGGAGCTATACTATAACTAATTTTTTACATTAGATATCTCGAACTCTTAAGTCAGATATGAAAAGAAAAATTTCTTTACTTTCTATTTGTCTCATCGAGCTACAAATCGTGACACCAAATATCATAGAAATTGCAATACTAAACAACGCAATATCATATATATTATTTCTATAAGGTATTTTTTGTCACAAGCCTATATCTTCCTTCATACTTAACCGAAATCATTGAATGAGGTTTCATTTTAAATCTTATGGTCTCCACCTTGGTTAAATCGTATTTTAAGCAAGAAAGTTTTCGGAATTCGACCCTTAAAGGGCAAAAATGTAAATTTTTCTAAAATGCTGTTTTCTGTGTTACGAGTCAGTTATCTCCCTGGATACCTATTTGAAACCGTTTTATGAAGTATCGTTTTAAAGATTAAGATCTCCGCTTTAGTGACGTCATATATTAAGCCAGAAATTTTTTGGAATTCGACCCTTAATGGGCAAAAGTATCAATATTTTCGCAATGCATTTTTGTGTCACGAGTGATTTATCTCCCTTAATATCTAACCGATATAGATACATGAGGTATCATATTAAATATTAAGGTCTCCGCCGTGGTAACATTATATTTTAAGAAAGGAATTTTTCGTAATTCGACCCTTAAAGGGCAAAAATGTCAATTTTTCTAAAATGGGTTTTTTGTATCTTTAGCAATTTATCTCCCAGGATATATAACCAAAAAGAATAAATGACGTAGGATTATGAGGAGTATTGTCTCAGCTCTGTGACATCATTTTTTAAGAAAGAATGTTTTTGGAATTCTACCCTTAATGGGAAAAAGTATAAATTTTTCTATAACGCATTTTTTTGTCACGAGCGATATATCTCTCTTAATATCTAACCGATATAGATAAATGAGGTATCATATTAAAGAATAAGGTCTGCGCCGTGGTAACATTATATTTTAAGAAAGGAATTTTTCGTAATTCGACCCTTAAAAGGCAAAAATTTCAATTTTTCTAAAATGCGTTTTTTGTATCCCGCGCCATTTATCTCCCAGGATATCTAACCAAAATCGATAAATGAAGTAGAATTATAAGGAGTAATGTATCAGCGTTGTGAAATCATATTTTAAAAAAGAATGTTTTTGGAATTCAACCCTTAAAGGAAAAAAGTATAAATTTTTCTATTACCGATTTTTGTGTCACGGCGATTTATCTCCCTTGATATCTAACCGATATAGATAAATGAGGTATCATATTAAAGAATAAGGTCTCCGCCGTGGTAACATTATATTTTAAGAAAGGAATTTTTCGTAATTTGACCCATAAAAGGCAAAAAAGTCAATTTTTCTAAAATGCATTTTTTGTGTCTCGAGCCACTTATCTCCCTTGATTTCTATCCAAAATCGATAAATCGAATACGATTGTGAGGAATAATGTCTCAGCTTTGCTGACATTATATTTTAAGAAAGAATTGTTTGGAATTCAACTATTAAAGGGAAAAAGTATATATTGTTCTACAACGTATTTTTGTGTTACGAGCCTTATATTTCCCTTGATATCTAATCGATATAGATAAATGACATATCGTATTAAAGACTAAGGTCTCCGCCGTGGTAACATTATATTCTAAGAAAGGAATTTTTCGTAATTCGACCCATAAAGCGCAAAAATGTCAATATTTCTAAAATACGTTCTTTGTGTTTCGAGCCATTTATCTCCCTGGATTTCTAACCAAAATCGATAAATGAAGTAGGAGTATAAAGAGTAATGACTGAACTTGGTGATATTATATTCAACCTCACTATTCATCGCATTTTATTCGCGAAATTTTCGCACAGGTCGTCTAGTATTATATAAAATGAATTAAAGCTAGATTATGTCAGAACCTAACGTGTATAGCGCTGGGTGTAATAGAAAAAGTTTACTTTTCTTAAACTCTATATACTTCTATCACTAAAGGATTAGAACAAAGGGTTCTATTAATCACTGAGAAGTGAATTAATATACTTTGTGCTCCAAACACCAGATATTCAGCCTTTTATTGAAATATCAAAAATAAATTTCTGAAAAACATAATGATAGTAAAAAGAATGAACGCTATATTAGTCGTTATCTACCGAACTATCTCAAAGGCCAGAGAAATTGTAGTATAAATTTTAATTATATGATTGAATATAATCTATCCAGAATAATATTATCATCGTAAATAAATGAATGTTTTTATTGTGAACATAACAGTAAAGATGGTAGCCAGAGATATTGTAATTGTGCTGCCAGAGATCAAAGAAAATCTGCATTGTTTTTTCGTTATTAGTTTCTCACATTCAATACGGCCATTTGAGGCATTTAAAAACTAAATGCCCAAAATTAAAGGAGAGAATATTTCAAGTTTTGTTTAGTGTGGATTATAGTTATTATTGAAACTGCTTTTATTGCTTTCATGAAAGGCTATGTTTGATCAGAGACGTAGTTGTGTGTTTAGTGCGGAGTATGCAACATCTAGTGATTCCATTTTTGGTCTTACTCACCATAGCTTCAGAATCTCATTTACTGCTCCAGCATTATGTAATGTTGAAACATAAGACATACCAAACAGGTCAATTAAGATTCTAAGCTTTCAAACGGTGAAAACCCCATTGAAATCTGCTTAGTAGTTCCTGAGTTTTTCTGGAACAAATTTATCCGGTGTCAGGGACTAGTCGAGTACTGGGGGTTGGATATCGACTAAGTCACCTGAACCAGATGTCGTCCAAAAATAATCTAAGTCCAAAAGAAAGTTCTGTAACCGTGTTAGAATGTTTATGCTAACTGTTAACATTGACCACAGTCGCCACTTGTAGTTTTAAACCCACCACAAGAAGGGTACTAAAGTATAAATGAAAGTCACCAGTCGAAATTACAGAATTATATTTTCCAAAATATTCAAGTTAATAATGTCATTTTACAGTTAGCAAGGCAATCGGACATTCATCTTCACCAAAAATCACAAGTTGAGAATCAAGAGCAAAACCGCATTCCCCCGGTGAAAATAAAACAAATTTGAAATTTACATGTCCAACCAATTTTCAAAAATGGCCACCACTACGCGTCCTAACCATGTACTCTTGCCACGCCCGATGCCATGATGTAAACATTTCCCATGACCACCTCCATCCAAACCGCGCCGGACACGTGCAATCACATGCACGTTATACTCGAGACTGAACCACTGGCTTACAAAGCGTCGCGATGTCCCTGGCCACCGCACTTATATAGGCTTGCCTCTCGTGATGCCGTATGACTACAGTGTACCTCCGCGCTGCTACACATACCCTCCTGTTTAATCTAATAACTTTCTTCTTAAGAGTTTAATCTCGACGAGGAAATGGGAAAGTGATGTGTGTTACAAGTTGAAGTGTTTAGTGTCTGAATGTCACGTTAATTTTGTCTCTCAGAAGAATTGTCAAAATGGTTGATTTTCCTAAGTCTTACGGCTTTAGTCAATGTTTTGTTACTTTTTAAATTGGCTGTATTATTAACTCGAAAGTAGGCTTAAAATATTATTCTCGATTTTAGATTCTCCAAAAATATCTACTTTGTTTAAATCCATTGAGTTATGGTAAAACCGGTAATTCCTAACAATCGGTTGTAAATATTATTTAGTTTTCATGGTATAACTCTGGAGTTTTCTGGATTATCAAGCCGGAAAAATTATCAAAATGTAGCCTGAATTAAACTGCTTATTTTGAAGATTATTTTATCTTTGTAGCTGTTACCTCTGAGACACAATAAATTATTTAGTTATTTACACGTGGGTTTTATGCCGAGTGAATTTGCAAAACCTATAACATCGGTTCTATGGCTTTAAATGACATGAAATTAATATGTAGGAAGCTAAAAGAATGTATTTTTACGACAAACTAATTTTTAACCCGGAATCTAAGTAGGCTTTTAAATGAAAAAAATGTCAAAGTCGGGTATTCTATTTTACGTGTTCATTTTATGTTTAAAAATACTTAGAGTGTTGGAAACTATCTGATTTAGATGAATTTACTTCGCTTTATGGCTGTTTTAATTTATTCTCTACTTTATATTGTGTGGCAGTGTTTAAAAATCAGTGTAGAAGCATTTTATGTGTGCAGTGTTTATAGCAAGTTACTTTGTGATTGGATTATCATACAACAGGTTAGTGAAATGTCTTTAAATGTGTCTAGAAAATTAATTATGTGTGTTTATCGGTATTTAGATGCTCTTAGCGCTTTTGAAATGGTTTAATAGTGTTAGAATTAATTCCGGAAAGTTGAACAAACTAGTCAATTTACTGGCTACCGGTTTTCCACTGATATCTCATATTTTACGGACTGAGACTACTTGAAATCTATTAAAACTAAAAGATAATATTATTAGCAGTGTATGCCTCTACTTTTTATATCCTGAAACTACTTCGAATGTCTCAAATCTTTTATGGAAATCGCTTATGTGGATGGGTCATTTTATTTCTACAAAACGGCTTCTTGTGATTATTAAACGCTTGAAAACTGTCAGAAACCTGTTTATTATTCTATTAAACTGTCTCAGGGATTATTCTGATTACTTTTAGAACTTCACATGGTCAAGTTTCATCACTATGTGATATCTTCATACTGCTTTAGTCTACTCTCCAGTCTATTTCCTTAAAATACTTGTTAAACGGTATTTAAATGTGAAGTTATGTTTATAATGGTTCTAGGCCTGTGTATTATTAGACTTTTATACTCTTTACTGGACGAAAATCACTTCAGAAATACCAAAATCTGTTATGTGCCAAAATTTAAGGTTAGATATTACTGTATTGAAATTATTTATTTATCTCTGAAATAATGCGTATTAAACATGATAAAAGGTTTATTTATGCATTCTATTTGCAATTATTTAACATTTACTTCGTCTGGTTCATAATAACTCGTTAAACAATGTCAGTATCTGGTATTACAAGTTTACTTTTATATGAGGTTACCTATTTCCTATTAGAATATCGTTGATTTAATGCAATTTATATGTTATTTACCTTGGTTATGGATTATTTATTCACTTTAGTGTATGGAAAGTGTTGTCAACTCGATTTAAAGTGTGGTACCGGATACTAAAGTTAACCCAAAACTCGGCCCGATTCTAACCAAATATTGCAAATATAACGAGGGATACCTTACACCGGTTTTCCTTTTATAGATATAGATAGATTTACAATTATTCAATTTCATATTATCATAATGTTTATAAAATCCTCAAACTCTCCTTTCCCATAGTTTTATAGTTTGTTGGGACAGCTAACTTTGATACACAATTCTGTTTTCTAGAAAGGAGTAAAACCTTGTGAAAAAGGGGGATGCTGTTGCACATGAATGCACAATTTTATACTATGAAATCAAATTAATAATTAATCGTTTAGCCATTTTCTTTAAATTGGTGAATTGTTAATTTCGTTTTTCTTCAGGGTCAACCAACACGAAGGCCATAACAAAATGTCCCTTCACAATCTGGCAACAGTATTTGGACCTACTTTACTTCGCCCTGGTTCAGGAAAATCAGAGTCTTCCAAACAGAGGGACCAATTAGCTGCAAGCACAGTTGATGTCATGGCACAAGCTGGAATACTGTACTATTTCCTTAAAGACTGTGAAGCCTCACTGAGTTGAGATACTAGTTTAAGATAACTTTTACGGGTTCAGACAGCTATATGAAATTTTTGTACAGCTAGTTCATTTATATACGGATAAAAGTTTGTATAAACCTTTTCTACATAGTGGATATGTATTTTGTATATGAAACTCTTTACAGCAAGTGTAATCATAGACAACTAGGTGCAGGTATTTGTTCATTAAAGATTGAAATTTATTCAATTATCTAGTCATGGAAAGTGCAGCAATGATACAAAGTATTTAAATACTACTGAATGGATACAGTATTTTACTAAAGAGAATGATAATCTGTATTATGTTACAGGAAGGTATTTTTAATTACACTTTTATACTTTCATCTTTTTTGTTTTGTAAAAGCCATTTTTATACTTTTATATATACAATGTACTACTTGAATGTTACAAAGGTATGATGGTTAATGACGTCTTGATAAGCAATATTCAACATGAATTTTGTACACTTTCTTGTCCTCATGCATTAAATACTTCTGTGTGAATATAATTGCCTTCACATGTTATGAATAAAATAGAAAATTGGTATTTTTAGAAGAAGTGTATCTGGAAAAATTCACAAATTTATGTTTTGCCAATGTATTAGTTCAGAAATGTTATTGAATGGCACATGCTATCAAGGGTTACATTTGCTATCAAAATATTAGGTTGGTGCATACGTTCGTGGCATTTTTTTAAAGTTTGTTAAGCACGTCAAAGACGCAACTGCTACAGAAATCTCATAGTTTTGATTTATAGAAGTCATGCAGCCATGTTCGGAGTGCAATTTCGTCCGTGAATGAAGTTCCTTGAAGATTGTTTGGTAAAGAGAAGAAATGGGAGGGTGCAAGATCAATTGAAAAAAGGTGGGTGTGGAATGGTTTCCTAACCCAACTTCTGGATAGTATTTTTTTTGTCAGGTTAGTGGAAATTGTCATGCAGTGGCTTCACTTTATGCAATCTTATTGGTTGTTTTCCTTCGATTGCAAGACATCTCAGTTGGTTCAATAAATGTCTGCAGTGATGGTTACACCTCAGGGAATTCGTAGTTGCTGTTAAACCATGTGCATAACATTACATTTTGTAGATGTGTTCCTCTCTTTTCTTTATGTTACCATAAAGGCCATTTTTCGTCACCAATATCGATATTGGATAGGAATGTTCAATGTTGTGCAAGAGTCAATCAATGACTTTCAAGGAGAGATGTGTAAATAGCCACCCGCTGATTTTTGTGGTTATGGCTATAGTATGCACCCTATTCTTGAAGCTTGCCTGATGAATGCAAATGTACATAATTCATCAAATTTACCAGTTCTGAGTTACACTCCTAAGATCATTGTGGATTAACATGTTTATTAACATGTTTAAACTGTCTTCATCAGAATTCATAGGTGTTCTTGAACACTGAGTCTCACTAATATCAAATCGACCCTCTTAAAATGAGAAAATCATTTTCCTACCATTCTCTCTCTGATGTCATTGTTACCATACATAGTTCAAATGTTTCTGACCCCTTTTTACCACTTTCGTGTCTCTATTGAATTCAAACAGAGGAATATGTCAGGAATGTCCCACTCCATTTTCTAGGTCTATAGCTCTATATCTGCAACAACAAATGATTTAATATGTAAACTCAAGCACAACAATTAAACTTCACAACAAAAATGACAATCAGTAAATAAACCCATAACAACCACAGTACTAACACATGAAACAAAAATACTATAAACTTATGCACCAACCTAATATTATGATGCCTGAATTATTGATGCCAGATAGGTTAAATAGAACCCAAAATATGACCTCATGCTTGTGTTTCTCTCAGCTGATTGAGATCATATGGGCTCTGAGCCACTAGTATCATTAGATTTCCAATAAGCTTTCAAAATAAGAGTGTTAATCAGATATTAATGTTGTTTGAATGATGGGTGACAGCATAGGGCACAAAGGTGGTGAATATTTTGGCTGTTCATTGTCTGTTTACAGCCATTTATCGTTGTTACCTAGAGAGCAGTAGTGAGGCTAGCATAGAATGTAGGACATCATGTACACATAACACTTGACTAGTAAATTATTGAGCTTGGGCTGTCTGATAAATTCTGGTATGGAAGGTACAGATGGGAATTTTTGTTGCTTTATATCTGTGGACAGAGTCATGGTGTATTGAAATATTATTTTCAAGGGAAATGTTGTGGCTTTGGGAGTATAACTAAATAGGGTAAATGACATGTGTGGCATTAGAAGGGTTTTCCCTGTGTTCTTTAAAACATAAATATGTTGTATCATCCGAATGAAGGCACATTACTTTATTTAAACCTAACATTTCAACCATTTTACTGTGGTTTTCATGAGAGCGCTGCTGTGTCTGTGGCCATCGTCACTTATGTATAGCTGCCATAAGGGTGTTCCTTAACCGTCCGCTGTGATGTCATGGAGATTACCGCTGCTTTTTTAGGTGGTGAGATGGAGTCGTTTGTCTTGCATTTTTCTGAGCAAACATGATGCTGTACATCCAAGCTGTATTCCACTATCATCATTAAGAGCTTATTAGCCTGGGCCACCATTTGCTTTATTTTTCTAGAATTTTGCTCTTCTCAAATAAAATTGAATTTGTACTGATGGCTGATTGTTGAACCACAGCTATCTTGCCTATGTCATTGTTTTTATGTTGGTTCAGTCATCTCTGTATTGTGCAGCCTTTTTTTCTGAAGTATTCATGGCTGCAATTACAAGAAATTTGACAAATACTTGGCATCTGTAAATCCTAGTGCCTATTTTTGATGCTTATAAGCATATTGGATAACTTCTTGGGAGCCCTGTAAAAAGGGTAAGTAGGTGAAAAATCTTATATGTCACTCCCAGGATGTAAACAGGAGAGTCATCTTTTTATTTGATGGTTTGTTAGTCTGACCCATCATTTGATCAATAGTAAAAATTCCTTCTCTCATGAATTTTGCTGAATTTATAGCCTGGTAAATTCCAGCAAATGGTCAGTTTGTCAATTTTTTAAATAGATACTAACAAAATATAGAGTAAGTCAGTAGTAGACCTGCCTTACATCCAGGGAGTGACCTAATTAGAAAGAAAAACATCCATACCATGTAGCAGTTTGCCCAAGGAGTTATCTGCAATGCTTAAAAGGGTCAAATGATGGGTGTGAGAATTTACAGATGTAACTTTCTCTATCAATTCCTTGCATTTGTGACGAAGTATACATACATAAATAAAATGCACCATAAAAATAGAATGCTTGTGAACATATCAATGCCTAAAATAATGATTTAGGCAAGTCGGCTGTAGTTCAACATTCATCCAACAATGGACATTCAATTTTATTTGATGAGATGAGTGGCCAAAGAAAGTAGATGGTGGTCCAGGTGAGTCACGGAAGCATTTGAAATCCAGAAGAGACCATACAATGTTAATTACGAGTTACACTTTGATCATGTAAAGTTTCTATGTTATCAAGGTGGAGCCTTGATTGAATATGAAGTGCTGATGTTTCAGTTGTTGTGCTTCAACCTTCTTCAAGACCCTGTCCTTGTCAGCAGAAGCATCAGCATTTTACACTAGGATGTGGCACCACTGAGCACAGAAAAAATTTATTCTAGCTGCAGAAGCCTCAGTCTGTATTTGACTGTATACTGTCATGTTTGCTCATAAAAATTAGGGACAACAATCTGACAACTTTATACTGACTGAAGTGCACTCCATGACATCACCACAGACTGTTAATGCGCACACTTATACACCAGCTACATAAGTGATGGCAATAGACATGGCAGTCCACTGATAAATGCTACATCAAGATGATGAAATAATTGATTTTAATGAATTGATGTGACTTCACCCAGAGAACCAAGAGAACTATGAAATTCTGCAGAATCATAAATATCATCTCCATGATAGATCATACAAGGGTATGAGTGTGAGAACCCTTTAGTTAAAGCCGATTCTAATCATCCAAAAGAGACAACTACATTGTAGGGAATCAAATGAGTATCCATAGAATTATCCATTTGTCTTGATTGCTAGTATTTCATCTAGATATTGGAGCTCCATGAGATGTTTCAGAATGTTTTTTTTTATGAAAGCTGGCTCCACTAAGTCTAGGAACATCATAAAAAAGTAGGGAGTCACATAGGTATCCAAGAAATTATCAGTTGCAAGAGTTAAGGAAAAGAAGTATTTAAAGATCATTTGTGCAAATAGGCTACTGGTGGGTGTTGTTGGTCGTAATAGAGAATATTGATGTTCTGGGATGTTATATCTTTGGGCAAATGTCAAGAAAAAAAAGTTGGTGAGTGATGTTTTGGGAGGACTTTCTAGCAACTTTTTATTGCTCTTTTTAGTAGAAAGTGATATGCCATGCACTATAGTTTGGAAATCTAATCCTCAGAGGCAAAGATACATTCAGCAGGTGACTTTTACACAACCATAGTACCATTCTAGATTACTCCCCTTATAGAGTTTAGGGATTAAGTGAAGGATATAATAGTAAACAATTTGTCTGGGATTAATAGTGAAATTAACCGATAAATGATATCCAGAAGTGAACTGTGAATTTCTAGGAAGAGACAGTTTTCTCACAGATCTGTGGTTGAGGAGTAACTGAGATTTTGGTGTCAAACTGCCGGAGAATGACCTGTGCTTTGTAACCATTGTCATGCAACATTCTTAGTTTGTTGGATGATAATTTTAGTAACTGAGTTGGGATCAGGCTGATAGTGCTCCTCCTCCAATTATTTCATCTGAAGACTGCATGAAATGTAATATAGCTTTTCCACCAATGAGATTGATTTGTCACTAGCTGATTGAAGGTCTGATTGATATACATTCATTCCAGGGATGTGGACATGACAACAAATGTAACATAGTTTCGATATCTCTGCAAGACCACATGGTATTTGGTTGCTCTCCCAGGTATTCCTATGGAGCAGGAGTGTCTCAGTGAGCTCTAACTCAAAGTCAATTCAGTGACTTCCATATGGGCCACACCCAGGTGGTAGACCCTCCGTTTAGTTAATATCTGTTCACCAATATTTCCTCCCTTAATCACATAAAGCCTTCTAGACCACTTAAAACCTTTATTTGGTTACTAACTCAACCTTGCAGATATGTAATATCCCATCTTTGCTGGTGGATGATGTTATCTGATATTTTTTAAATTTATGATTTATTATGTATTTATACGTTATCAGGCGGTCTGTGGTCTGAGACTTTTTTCTGTATCCTCAATATTTCCTTCCTATGTAAATTAGTTACAAGCACAGTTAATTTCTGTTTGTCACCAAAATTATCGTATGAATTTTCACTGCTTATTCTGTTTTATTTTAAAATGTGATCTCTAGAAAGGAGATTCTTGGTCTCTTGGTGCAAATATAATATTGTAAATACATGAATTTTTAATCATTTGCAGACTTCATTGTACAAATGCAATAGTGTTTCTAATACTTCTAAAGCCAACAACTTATTTCAGATGTCCTAATCTGACATTTTACTCATTTTAAAACAATGAGCTACAAAATGCTATTGACTGTAAAGGAAAAGAAGACAGTAGCTGATGCATTATTGCCATTATTATTATATGTGAAAATAAAATTTACTTATGTAATTTCCATATACCAAAAAGGTGAAAATTCAGACAAAAAAAGAGAGATACGTGTTATAATACTTCTGATTTATGAGTAATTGAACTAAGTAGAATGTTAATAGTTCCACCCTTGTGTGCCATCTTTTAAAAGTTTTGAACTGTAAGTAGTGGATAAGACAGGTACAAACTCTTCTGCAGTCACATGTACTCATCACTGTACTAATCTGCATTGTATCTGTGCTGAATTAAAATCTACTTAGATACTAGATTTGGGGACTGATAATTACTAATGATGATGTAATTAATGCACCATAGACAGTTTCACTACACATGAAGGGGTTAAAAACACAGATTTTAGGCAGTAACTGGAGAAGAAGAGCATTATAACTGGATGAAATGATTATATGGTGTTTAGAACTTATAATTTTATATAATATTATAAACTGAAAGAGAGATATCAGTCTGGGATATAAAAAAGTTTGGTTAAGTTTGTTGAGACCTTATAATTGTGAATTTTTAAGTCTTTGTTGCACATAATTCACTATATTGATTTTGGTAACAATGGAAGGAAAGAATTGCCATGAGGCAATATTCATATGGATAGGACAGATAAAATACACCCGATACTCGCCAAAGTTGAAGGGAGGAGGGCAGCAGCAACACAAAACAACACACAAACACAGAAAATACAATATTTCAGGTTAAACCCTTTGTCAAGTTAAAGAAGTAAGTGGCTGTCCTCCTCCCTTCAAATTTCATTTATTATTCTCAACCACAAAAATTAAGTAGACAGTTGGAACATAGTGCAAATTAACAACTTTAAAAACATTTTGCCCAGTACTTCACAACCTCAAGTGCATTTGTTGTTGCTTGAAACAGATCATCTTCGTTGCAGGACAATAGGCACATAGGGCATTCTAGCACATGGTTCATTGTTTGTTCCTCACCACCTTCACACTTAATGCTGGTAGCATCAGTATAGCCCCATTTCAATAGGTTTTCCTTAGACCTGCCCACTCCTGTTCGCAATCGATTTAAGGACCTCTAGGTGCTCCAATCCTCTGCGTGACCAGGTGCCAAGTGCTCTGCAACCACTGAGGGATGAAATCATGAGCATTCTCCTTATTCTGGTTGTGTCACCTCCCGTTAAAAAAATCTAATATTACATTAGTTTGTCAGGCACTAGACCAGAAAAAATTTTGAATCTTGGTTTTAATCTCCTCACTTGGGGATAAACTAAATTCATATTCACTGTTAAAAGGTGAGTGCAGAATGGTTATTATTGGAGGAGATTTAAATTTACCAGGTGTCAGCTGGGTAGAAAATAAGATAAATAACACAAGGGAACAGAGATTTGCAAATACCTTAATAAGGGAAGGAGGTTTTACACAAGTGGTAGAGCAAAATAGAAGGGGACCAAATGAGTTGGATATCTTTCTAATAAAACCTGATAAAAATCTTGCGAGCTCAGCCACTCACTTTTTCTAACTTGACAAAGGGTTTAACCCAGAATATTGTATTTTCTGTGTTTGTGTGTTGTTTTGTGTTGCTGCTGCCCTTTTCCCTTCAACTTTGAGTGTTGGGTGTATTTTATTTGTCCTTTCCATATAACTATATTAATTTTTTTTCCAGTTATGGAAGATTCCTCCCTCCCCCCCCCCCCCACTCAATGTAGATACAATAATCTGGTGCCTTCTGCAAACTACACAACCTTTATATAACACAAAACATGTCCCCTGAAAGTTTTACAGATCTTAACCAAGTCAAGACAATCAAAACTTACTTAGGTGTTCATCATGCATCCTGTGTTATGTATAGTAGATGTTTTCATTCGTATTTATTATTCCCGAAATTGAATGTATCTTCATTAATTTAGTTAGTATGAGTCTCTTTTTCAGAAGATAACTGTGGAATACTTGTAAAAATGTATTGAAATATGTTTATATTTAACTGTAAATAAAATGCTGTATCAGTCCCTAAGACAAACATTTGAGGGACCACAATTACTGTATATTTTTTGATTGATTGTAATTTTTTTTCTGTTCCACTATTGATTCAATGAGATGCAGCTAATTTCTTTTAAACCATCAACATTCCGTAAGATGAAGGTTGTAAAAGCTATCTTTCTTTGTGATAGAAATTATGCCAAAGGCAGTTCAGTCTTAGAATGCAATGTGTTTATTAAGTTGTGATTAAAAGTTTGGAATTTTTTATGTTATGTATATTTTTTAAGAACGGTATTTAGATATGTATATCTCTAAAAATGGCTTGTGAATAAATATAGAACTTTAAAATTTATGAATGCTTTTCATATCCATATCATGTCATCTGAAGCACTGTTTCATGTGATTCCTAAACAATAAATTTTCTTTTGATAAACATTTTTAGGATGATTCAGCCATTTCCCAGCCTTGCATTGTATAAAGTAAAACATCTCCCAATTATGTTATCTTGGTGGTCTGGGTTGAACCGCATCAGTTTATTAAAACCTAACGTTTTTGCCATGATTTGCGACCTTCTTCAGAGGACTGTCGTGGCTGGAATCACTTATATATAGCTCCTGAAGAGCGCACTAACCATTCGGAGTGACATCACCCAAGCTACTGTCGCCAGCATGGCTGGTCCGGTGGGGGCTTGCATCCCTCACTTTCCTAATCAAGCATGACCATATTTGGTCAAGTTGTAGCCCTCGTCTGTGTTCATATTATCTGGTCTTTTTTTTTTTTTTATTTCCAACGCTTCTCTGATAGGCCTGAGCCACCATCTGCTTTCCTGACCCAGTAAACTAGATAAAATAAAATTGTGTGCCCACTGTCAGCAGTGTTGTGCTACAGCTCATTTGCTGACTTCATTATTTTTAAGATGTCTTATGTGTTCACACAACCTTTCCATAACCACCCATCCAGTCTCTAGACTTGGCCTCAACTGCAGGGTATTTGGTATACGCCCACTGTCTGCAATTTCTCCCTCCTGTCTTTAACCTTTATGAGCACATCAGATATCTTCCTGGGTGCTCTGATATTTTTCTTCCTTAAAAAAGTCCAATTCTATCCATCAATACCTGGATGTAGGGTAATATTGCCATGAGTCAATCCGTTTGTCTTCTGGCTTGATTAGGAAAGCATGGTAGGCAAGCCCCCATCGGACCAGTCACACTGACGGTGGTAGCATCAGTGACATCACTCCGAACAGTTAGCACGCTCTTCAGGAGCTATATACAGGCGCTACCAGCTATGACAGTCCTCTGAAGAAGACCGAAACATTAGGTTTTGATAAATTGACGATTCAATCCGGACAACCAAGATAACATCAACAATGACCACGGAAGGCTGCGCACCTACTGCCTGCCAAAGATGCACAAAGCTGGGGTGCCGATACGACCAACTGTCGGTGCATTTCAGCATATTCGCTGGCAAGATATCTGGCAGATAAGCTAAAGAATCTGGCTAACTTTACTTTACAATTCAGAATTCTTCAGATTTTATAAACATGATCAAGTACAGACATTTGTAAGACAACGACTTACTTGTCAGCTTCGATGTCGTGTCACTGTTTACAAACATACCAATTGATGAAGCCATCAACATCATCAGGGAATGGCTAGAAAATCACAGCCTGCTGGAAGAATAGGCATCACTAACTGAATTCTGCCTCAGGACTACCTTATTTCAATACAAAGATGACTTCTACCTACAGAATGAGGAAGCGACGATGCATTGCCCACTGTCTACAATTGTGGCTGATGTGTTTATGGAGGCATTTGGGGCTGAAGTGGTCAACAATTACAATCTGAAACCTTCTTTATGGCTGCATTACGTGAATGACACATTTGTTATGTGGCCTCAAGGGCAAGAATCCCTCCAGGCTTTTTTCCAATACTTAAATAGTGTTCAAACTTAAGTTCACTATGGACAAACAACTTCCTTTTATGGATGTGATCATGAAGCGGAAGGAAGATGGCTCTCTGGGCCATGGAGTTTACAGCAAGCCCAGGCACACGAATCTGTATTTCATGCAGCCTCTCACCACCATCCTGCAGTGAAATGTGGTGTTTTAAAAAACTTTAACCATCCATGCTTCCATAGTCGGTGACAAAGTGAGCATTGCCACTGAAAGAGAAATTTTGAAGAAGACGTTTCTGGTCTATGGCTACAATCTTGATATCATAAATAAGTTCATCGCAAGGCTTGAACCTCAAGAATTACCCTGTGCTGGAAGATGAAGCCAGAAGAAAAACAGATGGACCGATGGCAGTTTACCCTATGTCCTGGTGGTGATGGATAAAAATTGACGTCTTTTAAAGAAGAAAAATATCCGTCCGATATACAGAGCACCCAGGAAGATTTATGATGTGCTCATAAAGGTTAAGGACAGGAGGGAGAAATTGCAGACGGCGGGTGTATACCAAATACCCTGTAGATGTGGCCAAGTGTATATCGGCGAGACTGGACGGATGGTCAAGGAAAAGCTGTGTGAACACATGAGACATGTTAAAAATAATGATGTGAGCAAATGAGCTGTTGCACAACACACTGCTGACAGTGGGCACACAATTCTGTTTGGTGACACTAGTGTACTGGTTCAGGAAAGCAGATGGTGGCCCAGGTGTATCAGAGAAGCATTGAAAATAAAAAAAATATCAGATAATATGAATGCGGACAGCGGGCTACAACTTGACCAAATACTGTCATGCTTGATTAGGAAAACGCGGTACACTAGCCCCCATTGGACCGGCCATGCTGGCAGCGGTAGCTTGAGTGATGTCACTCCGAACGGTTAGCGCACTCTTCAGGAACTATATATAGGCGTCAGTGATTCCAGCTATGACAGTCCTCTGAAGAAGGCTGCAAATGATGGCCAAAATGTTAGGTTTTGATTCATTGATGCAGTTCAACCCTGGCAACCAAGATAACATCGACAATGACTGCAGAAGTCTGCACACCCATTTGATCATTTGTCAATTAGTTGGTTTGCCCACACCTCAAAATCTACTGATGCAATTTGCAAGCCTCTTTTTTCCCCCTCTTTATTTGGTCAGTTTTTATTGTGAATTTTAGTGTTGACCATGCCCCATAAATTTGTACACTCATTTATTTTTGTTTTATTTTACAAAGGATTATGAGATGAAATCAGGTCATCTACCAAAGTTACCTTCGTATTTACTTTCAACGCATGACCAAGAATTTCATAAAATTTAGAAATCAATTGGAGCACAACTGCCATAAATGAACTAAACGACAGATGATTTGCAGTCTTGGTAAACATAGTCTCCGAGATATGATCTAGTTTATGTGCACATGTCAAATCCAGTAAGTCAAAAAGTTTGGGTTCACTTTGTGCCTTAAGTTTGCAACATTCAGTTGCCACATGTAAGAGTGGTAGGCTTCATAGCCACTTGAGCACACATAGGCAAATGAGCCATTCAGTGAATCGAGCAGATCATGCGTGAACACCTGAGCACGAATGGCAGCAAGAACACTAAAGTCGAGCCAATTGTGTGTGAGTATTTTATTCCACAATTATACCCTGCGTGATTTTTTTCTTTCCTTACACGAGTCAAAGGCACATCCACAGACCGTACCACATTGATTCAGTATTTGAAACAGTGCTAGAGTATAAACACCAGTGCTTGTGCACGAAGATCTCGACAAAATTTTCGGCAAGGTGAGAGTGTAGTGTTGCCAGTAGTTACGGAATTATTATAATTAGTGTGAGCATGTAGGACGATATCAAACTTGCTTGATACTAACTGATGCATATGAATCAAAGTGGATTTAATGAGATAGCTCATATGAACAGTATTATAATTGAAATAAAAAAAAAATGTTTATGGCATGAAGTTAGCGAGACTTTAAAACTTTGGTATTGATGCTTTAAAGAATAAAAAGCTAGCTTGCGGGGGCCATTTAGGCGAGAACCATCAAAACAGATGTTCTATAACGGAAAGTGTTTACTGTGTTTTAATAGTATTTGCCACAGCTAAATGGATTTTGATGTACCTTAGATCCTAGAATAGGATGCAGGACGCATCATCATCCACGCTGCTAGTTCTATATAAATTAATTACATATTCATAAATATATAAATTATACTTCCTGGTTTTGTTTGCACAAGATGAAGTTTATGTGCCAAATGATTTCTTTTTGATCACATGAAATTTTTAATGGATAATTGTGAACCAAATGAAACTCAAGATAATTCCAGTGTAAATTTATTTCTTTATGTGTATACATATTTGTAATTAAACTAATATAGTAATCCGAAGGAAAATCATAATTGGTTGTAAAATACCTTTCATTATGCTCTAATTTCCTTACTTTCTTTGGAAGATCTTCTTAGTAAATGAGGCAAAGCAGAGAAAGATTATAATGGCTCATTGCTTCTAAATGAACCCAGAATAAACTCGCCTTTTGTTTCCAATCAAAAGTTGCAATTGGGCAGTAGTTTTCTCGGGTATTTCTATCTTAATGCATTAAATTATGCCAATGTGTGATAGCAGTTGAAATTGAATAATTAGTACCTACCATAATCAGTTTATGTAATACTCTAAAAAGTGATGCAGTAATGTAATTATAAGCACCGAACTGATGTAGACCCATGTGACGACATATCAAAAGCCGAGCGTTTACTAAGCACTATAGTTTTTTCAATTTCTCAGTTTTCCGTAAAATCAATCTTGCCATATTTTGTCACATGGTTGACCAACCTTGATGCGACACTTACCTTGAGTGGCTTCTTCCTGGCAAACTTATTGCCAGCTGTGGTTGAAGAGATTCCCAGACAAAATCTGCAAACATCTAGCCAGGTAAAATAGAGACTTAGTGATAACTTAACCAATACGATGACATAGGTAACTCCTTGGAATGATTGCAAGAGGTATTGTCAAATTCATTTATTGTAGAAAGATTGGTGCATGTAAATATTACAGAATGGATACACCTACATTAGAGTGTTCCTTAGAAGAGTAAAAAATTTTTTTCCAGATATTCAAATTCATACCTTCTAATTCTTTTTAAATCACTGTGGCTTATTTACATAAGAAATTTTATCTTCCTACAATGACATCAACCCATGCCAAGTAGACCCGAAAGTTTACGCAAAATGCTTATTTTGACTATTGCTTGATATGTGACTTCATCATTTAAATATTGTGTAGTTCTGAGTTAACAATGAAATCCAGGCAACAAAAACTAAGAGACAGAAGTATTCGAGATATGAGGGGTATTTTCTTTTTAGGATCTGTTTTTTACGGTGCGGTGTTTTTGCTCAAAAATTATTTCCGTTCTTCATTGGCTGAAATTGAACTATGAAACTCCTACACTAATTTTACAGCTCTTTCAGATAAAAGACCTTTCTTTTAGCATGTACAAAAACTGCAGTTTCTTCCAATGAAGAAATGCTTTCCTGAAGAAAACTACTTTAAATTTTCAATCGAGAAAACAAATGTTTGCTCTCCATGGTATAAATTCATTTTCCTAAAGCAAAATATGGGAAAGCATTAATCAAGTTGCAAAAGATACAAAATATTATGCAATGCATGTACAAGGTAGCTAATTTTACATACCATAGAAAATAGAACCAGATACGAGGTATGTCCACAAAGTAAGTTTTGTTTGGTTATATAAAACAAACGTGTACAGATACGGAAAAAAATATTTATTGTACAAAAATCTACAACTGTTAAACTACTTTTCTACATAGCTTCCGAAATTTTGTAGGCACTTGTCATAGCGTGGCACAAGTTTTTGTATGCCTTCTTCATAGAAGGTTGCCAGCTGTGTATTCAACCATGTGGTAACATGTTTTTTCGGCTAGTCATCATCGTTGAAGTGTTGACCACCAAAGACAGATTTTAGGTGTAAGAAGAGATGAAAGTCGCTAGGAGCGATGTCCAGACTGTATGGAGGATGATCAAAAACATCGCAGTGAAATTCACGTAAGGGTTGTTTGGTCACATTCACCGTGTGAGGTCGGGCATTATCGTGGAAAAAAAAACAACACCTTTTGACAGTAATCCTCGGCACTTGTTCTGTATTGCACGGCGCAATTTCTTAATGATCTTGCAGTAACCATGTGCATTGATTGTTTAGCCTCGTGGTAAGAAATCAATCAGCAAAATGCATCTTCTGTCCAAAAGAACGGTGCACATGATTTTTCGAGGTGTCAAGATTTGCTTAGAATTAGCCTTCGTTGGGGATGAAGTGTGCCTCCATTCCATTGATTGCCGTTTTGTTTCAGGGGTGTCGTACGATACCCAAGTTTCATCCCCCATGACTATCCGAGACAGAAAACCATCGCCTTCTTCATTGTAGTGTGTCAAACACTGAAGTGCACTACCCATCCATTGTTTTTTGTGTTGTTCAGTAAGAACTTTAGGTACCCAACGTGAGCAAAGTTTTCGAAATTTCAGTTTTTCTGTAACAATTTCATTAATTAGTGATCGTGATATTTGCGGAACTTCCATAGCAAGGACACTAAGTATAAATTTACGGTTGTGCTCAATCTTCTCTTCAATTGTGTGAACCAGTTCATCAGTAACCACAGACGGGTATCCACTTCTTCATCATGCACTTGATCATGTCCTTCATTGAACAGTCTGACCCATCTTCTAACCATTGAATCACTCATAGCATTTTGTTTGTAAACCTCGCAGATTTGCCAATGAATTTCCTTTGGTTTAACTTTCTTTGCATTTAGAAAATGAATCGCAGATCTGATTTCACACTCGGCGGCATTTACAATTACGGCTGACAATATAAAGAAGCACTACAAAGCACACGTCGGCAGCAGTGATCTGAAAATGGCGTACATGTCTTCTCCTTGAGTCAGAGTAACTGCCGTGCATGCTTGGAACTGCAATCGTAGCACTGCAACGACCCTCATATTTCTGCCTTTAAAGGACTGTACCTTTCTACAAAGTCAGATGTACTCTCCCTTTCTAAATTACGTACTATTTTGCCTTTCTTGCTCAGTTTAACTTAGGAAACCTATCTTGAGTGAATAAATGACTCTTGCCAAATATCATGCCTGATACACTGCACGTTGTTGCCTTATTATCAGTTCTTTGCCCTATCTCCTATCAAAAATATAACTCATAGCTCAATTAGTTTTCTGTAGTCGTCTCTCATGAAGGATTTTTTTTTTTTTTTTTTTTTAATTCAGCCAAATATAAATGTAACTACTCAATTTGTGTGTCATTGAAATGTTTTTACTAATTGCTTATATCAGTTTCATGCCGTCATGCAAAAAGTAACAACTTTATTACGAAAATTTGCTCCAGAAGTTCCTAGACACCATTGAGATAACCTATATTATATGCTATTGTGCTGCATCTCATCTGCACTTTACCACTTATTCAGAGCATTCAGAAAAACTTCACCTTGGTCTTTATCACAAGAAGTTGTTTCCTATAACGAAATGTAATTATGAGACATATTGGCAGCCGCTCTTCTTTGGAACTCCTTACGCCCAGACCAGGCAACAACTACCCATTACACTGAATGGTCATGACTTGGGACACATCATTTTAAAATTGGTTATTATAGCTTCTGCTCGTTCCTTCCTGGTTTGTGTCCTCATTTGTTGAATGGAAGATTTGTTTAAAGAAAAATCATCAATACTAAGTGCCTCCACAATAACTTGAAGAATGTAAACTGAATCTCTTGCACTTAATTGGCATCTATCCAAGGCAGCTATTAATTTAGAAGTAATGATTTTTTTTTCTTCTGCACTTTGCAGCAGTTCCTAATTAAATTATTTGGGGTGGGTTGATTAAATGATCTCCCTGATGTTCTCCGGAACTAGAAGATGTGTTGTTGAGTTCTTTAGATATCAGGAACAAATCATAGTACTTTGAAGAGCTTGACTACCCGCTGGACCAAATATATTTAAGTATTTTTTCTTCATTTATTTTCATTTGTTTTACCATTTCTTTTTTTTCCAGTTAGTTTTACATACACACACATCAAGCAACTTGGTCACCCTGGCTCTCTCTGTCGCTGCAAGAAGATTTACCCTCCTTTGTTTACATCCTTTTGAGGTCCTAAACGTGTGCATAAACATTATCCAATTCACATTGCAAATCCCCTTGTAAGCACCTTAGAATTTGAGTAAATTCTAGTTTGCTTAGCTTAAAGCATAAGGGAGGGAGTAAGCTTTCTAGTATACATATAATTTTCATTGCAAGTATAGGATATGAGGAAACGTTTCAAGCAGAAATCGATACAACAAGCCAATTCAATATATAGACCATTTTAAAAGCAGTAAAGTCCCACAACACTTAATATAAGCAATAAATAAACATTTTTAATAGTAAAGAATCTCTAAACTAACCTGGAATAGGGTAATCCATTATTATCCAACTTGTAAACAATGGATTTTGGCTACGAGATCATTTCGCTAATTCTTAACACTTTGAGGCAGTAAAGTAATTTCAAAAATAATAATAACTCAAAAGAAAGCTGAATTCATTAAAATTCTGTAGTTTCAGGCCATGTAAATAGCGTAAATAAAACTTTAAACACCTCGTGGAAAACACTCACTTTTAACATTTTTTTATCATATGTTTTCAATAATTTCTCAAACTAAAAAATAGATTCCCTGAAAGAACTAAAAAATCTAGTGTAACATATTAAAATTTCAGAACATTTCATGCAGTAGAACAGATTTTATATACATGTTAAACATGTATCACAACGTGGTAATTTCGAAATTAAATTGCGATTAAACCAAGCTACTTTCATAAATAAAACGACTGTTAAAACATGTAACTAAATTCAAAGAAAATTCTGACAACTTCACTTTTTCAATATAAGCAGCAGAAGGATAATTATTAAACATAAACAGAGTTAACTTCTCAAACATTTCAAACCTAACCTTCACAAACTAATAACTTTGCTATTACACCACCGATATTAATAAAAATTATGCCACTGGAATCAGGAATCAACAGAGAACATGATGGTGCTAATTTTATTGCGATAGTTAGCAATCCATCAGGGTTGCCTAAAAATTTAATAAATCCAGATAGAAATAGGAGAATTACTACTTACCTTTCGGAATCTTTTAACCAATTCACCGGTTAAACTAAATTTGTTTACAAGCAAGCTTATCATTTGAGAATTTTCATGAAACTCTTTTTATAAACCTAGCAGACCAAGCTACCCATGGTTAATTTTGAAACATATTCTATCATTTCATTTTTTCACACTATTTTGGATAAGCGTCCGTATACATGTGGTGTGCAGATGGGGGTATATAAGCAGGAGCCTAGGAGAGGGGGTTGTCTGTACTCCGGAAACATTGTGTGAAAGTAATCTGCGATCACTATCGTGCGCATGTTTGGTTAGGACAAGCTATAAGCGGAAATAGCTGACTATTGAGTGACCGCATGGTTTGACGGACCAACATGCTAAATTTTCTGATGAGCTACTAGTAATGACTTTGAACTTTTAACTTTTAAAAAAGGGATTTATGCCAGGTTTTCTTCCTCTTCATAACTTTACAATTTTTGGAAGTGTTTGTTCGATCTCCTACTCAACTGTAGAATGCAAATTTTGAAAATGTGACTGAAAATTAAATTCAAATTTTGATTCAAATGAATTTTTGTGATTTCGTAGTAGACTGAAACCTTTCCTCAGCTTTGGGTTAAAAAAGCTTTGTGGTTAAGCATTTCAGTTGAGTATTCCAGGTAGGCTACATGGTCATTTAAAATTATTGATGCAGATTTAAAGAACTTTTCACTTCAAGTAAATATTCAGTTGAGGTACTAGCTCTATACTTCAGCCCCTAGTATAGGCTTAATTCCTTACACCCTTCCCTTTGCTTATAAGCATCCAGAGATTTTCTTGCATTCTTTTTCCACTGTCTCCACAATATTCTCCAAAATATAATGCACTCATGCACAGCGACATTGGGGCTTTCACTTATATTCAATATGCCTAATATGAACTGATAGGACTGCTGCAATTTGGTAGTTTGCCTCCCCTAATAAAAGAGTGCTCTTTCTAGCACTTCATAATTCTAAAACCATCTTTTAGAACAAAACAATATGTGATACTTATTCAATAACTGTAATGACAATTACAATTAATGTGGGTACGTGCCACTACTCTCAATTAACTTATATAAAGATGAATCAGTGCAAGTCGGCACAGGTTACAATTATCCGGATGGCATAAAAATTTATTTTTGAGTGTTTTAGGGTAAAAAGAAAAAAATTAGGACCTATGCATTACAAAACTTTGACTTTGCAAAATAAGGGACACCCTAACCTACATTATATAAAACCATTACACAGGTCGGAAATGTTACAGCCGTGATAAAATGTTGATCATTTGATGCACAGTGGTAGTGATTATGCTTCTGAGTCAGTGGAGGGGAGAAGTGACAGAATTTGCCTAATATGTTGATGGCTTTGTAATTATATAACTGTTTGCTAAAATTCCACATCATGGACTACCTTCACATCATTGTTACAAACTGGCATCTCTGAGCCTGCAGATGGGGAACGAACGGATGTTTCCCACTGGCTGGTAAATCATGTGGCTGTCTCATGGACAGTGCACGAAGCTCAAATGCTCTCCTTGTATGTGCATACAGGTTCTACCGTACCCATAGGAACTGCAGTGCTAGGCTCGGCCTTGAAGGATAGCGTCAAGTTGCCAAGAGGTGATGGCATTGTATTGCGCTGCTGGCTTAGTTCAGAAATCAATCTACCGTTCTTATTACTAACATTTCTCACAAAAATAAATATGTATGACAATTTTACTTCTGGGACCATTGGTTGCAAATTGTTTAATACCCTATAAAAATCCGACCAGTAGATTCCAGTTCAGTTAAACAAATAGGGGTGTTTACCCTTCTATAAAAAGTTATCTATTGTGTGGATCTGTTTTTAGAAAGTAAAATTACAGTTATCAAAGATGGATGCAAAAATTACAAATAATTTTTAAGTGAACTTAATTTATATTTATCAGGATTAATTAAAATGTAAGTATATAAAAATATCTCTCAGAAGTTAAACACTCGTCCACAAGATGGGAAACAGACAACATCTCAAAGTAGGGCTAAGTATACCTCTGCAGGACCTGACTTCTGGTGAAGTTACAACATGTTCAGCAAGCCATTAGCAAATCCAGTAGGTGTTTTCAATCATAGAACAAATCTCGGAAAAAGGGTTGGATTAAAGCATAACTCATCTGACGAGAAAAAAGACTAAGAGCAGATTTGCTGATTTGGCCTTTGAATATAAGGAAGCCCACAGGAAAAGTGAACAAGATTGTAGACCTCATGAAAAGAAGGAAACTGGATGTCCTTGGTCTAAAAGAAACCAAATGGAGAGGAGAAATCTTGAAGGAATTGAGTGAAGGCTTTAAATTTTATTGGATATGAAATGAAGTTGGATTTGTGATAAGAGAAGGGCTAGATGAAGAGAGGTAAAAGGAATTAATGATGGCAAAAGGCCAAAGTTAAATTAAGCAGTAAACTTTTAGAGATTATTCAGATGTATGCTCCACAAGTGAGATGTATTGTGAATGCAAAGTAGAAATATCAGGTAGTCCTGGAGATTCAGCAGAACACAGGCAATCAGAAAATAATGGGAGATCTTCACACCCATGAGGGGGGGGGGAGGGGAATATGATAGAAAGCATATCAAGTAATGGGAAAATCTGAACAATAAGAGAAAGAAATTCTGAAAAGAAATAAGTTGATAATTAGAAATTCCTGGTATAATAAGCAAGATACATTGTAGATTGAAAGAAAGGGCATTTGTGGTTGATAATGTCACATAAGGCTGACAAATTAGGAAAGTAGTTGTCGCTGGTATCAAAGTTATATCACTGGATTTAGTGGTCAGCTTGAGGGATCACACAAAAAAAATGAATAATAAAAATTTCATAGATGCTGCAGGAAGAACTGAGATGAGGAAGCCGAAGGAAAAACTTCTCAAGATTGAATATCAAGCGGTTACTAGGAAAAATGTGCCAAGGGTGGAAACTGAAAAGAGTTTGAAAGAAAATTAATAGATGGAAGAATGGAGACTGGAATTAAATGGGTGTACCACTGTTGTTTTTTTTATAAAAAAAAAAAAACTGGATATTTTTTACTAGCTCTAACGTCTTGTAGTCAACAGACCACTGTCGGTCCGCACAGATTTGCTTACACCTATAGAAATACCATATTTTTGTAACACAATCCAACAGAGATAGTATGTAGTAAAACAAGCACAAAAATTAGAGGAAGGGAAACATCATAGTGTCATTTTGCAAGTAAAGAGTAGTACTAAAGAAAAATAGAGCCTTCAGAGAGTAGTTCAGGGTTAGAAATGAAGAAGCTAGGAAACTATGAGGATAGAACAAAACGAACACAAAGTGGGGCACAGGAAAAAAAGGAGAAATTGACAGAAATACTGGAGAAGAACAGTAAAGGTAACATTAAATAACTGTATGTAATTGTTAAGTAAAAGAAAATGCAGAAATGACTGAATTTTTAAAAAGTGATAATGGAAATAGAGTTAATAACATGGATAAATTGAAAAAGGAGCGCAAGGATTTTTTTTAATCAGTCCCTCAACTGGTTTGATGCAATCCTCCTTCCCTTCATCTCAACATACCCCATGTCCTCAATTTTGTGCTTCATATATTCTAATATCAGTCTTAGCCTGCAGTTTTTACCTATGACTGTTCCTTCCACTAACAAGTTAACCAATCCTGCATGTCTTAAAATATGACCTACCATCCTGTCTCTTCCTTCTATAAGACTCTTCCACAAACTTCTTTCCTCAGCCATCATTTGCAAAACTCATTTGTTTCATACATTATCTGTCCACTTTATTTTTAGCACCACATTTCAAATACTAAACCAAACATCCTACAGCATTGCCCTCTTTACCTTCTCCCACTACTGCATTCCAATCACACTTGATTATTAGATTCCCCCCCCCCTCCATATATTGGACTAATTATCCAATTTCAGTGTATATTTTCTCTACTTCTTCATCATGTGCCTGTGACGATGGCATGGAAACTTGTATTAATGTGGTTGGGGCGGGCTTAGTTTCTAACCTCATCAAAAACTGTTCATAATAACTCATCCATTTCCCTACTCTCTTGTTCATTACATATCCTACACTAGTAACTTACACTGACAGCTTTTGTGTTTATTATTCTATGTTTCCCAGACCAGAAATCACGTACATCCTTCCACTTAATCTCACTAATCGCAACAACATCTATCTTAAGTCTTTCCATCTGTCTTTTTAAGTTTTCTAATCTACCTGCCCTATTCAGACTTCTAACATTCCATGCTTCGACTCATAGAATGTTTCTATCCATTCTGATGGCTCCTCGCTGAGCATTTCCCACCCGAAGTTCCAACTGGGGTCTATCTTACATGTGGAATATTTCACTCAGGACAAAGCCATCATACTAAATGTAATTCGAGAATATTACATGGCTTCGCAATACCTTTAGGGTATTTAATGCAGTGGCTTTTCGTTGCCCTCTGCATCCCCGTGCTGTTGATAATTTCTGATTCATCAACTTTTAGGGGTAGTTTCCAAGCCCAAGAGGGTGCCCTGAATGGCCCCCTACTCTACCGCTCTCATTTAGGAGGCCGTTGGCAAGCAGTGAGTGACTCCTTATACCAGGAATCTTTTAATTGCCAGAGCCTCGTCCATGTAAACAAGGTGCACAACGTGAAGGAGAGGAACATTTCGTTGGAAGAGGCTATTATAGTCTCTCCCAAATCCTTACACCCTGTTGCTCTTAACATTTCTCTAGTTACATAAGGCAATTCCTTAAAGATTTTTGTTTTAAGAGCAATGTTTATGTAATCAGACATCGAGCAAGCTGCATCATAAAAAAATAAGTGTAAATAGTTTACCTAAAATGAATTTTGATCCTCATCTTTGGCAACAGGGAATGAACTACTTGTAAATGAATCATCATTTTCTTAAAGAAAAATGTATCTATTTGTTCTATAACCCCATATTATTTTTTCAGCTTCTTTTCAGAAAGAATTACCTCTTGGCAGCAGATAGCACTCATGATAAATAATTAACATTAATCCAGTCAAACCAATGCATCTGTTAGTGGACGTGTACTTCAGATGAGTGAGACACATGACTACAAGTCAACATGTTGCACTACATGCATGCATTCTCATCCACTTCACTCATTGTTGACCACGTATTTTGCTGTGCCAACTAACTGACTGTGAGCAGTTAGTACGCAGTACCTATCTGCACACAGTAATCAAATTTGTACATAATAAGATGGTATTAAAATTGAAAACTAATAATACATAGACTTTTGTTATTTTATTATACCAAAATATTATCTATACAATAGAGAGGCACCTGCTGGAGATGATCAGGTAACCACCAAAATCCAAAAGGATGGGCCTATGGCCACTCTTCTCCTCTGGACGATCACCTATACACCCATATGTTGTCAGATCAGACCATTGTTTGAAAATGATGGTGTAGTATGAGCCTCACATTTTAGAATCAAACAAGGAGAGGATGCAGAGAAAGGCTGCTAGATTTGTATCTGGAAATTACCACAGATCCCACCAGTGACTGATGATAAAGGAGCTGGAATGGGATTCATTCAAAGACTGAAGGAAGGTGAAGAGAGATGATGGTGATGAGATGTGGAAAGATATTGGTGGAAGAATTAGGAGAACTACATGCAACAGAAATATTACCGTGACGACAAGCTGGCACTCAGTTTCAGGCATAAAGGTGTGGAAGGATATTCTTTTGTTGGTAATGGGCCAGGAATGTAAATAAATTACCAAAAGAGACAATGAGTTTAAGTTGAAACTTGTAGAGGGCAAAAGTAGGCAGGTACAGGAAAGGGTAAAATGGATGTGCAAAACAATTGCCACCAGAGAATGTGCTCTATCACAATTAAAGTAATAATTATTACAACTATTACTTATCTTCTGCATTGGAATGATAAACTGTATGGTCAAATCATTCAGGAACTTGATTTTCGTCCAAATGTTAGTAATAAATAAACCTAATAAGCTGATTATTTATGGCATTTATCTGCATTTCATGGTGACCTACCATGTTAAATACCCCATCCAGATCATCTTGCAGCTGTTCATAGTCTTCCACCATTTTGATCCTAATGTATCTTTCAAAGTTTATGGTCTGCTCATCTCTGCTAATACAGTAGCTCATCATGTGATTTACCCTCTCTCCTCCAAGGATGACAGTCCCTAAAGGTTTCCATGAACCAGTTACTTAATATCCATGCCATTTTCAAATCCTCAGTAACTTTATCTCCATCCCTATCTTCAATTATATGAATACCATCCCTTCAGCTCAGTTTTCTAACATTTCTAGGAGTATCATTCACTGGCCTCCTTGTAACCGATCTTTAGCTTCCCTCTTTGTTGCTATTAATTTCTTACAAATAATGTTTTCGGGTGACTAGCCGAGTTATAGGAGTGTTATCGTAATCACACGATATTTCGGCGCTCTGAATCATCGGCGCCATCTTCCCGTGAAGTGAGGTCAGGAACGTGCGAAGTTGCTGAGCTAGGCCAGATTTCCGCTGCTAACCTCTGATTGGTCGGCTGTAGAACCAGTCGTAGCAGGGGTCAAATCTCGTTGCGGCTTGAATCGATGCCAAGGTGGTGTTACGGCTAGATTTGATGTCCTTTTTCACATGGCATGTAGCGGACGGGCTTAAAGTCATTGCTCCTTCGAAGATGATATCCGAAAACAAAGCATTCACCATAAATTGTTTATCAAACTGATGGGTCAACACGGATCCGTTGTGGGCCTCATATTGAGCCATGCTGCCACGTGATTGGTCAGATTTGTAACCAATCGTAGCCGGGGTCCTGCCTCGTATCAACACATCGTTCGATAGAAGGAAAAATCAGAAGGCAAAAACTTTCCCGTAAGCTGAGTAACAAATTGCTTGCTTATGTTACTACCGAACTTCCCGTTGATCTGGACGCGCCGTGTAATGCGTCTCGGTCGCGCTGTCGACAAATAGTATTGATGATTGGCGTCCAGGCTTCACTTAGCTGGTACCCGCTGTCGCGGTTGACGAGGTTAGACGCGAGACGAATTTCTACAGCTTCCGTAAGGATGCTGTTCCAGAAGCTCCCAGTATGCGAACGATGTGTTGATACGAGGCAGGACCCCGGCTATGATTGGTTACAAATCTGACCAATCACGTGGCAGCATGGCTCAATATGAGGCCCGCAACGGATCCGTGTTGACCCATCAGTTTGATAAACAATTTATGGTGAATGCTTTGTTTTCGGATATCATCTTCGAAGGAGCGATGACTTTAAGCCCGTCCGCTACATGCCATGTGAAAAAGGACATCAAATCTAGCCGTAACACCACCTCGGCATCGATTCAAGCCGCAACGAGATTTGACCTCTGCTACGACTGGTTCTACAGCCGACCAATCAGAGGTTAGCAGTGGAAATCTGGTCTAGCTCAGCAACTTCGCACGTTCCTGACCTCACTTCACCGGAAGATGGCGCCGATGATTCAGAGCGCCGAAATATCGTGTGATTACGATAACACTCCTATAACTCGGCTAGTCACCCGAGAACATTATTTGTATTCTCAACGCCGAGAAAGATTATGTAATTATATATTAATTTCTTGTTTATTCATTTTAAGTATTCGCTACTGTCTTACTGTCCCTTAACTCTATTGTATTCTCTTCTCACCAACCTCTTTAATCTCCTCACGTTCCTATTACAGTATGTAGATTCTGTACTTCTCTTTATGTTCTGTTTTGGAATAAACATTACTTCACTGTTTGTTTCATCCTTGAACTCCTCCCACTTCGACTCAACTGTACTTGTGCCTTCCTTTTGTAGACTGAAACTTTGCATGAAATATCTCTTTAATGTCTGAAATTTGTGCCTTTTTATAACTGTTCCCTTTACCACCCTCAGATCTGATCACTGTGTTATTGCAACCTCTAATTTTCATCAGAAGTGCTTCGTGATCATGTAGTCCTTAAGTTACTGGAGACTCCAAACAGATATCATCAAATTTTGTTAGGAATACATCCATGATGTTTTGTTCCACTGCGCTCAGCTCTACCACTTGTGTAAAGCATCCATTCTTTATTAAGGTATTGGCAAATCCCTGATTTCTTGTATTATTAATCTTTCTTCCTAACCATTTAATATTAACCCACACCAATTAAGACCATTCTATGCTCACCTCTGAACTCTGAATTTAATTTCTTGAGTACAGATCTAAAATTAAAAAGTTCATTTTGAAATTTAAAAAAAAAAAAATGATAATAATAATATGAGACTGAAGTTTGGAGAAATTAATTTATTTATGTAATAATTTATTCACAGTTACTACATTTACACATAATTTGATTTCAACATGTAGGAAAGGCTTTTAAACACATTGTCTTACATTGCTGTGTAATTTTTGCATCACACAAAATTAATTAAAAATGAATCAATAATACCTTTATATATATACAATGAAAGGAAACCGTTTTGAGAAATGAAAATAACAAATAATACAAACAGTACACCTATCATTGATGAGATGAAGCAGGAACATCACAGTGAATTTTAAATAAAGCAAGACAAATGTGATTTCACCATATTTCTATTTAAACCCTTATTGGATAATGGTGACAATGAAACTGCCATTCAAAAATTAAAATAAGATACAGTATTGAAATAACCCATCACTTACCACAAATAAAGGCAGGATGGCCAGAGGATGCAAAAAAAAAAAAAAGGACTACAATATTTTCGTTTATAACATTACTCTTGCAGGAGACAGACATATGGCAGAGTGAAAGAAGTGTACATATCTAAACACCTACCATGTCCAAGAACCTATCAAAAGCACTCATTTCCTGATGCTACCCTACATATTTTGTACAAAAGTGAATCACTTGTGCCTACATCCACCCTGCACATAATTACTTTCACCGTGCATCTCTAATACTGAATCGATAATTCTGGAGAAATATTATTGTAGGCATTGCGGAACATCACCTCTATTAATGTTTATGTCTTCTCACATTAATCACCCTTTTTTGCTTTGTGGGTTCTCTGTTCACTCAGTGGGCACAGATATAATCAGTTCCAACCTTCTTGTTAAGTGTCTCATCTACTTGTAAGAATCAGGTTCAGTACTAAAATATTTTGTTACACATGTTTGTCAATTCCAGCCACTGTCATCTACGGTAAGTATTGGTTTGAATTTCCTTGTCCTTCATTAAACCTTTGGATTGGCGAATAACCACCACTTACCAAAGTCAAAAGGTGGCAGTGATGTTGAAGCACAGATAGAGACATTCACACATTTGGTATTGAAATGTTTGGGTTCATATCCCTGCTTCAACAACTGAATCAGGTAACTGTCTGATGGCAGCAGGCAGCTGATTATTAGCTGCCAGTCACCATCAAATACATGGCAAATAGTCCCATACAGATTTGGGATTAAGTAAGCTGCAGTAGGCCTTAAGGAATAGAGTTATGAAAGTATAAAACAGGAAGAAAAAGATTCTACTGCCAGGTAGTAACCATGGGAGAAGCATGGTGTACAATTTTTAAACCTTCCATTTTAATTTAGTGAATATTCTTATATCATGAGTACACAGATAACAGGTATAAAGTAATTAATTTTCTGCAAAGAAGCAAACTGAAAAAAACTTTCATTATGCTATATCATCAACAGTGTTGAAAATTTAGAGCATTTAGCCAGACCTGCAGGAATACAATCCCCTCTACCATCTCCTGTTTCTCCTCAAATCCTCCTCTTCCACTACTGTCCTGTTTCTCCACCCCCCCCCCTCCCCCACTCCTGTTTTTTGCACCCAATAATTATCATACTTGACAGCTTCCAGCCACCTACCTTATGTACAAGCTTCTCCATTGTTTTCTTTCTTCCCACCACTGCTCTGTCACCACCTTCGTCCAGTCATCACCTATCTTCTGTACACACTCCTCTCAGCCATCCATACCTTGGTCTTCCTTTGGGGCGTTTATCATGTATTTTCATTTCATGAATTTTTCTTGGGATTCTCTGCTTCTCCATTCTCTTTACATGCCAATAACATCTTAGTCTGACCTACTCTATCATTTCCTATAGGGGTTCCTCTTTTATGGTGTGTCTAATCATTTCATTCTTTATCCTGTCTATTCTAGTAACACCCATTCTACCTCTTAAAAGTTTCATTATTCTTGCTTATATCCTGCTGATGTCCCACTTCTTCATTGTCCAGGTTTTATCACCATATGTCAGGATAGGCACATAGTATATGAGGTGGTACCCAAAAATAACCGGAATAGCATTGCCGTGGACGGAGCTTGTGTAGTACACGTTTCTGCCGCTAGGCGATTATAGCGCAACTCATTGTCATTTCAGTGCCACCTGTGTTGTTGACCTGGCTTGTTCTGTTAGTCTGCAGTGATTGTTTTTGATAGCGCTGTTTTTTTATTGTTTCATTTCTGATGATGGCAAGTATAAGTGAACAACGTGCAGCTGTGAAATTTTGTTTTATGCTCAGTAAAAATCCTGCTGCAACTGTGTTAATGTTGAAAACAGCTTACAAAGATGATGTTTTGGGAAAAATTCAAGTGTATGAGTGGTTTGCTTGGTTTAAAAATGGTGACATGTCCATAGATGACAAACCTCGTTCTGGACATCCATCAACTGCCTGAATCGATGAAAATGTTGAAAAATTCAAGAGCTTGTACTCTCAGACCATCGGCAGACAATTTTCAACTGTCAGAGATTAGTGGGTTATCTTGGAGCTCGGTTCAGCGAATTTTAACCAAAGATTTGGGAATGAAAAGGGTTGCTGCCAAGTTTGTTTCTTGGGCTCTAACTGACGATCAAGAATATCATCAAGTCGAAATGTATCGTGCTTTGAAACAACAGCTTGAAATTGATCCAGATTTTCTTCTGTCAAAGATCGTTACTGGTGATGAGTCATGGTGTTATGGTTATGACTCAGAAACAGTCAAACCAATGGAAGACATCATTGTCACCCCGTCCAAAAAATGTCATCAACTCATATCAAACATCAAAACAATGCTAATTTGCTTTTTTTGATGCCAAAGGTATAATTCAATCAGAGTATGTTCCCCCACATCAGTCCATCCTTTTATTTAGAAGTTTTAAGAAGATTACACAACAATGTTCGTCAAAAAATACCCAAATTGTGGCAAACAGAAGACTGGTTCTTCCACCACAACAGTGCACCTGCACACATAGCTGTCTCTGTTAGGCAATTTTTGGCTAAAGATGGCATGGTTCTGCTGCCCCACACACTTTACTCATCTGACCTGGCTCCGTGCGACTTTTTATTTTTTCCACGCATGAAAAGGGGAATGAAAGGACACTGATTTGACAACATTGAAGAGGTCACGAAAAAAATGAGGGATGAGCTGTCAGCCATTTCTAAAGATGACTACAGAAAATGTTTCAAACATAGGAACCACTGGTGGGACAAATGTATTAGTTGTAATGGAGAGTATTTTGAAGGGGATTAGGTTTTTTTATAAAAGAACTGAAAATAACTTTTAAAAAAATAATTCTGGTTTTTTGGGTATCCCCTCGTATGTGATAAATTACTTTCTTGCTTCTCTGTGGTACATCTCTATTCCATATCAGGCCTCTGACACTCTTAAAAAATGTCCCTGACTCTCTTCCTCTTTCACATATCTTGCAATCATTCCTTCCACTTTCTTCTAACCCACTTTGGACTGGGTTAGTACTCGAAATTGTTTACCATCTTCAGCTGTTCACCTGCCATCACAATTCCCCTTGTTATCCCATTCATCTTTCTGGTACATGCATTTCTTCAAATTAAACTTCACCCATATTCCTTCACACAGTCTGCCCGTGCATCCTGCTCCTTGATATTCACCACATCCCCAGATCATCAGGTTATCTGCAAAAGCTATCATCCTCATGTTTTCCTCTCCCATCCTCACTGCCACCTTCTGCATTATATCAACCACGATTGCAATGAAAGGTAGTGGTCAGAGGACACTTTCTTATTTTAGTCTGGTTCTTTGTTTCAGTCAATTTGTTCTTCCTTCTCCTATTTTCATACATCCCTCGGATAGTTCCATCACCCTACTGATAACTTAGGTTCATTATATAAATTTTTAATATGGTTGCATGTCAATCTCACAATTAATTTACCTATCACTGATGTCGACGTGGTTGGACTATAATTATCAACCTTATTTGTCATCTCTCCTGTTTGTACCGATACTACTATCACACTTTACCAGTTATTTGGTAAGCAGCAAGTATTAAAACTCAATTTAAATATCATTTCAAGATAAGATACGATGTCACATATTGCTATCCTTAAGACATCAATAGAAACATTATCTACACTAATCCATTTACATGTTTCAGCTTTCTTAGTTCCTTAATGATATCCTCAGGATGAATTTGAAAATTTTATAATATGCTTATTACTAATTGTGTGGGTACGCTCATTCTCAGGACATTTCAAGTTAAAATAGGTCCAGCATCATGTGGGAACATAAACATTGAAGTACTAAAACTAAATCATATTAAAAACATTCTCACAGATAGTAAAGTTAAAAATAAACATTTAAAAGTATTATTTGTATTATGTACCAGGATATAAAAATAAAAGTATTTGTATAGTAGGAAAATTTTATTTAAGAAGGTAAATGAATCTGAGAGTTTGTTCACAATGGGCTTATAAGGAAATTAATGATGCAATCAGCAGCTAGGTCAGAGCAAGAAAAGGAAGCAAGTTTTGGAGTGAATGAGAGAAAAGATCTTTATTTAAATAGGCAAACAGAATTGAATGGCAGCAATGTGTTTTCAGCACCTAGGAATACTTCCTGACAAAAATTAGAGCTCGTAAATAAATATGACTCTTTAAATAAAATAGTTTAAGGATTGAAAATATATTCAAATGAAAGGTAATATTAAAATTAAATAAAGTAGTAATATAATAACAATTACATAAGCTGAAAGGCTGAACCTTGAATGCTATGTCATCGAAAACAGATTATTAGGAATTTTTTAAAAGTGAGACATGCATAATTAAATAGAGCATTAAATTTTAGGAAGAATAATACAAATTTCATCTAAAACTATAATTAAATAAGAGAGTTATGACTAATAGAAAGAATTTATTTCATTGATAGGAAAACAGATGTGAGATACCATAATCATAATAATTTATTATAACAGCTTAATAATACTAGCCTCAGAACAAATTCTTATGCTAAATTAAGTAGAAAAGAAAACTGAAACCTTTAAGTAATATAACTCTATGGGAGAACTAAAATTCTTTAAAGTTACTGAAAAATAACAACAACAAAAAAAATCATTCCTCAAATGTTCAGAAGTTAATAACAGCCAAACAAAAGGTTTAGGAATAAAGTTTTCATAGATTAAAGTATTCAAAATAATCAGTTCTTTAATACAGTAAAGTTTCAGGGAAACTGGAACAAAAATATTGATCAGGGATTCTAAAACTTTTGTGTCCCGACAGTAAAAAAGGTATATAAACCCACCATTTTGTTCCTCCAGGATCAGTGAATATGTGTCACTTTATTTTGTGATAGTGAAGTAGAAATGCTTAGAAGTTTATCCATCGTATAACTTTTCAGGACTAAACAAATTTTAGTAAAGTCGAGATGTCTGGTGATATAAATGTTAGGTCACTAAAAGGAACTTAGATATTCTCAAGGTATCAAACAGTTCTTTCAAGCTTGCTATAATGGTGTTAAAATTTATGTTACTATTGCAAGAGTGAATTCTTCATCTCAGTGTATTTTTGTTTGGAGAGTAACTTGAAATCTTCAACTAATGATTTAGGAGTCCAATGCAATTTTAGAAAGTGTGCTATGTGAACTGATACCAGTTTTAAAATTCTAACACTTTGAACAATATATTAAGTAATGACTTTTAATTCTTTGAATCACTTTTAACTGTTATCTCTTGGATGCAAGCAGATTGATGACCGAATTCAGATTATGAACCATGCAGAGACTTGAATAGCTATCAACTTACACATTTCATCCACGGTTATAGCTAATGATAGAGAACTAGCATCTCCCCCTGTAATGCAAGAACTGATATCCTGACTGATAAGTGAGAAAGAAAACGTTAGTCTGGCCCGCGTAACAGTCAGACAAAGAGAAGGTTACAAAGCAGAGAATGCAAGCCTGCAGAGTAAGGAAAAGTTAGGAGGAGTGTTATGACATAGTAGTTAGATAAATCTCTGGTGTACTAGTGAAGAAGAACACATGACAGCAAAGAATGATTGTGATTGGCCAAGAGAACCAGGAGCAGTGGTCAGCCACGATTAATCACACAGTATTAATCATGTCAGTCAAGATGTGAAGTCTGGTGATTGTAGCTTCCATGCATTCAATTGATGCGTTATGAATCCACAAATATCGGGTGAACATGTGGTGGATCCATGCCAGGAGTCCTCATAGACATTGAATAGCATCAAAAGAATGTTTGTTGGTAAAAGTGTGAGCCATTAAATCCTCTTTCTGGTTGTAACAACCTGCAAATAATTTTGAATCAAGTGTCCATTATTAAAAGGTTAAGTGAACATGTGTCTGATCTTGATGGGAAACTTTAAGACTTGAATAAACTGCTTATAACTGCAATATAATCCTCTCAGGTGTCCAGATGGATGGTGTTGTATACACAAAATATTTCAACAGCTAGCTCTGCTGTCTTCATCAGGTGTCAGGTCTCTTTTACTTGTCACAAGCTGAGCTGGCTGTCACTGCCTAGACACCTGACAACTGATGAAGACAGCAGACACCTGACAGGATTATATTGCATCAGTGTGCCAGGAAAGTATCCACTCACACAAGCTTATAACTGTATTATCAGTGTTTCGTGTACATTATTTCAAACGTCCATATTCCTCTTCAGTAAACTATTTGAAAGAGCAAACTGTGTTTCCTGTGTCTCATTGTGGGCATTAAAATAATAATATAAATCTAACCGAACAGCGAGACAACAACAATTCGTTACACTCCCTAAGTCAGTTGTATAATTCCAATATCCTCCATTTACTAAGTGGGCATTGATTTGATCACATCTTACCTTGTTAAGTGTGACATCTACTTGTAAGAGTAAGGTTTTACCCAAAATATTGCATTACATATGATCATCTCTTTTACATTCTTAGTTCCCAGCCAAGGTCATCTATGGCAAATATTAGTTTGAATTTCCTTATCTTTCCTTAATTTCAACGTCTTAACGTGCTAATATTACTATATTGTAAATTCGAATGATTGGGAAACTGTTCATATTATCGAAGATGATAGAGAAAAGTGTTGTGATGCTTTAAGCATATAATCCTAATTGCTATAAACTAAATAAAGTAAACTTAAAAATAATCAAAAAGGAAGTTTTCGCATCATGTGCTGCACAGCTATGCTAGAATTTGCTTCTATACATGTAACTGGTCTTTTTCTAATGGGCTTTCTCTCTTCTCCCGTTATCAGCGTTATATGCTTTGTAACCGTACGAGTGGTGTTTGATCTTGCACCCATTAAATGCATTTTTACATTTTGAAAACCATTTCCTTTGGACAAGATAGACAGATAGTGGCGAACAGTTGTTTTCAGCTGTTGATTTTCTACTGTCATTGCCTCATGGTGTAATTTCAGTGCAGCAGATTCTAGAAAAGCTTGATTGTATTTTATCCAAAAATGTTCCATTTTGGAGTAGGTGAAGAATTCCTAATTCCGAGAACAAACATTATAAAACAATATACGTAACAACCACAGAATGCTAATTACAAATATGTAACATCATAAATAATAATCAATGACCATTTTTTAACACTCCACAGTTAAATGATTCTGGAAAGTGATAATTGGACAGACCTTTGTATAAGGCTCATTGATTTCCTCTTTTGCTAATAGGTCAAGTTCACTTTTTTCACTTGAAGTTAAAAATGTATTGCCAAAAGGAACAACTTTCTCTCTCTCTGTTTCCAGTTTATTACACAGTCCAAACAATACAAAAATCTGCTCTGCTTTTTTTATCAGTAACTGCAAATTCTGAAAAAGAAACACCATTACACAACTTGTTCTCTGAGTAAAACTCAAACTACAAACAATAAACTAGGAACACTTAATTAAGCGTATTGTATTATGTATATATTTTTATTTATGATCTGTATATGTTACCTAAGTAATTAAATGAGCAATATCCAATATAAGCAGAAACAATATATTAAACTAGTTTGATGAACGTGTGCAATTTACGGTATCATTATTATAATTAAAAACCTTTCTTTAAGATGAAGTTCAATGTCTAAAATTTGCATTGTAATATGGAACTGGTACTGGCCTGGGTATTTCTGTTTAAAATAAACTGTTTAATTGTGATATTTTGAAATCTGGTGAACATTCTTTCGTAGCAACTATTTATCACTGAACATTCACTTAACATTACTAACTTTGATTTTCCATTGTCGTGAATGGCAGCAAATGTATTGTTAAATGGCAGTAAAGCTACAAGGTGGAGATAGAGATAAGAATGCCTACAAAAATCATACTATGTGATCTTTTGAAATCTGGTGAATGTTCTTTCATAGTAACCTTTTAGTGACAGACATTTAAATTAGTAATCCTCATGAATTTCCCGGATCCCGGCCATATTTACTTACAACTCTGAAGAAAACCTTACCCAGGAACCATCAGTATTACCAGAACTGAGAGGAAGGGAGGGTGTTGAGACACTGGTTGATAAGGATGGACAAGAAGTTACGAAGAATTTGAAAAAGGCAGAGATTTTAATTAACTGGTTTAGTGAGAGCATTAGGGACAACGAATCAGAAACAGGTGGTTCTAAATTGGATAATGAGTTTAACAAAACAATTAGAAATGAGCAGACCATATAATTTGAAATTCATCCTGAGGATATCATGACGGAAATAAGAAAGCTGAAAAAACTTAAATGGGTTGGTGTAGATAATATTACTACAGATATCTTAAAAATAGCAGAATGTGACATTGTATCTTATGATGAAATATTATTTAAATTGAGTCTTGATACTTGCTGCTTACTGGAGGATTGGAAAAGTGTGATAGTAGTGCCGATACATAGAGGAGGGGTGAGAAATAGAGTCGAAAATTACAGGCCAATTCGCTTGACATCAGTGGTAGGTAAATTAATGGAGAGATTGATATGCAACAACATCAGAAATATATGTGAGCAGTGTAAGTGGTCTTCAAGTAGGCAACATGGCTTTAGGCATGGATATTCATGTGAATCTCAGTTGGTGGGATATATGCAAGATATTTCGGATGAAATGAACAAGGGAGGTCAAATTGATAGTGTAGCACTAGATCTTTCAAAGGCTTTTGACAGAGTGAGCCATAAAATGGTAGTAAATAATGTAAAATCTATTGGAGTGAATCAAAAAGTGATTTGCTGGATAGACGAATTTTTGAAAGGTAGAAAACAGAAAGTTAAGGTAGGAAATGTGGTATCAAAAGAAGTGGAAGTAAAAATGGGAATACAACAGGGTAGCATATTGGGACCATTGCTATTTATTATTCTAATGAATAATTGCATTTATTGTTTACTATCATAAATTAGATTGTTTGCAGATGACATAATGCTATATAAAAGGATCAAAATGGTTGAGGATTGTGTAAACAGTTGCAGGGTGATCTGGACAGGATGTCTAGTTGGGTTGGTAAACATGGAATGAAGATAAATGCAAAGAAGAGTCAGCTTATTAGATACACAAATAAAAAACTAAAGGTTTATTATGATTACAAGGTGGGGAAATAATTGCTTATTGAAGACTTGAAATGTAAATATCTTGGCATCACATTTGATAACAAGCTTAACTGGGCAGATCACATTGGACAGGTAGTAGCAAAAGGTTTCAAAATTCTGCATTTGTTGGACAGAGTGATGAGGGGATGTAAGAGAGAAGTAAAGGAATTGGGTTACAAAACTTTGGTCAGGCCATTGCTTGAATATGGTAGTGTAGAATGGGACCCACATTTTGAGTATCAAAAACAGGAGTAGGAGAAGGTGCAAAGAAGGGCTGCTAGATTTGTTTCTGGAAATTATCACAGAATGCAATCAGTAACAGATATGATAAAAGAACTGGAATGCGATTCATTGGAAGACAGCAGGAGGGTGAAGAGGGTCATGGGAGTGTACAATGCGTATATTGGTGATGAGACATGGAAAGATATTTGTGTAAGAATTGAAAGTAATGCATGGAAGAGAAAAGATGACCTTGACCACAAGCTGGCACTCAATTTCAGGCACAAGGGTGTAGGGAGATTCTCTTTTTTAGGTAAGGGTGTCAGGGATTGGAATAAGTTACCAAGAGAAATGATGAATAATTTGCCAAAAATATTGAAAGAATTTAAAGTTAAAATTTGTAAAGGGTAAATGTAGGTGGATACAGAAAAGGGAGAAGATGGGTATTTAGGGAAATTGCCACCAGAGCATTCACTCCATTGCAATTTAATTTTATTTTATTTTATTCCCTCCATAGTCTAAACTATTCTTACAATCTGTGATATGTCTTCAAGCGATCATGGGATACTGAATAGTGTTTTCTGAAGGCTCTGGCAGAGTAGCGAGGACTTGTGTGGGTTAACACGAAGTAAAAGGCTGGAAGCATACCCATCAACCAAATTATACATTCCCCGACTCAAATAATCTCATTACAACTACCCTTGGTAATTTATTCCAATCCCTCACAGCCTTACCTGCAAATGACAATTTTCCCACTGCCTTATTGAGCGAATGGTCATCTTTTGCTTTCCTTACACTACTAATAATTTGTTTGACCAATATCCCTCCCAGCCCTATCACAAACATATGACTTGTACACTCCCAGCACACTCTTCACCCTGATCCTGTCTTCAAATTACTCGAAATCCAGCTCTTTTCCATAACATTTACTGACTGGGTGCCACAATAATTTCCACAAACAAATTTAGGAGCTCTCCTTTGCATGCCCTCGAATTCCTGTATCTGATGTCCATTATGTGAGTCGCTAACTATACAACCATATTCAATCAATAGTCTGACCAATGGTTTGTAACCCAATTATGTCACTCCTCTGGTACATCCTCTCATCACCCTCTCCAGTAAATGAAGGATTTGGTAATCTTTTCCTACTGTAACAACTATCGCTGAAGTGGGGTTGTCACTTACAGCAGCTTGTCTTAACTATGATCGTGTCTGGTACCCTTAACTGATTCTATTTACAGTCGCCAATCCCTCGTAATTACCGCAAGGGATAAAGGTATGTTCTTAAAATACAACTTCAGACTCCCTGATTAATTCCAAATTATATATTTTGCAAAAGTTCTTACATAGACTCGGTACCAGTGTAGGCCTAATAGAAAAGCATCATGTAAGACCCAAGGCTCATACTGGGGCTGAGTATAGCCTTAGTCCCTCAACTTACCCTCTTGATTATTACTCACAGTTCTCTGTAAAACTTACGAAATAATTTTGAATTGACCATGTAGCCTGGATAGTTCAACTTGAATGCTTGAGGTTGACCCACAAATATTGAAAAGGTTATCAGTTAACTACGAAATAACAACAGTTCACTTTCCAAAATCTTCAAATTTATTCAAGAGAAAACCAAAAGTTCAAAAATAGCATTCTAAAAGTTGAATTGGCGAATCGAACATACATTTCCAAAAGTTTGCAAGTTGTGGAGAGATGTTAAAACCGACCGAACCCATGATGTAAACTCTACCCGTTCATGTTACTAAATGCACCACACCCCGAAGTCCCAAGATGGCCGACTTGGTAGCTTTCCCATAACCGTTCTTCTACCAACCACACAAACCGTTACACAGCCTATACGCACATTTCAGCTCAGCTCCCAAATGAATAAAGATGGCCGTTCCTCTGCGCAGCAGGTTATATAGGCTCTCTGACGTCACGGCAAAAACACAGCTTCTGCTACCACTTTGAAAAATTAGGTCCGAGCTAACACGGTAACCAAACGGATATATGGAAATTAAAAGATGACAGTATTTAGACTTTTTTAATAGGGAAATAACGGATATGCATTGAGTAATATTAAGCATTTAGTTTTTAAATCCTAAGCGTATGAGGCAACTACTTTCTACTCGGGGGAATTACTATTCTTCTCGAAGTTGTAATATTTCGTCATTTCAGCTAAATCACAATTTATCTAAATAATATTAGTATCAGCGTGTTCCCCCAAAATTCCTGAGTTTTTTGGTGTAACTTTCATTAGGATTGCTGCGCGGATAGTGGTATTACAGTGTTGACCAGATTTACCAAAAATGCTATGTGTGTTTTAATTTAATAACTTTACTTCTGTTGTTTTTATGGAAAATGTAAAATTACCACAATATTTTCTGGGTTGAAGTACGTATTCTGAAAGTTGTTTCATCTCTGTATCTAATTTTGATCAGCTGCAATAAATTCCTAAACTGACCGCGTGGTTTCGTTGTAAAATAATTCCTAAAACCTTTATAGAATCTGTTCTACTGCATGGAATTGATTGAAATTAATATATGTGATATTAGATTTTGAGGTCTTTCAGGAAATCTACATTTTATTCCGAAAGCTTTCTAGGATTTTGTGATAAAAATGTTAAAAGTGAAATGCGCCTAACGAAGTGTTAAAAAAAATTGATTTAAATTATTTATACGTCCAGAAACTATATTTATATTTTAATTGCGTTATTACTTCTTTAAAACTACTTTAGGCTATTTCTTTCGAAAGTGTGCAAAAACAGTGAAATACCAAATATTAGAAATCTATCGTGTGGTGAACTGAATTATTATGGATTATTACCTTTCAGGTTAGTAGGAAGTTTTTATATCATTATAGGAAGTTAATTTAGCTGCTTTATTAAATGTTGAGCTACTTTATTGCTCTTAAATCGGTTTAGAAATGACGAAATGCTCCCAAAGTAGAAGCTCATAGTTCCAAAACTGAATTATTGAAGATTATTTTATTTTAGGTTGATTTAGAGTTTGTTTACTATTATCCAAAGTCTATATACGGCTTTTATTAAATACTGGCAGTCTTTACTGCATTTAAATTGGTTTAGAAATGTTGAAATTAACCTATCGCAAAGTTTGTTATTTGGAAATTGAATTTATGGGAATTAACCTATTTCCTACCAAGATAATGTTTTCATACTGTTATAGAAAGTTTATTTAGGTCTTTTATTAACTTTTGAATACCTTTACTGCTTCTAAAAGAGGTTATTTAGTCTGTTTGGTTACAGTATCTGCATGCTATATAAAGCTTCACTCTCCTAACCTATACAAGCCACGAAACTATCTGTTACTAAAGAGTGAGCTTTCCCCCTTTATGCCTAAAGGTGAGGAGCTAGAATTTGCTAAAATTCTAAGGTTCTTACAATCAGACTTCTATCTAAAATAAATAATTACAGGTTAAACCATCCTCTCACAGTAAGTAACTTCCTCATAACCCCTAGATGCAAGTTAAAAGTTCATCTCGAAGGAAGATTGATCCCGCACCACTGTAGCATCACTACTAAAAACTTTCTACATCTCCGCAACTGACCAATTACTGCCTAGGCTAGCGGTGGCTCCTTATATTCATATTGTGCCAGCTGACTCAGCAGACGCTTGATATGACAAAGGGAAAACTTATTTTTATTCTGATCATTCTGAAATTTTGATATATTGTGAAGCATATTTTAAATATCAATTTTAGTTATGACAAGTTTTATCCTAGGATTTATGGATTTCGAGTTAAAGTTGTAAAAGCTGTAATCTGTCATCATTCCTACAATTTGTTAGTCTGTGAAATGATTCTGTTGTAAAAATATTCTATAAAAATTTCCTCAACTTTTGACATATAGCACATCTAGATCCCAAATGTATTGATAGTGAAAATCAACTTGGACTACAAGTGCAAAAAACTTTAATATGGATTATCTCCAAATATATTAGTGCTACCGATCTGTAATATATCTCAAACTTTACTAAATTCGATTCTCTATCTGATGGTAATATTATTTCCTCATTATCGATTTCCCTTAATGCTAATCCTTTGTTTCCAAAATGATGCTTTGTTGCAGAAATTATGTTCAAGCCCTAATTTCCCTTTTACAGCTTATAAATTGTCAGAATCTTTATGTAAATCACTCCATGTGTTCAGTGAAAGCTTCTCTTTAACCTAAATGTTATTTCTGTGCCCTCAGATCTGTATGTCCGCAGAAATGTTGAATTGCAAAGTCAGCAAAATCTCTCATTTTGTCTAAAAAACATACTTTCCTTTTAGTTATTGCCTCTATCCTTTCATATGTTGTGTATTATCTCATGCCAAACATTTTGTGCTCTGAATCTGAGCTGTACCATGAAAATTAGTTGAAAAAAGTTTCTTGTGCAATATTTTCCATTAGCTTGCAAGATCACCAATCTTACGATATCTCCTTAATATGTTTTTATAAAATGCAAATGTTAGATCTAATTTGAATTGTCATCTCGCTTTACACCTATGAAAATGAATAGCTCATACTCTCCTTACTAACTTGTTTTCTGACTCTCAAACTACTGGAAAATGCTTCTATCTGCTGCACTACCAGCTGCACAGTGTATCTTGTCAAGTTTATTATCAAATATTATGCCAAGATATTTACTCTTCAAGCCATAAACAAGCAATTCTGTCACAATCCAGTAATCATAAATAACCTTTTTTTTTATCTGTGTACCTACTAGTTTGACTCTTCTTGGTATTTATCTTCATTCTGGTGTACTCAGTTAGACATTCTATTCAGGTCACCCTGCTCAGCTGATCACAGTCGTCTACCATTCTGATCCTATCAGAATCTATTGTCATCTGCAAAACAATCTAAATACTGACTGCAATTCATCAACACAATCATTCAGCAGTATGATTAACATAAGTGGTTCCAATACACTACCCTGTAACACTTCCATATTTACTTCCACCTCTTTTGTGTTTTGATACTCCATTCTTATTCTAACTTCCTTTCTGCTTTTAAAAAATTATTTCACCCAGCAAGTCATTATTACATCCACTCTAGTTACATTCAACTTATTAAAAACATTGGTATACGAGGAACCGATCTGAAATTATTTAATAGTTTTCTGTGTAACAGAACACAAATGGTACGAATTGGAGACATCGTAAGCACAGTTGCAGAAGTCAAAGTAGGTGTTCCACAAGGAACAGTACTAGGACCATTTATTTACCTTGTTTACATAAATAACCTCTGTAAACTAAATCTTAGTCCAAAAATCACTTCTTATGCTGATGACACAGTTGTGACTGTTACGCGTAACACTTGGGAAGACAACTTCACTGCAGCTCAGGAAGCCTTAAACACTGTTCAGCAATGATTAAACCATGACATTCTAACTTTAAGGAGACACAGTCACGAACAGGCAAAAAAAAATCAAATTTTTCTTTTTAGACTTGTTCAAAGCTCCAATTATTTAGCTGAAAATGCCGTTTGTTTCATGAAAATTTGCCGATTAGATTCGGAGTTATTAATTTTTCTGTGATGCGTCGTAATAGTGTGTCTGAATTGTAATGTACATTAGTTTCTTGTATGTAAAACTTTTAATACGGTTTTTTCTCAAAAGTACATTTTTGATCTTCTCGTACACGTTTCTCAAAACCTAAGACTGATAAAGACATCATACTTTCAGCATCTCTTGTTAATAATGCAATGATTAATCAAATAAAAAATGGGACCTATCGTAACAACAAGAACAAAATTACAAGCTCCAAGATATTTATAAAAGTTATTATTTTTTTGTCTTTTAGAACAAAAAATTATTACTCATAAACTATATAAAATTTGTAGATGATGTTTCATCTGTATACTACAAAAATTTCAGGTCTGCTTCTACATTAGTTTCTGCAGAAAGTGTACCTAAAGTTTGCTTGTTTTAACATTGATTTCTTATGGAAAGTCCTTCGCGACTGTGTCCCCTTAAATGAAAACAAGACCAAATTCATTTGCTTTACACACAATGTAAAAACACAACCACCGGACCATCAAACTCTGATACTCCACAAACCAACATGCAATACTCACACAAAATGTAACTGCGTCAAAATACAGAAAGCAAAAAACATTATATATCTTGGCATAGAAATAGACTGTAATTTTCGTTGGAATCTTCATGCATCAAACTTAGTTGCTAAACTACAAAAGCTTATTTATGTATTTTACAGGATAAGAAACATTCTCCCAATCGAAGCATTAAGAACTATTTATTTCACCTTAGTACAAACACCCCTACAATACGGTATAAACAGCTGGGGAGGGATACTTGATACACACTTGGCTCAGGTCAACAGATGCCAAAATTGCATTCTGAAAGTGACGTATAAAAAGCCATACACTTTTCCAACCTGTGAGCTGTATAAACAAAGCATGTTGCTCAATGTCTGTCAGCTATTTGTTCAAATAATGGTCGTGTACATACATGCCAATATAAAAGCCTTCAACACTAGTGACCTACACTTAAACACTAGAATGCAAAAAAGAAATGGAGCACACATCCCTCGCCGAAACACTCTACTAGGACAAAGACATCCAAGCTGCCTTGGTACAAGCATTTATAATAAATTACCTGCAGATGTTACCAATAAATCAAAGCTTACCATGAAGAAATATGAATTCACTTGGCTTTTTGATAACTATGACTTATTAAAAGAAACAAATAAATTTTCATCACTTAGTTTAAACAATATGTAGGTCTTAAATATTACCTTACTACCAAAATTTTTTTACAATGTCCAGGTACATGGAACTGATTAATCTATATTATAATTGTATATTCCTAATATACTAATATTGATTATTGTTTATACACAAACATGTATAGATTGTCCAATAGATCTTAAGTCACTGTAAATATCCATAATGTAACACTTGAAGCCCACACACAAGTTTCGCCTTATGTGGGATTCACAGTATAGCCTTACGATACTCAATACCACATTAAAATTGTATAATTGTTCTAGTCCTACGCTATCAACTTGGCCTCCTTTGTCCAATTCATCTGAAGTATTTTGCATTTAGTCCGCCTTCTGAGATTCACACAAACATCCTTGCCTGAAGCCAATATGCAAAGTTCCTCACAGACCTTTGTTATATAGTTGCATATAATTACCTCCATTACTTTTCATATCACTGATGTAAAACTGTTCATCTCATAATTCAACCAAATTTGCCGACCATCATTTATAAACTAGTACTATTATCACTTTTTTCCCAGTCCTCTGGTAAGCAGCAAAACTCCAGATTCATTCTAAATAATATTTCTAATGTACATATCATATCCAACTATATTTAATAAATCTTCAATGGCCCCTTTGTGCTTTTTTTAGATTTTTAGTTCCTTCGTGTTTTACAGTTTCTTCATTTCTACTTATTGGTGTCTCTCCTCTGATTTATTCCCTCCCATCCAAGGATAATAGTCTGTAATGGTCTCATTAAACTAGTCACTCAATAGCTTTGCTATTTTCAAATCATTAGTAACTTCTTGTACATTGTCATCTACAATTTTCTGAATATCTCCCATTCCCCTTCATTTCAGTTTCTATACACACCAAAAGAAATTTCTAGATCATCCTTCAGTGGTACCCTGGCATCTATTATATTCTTCATAAACCCATGTCTAACTTCCCTCTTTGCTGTTACTAATCATTTGTTTACTTGTTTTAGGTATTGCCTATTGTCTTGCAGTCGCTTAACTATGTAGTTTACTTTTCTCGCTATCCTCATTAACCTCCTCACTTCCCTATTGTAATATATAGTTTCCGAACTTCTCTTTATTTTATGTTTTGGAATAAATATTTCCTCACCTTTTTTATTCTATCCTTGAACTCTTCCCTCATATGAATCACAGTTAGTTAGCTAAGTGTAAAAAATTTCAGATGAATTTGAATAGTTGGAAGGTTAACACTCGATTTATTATGGGAATTTGACAGAAAATAGTGGTATACAAGGTAAAAACTATTTATGTTGATGAAACAGTTACTTGCTGGGTGGGGGAGCTCTTTAAAGGTAGAGTATAAATGGTGAGGGTAGGAAATTCAGTATCAAAATTGGTTGCATGTGGAGGCTAGTGTATTTGGACAACAGCTGTTAATTATTCTAATGGGTTATTGTGCAGGTTGTTCAAAGTTAGGTTTCATTGCAGATGAGGTAATTCTATATGGAAGGATTTATAAGCTAAAGGACAGTGAACAACAACACGATGATTTTAATAGGATATGATATTGTGTAGGTCAGTATGAAATAAAAATAAAGGTCCAAAAAGTTAAAATTTTGAATTATTATCCGGTGCAAGGAGAATTGCTGATTCAAGGCATGAATGTTAAATTTCTTGGCATCATAATCTGGCAGTAGACACAATTGGGGCAGGGGACACATTGCTGAAGTTGTAGGAAGATGTTTCAAATGCCTGCATTTACTGAATTGAGTTTAAAGGTGATGTACCAGGGAAGTGAGAGAATTAGGATAGAAATCCTTCATCAGTTCATTGCTTCAATATGCTGGGACAGTATAAAAAAGAGAGAGAAGGAGAAACTAGATTCGTTTGTGAAAATTAATATAGGATAGTCAGCATTTGGAACGGATGTTTCACTGCAATGAATCCAATTATTATTTTGCACAATCCTTATTGTGATCTGCAATCCCCTTTTAATGTTTCATCAGCTTCAGGTTTTTTTTTTTGTTTTCTCCCACCACATATTTGTATTCAGTATTTCTTTGGTTACCTATTTTTATCCCCTCAGCAAAAGTCTCTCTCTTAAAGAAGATTCAGTACTCACCCCATCATATTTGTTAGCAGGTTCCCTTACAGATCTTGCCCACATATCCCTTTTCCTTTCTGTTAATAATGTCTAGAGGAATAATCCCTATTGCAGACATCATACTTATTTCAAGCAACATTATTCTGTTTACCTGCCTCACACCTGGGTTCAAATATGGTCTGACTCAGGACCTGCATCAATTCCACCATGGTATGCCATGCCTCCTTCACCTCTTTCCTCTCTACTATTTCCACATCCACCATTATGGCTACCACTTTTTGTAACATAACCACAGAGTTAAATAATTGTATTCTGATGGAGTACATGCTCTGGTGTCAATTTTCCTAGTCATCTAATTACCCATTTCTTATTTTTTATTATTATTATCTTATACACTTTGAGTGTTAAATTCCTCCAGCCATCTACTTTTGCCATTTATGAATTTTAATATTAAATTTTTCAGCATTTTATTAAATTGTTCATCATTTTACCTTGGTAGTTTATTCAAATCCCTAGCACCCTTAGTCACAGAAGAAAATTTTCCCACTCCCATATGCATGAAATCAAGTGTTAACTTGTGACACAGTCATGTTTTCCTTTCAATGAACTACTACTTTTCTCCATCTAATATTCCTCAAAATCTTATTACCAATATATGCCTTGTACAATCCCAGCACTCTCATCATCCTAATCCTGGATTACAATAACTCCCAATCCAGTTACTGTTCTTTTATCATATCAGTTACTGACTGGGTCCTGCAGTAATTTTCACAAACAAATCTAGCTGTTCTCCTTTACATGCTCTTCAACTCCTGTAACTGATACCCAAAATATGGGTCCCAATCTACACCACCATATTCAATCAATTATCTGACAAAAGTTTTGTAACTCAGTTCAATAGCCTGTATTTTACTGATCCTGTGAAAGTAGGTCTTCACCTCTACCTTGGTAAAAATTAGCAGCTGAAACATTTCATCCTACATTTCACACCCAAGCCTAAATTCTCAGAGGCTTTCTGAATGTTACCTGTGCCTTACTCATTTATAATGGCAATTATCCCATTTTTCCCCATTATTTCTTTATTGGATGATATTTTACAAGATACACAAAAGATGAAGACAGATGGGCATATCACAAGCTTGTACAATTTTATATCTCTAGAACTAGTATTTGTATCCAATCAACTGCACTGACTGACACTTCGTATATTTCCGCTATTGTCCTTTATATGCTTGAAGAGGACAGTCAGAAAAAATGTGGTGGATTGTTTGTATGATGGGTCCACGGTCACAATTTGCAGAGTCTATCCAGCCCTATTGTGTAACAAGTAGCCGCATCTGCCTTGTCCTGTTTGAATCCAATTGATAATTCTCCATTGCCATTAGAGGAGACCGAATCCTTGAAACTGTAGGCTGAAGGCTCCTCAACTAGATTATTGTTGGCTACTGATAACTGCTCCCACTGAGATATCCACAGCTTGTTGATTTTGGAAGATGATTCTGTAAGATATTGCTGTGCATCATGGCAGTTTCCTCAATTTCAAGCTTTAGTGTTTTGTTTGAGTAATGTATTGATAGATAGGCAGCTGAGGGTTCTTGAGAATGTTTTGCCAGACCTTCAGGAGAGCTTCTGATCTTCTTAGTGCTGGAGATGGAATGTTATATAGCACTGGAAGACATACAGTGTTTCTACTCTGAACGCATCCCATAATTATCCGCATTGCCTGATTGAGTTACAAGTCTACCTTCACTGTGTGTGCACTGTTGATCTATGTCAGGCAGCAGTATTCAGCAACAGAGGTAAGGCTGTGGATCTTAGGACATAGGCAGTGGCTCCTCCTGAAGAACCTGCAAGCTTTAGAAGAATATTATTTCTTGTTTTGACATTAGCAGCCACATTTGAGAGATGCTGCTTGAAAATCAGAGTGCTGTCTGGTGTTATACTCAAATATTTTGGTGTGCTGCAATATGCCAAGAATTAGCCTCTGAATTTGACTTCTGGAGGTCTTTTACGTAAATGAAAAGTTGTTTTCTGAGGATTTAGATGAAGGCACCATTTCTTGAAGTATGGCAATCTAACACCAATCCTGATCTGGTTTTTGTTTCCACAGATGAAGGAAAAGCTTTATACCACACAAGGAAGATCCTTTAGTATTTTCCAAGAAACCAATACAGACGTGCAGCAATGAGTATTGGTATTGTTACCAGATCCATTCATAAACCGAGGTGGAACTTAAACAGGGAAAACTGAGACCAATGTAGCTCCAAGGTAGATAGTAACTTGCGATGGATAACCTCAAAGACAAAAAAACTACAGGTGATGTGGAGGTATTGTTAACCCTGCAGCTAGACAAAACATCCCTCGAGGATACAGAAACAATACATTCCATGCTGGGACAAATCCACCCATATTTTGTATGAAAATTATCAAAAAATTTGTAACCACAAAATAGAAAAATGAATATTAGAAAAACTGAATGAAGGGAGGAAACAGAAATGGAAAGAACTAACTTCTAAAATGAGCTTTACTCACTCCAGTGGAAATGCATGGACTCTCCTTAGAAAAATCGGGGCAGCATCAAACATGTGCAAGGAAAGCCATGAATTACACCAAGTGAAATAGAATTACACATCAAAACAAGAGCTGATAAAGTCCCAGTATATCCCACCATGAAGAAATGGATGGAGAGAGATGGTTGATATGGATAACAACTTCCGAAATAACCCTACTCTTTCTCATCCATTCAATCAAAAATATTGAGAAATCCATCAAAATGCTATAAATGAGGAAGCTTAAGATGGCTTTTTCCCAGAATATCTTGGCAAGCAGGGAAGAACATGGCTCAAGAGCTTCTTCAGTGTTATTCTGGGATCATCTCACCACAATTTAAGATGGCTCACATCTTGCAGATCCTCAAATCAGGCAAACCAATAGATGATGCTTCAAGCTATCAATCCATTGCTCTATTTGGTATTTGCTGTCATCCTTAACAGTATTCAAGGAATAATCAATAACATATCATCAACATACCAGGCACGTTTCAGACTCAAATGGATCTGTTGTGAACAAGTAGTAACACTGACATCATATATTGAGGCTGGATTTCAGAAGAAGTTGAAGACATCAATAGCTTTTGTCGATCTAAGAGTGGCATATGTTATGGTTTGGCTGGATGGACTACTACTTAAACTTAAAAGCATGTACTCTGCAAGAAACTAACATCACTCTTGAAGCAAACATGCTGACAAACTGATATTTGGGCAAAAGGCAAGTAAGTCATTTACAATAAAAATTGATTACCTCAGGGATGAGTATTGGCTCTATTGCTCTTCAAATTGTGCACCTATGACTTGCCTAGAACAGCCGGCAATAAATTCTGCTACACTGACAACTTAGCTAACACACTGCCACACTAGAAGAAGGTGAATGCACTCCCTTAAATGACTTAGAAACCTTGAATATGTACTATATGAAGAGGAGACTTTGTCCAATCCCTCTGAAAACAGAAATATGCACATTACACTTGAACAACAGAACAGGATACCAGCAGCTCTAAGTGAACTACTGCCAACAAAGAGTGAAACATAATTTCTACCCTAAATATCTTGGCATCACCTTTACCGTTCCTTAACATTCAAAAAACATCTGGAAAACACAAGTTAGAAACTTAAAACATGGAACAACATGAAGAAGCTAGTAACCACTCTCACAAAGGTTTACCCTGTTGCTGAGTACTGTGGTCCAGTGTGGCAATGTAGTGCTCACACTACAAAAATTGACTTCCATTTGAATAAGTGTATGAGAGTAATAATAGCTGGCACAATAAAATCCCTAGTTACATATCATCAGCAATATACCACCTCTAGAGATAAGACATCAAGGAGCAATGGCACGTGAATGGATAAAACAACATCATCCTGATCATCCACAGGATCTCCCAATCCATGAGGTCCTAAGTGACCTACACCCCCACTTGTCTTAAATCCAGAAATACAGAATGGCATGATGTATTTGACTTCAATGTCAAGGAAAAATGGTGACAAAGCTGGAACTCTTCATCTGTGAAACATCCAGATATTGAAGATCATACAATTGGACTTCTGGAATTCCATCTTAAGAGAGACCAGTGGGTCAAACTAAATCACCTAAGAACAGGCCACGCCATATGTAACACCATGCTCTACAAGTGGATACTTCAGGATTCTCCTGTTTGTGACTACAGAGCTCCTTCCAAGAATGTGGAGCATATCACCAAGGTATGCCACCCAAAGGAAGTACGATGGGTCATTTCAAGATATTTCCAGTGCTGCAACTTCTTTTATAGAATGGCTGCAATGACTGGATATCAGTTTGTGAATGCTACCAACGTTCCTGTAATTGTATGTATCATAGATATTTATATGTAGTAGATTAGTTGCTTATCCATACAACAATTAAATATATAAGACGTCTAGTATTTCCAGAAGTGTGGATAAAGTTGTTGCTGGATCAGAAAAGTTGGAGTTCTGATTAAACAAACAGATGTCATCAGCACAAATAAATTATCTTGAAGATGTTTCTGGTAAATCAGTAGTGTGCAAATTGAAGAGAAGGGGAGCCAAAACAGATCCTTGAGGTAAGCCGTCATGTAGTGTAAACATTCTGCTTCTATCATTATCAAAATACAGTATATCTGGAAGCACCCATAGTTCAACATGTTGCTAAGTTTTTGACATGGTATAATATTAATGAATTTCAAAAGAAGTCTTTCTCGCTATACACGTCACAGGCAGCTGAGAGATCCAAAAAGGCAGCCACGCTTATTAATTTCATCTCAAACTCATTATTATTATTATTACTTGTTGCTGGATACCAGCTATTTATTTGTCCCATCTGAATAAAGTTACTTTCTTTCCTTTCCGACTCTTGGGGCTGATTGTTCTGTCTGCATCTTAATTGTTTTTCTCTTCTTACTGATCATTTTTCCCTGTTCTGAAATTTTCCCACCTCTTAAAGAAATTGTAAAATATAACATGACAGTTTCTCATTTAATTTCCTTTTACCACATCATTATATTCACCCTCATCACAAAAAAAACCATTTTGTATAATGCTATAATTAACACTAGTCACTATGAGCATACTTATCAGACATGATTTTTCACAATTAACTGGAACAATACAAAAGAAAACATAATTGATGATATGTCTGATGATATTTGTTAGATTTAAGTCATTTTCAAATACCCAGTAAATGATAGAACCAATAGTTTATATCTACCAGCTTAAAAAAACATTCTGGATTTTATAAATCTGCAAATTTACTGAAGTTTAAAATAATTTATTTGATTTTTCAAACCAAATTGTTTATTGTAAAATGTTTCTGAAAAGTGAAATTTGAATTTAAATTAATTTAAATTATTATTATTATTATTGTGACATATATTATTACAAAATTTAAAAAGATTCTTGGTACTCAGCAGGAATATGAGGTATGCATCTCTCTTGAAACATACACAGAAATCTATTCTTGCACTCATATGTGACATGCAGATTAATTTTCTCAAGTCTGCAGCATTCAAGTTCTTGTGCAAAACTGAATCATTTCTATGTTATAGTTTCTTGAAATAACTACAGAAATTATTCCTAAAATTGAATTCTTGTTTACCGATATTGTTTGGAACATTATGCAAAGTCATTCCTTGAGACTTGTATAAGCTGCATGCAAATGCAACTTAAATTGAAAATCGACATCTAGTGCATGGCTATGAGTCAAACATAAATGTAGCTTCAACCTGTGGAACTGGAAGTAAATTGTTTATCACTGGTATGTTGTTATTTTTAATCTCAACCGATACTAATATTTGTTTAAAATTTTCTAATGGTTTGTCTCATTAATACTGTGTTCCAAGTGCTCCAAGTGCCCTTCTTAGTCCAGATTATTACTGAGCATTACAAGACGATCATTCAGGCATAAAAAAATAGGATCAAACCCATTCACAACAGACGATTCTACTTTATTTCTAGAAGCCACTGTGTTAACTGCAGAACATCTGGTTACTAGTACTGCCATTTTTTTTTTAATTTTGCTGATTAAGTTCATGGACATAAAGGTTTTTTCAAAGAATAAAAAAATCTGCACTATATAATTTCTTTGGATCTCACCAGCAGTGGAGGGATTGTAACAACGGACTTGTAGCAGAATCACAAAATTTTCATCAATTTCCTGCTGACCATGACCTGTGGAGTAACGTCACTGAGGATCATTAGTTTCTTTAATAAACTGATCCATCATTTACTCAGTTCTTAATTTTGAGATCAAAATGACAAAATTAAAAAAAAAATGTTTCAACATTTTTTTCTGCTTATACCTTACTGCTAAGTGACAATTAACTGAGACTGGGTGTCTGGCTGGATTGGTAATCAATTGAGCAGGGAGAAATATGAATGTCTTCATTAACCATCCAAAACAACTTGTACTGAGTGCAACTCAAAATTGTCAAGTTTGTGACATTTCAATAATTTTTGCAGCGACTTGGGTTTTTGTTGAAAACCTTTTGCACCATATATTGAAATGCTCATCATCACCATTTTAGGAAAATAATCCATAAAAATCAATTCAAAAATTTTGATATTGCCCTTCTGTGCTGTCAGAGGTTGTTCAGAATCCAAGTGGAATATACAAAAGTTGAAGAATAACATGCTTTTTCCATATCCTCCAAAATCTGATTCTGACCTAGTTTCTGGCTGACCTCACCATTTTTGTGAGCTACTTTTATTTCTTGAGGCAACTTGGGATCTGTTAAAAGACGTTTTTTGAAATGCCTGTCCTCACCTTTTTTCAAAAAAAATAAAAAAATCTGTGCAAACTGATTCAAAATATACAGTTTTGCTCTTCTGCCAATGTCATTTATGTTAAAAGTGGAATAGATAAAAGTTTAGGAATAATGTGCTTAATCACTATGAAAAATGTTTAATCGATCTATTAATTTTTTCTCCCCTAACCAATATCCTCAAAAAATGGTTTTCATCTTTGACTTTGTTTCTGGCAAATCGCACCAGTTTTGTAACATACAAACAGTAACTTTGATTCAGTTCAAAAACTTAGGCAGACTTCAATCAGGATATAAGTTGGATTTACAAAAGTTGAGGAACAATGTGTTTAATCATTATGCAAAATTTTTACTCAATATATTTCTTTTTTTCCATACTGGTATCCTTAAAAACCAGTTTTGATATTTGAACTTGTTTCTGGTACCACCATGTCAGTTTTGTGACATATGAGTAGTTTATGCAACAAATTGGGATCTGATTCAAAATTTTCAGTTTTTGCTCTTCTGCCAATGTCTTAGGTCATTCAGGGTAAACGTGAACTTTACAAAAGTTGAGGAACAATGTGTTTATTCACTATGAACAATTTTAACTCAATCTATTTAACATTTTTTCCATAGCAGTATCTTCAGAAACCAGTCTTAAACTTTGACCTTGTTTGTGGCAGATCATGCCAGTTTTGTAACACACGGGCAGCAACTTGGGATTTTCAAAGTTTTTTTCACCCTTTTTTTTTTTTTTTTTTAGATATTTTCCAGCTCACATTTTCAAAAAATTTCACAAAAAATGAATTCAAAGTTTTCAGTTTTTGCCCTTTTGCTAATGTCAGAGGTCAGTCGGGGTAAAAGTGGAACGTAAGAATGTTGAGGAGTAATGTGCTTATTTACTATGAAAAAATTTAACTCACTCTATTTGACTTTTATTTCTTGAAAAAACTGATTTTAACCTTTCACAACACTGGTCAAGGTCAAACTTCTAATTTTTTCATAACTTCATATCATATTCCATGTATGTGTAAAACATCAAAAAAATCTGTGTAGTACTTTTCGCTTAGTATCTCTTACAAAATAAAATAAAAATATGTGAATTCTTTATGGCGTCTTCCAATGTATGTTGTTTTTAGCAGATTTTAATTAAACTTAACTAGTATCATAGTCTACCAAGAATTTTAGAAATACATTTAGCAATACATGTATAAATATGTATATCACAGATATTGATAAATTAGTACGTATTTATATACAACATCTCAATTTCTGTTAAATTTGACTAAATAATTTTAAATTGACCATGTGCCTGCCTGGAATATTTAACTGTAATGCTTATCGGCTACCACTAAGTTTCTTTGACCCAAAAGCTTAGAAAAGGGTTACTGTTCAAGTTTAACACATTTGAAAAGTCCACTTGTTGAAAAAATTTAAAGTTTATTCAAATCACATTTATAAAAAAACAGCAATTACAGCCAAATAGGCTATCGCATCATACGTTTGCAAAAATTTCAAGGTTATGGAGAGAAGAGAACCAACCAAAAACCCCTTTAGAAAATTTAAACGTCCAGTCATTACTAGTCACTCATCAGAAAATTTAGCATGTTGGTACACCAACCATGCGGTCTCTCAAAGTTCAAATATTCCCGACACACGCACCATACCTAACACAGACTACTTTCACGCAACATTCCCAGAGTAAAGACAAAAGACGAAACAGTAAAGACAAAAGACGAAACCGTAAAGACAAAATACAAAAGACAGCCCCCTCTCCAAGAATCCACATGTATACGGACACTTCTTCAAAATAGTGAAAAATGATTATAGGAGTTGTTCAAACTTTAACTGCGTGTAATCTTGTCTTCATGGTACATAAAAAGTGTTTAGTTAGAATTCTCAAATGATAAGCTTCATTATAAATGAATTTAGTTTAACTAGCATAATGATAAAAGATTCTGAAAGTTAAGTAGGGATTCCCCTATTTCTATCTGAATTTATTCAATTTTTAGGCAGCCCTGCTGGATTGCAAATTTTCGCAGTAAAATTAGTGTTATCATATTCTATAAAAATTTCTGATTCCAGTGATGTAAGTTTTATTACGATCGGTGGTGAAATGGCAAAGTTATGAGTCTAAGAAGATCGGGCTTGGAAACTGTTTAGTAAACCCTTGGTTTCTCGTTCATAATTATTAAAGTGTTCTTTATACCAAAAAAGTGGAGTTATCTGAATGTTTTAACAGTTGTTTTATTTACGAAAGTGGTTTGGTTTAATCGCAATTTAATTTCGAAATTACCACATTGTGATTAGTGACGAAATAATTTTAACGTGTATATAAAATCTGTTCTACTGCATGAAAGGTTCTGAAATTTTTATATGTTATACCAAATTCTACGATCTTTTAGGAAATTTACTTTATAGTTTGAGAAACTACCAAAAGCATATGATAAAAAATGTTAGAAGTGAAAGTGCTCTCGATGAGGTGTTTAAAGTTTTATTTAAGCTATTTACACAACCTGACACTGCAGAATTTTAGTGAATTTATCTTTCTTTTGAATTATTATTATTTTATTACATCAAAATGTGTCGAGAATGAGTGAAATGATCATGTTGCAAAAATCTATCGTTTGCAAATTAGACAATAATGGATTAACCTATTGAAGGTCAGTTTAAAGATTCTTTACTATTAAAGATGTTTATTTATTTCTCATATTAAGTGTTGTGGGTCTTTACTGTTTTTAAAATCGGTTTATTTATTTAAGTTATGTTGCAGTATCAGCTTCTACATGAAATGTTTCTCACTTCCTATACTTGCAATGAAAATCATGTGTATACTGGAAAGCTTACTTCCTTCCTTATTCTTTAAACTAAGTAAACTAGAATTTACCAAAATTGTAAGGTGCTTACAACTAATCAGATATTTATAAATAATATATTTTTTCTAACAATAAATCTATCAAATTTAATATTATTAAAACATTTAAATAACAGGGAGGATGAAGTGTGGAGAAGGGGGAGAAATAATAATAACAATAATAATAATGCGACAAACTCCCCTCGGGTGTCCAGCTGGATGGTGTTGTAAAAACACGATGTTTCAAAAGCTGACTTTGCTGTCTTCATCAGGTATCTTGTAGCTGCCTGTTACTGCCCAAATGACACCAGTCGGGCACCGCAGTGGACCGCAGATTAAGCCAGCGCTTATGGCCAATCAGAGCATATCCGCCAGCACATCCGGGCGGTAAGGAGCAAATGGTGCCAGTAGGTGGCCACAGAGTGGTGCGTATTAAGCCGGCACTCTTGACCAATCAGAATGAGTGGCTCTTCCAGCTGAAGGTATAAAGGAGGTTCGATGGGTGGCCAAGCCAGTAGAGGCAGTAACAGTCAGCTTATGACAGCTACGTGATAGATGATGAAGACAGCAGAGTCAGTTGTCGAAATGTCGTGTTTTTACAACACCATCCTGCTGGACACCTGAGAGGATTTTGTTGCATCGATATGCTGGGAAAGTCTCCACTCACACATCAATAATAATTATTATAATAATAATAAAGAACACAAATCAGATACCAGAACTAATTATATAGGTGGAGCTGTTAGAATTGAAACTGTTAGTTACTCTGTACCACAAAGTTATTATTAATTTAAATGTGAGTCAACATATGCTCCAGTGGCAATTATCTTAGTCATCTAATTATCTGTTTTCTCTTTTATTTTGCAATTATCTTATATAATTTGAGTGTTAAATTCATCCCCCTTTTACTTTTGTGATATATAAATTTTAATTTCCTTCGGCATTTTTGTTAAATTATTCATCACTTCACTTGGCAATTTATTCCAAATGCTGACATGATTACCCACAAAAGAAAATTTTCCCACTCCCTCAAGCATGAAATCGAGTGCCAACATGTGGTGATGGTTATATTGTCCCTTAATTATAATCCATTTTTAAGTAATCATCAGGTTTTAAGATATTTCTAAATAAATAAAAATTGTGATAAAGGTCTAATGGTTTACTAACTCAAAATTTAGTTGAAATGAAGAAAATGTGAATAACTAACTTACTAACAATAATAATAACAATCATAGATTTAAAATCATTAGTTATACATCATATTTCACTTTAGATCACAGTCACTTCTCACATATATCTAAAGTCCATATTAATTTGGAAACAGAAATTGCAAATACTTTAAGGTAGCATAATGCTACGACAAATATAGTGTAATAAATTTAGAGCAATGTTTCTGTTAAGTGGCGGATCTATGAATTTTTTTGAGCTGAGGCAAAAAGTGTGGCATTGCCACGCCTTCAAACATTATCTTGCTGCCCCCATTGTTGCCACCCCAAATGGCGCCCACTGTTATCATGACATTGACACCACTAGGGGCAGTAGTGGAGCTAAAAAACAGGGTAGTCACAGCATAAACTGCCACCCTTCAATCACAATTTTGCCACCCCCCAGAAGTTGCCACCCAGGGTGTAACGTGGTAGGCCTTACAAGCAACTAAAAATGAGAGTGAGAGAACAATCGGTATTGGTTTGTGCAGGAATGCCTAAAGTGATACTGCCTCCTAAAGATAACACTACCAGCAGATGGTAACAATCATATGGATGATAGGCTCAAAGCCATACGAATTTTCTAATAGGAGTTATGCAAAATCTCAGAATCAAAACAAAAAAGCACAGACAAATGAACTTACAGGGGCATGAAAGAAATGCAGTTAATCATTTCAGATACAAGGACGAAAGTAATGAATCAGTGTTTAGAAGTCCAACAGACAGTTACAAATGGAATTTAAAGTAAATATGCCTAGTTTCTCACTAAAGAAAAAAATACAAATCTTAAATAAAATAGATACATAAAAGAAAACTACATTAAATTAAAGCAGTTTTCTTGAAGTTGTTGATGAAAAAATAGCAAAACAATTTGAGGTCATTAGGCTGAGCAGATGTATTTAAAATATAATTTCGAACCAAAAGTTATACCTGCTAGGGGTTTTAGCATACACAAGGTGAAATGGGCAACATAATAAAGACAAGAAAAGTCAAATCTAAACTATGCAGAATTTCAAGGGGACACTCTGATTTAATGAAAACACAATCTTTTAAAGTAAGTTTGACATGGGCCCATCCTATCACATGCGAAAGGTGATCAGAGTTCTTAGCGATTTGAAGATGACTGGTGGCGCAATGTTAAGGGCAAGTAATCGTGGGAACTTTGAAATCCTCCTAAAATCATATGACAAAACACTGCAGAATGGAAATATTTATACTGTTAAGGGTCATCAAATGTCCACAGAAGATCGAATGAAGTTAACCACAAGCTAATTTAGAAATATCTTTGACTGTATTACCTCTCCGATTTGTTTTATTTCACTCTGAGCAATGTTAAACTTCTTCCCCCTCTGCAAGCAGACTAATTTAACTGATTTGGAAAGATTTTAACATTTCAATAAAGTAATCCAATTTTAAATATTTATATATTTTAAATATAATGAAGGAAAACTAGTGAAGTACACTGACTTAAGAGGTGTAAGCTCAAATTAAGTTTTCTTCTAAAGTTAAGAACTCATTTACTATCTGGATAGTACAATTACAAAATCAGTACCAAATAAACCATTCAGAGGAGAATGTAAGGGAAATAAATACAAGATATTAAATTTTTTTACTTCTTTTATTTATTATTAAAAAGCATAGTTTTGTTTAATTTCTGTCTGATTGATGCCTTCTACTTTCACTATGCATTTTTGCAATATTATACAGTATTACCTTCATAACATTTCATTAAGTTTCTTTGAAAGTAAGATAACATGTGATACTTCAGTGAACAAATTCTTAAAATTACATCCCTGCAAATTAGTTTGAAATCATAGTGAATGAATTCATTCCTTCTACATTTTTTAGCAAGTCTGCATATGTGTACAACACTTACTGAGGGATAATGCAATCAAATCTTACATAAATGTTACACAGATTCGATTTTCTTGCTTTTTGTTATGTTCCTCGATGATTCATTTTCATATACTTTGCAATTAATTTTTTTCTGGCAATCACTACTTCATACTTCACAAATTTTACAGAATTTTCTGTGTCATACTTATGGTAATGATGAACATAGTCCTCTTCCTTACTGACTTCCTTATTAACATTTTCAGAGAGAACTTTCCTTTGGAGAAGATTAAGCAACAGTCTTCTGATACTGTTGATAATATATATTTTGTACAGTATGGTAGTAACTGAGTAAACTAGGAACCGTTTTCTCAAATATTTTTTCGCAATAGTGTAGTACTTCTACATACGGAGCGGCTAGATGCTAGGAATATTATTTGGCATATATATTGTGAAGCTATGACAGGCCTAGCAAGCTGGTAGTGGATAGAGCTGTCTTGGAAAACAAAAACAAGCCTCGGAAAGGATGGAGCAATGGACAATAGACATGGCTATGGAAACGTTTTAAGATTTGGATCCTTGAATATACGGACATTAACTGAAAAGTAGAGGAAATTGTGGACATGATGTAGAGAAGGAAGTTGGATATCGTGGGGTTGGGTGAGACAAAATGGAAAGGAAAGGTAGGAGAGAACTTAGAAATGGTTTCAAACTGTATTGGAATGGAAATGAGGAAGACAAAAGAAGTAGAGTGGGGGTAGTTATGAGGAAGGGGCTGAAAGAGGAAGTGGAAGAAATTAATGACAGAATGATGAAGGTTAAGATAGTGTTAAAAGGGAGAAGCCTGGATGTACTTCAAGTATACGCCCCACAAGTAGGCTGTCTAATTCAAGAGGAGGAGGAGTTTGAGCAGGAGTTGCAGAGACAGTTAAATGGGCAAAATATTATAATTATAGGAGACTTAAATGCCCATGTAGGCACAGAAAGGCAGAGGTATGAGAAAGTAACAAGGGCAGAAGGATTGGGTGGCAGAAATGAAGAAGGGGAAAAGCTGCTGGACCTCTGCAAAAGAAATGGATTGAAAATAGGAAATTCCTGGTACAAAAAGCAAGAGAGCCACAAGGTAACATGGTACAGTAGCGATTTGCAGAGGAAGCCAATTGTGGACTACTTATATTTAATGGAGAAATTAAAGTAGAGGGTGGCAGATGTGAAGGTAATACCGTTGGAGGCACTGGATAGCGACCACCTGCTATTAGTAATGGAGCTAAGGTTTACGACAGAGAGGAGAAAACCAGGAAGACAGGACAGGAGAATAAGAGTATGGATATTGAAAGATAAGAGTAATGAAGAGGAATACCAGAGAATATTAAGGAGTAAGATATCAATAGCGGAAATGGGGACAGTGGAAGAGGAGTGGGAATATTTTAAAACAACATTAGTGCAAGCAGCAGAAACAGTGTGTAGAAGGACTGGTAACACAAAAAGGTGGAAAGAAATAGAATGGTGGAATGATAGAGTAAAACAAACAGTGGAACTCAAGAATAGGACCTTTAGGGAATGGTTCAAGCAGAGGACACAGGAGACAAGAGATGACTATGTGAAGAAAAAGAAAGAGGCCAAAAAAGTAGTAACGGGGGAAAGGAGGAAAAGGCTGGAGAAATGGACCAAAATGATGGAAGAAGATTTCAAATGAAATAAGAAAGTATTATATGGAATGGTAAAAAGGAAGAGGAAGGAGCGGATAGAAAATGTCAACATGCTGGATAAAGATGGAAAGGAAATAAACAGCTCAGAAAGATGTGGGAGGAGTATTTTGTACCCAGATTGGTCACAGAATGATACAGTTGTTCAGAAGCAGGAAAACAACAGCCATGTAGGAGAGAAAGAGAAGGATCTAACTTGGGAAGAAGTGGAAACAGCTCTGGGCAAGATGAAGGGTGGAAAGGCGCCTGGCATTGATGAAGTGAGTATGGAAATGATAAGGGAAGCAGGAGTAGTAGGAAAACAGTGGCTATACCATGTGATGAGAAAGGTATAGAATCAGTACACAACTCCTACAGACTGGATGTTGTTGTTGTTGTTGTTTTAGGGTGCGTCGACGGCAGGGTCATTAGCGCCCTATCAATTACCAGCCTAAACTGTGGCTCAAAGTACTAAAATACTATCTGCATGGTCGACTGTAAAGGGGTCGACCATGCAGACAGCAAATAAAATAATTCACAAATATAAAACGTGGCTTAGAAAAGGGGCCATCAGAACACAAGACAGTGCACCACCTGAATGGCTGTAAAGGGGCCATACAGGGTCCCAAAATAATTAAAAACACTACATCTCTCGCCGGCTGTATAGTGGCCAGCGAAAAGGAATTCAAAAATATAAAAATTAAAAACAATGCACATGGATGAGTAGCTGTAAAGAGGCCACCCATCCATCTTAAAACTAGGCCGATCTGCCTAAAATTTTAGTCACTAGACCGGCCATTATGCAAAATTTAAAACACTCGCCACACTGCTGGTCTAATTGTTTAAAATAAGGGCCAGATCGTTCGCCAGGCCAACGTCTGCCCTTAAGTCTAAAACCAAAGCACAATCAACTAAAATGTGGCGCACCGTCAGAGGTACGCCACAAGCATCACATTCCGGAGGGTCCTCCCGGCGGAGGAGAAACCTATGTGTCAGAGGACAGTGCCCTATACGGAGGCGAGTAAGGAGAACCTCATCCCTCCTCGCCCGCTGGAAGGAGCTGCTCCACGGCTGAACGGTCGGTTTGACCAGCCGGAGCTTATTATGCTCTACCTCCAGCCACTGCCTCTGCCAAACGTCGGAAACAAATCTTTTCACCGCCGAGGCAAGGTCAGACTTCGGGACCGGATCAAAGTCAATTAGGACCTTGTTGCAGGCTAACTTGGCAGCTTCATCAGCTGCCTCGTTCCCCCTGATTCCCACATGACCAGGTACCCAGCAGAATACGACCTCCTTTCCAGAAGATTGGAGGGATCGGAGGGTGTCCTGTATGTCCTGGACAAGACGATCTGCTGGGTACATGCTTCCCATGGCCTGGATGCAGCTGAGGGAATCACAGCATATGATGTACTTCATGCTGCGACTTACTTTCATATGCTGGAGCGACTTTAACAAGGCGTAACACTCTGCAGTGTATACGCTGCAATAGCTATTCAGTTTGTAATTATAAGTCACTCGAGGGAACACTACGGAGCAGCCAACTCCGTTAGCCTGTTTAGACCCATCCGTGTATACCGGGGTAAAATCGTGATGCTGGTTTAAAACATCCGTAAACATACTGATAAAACATTGTCATTGGTAAACAGCTTGTTGTACCTGGACAATTCTAAAACAGTTTTGGGCCTCCTTAAAATCCAGGGAGGAGATTTACTCCAACCCTGGTGATAAAAAGGGGGCATCTCAAACCCATACTCCTCCATAATAGCCTTTGTGCGTAAGCTAAACGGTTTGGTTGCTCTTAAGCGGTTGGTATACAGTCGTTCGTAGTTTGGGCGAATTACTACATCGTACACGGGACTAGCTGATGTTGTGGCAATATGCAAGTAGTGTCGCACCATGAGGAGGCGCCGGCGGGTGGAAAGCGGTGGCTCGCCTGACTCAGCACAGATGTTGATAATCGGACTGGTGCGGTAGGCACCGGTTGCGAGCCGGATTCCTGTCTAAAATGCGCAGATAACTGTCCCGTGCCGAACTGTATACAGTACAACCGTATTCAAGCCGCGACCGCACAAAGGCTCTATAGAATTGTAGCAGGCAGGAGCGGTCAGCACCCCATGACCTGCCACAAAGGCACTTTAAAATATTGAGGGCTTTTAGGGCTCTAGCTTTCACATCTTTTAGATGTGGTAGCCAGCTTAACCTACTATCAAATATGAGGCCCAGAAAACGAATATTATTAATAAAAGACAAAACGGTGTTCCTCAGGGTAAGACGAGGTTCTGGTAAAAGGCTACGAGATCGACTAAAAAGTACGCACTGGGTTTTCTCAGGAGAAAATCGAAACCCAGTTCGCACTGACCACTCATCAAGCCTGTTCAGAGTGAGCTGCAACTGCCGCTCAGCGCTTCTCAGACTAGATGATGCACAAAAAATTAAAAAATCATCAACATATAAGGAGAACCGTATCGGACTCCTTATTACAGTTGAGATGCTGATTATCGCAATAGCGAAAAGAATAACACTTAAAATTGAACCCTGAGGAACACCATTTTCCTGGATAAAAACATCTGACACTTCCTTACCGACTCGGTACCGGAAGCAACGCTGAGATAAAAAATGACTGTATGAAACGGGGTAGATTTCCCCTAAAACCCCATTCATGGAGTTGTTTTAAAATACCATACTGCCAGGTAGTATCGTAGGCCTTATCGATATCAAAGAACACGCCAACAAGATGTTGGTTGCGAATAAAGGCATCCTGTATCGCCGCTTCCAGCAGGATCAGGTTGTCCAAGGTGGAACGGAACTTCCTAAATCCACACTGAAAGTGACTCAATAGTTTTCGGGATTCGAGACACCAGACCAGGCGGCGGTTAACCATCCGCTCCAGTGTCTTCCCGACGCAGCTTGTTAAGGCGATGCTACGATAACTACCTGGCAACATTTTGTCTTTCCCTGGTTTTAAAATGGGTATTAGCGTTGCTTCCTTCCATGAGTCGGGGAAGTGTCCTTCGGTCCATATATCGTTAAAAATACCTAGAAGGTACTCTTTAGCACCTTTGCTGAGATGTCTCAGCATCTGGTACTGGATCAGGTCGGGTCCTGGTGCTGTGTCCTTGGTCCCGTTTAGGGCGGACTCCAACTCCCAAAATGTAAAAGGGGAATTGTACACCTGGAAATCCGGCGACTCGAAGCTAAGATTGTGTCTTTCTGCAGCAGTTCTTCGTTGCTGGAACCGAGGTTCCAGCCTGGCAGTGGAAGTGATAGCAGCGAATGACTCTGCCATCAACTGCGCTATGCTTCGTTCGTCGGTGACTACACGCCCCTGATCCAGTAATCCAGATACTGGTGATCGAGAGCACCTTCCAGATATACGGCGGATTGACTCCCATACCTTTGTTGATGAAGTGGAACGGTTAATGTTGCTCACAAAAGTCTGCCATGATCTTCTCTTGCTCTCCTTAATCACTCGACGCGCCTTTGCTCTGGCAACTCTGAACGCCGCAAGGTTGTCAGGTGTCGGGTGCAACCTGAAACGGCGCAAGGCTCGCCTGCGGCCCTGAATGGCTGAACGACATTCATCGCTCCACCAAGGGACTGGCGTTCCTCGCGGCGCTCCTGAGTTGCTAGGCATCGAAATATCAGCTGCCCTGTGAATAACTTCGGTGAAGTGTTTCACCTTTTCCTCAATATTCTCACACTGGTGGAGAGTAACGGAACGGCTATAGAGCTGCCAATCAGCTCTGCTGACATTCCATTTGTGGTCGATAGTTCTTTCTCCACGGCCGAGCTCCACGTGCAGCCGTATCGGGAAGTGATCGCTTCCATGAAGGTCACGATCCACTTCCCAGCGCACGGAGTCCGCCAGTGAAGGAGAGCAAAGAGAGAGATCAATGGCAGTGGATGTACCGGTAGCAGTAGTAAAGTGAGTCATTTGGCCGGTATTATGGACACATACGTCCTCTCGCTCCAATAATCTACAGATTTCACGGCCTCTGGGGCAATCGGTGGTCGACCCCCACAGCACACTGTGCGCGTTGAAGTCTCCTAGCAGGAGAAAGGGCCGGGAAATTTGCCGCAATAGATCAGCCAGTTGACCAAAATCAACAGGTGACCCCAGCGGTAGATATAACGAGCACACTGTCAATTGTACCGGTCCATGAATTTTGGCAGCTACTGCTTGTAGGTTAGAGGTGAGAGCAACAGGTTCGGAGTGAACTGTGTTCCGAACAAACACAGCCACTCCCCCCTTAGCTCGATCACCCTCGGTATCATCCTTCCGGTAAATATTATAGCCTCTTAGCACAGGTTGGTGCGTTGGTCTGAAGTGTGTCTCTTGGAGGCAGAGACACAAAGGATCAGACCGTGCTAAGAGCTGTAATTCCTCTTTGTGAGCCATAAAACCGTTGATGTTCCACTGGAGTATGGGAGCCATCCTACCGATTTAATTTTACCCGCCCCGGTTCGGGTGGGTCATCGGTCGCTGTATGCTGGGGAACGGGACCAGCCTCGTCCACCAGCATCTCAATTTCTTCCTCCACGGAAGCAGAGACAGACATCTCCGACCCAGAGGACTCCTCAAATCCCTCCCCATCCTTTTTCTTTTTCTTCCACTGCTTCTTCCCCTCCCTATTGCTGGGCAGTCTGGGAGGAGACGAAGAGGGGGACTTAATAAACTGGGTCGGGTCTGTCTGTCTAAATTTCCGACCCCGGATCTTCTGATCACCTCCATTAACAGATGTAGCAGATGGTAGTGCCACAACTGTCAAAGTTCGGGGTGGAATTGGAGGTGGCGCAACTCTGACACTTGATGCTGGTGGTGGTGGACTTTCAGTGACTGCTGCTGGTGTGGTTGAGTTCGCAGACGTACTACTACCGACGTCCGCGGTCTTCGATGTTACGACCTTCGCGGGTTTTGCACCGCATTTGCATTGGCATGAGCACGTTGTGCTGGTGCTCATATCTGCAACGGACGTCTGGGTAGCAGTACTTTGTTTCCTGACGGGAACTGAAGCCATCTTAGCAAAACTAGTTGCAAAAATTGGAGCGGCGAGCGACATGGCCTTTTTTTTAGCTTCCCCATAGGGAATCCGCTCTTTGGTCTTCAGCTCCTGTATCTTGCGCTCTTCAAGATACACTTGACACTCCCTACTCCAGGCCGGGTGCGATCCGGAGCAGTTGACACACACCTGTGGTAGCGTACAACTGACACCCGGCTCATGTGCCCCCTTGCCGCATTTACCACAGGTGGGGCTGCCCTTACATGACGCCGTCGTATGTCCGAACCGCTGACACTGAAAACAGCGCATCGGGTCTGGAACATACGGACGGACGTTAAGATTTATGTAGCCTGCTTTGATATTCTTTGGCAGTACTGGAGTGTCAAACGTCAGGACGAAGGTGGCAGTCTTTTCAATACTGCCATTAACCCTTCGCGTAATCTGACGTACCTCAACCACTTTCTGATCTTCCCACTCCTTAACAAGTTCCTCGGTTCCCATGTCAATGATGTCACGACAGGTGACTATGCCCTTAGAACAGTTCAGCGTTTTATGGAGTTCGCAAGTAACCGCGAACTCCCCGAGTTTCACACAGTTAAGGAGTGTGTTAGCCTGCCGACTGGTGGATGTTTCCAGCAGCAGTGTCCCATTCCTCAGCTTCTTTACAGAGTCTAGGGTCCCTATGAGACCCTGTAATCCTTTTTGGATATAAAACGGCGACACTTTCTCGAACGATCCTTCCTTTCTTATCATTACAACAAAGGCGTTCGCAATCGAACATACCTTTCCGTTACTCTTACTATCGGAAGCGGGGGGGGCTATCAACCCTCACCCGCTTCTTAGAACTGGGTGTATTAGGATTAACCTGCGGCACACCTGTACCGCAGGGTTTTGTGGTTTTAGTGGATGACTTCGTTTTGGTCCCACGAGTAAAACCAGTTTAAAAAGAAGCGCTAATACAACAGGGGTGTGCAGGTGCCCCTGAGGTTGCACGTTATCGAGTGATCTTCTTCTCACCCATGCACCTCCTCGGCACGTGTCCGACCTTGAGGTTAAGGGTTTTTTTATAGAGGTTTCTACCATCCTCGCGATCCGGACGATGAAGCCAAGATCCCCGTTCTCCTAGACACACAACGTTCCACCGCCACGCCCTACGGTGGTCGTTGAAGCATGGTAGGAGTTTACGGTGTGGGAAACATGCGGCGCTCACAAGTTTCCAGCTCGGGCACCGCGGGTTCGCCAAACCCGTACCTGGCACTTGCGTACCAGGCCCCTGCGGGGTACAGACTGGAGAAAAGGTATAATTATATCTATATTCAAAAAAAAGGGAGCGGGAAAGAGTTTAAATACTATAGAGGTATTACACAGATGTGCCACTGTGACAAAGTATATGAGAAGATCATTTAAAAAGATACGTGACGGGGTGGATAAAGGGCTAAGGGAAGAGCAGTATGGCTTCAGATCAGGGAGGTCGACAGTAGACCTGATATTTGCTATGAGACAGCTGCAGGATAAACATTATGAGTATGGAAAGGATCTACTGTTGGTATTACTCGATATTGAGAAAGCATATGATTGTGTACACAGTAGTAAGGTATGGAAGGCCTTGGAGAAGACAGGAGTTCTCAAAGAAACCATCAGCAGAGTGACAGAACTTTACCAAGGAGGCGTGTGCTATGAGAAAATAGGGGAAGGAAGAACAGAGCGGCTGGAACAAAGGAATGGACTAAAACAAGCAAGTGTCCTATCACTATTACTCTTTATTGTAATCATGAATGAAATCTACATCTACATATATACTCTGCAATTCACAAAACTGTGGGTGGCAGAGGGTGCTCAGCACCAAGCCTAATCTCTTTGTCGTGCATTCCAATCCCTAATGGTACGAGGGAATGCAGAAGGTGGCAGTGAGGATGGGAGAGGAAAACATGAAGGTGATGACTTTTGCAGATGATCTGATCATCTGGGGAGGAGATGAAGGGGAAGTGCAGTAGTTGGATGTATGGACAGACAGTGTGGAGGAATATGGCCTGAAATTTAATGTAAAGAAATGTGAATAAATGGTAACAACCAGATAGAAGAATAGGATAACCCAGGGAATTGTGATGGCAGGGGAACAACTAAAGAAGGTAAACAGTTTCAAGTACTTGGGGAGTGTATTGGAGGAATGTGGAGAAAATGAAAGCGAGATAAGTAAAAGAATAAGACAAGCAGAGGCATTTCTAAGGAGCATTAGAAGCCTGGTATAAAATAAAGATGTGTCGCAGAGAAGCATGAGAGTAATCTATCATACATACTTTGTGCCTATCTTGACTTATGCAGCTGAAACATGGACAATGAAAAAGTTGGACATCAGCAGAGTACAAACAAGTGAAATGAAGTTTTTAAGAGATAGAATGGGAGTTACTAAAATGGACAGAATAAGGAATGAAGTGATTAGATGCACCATAAAAGAGGAACCCCTACAGGAAAGGGTAGAGAGGACCAGACTGAGATGGTATAGACATGTAAAGAGAATGGAGGTTCAGAGAATCCGAAGAAAAATCCATGAAATTTAGATGTATGGTAAACAACCCAGAGGAAGACCAAGAGATGGATGGCTGAAAGGAGTAGAGGAGTGGGTACGGCAGAAAGGAGATATAGAGGTGGTGGGATGAAAGCAGGAAATGGAGAGGCTTGTGCATGAAGCAGACCCAGCCTCCAGCCAGAAGCTGGAAACTGTTGAGGATGATGATGATGATGATGATATGTATTGTGAGATTTGAGCTTGCAGTGGGGTTTTGCATAAACATTTAGTCTCAGCTATGGCCGTGGATATTTTCAGTTCTAGCATTGCAAATGTAACTTGGTCACCACTTAGCTTGTCAAACCCCAAACTAAGAAAGGTAGTCACAAGTCTATTGATGGGAGATATGCCTTATACTCTTGAAGATTATTGCAAAGACATGCTTCAACTATTCGACTTGTTTGTTAATGACCAACACTAAAGTTATCCTGATGCACCACATGGCGTAAAGTACTGCTTCAAAACTGCATTGCACTAAAACTAACTGAATTTGAAATACTAAGCAAGCCAACATTGTGCCAAAAATAACATGGTAGCTCAGTAGTCCTCTAAACAAAACTTCCTAGCCAACTGCAGGAGGATTAGGAAAATTCTGCGCTAATATTTATCAAATCTGACTGTGGAACATCAACAATTTCGTGTTCACATGAGAATATGCTGGAAAACTGATCAGATTTGCATCTCATGCCTGAAGCATTGTGTCAGATATCTTGACCTTGAGAATTAAAGTAATCCTATTGTTTTGAAATTTTGAGAATAGCAAGATTTTATAAAAAGCGTCAAATTTAATCCTTGTGAAAAATTCTGTAACTATATTAGTTTCTTCATATAAAACAATCATTTTAATGCAATTACCAAGATCTGTTAATAGATTTCATAATTTTGTAATTACTAAACTGAAATAAATTTTATTTTACTCCCAAAGAGCTACTTTTTCATTTATTACCAAGCAAAGTACGTTTACTATTATCGAGAGGATGAAATAAAAATCCTAATCCAGAAACAAAATCTAACTACTTAATATTTCAGAAGTTATTGGAGCTATCAATCTAAATGTAGCTTTAATCAGATCTACATATTCAAAAATAGTTACCGTGTGAACTTGAAGTCCCTAACTGCTTTTTTCGTTTTATTATTACGAATTTTTGAATTATTACTCCAGGTGAATGCTTGAGAATGTTGCAATTGAAAATACTATTTCAAAGTGTAAAGATCTGATTTCTAGCTTGAATTAACATAGTAACTGACTTTAAAAATTATATGCAATATTATTCAATCTAACTCGTCATGTAGTTTCAAAATTTATAAGATACCTGATGATATATACACATTATTGCAAAGCTTACAGTTCCTATCTTTGATTTGATGACTGGGAAACAGAGAATTGTTGGTACTGCAGAAGTTTTCAGGATCTTTTTCTACCATTATTCCAGAAACATTCTTCCTCAAAATGCTGCAAGGGAGTAAAACTGTACAAACCTATTATAGCCAACGAGTCCATTAATTTATTCAAATCTCTTTCTTATGTAGAAAGAAAGAATGTGCTCAACATGGTCAGATCACATCCAATGGTTAAAATAGTAGAAGATTCTGAACTTATTTAAATACTTAATTACTCGTGAAACAATACATTTGTGCCTCTGGTAGCACAACTGGTACAGTTATATGCTGTGCAACACTGTGTCATCTATAAAACACGTGTAAGCAAAAAGGCACGAGCACATGGGCACAAATGAGTGTTCTGATGGTCACCAATTGTCCCTAATATGGTGGCAGGTGCATCGTTCAATTTGCGAAGGAACTCTAGTGCTGTCGCTTCTTCTAGTGTATAATATTCAAACTTCTTTGGTTTGCGATAAGTTTCAATTCAAAGAATTCACTGCTAATATATAATACTAGATGTCCTGTGTGAAAATTTCATGAATTGAATGAATAGTAAGTTTGAGAGCTTGTAATAGAATGAATGAAGTACAGCCTCTGTCATTTGAGGGTCCAATTCCAAAAAATTCCTGTATTAAAATATGATTTGACCGAAACAGAGATCTCAGTCTCTAAAATAATACCTCATTTGTTGATTTCAGTTAGATATCAATGGAGGCAATAACTCGTGAAAAAAAAGAAAAAGAAAAGAAAAAAGTTACGGAAATAATGATAATATTTCTATTTAAGATTCGATTTGAAAAAAAAAAAAAAAAAAATCCTCTCTTAAATTATGATGTGACCACAAATTATACCTCATTTTTTTATATCTGTTAAATATCAAGGTGGATAAATGGCTATTGACACAAAAATTCATTTTAGAAATATTGATACTTTTGCCCTTTAAGGGTCGAATTCCAAACAATTCTTCTTAAAATATGATTTGACCAAAGTGGAAACCTTAAGCTCTAAAATAATAGCCCGTTTCTCGATTTTGATTAGATATCATAGGGGATAAACACCTTGTGACAAAAAAATACGTTATGGAAATAATGATAAATTTACCCTTTAAGGCTCAAATTCCAAAAAAAAAATTCCTCTCTCAAATTATGATGTGACCATGGCGGAGACCTTAAGCTTTAAAATGATACACCATTTTTCTATATTGGTTAGATATCAAGAAAGATAAATGGCTCATGACCCAAAAACGCATTGCCCTTTAAAGGTCAAATTCCGAAAAATTCCATTCCTCAAATATAATGTGATCAAAGTGGAGACCTTAAGCTTTAAAATGATACCTCATTCATACATTCCAGTGGTTCAGTGGTAGGTAAAAAAGAATTTGAATTGATGATATTTTTGCCCCTTAAGGGTTGAAATTGGAGAATGTTCTTTCTTAAAATATGATGTGACCAAAAGGGATACTTCATTCTTTAAAATGATACCTCGTTTATCAATTTCGGTTAGGTATCAATGGAGATAGATGGCTTGTGACAGAAAAGTCATCGTAGAAATATTAATACTTTTGCCCTTTAAGGGCCGAATTTTGAAAAAATCCTTTCTTAAAATGTTGTGTAACAAAACTGAAGGCCTTACAAAGATCTCGGTCTTTAAAATCATACCTCAATTATCAATTTTGCTTAATTATCAAAGGAGATTAACGACTCGAGGCAAAAAAAACACACACACATTTTAGAAATACTGATATTTTTGCCCTTTAAGGGTTATATTCAAAAAAATTCCGTCTGAAAATATAATGTTACCACAGTGGAGACCTTAATCTTTAGAGTGATATCTTATTGATCTATTTTGGTTAGATATTAATGGAGATAAATGGTTCGTGACACAAAAATGCGTTGAACAACCATTAATACTTATTCCCTTTAAGGGTTAAATTCCAAAAAATCTCATTCTTAATATATGATGTCACCAAAGTAGAGACATTACTCTTCATAATCATACCTCATTTATCGATTTCGGTTAGGTATCCAGGGAGATAAATGGCTCGAGACATAAAAAACGTATTTTAAAAATACTGATACTTTTGCCCTTTAAGAGTTAAATTCAGAAAAATCCCTTTCTTAAAATATGATGTGACAACAGTGGAGGCCTTAATCATTAGAATGATACATCATTTATCTATTTTGGTTAGATATTAATGAAGATAAATGGCTCGAGAAACAAAAATTGTATTTTAGAAATATTGACATTTTTGCCCATTAAGGGTCCAATTACAAATAATTCCTTTCTAAAATATAATGTGACCACAGCATAGACCTTACTCTATAAAATGATACCTCATTTATCCATATCCGTTAGTTATGAAGGGAGATAAATGGCTCATGACGTAAAAACACATTGCAGAAATATAGATACTTTTACCCTTTAAGGGTCGAATTCCGAAAAATTCCTGTCTTAATATAAGATGTCACCAAAGCAGAGATCTTAATCTTTAAAATTATACTTCATTAAATGATTTCAGATAAGTACCCAGGGAGATAAATGACTTCTAACACAAAAAACAGCATTTTAGTAATATTGACATTTTTGCCATTTAAGGATAGAATTCTGAAAAATTTCTTTCTTAAACTATGATGTGACCAAATTGGAAACCATAAGCTTTAAAATGACACCTAATTCATTGATTTTGGTTAAGTATGAAGGGAGATAATGGCCTGTGACAAAAAAGCACCTTATAGAAATAATATATATGATATATAAGAACGAAGTTCACCAGAAGATGGCAACAATAAATTTAGTTGCCGATGTATCGTGTGACAATGCATTCTTCATTTGGCTAGTCACCTGAGAGCATTTCATACATTTCAAACAATATATATGATTTAATTATGAAGAATAAGAACGGAAGTTAGTAATTACAGACAAGTGTGAAAATTATCAAGAGACAGTATATCTAAAATTAAAGAGATTTAGAAGAAAATAAGATACATGACACTAATCATAAAAATATGTAGAACTTTCTGATGTGAAAACTAACATGATAGGGAAAATAGTTTCATTAGTAAATCTAAAAGATAGGTTTTTAGATTTTAAAAAACCATAGCAAGGAAACTAAAATAGATACAACAAAATTTGTTAGGACACAAAGAACTTACAATAATAAGGGCTATATTACTACAAATTTTGAGGAAGTTTGATAGAATTTTCATAAAAACTTTCAGAATCAAGCCACCACCGACAGATGGTAAACAGCTGAAAAACAGTTGGTAAGCAGCAGACTCAGTGGAATTTTCCCTGGACTTGGCATCCCCTACATAAGGAACACGAGAGTGGCATTCAGCCAATTAGTTTAACGTCAAAGTGTCAACATGTGGGTACATGCCATGAGGTAGTAGAAACAACAGGTTGTTAGGCAATCATGTGAAGTTGAACTCTGTAGATTTCTACTGGAGTTCGATTAACTTTGGAATGGAGCTGTAGTAAATGAACTTTATTTCTGAAAAGTGAGAAGGGAGCTTCAGTTAAAGATAGTTTTCATGGAATGCGAGTGGCATGTGAATGTTTTTCCTCTGCAATATCCTGCAGTTTTTCAGATAGAAGTCAATATGGAACTGTAATTCTGATTCCAGATAAGTAATGCCTAGAACTTTAAATCAATAAAACCCAGAACTTGATTTTTTTAAACTGAACTTTCATTTAATTTCATCCCTCATTTAATTGTTCTACAGCAAGATAAATAGGTTGGCAACTGGTGAATAAGGGCAAGTACTCCAGTTTGTCCCCCTTCCCTCCCCCAGATCTGGCACTGTTTCTGTTTTTCTCTCTACTTTCATATGTAAAATAAATTATTGTCAAATTATACTGCTGCTCTTCATTGGCATTATTTAGTAACAATTTAATTTAGTATAACACTGAATTTAACCTCCAATATTACCAAAAAATTAATATCTGAAAGAAAGATGATTTGTCTCAACATTTATTTCAATCATTTTCTAAATTTACATTTGTACCCAGTTTGAAAAGAATTGGAGATACTCTATTTCCGTATGTAGAAAGGGAAAACATGTGAAATTGGATGGGTAAAAAATAAATATACACTGGAATGAGCATTCAATTATGACACACTTAAGAGTTAATTAATCCCTGCCAAAGTATTTCATTTTAGTTTATTCAATTGTAGAGAAGATTTACATTTTTCAAAATTTCTTCAGTCATTTAGACAGCCTTGGTTGGATATGACTCAAGTAAAATAAATGACAAGATTTAAAATGCTGATTTGATTATGGAATTGAATAAGTAAATATATATTCAAACATAGATTATTGAGAAGCTTACAGACAGTAATTAAATTATTGACACCACAATTTTCCCATGAAATCTGATTAAAATTTCAACTCCCTCTTTCTTTTGACTTGTAATAAAATGTGTTATTACATGTATCTTCTTGGAATAAGCATGCAGTTCAGAAATTACTGTCGAATTTCAATTCTTTGTCTCTGTGTTTTTACTATAGTTGGCCCTTCTATTGTTCTAAGTATCAAAACTACTATTTTTAACAAATAAGGTTTGTGGGATTAATATTTTTGACATAAACAGAAAAATGATTAGAAAAATCACAGATGTGAAGTAAAAACTGAAAAATATACTTAACAAACATAACTTTACATTTATTGTTTGACTGCTGCAGTTTGACATGTATTTTAATTTATTTTCATCCAGTCTTTTTTCTTCAATCATTTTATATCTCATTTCCCAAAAACATTTTTGAAGATTTCCTTGCTCTTCTTTCAAGTCATATATTTTCTTTTTGTGATCAGTTTTTAGGGTCATAAGCTGAAGTTTCAAGGCACTTATTTGTTCCTGTTAAAATAAAAATGATATTATTATTCCATAGATCCCCACTGAGTAAATACCTCTGGTATCTGTAACATATCATAATTCATTTTTATACACATGATTGATAATAACAGCCATATTAAAACTATTATATGCTACAAATAAATATATTTAAATGTTAGAACGTTCAATGCATTTTGTAAAAGTAAAATGAGGTATAATTAATTATTTTGTACAAATTCTTTGATGGATTAGGAGTTCCAATATGATAATCATTCAGTTTTTCATCATACTGTGTAGAATTTTAATATCTAAAAGTTATGTTCTTAGAAAGTTTATTAAAGAGATGTGTCACAGAATAAATGACATCTCTTTGAATTAATGAAATGACATTTGATTTTTGTGAAAGTTATTTGTGTAGCTGTGAATCCAACTGTAAAGTACCTTTTTGTTCACCAGAAGCACTCCCACAGCAGTAAAATATTCTACAGATCAATTGTAAACTTGCCTATGTTGAACTTAGAAATTTCGAGAAGAGTAATTGTCAACTTGAAGGAATTTTCCTGTATCCATTCCCACAGGGAGGATTCACCATAAAAATCATTTTAAAGTGTATTTATCATATCGTGAAACGTTTATTTTAAGAGATATTCCTGTTTGTACACGTTTTAAAACACGTGATCAGAAAAGTAAAAATCTAAGATTCGAGTAAAACTTATAACAGATCTTTTATCACCAGCTATAGTCAGCATTGTCCCAGATATTTTGGTAGTAACATTAAATAATTTGGCAAAGTTTAATTAGCAATTTTATTTAACAGAAAAAATTGAACTTTTTTGACTAAAAGGAATACAAATTTGAAATTTATATCAGTAGGTAGCCCATATTAAGATGATTACGAATATATAATGGTTTCGGTAAAAAAGTTTAAGCATTTGTCTGGTAATTAAGTTTTTGAAAATAGATTGTCACTGATTGTTGTTGAAGCACGTAAAAATTCTGCCAAGTTGGTCATGTGATGACTTTAGTTTTAAGACTATAGAAACCGTTTGGAATGTTAATTAAAGAAAGATTCGCCAAGGTCACAGGCTTGGAGAAGTCTATAAAAGACCTTGCAGTAAACTCACATTGCCTCATTCTAGTCTCATTCTTACGCCGGAAAGTGATCGCGCAACTCCGCGCTAGTTAGCGGCGCAAATTAGGGTAGCGGTTTAGGCAAGTTCTAACATGCCGTAGTACTCATTAATGTTAGGTGGACTTTGTGAGATTTTGTCTTCTCATAGAATTGTACTTAATCTGCAATATTCAAAGAAACTGTGGTTCGATGCTTTATTCGCGATTCTGGTACCGACAATGTACGAGTGAACTATTATCAAGAATATAAGTACTGTGTTATTCTCAAACTGTGTTAAATGACTTTATCTTGTTTACCCTTCGCATTTGGGATTTATTAATACAAATGCGTGGCGGCCGATCTATTTAATATTATAGGTACCAGAGGGCTATACGTGGTCATGAACTTAATTGTTCATAGTTCAGTTGAAGGTGTTGCAAACCTCCGTGCAGCCTTTCTGCCTGACACAACATAAATAAATTAAAAAGTTCTATGACAAAGTGGCAAAATGTAAATATGAAGGTATATCAGTTCATAATATCACCAGTTGAGCTAAACGTATTGGGGAGGAAGTAGTGAAATGTTTCATTGCTCTGCATCTGTCAGGAGCTTGAAGTGAGAAGCTCTGAAAAGGTTGTGCAGAAACATGCTTTTGTATGGTGGGACAGTATGAGACCCATATTATGGATATCAGATAGATATATGCAAATCTAAAGTACAAATAGATATCTTATGTGATTTAACATTAAAATTTGTGAACTTTCAACACTAATATTATTACTTTTTTTTTACAATCTATTAAGTGTGAATAAGTCTCTCAAAACCCTTTAATACAGAGTTATTCAAAGCATGTAACACAGAAAGCAAATAATACTAACCAAGTTTTAATTATTATTATTATTTTTTCATGTGATTCCATAACAGAGAACGATAAGCAATTTTGATTGGATGTGTTCAATTTTTCTTTGGGATGTTCTACTTCTCGGACCAATATTTTTTCATTCTTTCACTGATGGTTTTCTTTTCATTGGCAGTCCAGATGCGTTTAGATCTTTCCTTTTTTTTCCCTCTGAAATAACTTCTCATGAATTCACTTTCTTTTTAAAAATCTCTCGGTCTGTGATGTCTCCCTTAGCAATGCCTCCAGACTTCAAGTCTTTCTCCACCTCCGTCATCCATGTGGTTGTTGTTTTTACTATTTATGTGTAGGTATTCTAAAATTTGTCTTGAGATTCTTTCCTTCAGAAGTCTACTCAGATTCTACATAGCTTCCATTGTAGGCAAAGCTAATGCTTAACTACATTTTATAGAATTACGTAGTCTTTCTCGGCGTTGAGAATATAAATAATGTTCTCGGGTGACTAGCCGAGTTATATGAGTGTTATAGTTACACGATATTTCGGCGCTCACAATCGTAGGCGCCATCTTCCGGTGAAGTGAGGTCAGGAACGTACGAAGTTGCTGAGCTAGACCAGATTACCGCTGCTAACCTCTGATTGGTTGGCAGTAGAACCAGTCGTAGTAGGGGTCAAATCTTGTTGCAGCTTGAATCGATGCCAAGGTGGAGTTATGGCTAGATTTGATGTCCTTTTTTACATGGCATGTAGCGGACGGGCTTAAAGTCATCGCTCCTTCGAAGATGATATCCGAAAACAAAGCATTCACCATAAATTGTTTATCAAACTCATGGATCCATTGCGGGCTGCATATTGAGCCATGCTGCCACATGATTGGACAGATTTGTAACCAATCGTAGCCGGGGTCCTGCTTCGTATCAACACATCATTTGATAGAAGGAAAAATCAGAAGGCAAAAACTTTCCTGTAAGCTGATCATTAATGCCTGAGTAACAAATTGCTCGCTTATGTTACTACCGAACTTCCCGTTGATCTGGACGCGCCGTGTAATGTGTCCCGGTCGCGCTGTCGACGAATAGTATTGATGATTGGCGTCCAGGCTTCACTCAGCTGGTACCCGCTGTCGCGGTTGACGAGGTTAGACGCGAGACGAATTTCTACTGCTTCCGTAAGGATGCTGTTCCAGAAGCTCCCAGTATGCGCCAGTACTCTGGTATTTTCGAAATCAAAACCATGGCCATGTTCGAGGCTGTGTTCCGCCACTGCAGACTTGTCCTTCTGCCCCAGACGAACGTGTCATGCATGTTCTAGACAACGTTGGTGAACACACCGCACAATTTGGCCAATGTAGCTCTTTCCACATTCACAACTAATGCTATATACCCCAGGTGTCCGCAGAGCAAGGTCATCCTTGGGGGAGCGCAAGATGTTCCTCACCTTCGGTGGTGGCAGGAAAATGGTCTTGATTCTAGCAAAAAGTGGAATCAAGACCATTTCCCTGACACAAAAAAGCATTAGTGACCTACAAGCAGGGTTCATACCAGGAAGATCATGCACAGAACAGATACACAATCTGAAAAGTGTACTGAAATTGACTGCACGTTCGTTGACTTTAAAAAACATATTACTTGTAAGACGAATTGCTTTGCCTTGGGGTGGAGGCAAAAAGGCTTTGTCTTAGCTTTGACCATGTGTAAGCCTTGGATATGTCCAGTTATGACTTTATAATACCAGGTCGCCACTTAGATTTATTTTAACCAATAGTTAAGGAAAGGTAATAAGAAAATAATATTTAAGAGTCGGTTGTTGTTGAAATCACAATATTCTTGAAATCTTACAAAGTCAATAACTGAATAGGCATCAGAAAACAAGTTTGTTTAACTGACTCGAACCAAACCACCCCCATAGTTCAAAGTATAATTGATTATCACTTGGAAGTCTGTACAACTTCGTCATGTGCTTCTAATGTTACATTTGGTTTGAAACCGACCGACACTTAAATAATCTTGAGGACCCACATGGCATAATACTACTTCACTGCTACATTGTAATAAACTTAAATTGTGCCAAAAATAAAACTCTTGCACAACAGTGCTTAATATGAAACATGCTGGTCTACTAAGCCTCCATCTTGTCACATGCACATTTTCTGAATGACTGAGCTAGCTGCTAGTGCAAACAAGGAAAGTTCTGGTACTCACGGACTGTGGAAAATTCTCAAACTTCCATTTCACATGGGTAGCTTTTGGCAGGCTAATCATATATCAAATCGCATGTCTGAAGAGGTTTCATCAACAAACTTTGAACTTGACAACAGAAATAATGCTATCTCTCTGAAATTTCACAAATTGCTAGATCTTATAGCAAACATCAACTTTGATTATTATAAAAAAAATTTCATACCTTTAATGGTTTAGCCAAAAATACATAATTTAGATTTGAATTTTCAAAATATCATTCTAGGCAAATGCTGAAGGCTGATGCAAAGCAAAATACTAACTCAACAACTGTAAAAATTTGATTTCTAGCTTGAATTATGATAGAAACTACCTACAGAGAATTTAATCTAACTCATGGTTCTGAGAATAAAATTTTGTCACGCAGTTACAAATTTTAATAGATACCTGACATGACCCTCCAAATTTTCCCAAGAAAACTAACTGAAATTTTCCCATAAGAAACAAAAAAACTAAAACCTGAAAACCTCCCTCTTGTCTACCTACTGTTAGGGCTGGTCTGCCATTCATACATCTTTCACTCTCTCTCACTTATACCATAACAATTTGCAAAATATCAATAATACCAAATCAACACTTTTAAATTGTTTCACATATTTTGCAATTTTCAAAATATTTCTGTTCATTTTGTAAAATGTCCATTTTAAATGTTCATGTTCCCTAAACAGACTCCATAGATAGGAAATCCTTATTTACTATCTTAAAAGAAAGGCATTTAGATATCAAAACCAGAAGATTGATAGAACGGACACTAACCAAAACCACATCCAAAGTTAAATTCATGGTAAAATATCTGAACCATTTGAAATTAGAACAGGAGTAAGGCATGGAGATGGATTGTCACCACTACTCTTCAACATTGTACTAGTCAAAGTAATGACAGCATGGAAAAAATAGCTGAATTCAGAAAACTTGTGGGCACCCATAAAAAATGGGACAATAGGAGAATATATGCTGACAACTTAGCAATCATCACAGACAAAGAAGAATGGCAAATAGAAATCCTGAAGGAATGCACAGAAAAAAAAAGATTACAAATTTCATTAAAAAAAACCAGAATTCATAGGGAACAAAATAGAAATACAGAAACTAAGGACAAAATATGGTGAAATCAACAGGGTAAGATAGTTTAAATAACTAGGTGAAATCATAGAATCAACAGGACTAGAAGGAAAAGCTCAGAAAGCAAGAGTACAGAACATGAGGAAATCAATGGGATTAGTACAAAGTATTTACAGTAAAAAATGTATTTCAGACAACACCAAGATAAGACATTATAACACAGTAATTAAGGCAGCAGTTACCCACACAAGTAAAACATTAGCAATGAAAAAAAAAAAAAAAAACAGAACAAATCAAGAAAGAAGAGAGAAAAATTATCAGAAAAATCCTGGGACCTAGAGTGTATGTAGATGGACAGTATAGAAAACTACAGAGAAAATTTCAAACATAGAATCAGACATCAAGAAAAAAAAAAGGCCGAAATTTTATAGACATTGTGACGCTTTTCGATGATTTGTGAAGTTGTTATAACTATGAATAATTCAGTTCTTTAGAACACAACAATAAAACAAACCATATTAGGTACTTTGGTATCATATTCTTTTAAGGTCCAGGTACCTTCATTCCTGTGAATAAAAACTTCATTCAGGAACTCCTGTATAGCTGATTATACGGGTTTTGCATTTGAAGGAAAAAATGTGGTAACAAGTCAGACATTTATTTATTATTAATGAATATATTTAACAATTATGTAAAGGTCAAAAAGTAATTATCATATATAATGAGTTTAGCTATGTACTGCAATGGTTTAGGAGGTTAACATATTTCACATTTTTTAACATCATTGAATTGTTTTTGTTAATAGGAATATTGGTTGCACCATATTTTGGTTTCATAAGTTTGCCCATTGATATAGCTGATTAGATAAATGATACAAAAATGTTGATTGTTACAGACTTTTCATCAACAAGGAATGATGTAAGTGTGAGGAAGGTGGACAAATAAACACTGCACTACCTCCTGTGACAGGACATGAAGGTTGTGTTCCTTCAGTTTTTTAACAATTGTTATTGATTGTAGAACATATATATTGTAATAATTGTTATAAAGGCGAAGAAGAATAGGGACTATATATAAAGCCTCAAAAGTATTTTTCACAAAGATATGGTAAACTTGAGTAGGGTTGTGGCATAACGTTAAATTATAAAAGAAATTAGTAGCCATGGTAACAACCAGAGTAACAGGAGAGAGTGAGTGAGAACAAAAGTTAGTGATCATTTGGGTTTATAATAGTTACGGAGAGCAAAGGAATTTGAATTCTTCAGATACCTACTAACGAAATACAACTGGAATAAATATCAATGAATCATATGAAAGTTTATTATTATTTAATTATAAAAGATTAAATGAAAAAGTTTGAAGGTTTAATTTAAGAATGAGTTAAAACCAGAAAAAAAAATGAAAAATACGAAGTCCGATAACAATAATACCGACAGTAAGAAAAGAACAATCATTTTAAAATACAACAAAGGGAAGGTTCACATTGTAATAAAAGTCATAGCTAAGTTCAAATTCACAGTTTCACTATATTCTACATAAAATTTACACAAGTCCAAACAATCGATACACTATTGGAAATTTTCTCCACGTTCTTAGACTGCAGGTTATGAAAAGCGATCAGACCAGACCAAAGCCCATTATAAAATTTGAAAGTCACATTGAAGTTAAAGTTGTTCTACTGTTTTGCCAAAATTTTAAAATGGCTACCCCTAGCCTTGCACCACCATGAGGACCAACCGCCGTTTCGCGCCAAGCACAGCACGACCCTACAAAGTTACTGCTCTAGTAGTCACCAGCCAAAAGATACCAGGAAGTGCCCATTAACCATATATATAGAATCACTCCGTGATCAAAGGTCAACTGGTATGAAAATTATTTCATCATGTTCCAACCTTGAAAAATAGTTCTTCATCTTTGACTCACGCTGCTCCTATCATCTTGAAATTTTACCAATAGCTAGAATAGGAGGTAAAACTAAATATTGATACTTATGAAAATTTCTGTATATGCAACTATTTAGCTGTAAAAAAATCATTTCCTGTGATTCTGAAATTTGTTTATAACTTTTACAATTTTGCATCTGCGATGCTCAGAAAACATTTTTTCACCTTCTAATTGAGTTCTCTTTCATTTGACACTAAACATGAACTATTTATTCTTCTATAGAAATATATGAAAAATGATGCAATAGCTTATTTTTGATCCTACCCATAACTTATTGATAACTTTGAAACTGATTTTAAAAGATCATACATGTTCTCAATGGTGCTTTTCTGAAATCTCTAGCTGTTTTCTCATATTTATTATTCATTTTTAAAGATACTGACCCTTTTAGCTGCTTTTCCTAAAAGCAAACTTGTTCAGATATATATATCTATAATTCCCTACTTTGTTTCAACCTGATCAAAATATGGCATATTTCTAAAAAAAAGACTTACTAAACCTTGTTTCAAATAAATTATAGTATATTCTGAACATGTTTTACCATGTATTTGCCTTTACAATATAATGTTTAAAAACTAATCTTTAAACTGTACTGAGCTTATCTAAACGTGAGTATGTGGTTGTAACAGCCCTAATACCTGAATTTTGAATAGCATTGTACTGTATGAAGTATTTGTAGTGAGCTAATGTTTGGTTGAAAGTGATTTGATATGTTTGTTTTGTAATTTCTTGTAAATCAGTGTATATAGACTTTGTTTTAGGTAAGAAAATTATTCAAAGGCCATTTAATATGTTTAAGAACCGAATGATGCAAGAGAATTTCTTAAATGTTTGTAATTCCATGTATTAATGTAAGTTACGATGTCTGCAGGACATTTTCTACCGTTTGAAAGGATTTCTGTAAATAATTTTGTATTTAAGTATCTATAATTACCATTTCTGATCATTTTGTAATGTTGTTAATTAATTTTGTATTAATTCCGATTGTTTTTAATATGTTAGATTGTTTGAGTGATTGTTAATGATCGAGAAATATCGGGCGGATGCCTTTGAGAAGAATTCTCGTAATTTCGATAAAGACTATATAAACAGATCGCCTGTACAGAGACATTCATTCATGCATTCAGTTAGTAAGTCAGTTTAGTTGACAGTATTCGGTGGAGTTTACAGAGAGTTTCTTTGCGACTAGGCATCTCTGTATTGTAACTATAATTGTGAATATCGCTGACTTGTTTGGATCACAATAAAACAGACATCTTCAAACATAAACAGTTTGTTGGACTTTTTAATTAATTAATGCAGTTCTTAAACCACCATAAAGAACCCTAACATGGCGACTGTTGACAGGACGAGAAGTTCTTAAACATCTGTGGGATGTTATCTTCTAAAAAGAATCTGCAGAAAATTGCGACGAATTATCGGCTATAAGCGAACATAACCAGCGAGAAAATTTCGACCGGCTACGACACGTAGAGGTTATACAGGCGACACGGATTTGACGGTAAGCGGATCTTTTTCAGCCTAAGGCGGAGATTTCCATCGGGAATCGGCTGTAATCTTCCGACGACGAGTGGATTTTCTTCGGCCTCAAAATCGTCTTTTTACAGTGAATTGTGATAAGTGTGGTTAATTGTTTGAAGTCAGTGTGGTGTTTAATGGTTAAATAAGAGCTTCTAAGTGAAATTTAATGTGATACAAAATTGAGGAATAACTATAAGTACTGCATTGAATATTCAAGTGATTTCTTTTGCATGTTATTGTGTGGCAGGTTGGAAAGATTTTAATTTTTCTTAATTTTGTTTTTTATGATGATTTTGCTGATTACTGATAGTCAGAACCTGCAAGGTTTTCTAGAGTCCTTTGTAGCCAAATTTGATGCAAAATTTTCTGAATTCGATAACAAATTTTCAGAATTTAAAAATGAGTTAAATCTTGATAGCAAATTTTCTGAATTTAGAAATGAGTTAAAGAGTGATAAATATAGCAAATTTTCTGAATTCGATAGCAAATTTTCTGAATTCAATAGCAAATTTTCTGAATTTAAAAATGAGTTAAATCTCGATAGGAAATTCTCTGAAATGAATAGTAAGTTTGATAGTAAGTTTTTTTGAAATTGATATTAAATTTGGCAGTAAGTTTTCTGAAATTGATAATAAATTCGACAGTAAGTTTTCTGAGTTCAAAAAGGAATTGGATTTTGAGAACAAATTCTCTTAGTTGGCTGATTGTTTTGATAAGAAAATCTGTATGCAATTTCAAGGTTTTAGTTATAAATTTAAGGACTGTAAATATAGCAAGGAGATGAAGGGAGTCAGAGAAGAATGTAATATGATGGAGGAGGAATATGTGAGTTTGTTCGAAACCAGTGACAGTAAATCTGCTCAAAGGATGAACGAGTTGAGACAAGAGGTGGGATTAAATATTAATACATTGGTGCAGCAGCAGAAACAGTTGGAGCAGGGATTAGAAAGCAATGTAATTCAGTTAGAGAAAAGGGTTACTGGGTTGCATATACAGTTAAGTCAAGCTCCCACACTAGGTAACACAATTGTTAGTGCTGACATTAAGGAAGAATTTGAATTCTATAATGATAGTGGGAGGCTTCACCCTATTGAATTTATAGATAATTTTGAAAGATCAGACTATTTTAATTTGTTACCCGATAGTAAGAAAATTGCACTTGTGGTTAAACATCTAAAATCTTATGCTAGGGCATGGGGTGATAGACAAGCTAGGGAAGTGACTGACTACAAGCTGTTTAAAGAAAACTTTTTGAAACATTTTTGGTCAACAAGCAGGCAGATTCAGGAAAAGAGGGAGTTGATGACTGGCAGGCCCTATAAACCTGGTCGGGAAACTCAACATGATTTTTTTCATAAATGTTGGATCCGCTGTAAGTATTTAGACCATCCTTATGGAGAGGAAGAATTCATTGATTTGATAGGAGCTAGGATACCTCAGCAAACAAGAAATTTAATTGCCACTTTGGATGTAGTAAATGTAGAATTTAAAAATGAGTTAAATCTTGATAGCAAATTTTCTGAATTTAGAAATGAGTTAAAGAGTGATAAATATAGCAAATTTTCTGAATTCGATAGCAAATTTTCTGAATTCAATAGCAAATTTTCTGAATTTAAAAATGAGTTAAATCTCGATAGGAAATTCTCTGAAATGAATAGTAAGTTTGATAGTAAGTTTTTTTGAAATTGATATTAAATTTGGCAGTAAGTTTTCTGAAATTGATAATAAATTCGACAGTAAGTTTTCTGAGTTCAAAAAGGAATTGGATTTTGAGAACAAATTCTCTTAGTTGGCTGATTGTTTTGATAAGAAAATCTGTATGCAATTTCAAGGTTTTAGTTATAAATTTAAGGAGGATGTCAATAATTTAAATTCGAAACTGGAACAAGCTGTTGTAGAGTGTCAGGAGAATTTTGTAAAGGTTAACCAAATTTGTAGAGACACTAAAGATGCATGTGTTGATTTAATTAATGAAGTAGACTGTAAATATAGCAAGGAGATGAAGGGAGTCAGAGAAGAATGTAATATGATGGAGGAGGAATATGTGAGTTTGTTCGAAACCAGTGACAGTAAATCTGCTCAAAGGATGAACGAGTTGAGACAAGAGGTGGGATTAAATATTAATACATTGGTGCAGCAGCAGAAACAGTTGGAGCAGGGATTAGAAAGCAATGTAATTCAGTTAGAGAAAAGGGTTACTGGGTTGCATATACAGTTAAGTCAAGCTCCCACACTAGGTAACACAATTGTTAGTGCTGACATTAAGGAAGAATTTGAATTCTATAATGATAGTGGGAGGCTTCACCCTATTGAATTTATAGATAATTTTGAAAGATCAGACTATTTTAATTTGTTACCCGATAGTAAGAAAATTGCACTTGTGGTTAAACATCTAAAATCTTATGCTAGGGCATGGGGTGATAGACAAGCTAGGGAAGTGACTGACTACAAGCTGTTTAAAGAAAACTTTTTGAAACATTTTTGGTCAACAAGCAGGCAGATTCAGGAAAAGAGGGAGTTGATGACTGGCAGGCCCTATAAACCTGGTCGGGAAACTCAACATGATTTTTTTCATAAATGTTGGATCCGCTGTAAGTATTTAGACCATCCTTATGGAGAGGAAGAATTCATTGATTTGATAGGAGCTAGGATACCTCAGCAAACAAGAAATTTAATTGCCACTTTGGATGTAGTAAATGTGGATAGAGTTTCTGAATTGTTGAGACGCTTGGATGCCCAGGAGTCATTCAATGAACAACATTACCACCATCAACACCATAGCAGGAGCAGCAGGAGTTCCCCTAGAAGGGGTAATGGGTCAAGGGATGGTAGATCTAGGGGACGGGATCGTGATAATTACCCAAGGAGGAATGATAATGGGGGAGTGAGAGAACAGAACCCTCAATCTGAAAGGGAAAGGCAGCATGGGGGGCAGACAAACTAAGGACCACCCCTGTGATGGGCCCCGCAGTGGTGGACAAGAATGTGGGTTCAGGTACCAACTGCTATAGAGTCAATACCATTTTTATGAATAATCCCCGAGAAGATTTATTGGAAGAGGTGGAGGTAGCAGCAAGTGAATTTCAGGATAAGGTTATGATAGATGTAATTAATGATGTTAATGATGTAATGGTTGATAATAAGATAAAGCAGGAAGGGGACCACCATAGTACCTTATCACTAGAATTAGTGTGCGAAAGTAATAATTTTCATGTAGATGATTTTCGAAATGGTCACATCTTAATTACAAAAAGGGGTGCAGAATTTATAGTGCATACTACAGTGTGGCTATCGGAAACTTGTAAGATCCAGAATGGCATAGTTGGGACTATGTGGGCTTGTATAGGTGGTAATGAAGTTTGTAGAAGTGCTGAAATCGAGGAGTTTCTCAGATATCTTGAAGATGAAGGTGATACAGTGGTGTGGATAGGAGACCCAGATGAGGAGGAGAATTATAAGTCAAAGTATTTGTCATCTGAAGAGAGAGAGGTTGAAAAGCCTTATGTACCAATCCCTAAGTTGGAAAAATGTCCTAATTTTGACCTAGCTGATACATTATTTAGCCCTTAATGTGGTGTAGATGATGACATTGAAGAAATGGGTGGGAGTAAGGATTTATTTGAACCAGTTTCTGATTTGGAGAAATGTACAGAAGGTGACTTAGATGACACTATGTTTTGTACCGTCTTTGATGTGGAAGCTAATAATGAAGTAGTAGTTGCTGAGAAAAATAATTATGTGGTGGATGAAGTCAGTAAGCCAGATGGTAAAACGGTTTTAGGTACTGATTCAGATAATTTGGTAAGTTTAAGTAGTAATCAGATGATGAAGAGTGGGGTTGGGAGTAATGATGGACTAAACTGCAGTAGTGAGAATAATAAATTTGTATTACCAGTTGAGTTAACAACATTGCTTTTAAGTGACAATCAATTTGCTAAAACAGAACCATTCTATGTCTCAGCTGTTGTGTGGTTGTACCAAAGTCTGTTGTCTGAGATGATTGGAAGTTTGTGTTTCTGTCTGTATATAGTGAAGCTTTTTGTATATAGAAATGTAATATTAGATGTGTATACAAAAGTTGAAGAAAACTGGAAGGTTAGGAAAAAGTAACTTACATGGTTCTGGGTTTCCAGGGAAATCCTGGAACCCACTTATGAGAATTAATTGAAATGCATGGTTTGGGGAGGGGTCAACAGCCCTAAAATCCTTTTATGAATAAGTGGTCACTTATGAAGGGTGCCACTATATGTGTAAATATCTAATTTTGTAAATAAGATTGTCAATTGATGCATGTAAATAGTTTGTGTGAGTGCTTAAGTTCAGATGCAGATGTAATAATACTGAATGTTTAAGATGTAAACATTTCACTGTATAAAGCAATTTGTGACAGTTTTGTGTAGAAACTTTTGGGGGTTTTCATGATGTTGTGACTTTCTATATTGTGTTGACAGATTATCAGCTGTAAAATGTAAACAGACTGTTGTCATTAACAAGCAGATATCAAGTGTGTAATTTGGTGTGAAAATAATTGTGACTTAAGGTGATGACATTGAACGTTTGTTGTGTAAAAACAGTAACTGAAAAAATGATTGGATCTGAGAAAAGACAATTATTGTAAACCAAATCAGTGTCATGGACTATGTGCAGATGTTGTATGAAGAATTGTATTTGTTCATTGTAAAGTCATTATGGTTGATGGATTCTAACCTGTTTGTGTTGACATTATGTGTACATTCAACCTGCTTAGATTCGTGACGGATTCAATCAATTTTAACTGTGTAAAACTAAGTGAATCCTGGGGAGGGGTTGTAACAGCCCTAATACCTGAATTTTGAATAGCATTGTACTGTATGAAGTATTTGTAGTGAGCTAATGTTTGGTTGAAAGTGATTTGATATGATTGTTTTGTAATTTCTTGTAAATCAGTGTATATAGACTTTGTTTTAGGTAAGAAAATTATTCAAAGGCCATTTAATATGTTTAAGAACCGAATGATGCAAGAGAATTTCTTAAATGTTTGTAATTCCATGTATTAATGTAAGTTACGATGTCTACAGGACATTTTCTACTGTTTGAAAGGATTTCTGTAAATAATTTTGTATTTAAGTATGTATAGTTACCATTTCTGATCATTTTGTAATGTTGTTAATTAATTTTGTATTAATTCCGATTGTTTTTAATATGTTAGATTGTTTGAGTGATTGTTAATGATCGAGAAATATCGGGCGGATGCCTTTGAAGAATTCTCGTAATTTCGATAAAGACTATATAAACAGATCGCCTGGACAGAGACATTCATTCATGCATTCAGTTAGTAAGTCAGTTTAGTTGACAGTATTCAGTGGAGTTTACAGAGAGTTTCTTTGCGACTAGGCATCTCTGTATTGTAACTATAATTGTGAATATCGCTGACTTGTTTGGATCACAATAAAACAGACATCTTCAAACATAAACAGTTTGTTGGACTTTTTAATTAATTAATGCAGTTCTTAAACCACCAAAAAGAACCCTAACATGGTGTAATAGAAAATTAGATTAGTTCTTGGCTATACATTGACTTCCTATATCTTACCAAAATATGACTTCTTGAATTTTAAAGTATGTAATTTCATATTAAATTTTTCATCCAGGTTTTAGCTTTTAAAGAACTCAAACTTTTTGATATGCTTTCCTTGCTACAAAAATTTATCATCTTTTGAATATCTCAAAAAGTGAATAAAATATTAACCTTAGCGAAATTATATCGAAACCAAATATTGCATATGCAGATGTTCTGTTGTTTACTTCTACCACTGTTTATATATCTTTAGCATTTGAATTTGCTATTTAAACTTGATTTATTACCTAAAATCACTGTATGATTTGATTTGTTTCTTTAATTAACTGTGTAAATGGCTCTAAGGCTGCGGTATCATGTGGTTCAACTATACCGACTATACTGTAAACAAATATTATCATGCAAATTTATGAAATCCTATGGTAGGTAGCTTACATGCATTTTTAACGAAAATCTAGAAAACTGGACACTGAAATACTGTTCTAACTATTTACTCTCTCCTGCAGTTGGTCTGACTATTCATACTCTCTCACTCATTCTCTCCAATTTATGCTCAAATTATCAAAATTATTCTTTCCAAAACACATTAAAATTCACTAAATATCAAAGAAAATTAAAAATATCAAAGAAATAATATCACTCTTAAGTTCTACAACAAAAATGTTTCCTGTTGTTTCAATTTGTGATCATTATATTATTTTTTTCAGTTTTTAAATTTTTTTGTAATAAATGTTCATGTTTCTGTAATAAATGTTCATTACATTATAAATGTTCCTCTTTTTCTTATGTCTACATTCTGATATCATTCAAAAGAAAAATCACTTTATCATTTCACAAAATGCGTCGATTTCTCGTTTCCGGAAACTATCAAAAGCTCCCTAAATGGGAAAATACCCAAGTCCTGTTGTGGTCACTATATTACAACCAAATGATTATCGGGGTTAGAATAAACACTGCATCATTAACTGTAATTGTGTTGATCATGTACCTAAAGGAATATCGATTGTTCTAAAATTCTTGCACCTAGCTTAATTAATCCTCAAACTAGGAAAGGGAAGGTTCACATTGTAATAAAAGTTACAGTAGCTATGTTCAAATTCACAGTTTCACTATATTCTACTTAAAATTTACATGAGTCCAAACAAGTTGATACACTATTGGAAATCTTCTCCAAGTTTTTAGACTGCAAGTTATGAGAAGCGATCAGACCAGACCAAATCCCGTTATAATAATTTTAAAGTCACATTGAAGTTAAAATTGTTCCAGTGTTGTACTGAAATTTTAAAATGGCTACCCCCAGCCTTGTTCCACCATGAGGTCCAACCGCCGTTTCGCGCCATGCACAGCATGACCCAGCAACGTTAATGCTCCAGTAGTCACCAGACAAAAGATGCAAACTTGCTAAATAGTTCTTTATTTTTGGCTCAAACTACTCCTATCATCTTGAAATTTTTCTAGTAGCTAGAATACGAGGTAAAATTAGAGTTTAATCCTTATGAAAATTTCTGTATATGCAATCATTTAGCTTTAAAAAATCATTTCCTGTGATTCCAAAATTTGTATATCACTTTTACAATTTCGCATCTACAAGGCTCAGACAACGTTTTTTCACCTTCTAATTGAGTTCTCTTTCATTTGACACTAAACATGACATATTTATTCTTCTATAGAAAATTATGAAAAATGATGCAATTGCTTATTTTCAACCCTGCTAATAACTTTGAAACTGATTTTAAAAGATCCCACATGTTCTCAAATGAGTATGGTGCTTTTCTGAAGTCGCTAGCTGTTTTCTCTAATTTATTATTAATTTTTAAAGATACTGCCCCTTCAATCTGCTATTCCCTGAAGTAAACTCATTCAACCATAAGAAAAAAACTCACTACTTTGTTTCATCCTGATCAAAATACAGCATGATTCTAAAAAATACTTACTACATCTTGTTTCAAATAAATTATAGTATATTCTGAAGATGTTTTACCTCTTTGAATTTATGTGTATTACTCAAGTGATTAATTTTTCTTTGTGCCATGTGTTTGCCTTTACTATATAATGTTTAAAAAATAACCTTTAAACTATACTGAGCTTTTCTAAACTTGAGTATGTGGTCAGAAAATTACATTAGATCCTGGCTATATATTGACTTCCTATATCTTACCAAAATATGACTTCTTGAATTTTAAAGTGTGTAATTTTGTGTTAAATTTTTCATCCGGGTTTTAGCTTTTAAATTACTCAAACATTTTAGTATGCTTTCCTTGCTACAAAAATTTATCATTTTTTGACTGTCTGTTATCCTGAATATCTCAAAAAGTGAATAAAATATTAACCGTAGCGAAATTATATCGAAACCAAATATTGCATACGCAAATGTTATGTTGTTTCTTTCTGCTGCTGTTTAGATAGCTTAAGCATTTGAATTTACTATTTAAACTTGATTTATTACCTAAAATCACTGTATAATTTGATTTGTTTCTTTAATTAACTGCGTAAATGGCTCTAAGGCTGCGGTATTGTGTGGTTCAAATATACCCGCTATACTGTAAACAAATATCATCATGCAAATTACTGAAATCCTAGGGTACCTTACATTCAGGGACGTAGCTACTATGGGGCTAGGCGGTGCAGTGCACCGGGGCCCTCACACTCACCTTTTTTTAGCTCTATCATCGTCTAAGGGGCCCCTGAGAACACAGGAGCCCCTCACTAAAGGCCCTCGCTGCTCAGGGGGGCCCCAACCACTGCTCAGGGGCTCCTAAAGAACAATTCAAGGGCCCCCATCCTCAGTTTAGGAGGCCCCTACCAGCACACAAAGCAAAAAAAAAAAAGGTCGCCCGTCTGGCCTGAGGGCCCAAAATAAATTTTTTGTACCGGGGCCCTTGTTGACCTAGCTTCGCCACTGCTTACATTGAGTCTGTAAGTAAATTTTAAGTATATTTGTAGTAAAATAAAGTATCTGATTTTTTTTAATAAAATTGTTGGAAGGGCAGAATTAGGTTCTGAAAATATAGAAAAATTTGGAGAAAAAGAATAGTTTAATGGCTTAGCATTTCAAATTCCTTTGTCACAAGCTGACATCAGGGGTAAACATTTTTTTAAAAAGATGTATTCTTGAAAAGTAAATGAGCTATCAGAAAATTGGATGATGTTTTGTGAGAGTTGGCCCTTGTAGGATATGAATGATTTTGTACAAATTGAAAGGTGGGGAATGTTTTAAATTCAAAATAGTTCATTTAAAGATCATTTTCTGAAGCTAACATTCAGGTAAGAGTGAAATGATGGAATCGTATATTGATGCGAAAGTACTTGAAAAGTTAGAGTGTTTGTAAGGTGCTAAGCTGCGTGGTGGCTAAACAATACTCTGCCTTAACTTTGAACAAGTAATGTTCATGACCGATAACCTTTGGTACCTTGAATATTTAAATAACACGTTTGCCACACAATTGATATATCCTCAAACATGAAAGGGAAATGAGCTCACTGTACACTGTTTCAAAGTCACACAAGATGTATATCCTTTCAAAAGTTCTTCTTTCAATATCACTACCAGAAACTTTGATAAAGCAATTGGACAACAGTCCCACAGAAGGTTGTAGGTTAAGCACATTCACATGAGAGGACAAACTCTCATCAATCCCACTAACTTAGATGAAAGTATGACCATGGCATTTTAAAATACAATATGACTCCTAACCATGTGCCAAGGGCGTGCTCTACTATAGCACGCCCTTGAAAACTGTCATGAGCCGTGCTTTGACAAGACGACACGCCTCTGCCATGCTAATAATTTTTGGGATAGTGTCGTGAAAGAGGCGATTGAAATCAGAGTTAATAACAATGTGATAAATCGGGATCAAGGACTTAACATAAGTCAAACATGGAGGCCAGTTATTAGACAATTACGAAACACACGGGAGCGGACCATATTTGGGCATAACAACAACCGGAACATGACGTCACCAAGCAGACCCGCCCTCCGCGCGAGTTCCCCTCCTCTCCCGTCCGGTAGCCCTATATAGAGACTACCGCTAGGCAGTTTTAGTTAGTTAAGCAGGGCTTGACAATGGGAGCAGTGCCGGCTCTCGAAACGTCGCCAGTCGACTTTTATTTGACGCGGCTAGAATCCCGAGAGTGTTTTCTACAATATGAACCTTTGTTACATAATAATCACTTGATTTCAGAAAAGAACTTTGAATTCACAACAGTTAAACTACCCAAATTTAAAAAGATATTAATTTGTGTGTACAGATTTCTGGATGGATATTTTGACTTATTCATACAAAGATTAGAATCACTCTTAAACAGTATTAGCAACCAAATCTGGATTTAATAATATGTGGAGATTTCAATGCCTGGACTATCTAAAAAGCAACAAAAATAGAGACTTGTTAACACAACTCCTTAATTCATATGGTTTACATCACACAGTAAATAATCCAACAAGATTCACAGAATTAAGTAAGACAGCCAGCCCTTGATCAAATTTTCATAAACAAAGATAAATAAACTATCTTAGTTGATGTATACAAGCCTGATTTCAGTGATCATTTGACTCAGATACTAACTATGTATGTAAAAGAAAAAAAATATACACCATGCCACAAAGAACATAAAAACCAGATCACGAAAACGCCACCAGTTGCTTAAAAGTTTTTATTCTTTAAAACTTTACTGCAGTTTCGACAAATACATGTTTGTCTTCTTCAGAAGTACACGTTAAAATTGCATAGGCGGAAGCATTATCACTAATCAGACCTTTCGTGCGAAGTTGCACATCGTCACGGTTCTTCCTTCCGTCTACCGGACAACATCTGTATGAGGCGGGCGACTTCCGGAAGTAGCTGGTGCCCAGTGGAAGGGAGGTCTTTATGGTTTTGTCTTTACTTTGGGAGCGTTATGTGGGGTAATCCGCACTAGTTTGTTTTGGAGAGGGAAGGCGGTGGTTGGAAACTTACACTCAATGTCGGCCATGTTGGGTGTCGTCGTAAAGGACTGCTACTAAGAACTTTTAAATTTTCTAAAGGGGTCGTTGAGTATGATTTCTCTCCACAACCTACAAGTTTCTGGAAATGAGTGTTTGATCGCCTTCTCAACTGTTTAATGCAATATTTTGTGAATGTGACTTTGAAAATAAATTTAAAATTTTTCTTGACGTGAACTGTTGTGTTTTGATAGTAAAACCTTTCCTCAGCTTCGGGTTATAAAGCTTTGTGGCGGCCGTTTAGCATATCAATTGAGTTTCCAAGTAGGAAACATGGTCACTTAAGACTATTAAAGTCAGTCAGAACATTTTCGTAAGAGAACTTTTCATTTTAAGTGAACTGCTAGTTAAGGCACTAAAGCGATACTACTACCCTAGTATCAGTTTTGGGGTCTTACAAAGGACATACTTTCGAGAAGATCAGAATGTAGGACTGGAGAACTGTTCTGATAGTATACTGTTTTCAAATTATGACTAGCATTTAAGATTACTATCCTGACCCCACCACCAAAGTTCCTGCAAACTGTCATTCCAATCAACTCATGTCTTGTATACAAGGCCTAACAATGCAAAATGCCATACTTTTAGGTAAAGATGTTGAAACTGCAAAACAAAATTTATTCACAGAACAGTGGGCTCATTTGAATAACATTGTACATCAGCTTTAGAGTCATTTACATAGTCAATTCAAGCAGTAAATCAAGCTAAACAGTCAATTCCAGTTATAAATCTAACTAAACAACTATAGAAAGACTGAAAATAAGATCAGCATATCTACTATTTCGTTTCAGAATATTTTTGTAAAAAAGTAACATTCCCTTCATTTCTAGAGGCATTTAGAATAGTATCTAGTTAGAGGAGGATAGAAATCTTGTACATAGGGAATCCTACTAAGGAGTTTTAATAGATTGAAAGTAAGAAGCCGGTATGGAAAACTTAGGATGTAATTGCATACTTTAAATTCTAGAAATCATATTTTGAAAAACAGAAAGTCAGCTTATAGCAATAAAGAAACGTAATTTTTGCTTACACAACATTTCATAGTTTGGAAAGGGTCATTAAAGTTTAAAGGTTAATTTTTGAAAAGTTTGAATAAACTTTGAACACATGGGTTATGAAAAAGATAAACAGATGAGACAATAAGTAAATTCAATTGAGATAACTGTATTCACAATACACTATAAAATAATATGAACAGTTTCAGTAAGTTTTATTTAAATTCATGAGGTTATGGAGTCACAATGTGAGAAACAGTTGAAATAACTGTATTCACATTACACTATAAAATAATATGAACAGTTTCAGTAAGTTTTATTTAAATTCATGAGGTTATGGAGTCACAATGTGAGAAAGTAGAGTTATATAAGAGTTCTAGTGGGAAAATGTTGCAGCAAGATGGCTAGGAAGGAAAGCATTTAAACAGGTGATATTACAGAAATTCATAGTAAAATGGGTAGTAAAATGAGTGTTCCAGAAACATGGCGCCAAACAGTACTTCTATCACATGCAGCTCGTGCAAAATATTTCTAAATGAAGATGAAAGTTATGTGCAGTGTGACGGAAAGTGTGCAGAAACATTTCACCTCAAATGTGCGCGTGTGTCAAATGCCGTGTACAAGGCGATGGTGTCAAATCCAGGAGAAATCTTATGGTGCTGCAAGACGTGCAAACATAACCCCACATCGAAGGAGTCGCCGCTCAATTTCCAACCCCACAAAGTGAATACCGACCCTAGCAGCATCTGTGAGGCTGTAAATAATATGCAACTTCTTCTAAAAGAACTCTGTACGTCGATTGAATTTCAATCTAAAAAATTTGACGAACTAATCAAACAAAATAATGAGTTCAAGACATGTGTAAGTGAACTTAAAAATGAAGTAAAAAAGTGCAAAACAGAAAATTCACTACTAAAAACAGAACTTGAACTCGTGCAAACGCAAGTGAATGAGTTGGAACAATATTCCAAAAACTGCAACCTGGAATTCTCGGGAATTCCAAACGTGGAAAAAGAAAATGTCTATGAAATAGTGGGGAAAGTTGCGACAACATTAGGTATAGATCTGGACGCCGGAAAAAGACATTGAATACTGTCATAGGCTACCAACAAAACCAAACAAAGATGGGAAAAAGAAAATTCCACTGATAGTCGCAAAATTTCACTCACACAAAACAAAAAATCTTTTCCTAGAAAAGAAGAGGAAACATGGGAAAATCTTTTGTCAAGACATCGCCATAAATGGAAATTCCACAATTTATATAAATGAACATCTGACAAAGAAGAACCAAAACCTGTTCTGGCTAGCAAGAAATGTGAAGAGGACCATGAACTATAAATATACCTGGACCAAAAATGGGAAGATCTACCTAAGGAAAGATGAAAATAGCGCCATCCTACAAATCAAGTCAGCAGCAGATCTACCAGACGCTGACTGCAAACAGAATATGTGAGTGAGTGACTAAATTTAGTTTTTTTTCTCCTTTTATTTTTTTGGAACACTTTGATATAAAAATGAACAGAGAACTTGAAGACTCTAGGACTGAGTTAGACTCTAGATTTTGTGAAGGAATTAACACAAACATTGTTAACAGCACAAGTGATTTAAATGATTTGTCTAAGTACTTCGCAGGAATACATGTTATGCACATCAACATACGTGGTATCATAAGAAATTTTGGAAGTTTTTCTGTCTTGATTGACCAGCTTGAACACAAACCAGAAGTCATAGTATTATCAGAAACACAGCTTCTTGTAGATATACCTTTCACTCTGCCAGACTACCATGAATTCTTCATACCTCCAAAACACTCCACCCATGACAGCTTAAAAATATACATACACTCAAAATCCACAAATGATGTTGAAATATTAGAAATGAACTCGGTGAAAGCAGCAAACATGTGTCAGATCAATCTAATGTACTGCAAAGAAACATACACAATCCTAGGAATATATAGATCACCCTCTACAAACACCAAGATATTCATTGAAGAACTGAGAAATACTCTTCAGTTACTACCTAAAAATAGACATATTATACTGATAGGAGACACAAATATAAACACTCACAACCATATAACAAATAGCGAGTATATAAATACACTTAGTGGAAATGGTTTCATCTCTTATATAAATTCAGCCACAAGAATAACACCCAACTCTGAAACTTGTATCGATCACATTTATGTAAAACCCCAAAGAAATGCTGAATTTACTTCAGCCATTATGCATGCGGGTATCACTGACCACAGTCCTATTTTTCTTATGCAAAACACATCTAACAAAACCCTAAAAATCAAACAAGTGGAAAGTATTATTTCTAAGATTAATTATGAATCACTAACAAATTCTTTGGCAAAAGAAAAATGGGAATCTGTTCTAATACAACAGGATGCTCATAAAGCAACACACTCCTTCATCCAGATACTAACACAGCATATCATAGACCATACCACTTATATAAAGCAGACTAGGTCAAAATTTAAAAAAATTACTCCATGGATCACTGCAGGTCTGATAACCTCTATAAGAATCAGAGACAAATTACACCAAACACTGGTAAAGAGAAAGTCCACAATTCATTCCGTGGCAGAATTGGAAAATCTTACAAAGAGATATAAACTATACAGAAACTGGATAAACAGGCTAATCAAAATTACAAAAGAAAAATACTACACCAAAAACATTATGATGGACCCTAGTAACACAAAAACATTGTGGAAAAACATCAATGAAATAACAGGCAGACAGAAAAATAAAAAGTTACCTATTGAAAAAATTTACATTAATGATTCACAGCAAACATCAGAACCCATCAACATAGCAAACAAATTTATGGAATACTTCAGCAATATAGGCCTACAACTCGCTGAAAACATTAGAAGTACAAATGATAAAACCACAAACAGTATCAGGTACAGTAACATCCCAAAATCCCAGATGCAGTCAGTTTTCTTCCCTCCCATAACAGAAGCAGAAATAGCAAGTCACATAGCAACACTAAAGACTGAATCTGCAAATGGACATGACAATATCAGTAGTAAAACTTTGAAGACTGTGAATAAATTTATACTGCAGCCACTGAAATATATTTTTAACCTATCTTTAACAGAAGGACAGTTTCCAGATCCATTTAAAATGGCTATCATTATACCAGTCTATAAGCAAGGTGATAGGAAAAAAGTATGCAACTATAGGCCAATTTCTCTAACATCACACCTCTCAAAATTACTAGAAAAATGTATCAAAAGTAGATTAATGAAGTACTTGGAAAAATTTAATATACTTTCAGAAAATCAGTTTGGCTTCAGACCAAATGTAAGCACTCAGGATGCTATATACTCTTTGACAGATCACTTGTGCCAGATGGTCGATAGTTCCAAAAGGACAATCTCAATATTTTTAGACTTAAAAAAAGCATTTGACACTGTTGACCATACTATACTTCTCACAAAACTCGAAAAGGTTGGTATACGAGGAACTCCTCTAAAATTCTTTAATAGTTTCCTCTGTAACAGAACACAGATGGTACGAATTGGAAATACCATAAGTGAAGCCGCAGAAGTCAAAGTAGGTGTTCCGCAAGGAACAGTACTAGGCCCAATTCTGTACCTGGTTTACATAAATGACCTCTGTGAACTAAATCTCAATGCAAAAATCACTTCGTATGCTGATGACACAGTTATAACAGCTACAGGTAACACTTGGGAACACAGCTTCAATGCAGCCCAGGAAGCTCTTAACACTGTTCAGAAATGGTTAAACCATAATCTGCTAACTATAAACGAAAGCAAAACCAAATTCGTCTGCTTTTCACACACTGTAGCTACACAACCACTGGACCATCAAACTCTGATACTCCACAAACCTACATGCTATAGTCATACAGAATGTAACTGTGTGAAACTACAGAAAACAAAAACCATTATGTATCTAGGCATAGAAATAGACTGTAATTTGAGATGGAATCGCCATGCATCTAACTTAGTTACCAAACTGCAGAAGCTTGTTTATATATTTTTTAGAATAAGAAACACTCTCCCAATAAAAGCCTTAAGAACTCTCTATTTTGCACTAGTCCAAACACACTTACAATATGGTATAAACAGCTGGGGAGGAATACTAGATACACACTTGACTCAGGTCAACAGATGTCAAAATTACATTCTGAAAGTGATGTATAAAATGCCATACACTTTTCCAACTTGTGAGTTGTACAAACAAAGCCAATTGCTAAATGTCCGCCAGCTGTTTATTAAAAAAATAGTCATGTACATAGATGCCAACATAAAAATCTTCAGCACTAGTGACCAACCACACTTAAAAACTAGACTACAAAAAAGAAGTGGAGCATACATCCCTCGCCGGAACACTCTACTAGGGCAAAGACATCCAAGCTGCCTTGGTCCACGTATTTATAATAAATTACCAGAAGATATTATCAATAAGCCGAAAGAAACCATGAAGAAACATATAACTACATGGCTTTTAGACAACCATGACTCGTTAAATGAACTAATAAACTTCCATTACCTGATATAAACAATATTTATATATGTATGTACAAATAAATTTTGTTATGTCAAACCATATCGAACTAATCTTTATAATGATTGTATTACTCACATGTTCCAATGATTGTTATTCTCACACTGTCATGTATAGTATATCTCTTAGATCCTAAGTCACTGTAAATATTTGTATTATAAGAATCAAGCTACCTGCATCCTGAAGCCCACACACAAGTTTTACCTTATGTGGGATTCACAAAATCATCTTATGTACTATAAAATATATTAAAGCTGTATCATTGTCCTTTGTGAATAAAAATAATAATAATAAAAAATAATAATAATAAAACTTCAAATTTACACAACCTGCAAATAAATACACGTAGAATTGTTTAAAACATGATTCACAAATCTCAGAAAGTTATTTGCGGGGTCAAAATTCGTGACTGGATAATATTTTGCATTAAGCTGTTAGAAAATAGTAAATATGGAGTTCTTAGTACCAAATGAAATAACAGTCAATTAGAAAAAAATTGAAGTTATTTCAGCTTCATAGCTGCAAAACTGTAGAAGTTATGAACAATTTTCGGAATTTCAGAAAATAATTTTATCACGGCCAAACTATTGAAGTTACAAAATTTTTTAAGGATCAAAATGAACACCTTTTAATCAACGTAGCTACTGTTAAAATTTCAGACAGATAACAATTCTTGTATGCACACTGAGGAAATATGATGATGAAATCCACAAGCTTAAGAGACTATATTTGATCAGATAGTGGGACTACATTGATGGGAAACAGGAAAACTGCTCCCATAGGCGTTTCTATAGATAGCAGCCCTAGGCTTTCCTTGCCCCAGTCTTTCAGAATCAGTTAGAGCTTGAACATGCTACTTTATGGCGCTAATTGTACACGCAGCAGGGCAGATGTAGGTTCTGGACAGGCTGAAATTTGAGGCTAGCGTGTGGCAAAATTAGAACTCCACATGTAACTGTAAGTTCAGTTAGGGCTTGTGAGGTTCATCTGTCTTGAACGTGTTAATCATTTTTGCTATTAAAATTCTTTGGTGATGATATCCAATGCCATTAAGTTAGTGAATTTGAAAATCTAATAGAAAATCGTCTCAACCAAGTTACTCGAACTTCACCCAGTGAACACTCAAATCCTGATGATTATTCACAATATATTTAACCGACTCCAGTTCTTAAGTAAGTAGGAAGGAAATATATTAAATGTATAACAAATTTGGAGCGGTCTGGAAGCTTAAATGTAATTAGTGTGGAAAAAAGGTGGTTACTGCACTAGCTCTTAAAAAATTCTGGCTACAATTCCGGGTTCAAATTACGGTGGGAGCAAGAATTTTTGAGATATGTATTTAACCATATCAACTACGGTGGGCTTTTCTGTGGTGTGGATTCTACGTTAAATTGTAGGCCATCCTACCTCTGATAGAATTGCTTAATATACTTCCTTCTATCCAATCTAATACTATTATATGAGCAACTCTTGAAAATAGATAAAATGGGGGCCGCACCACTTTCGGAACCTTGGCGAAATTAATAGTAACCAGTTGAAATTTGCTTTAATTGCTTTGTCAACATGTCCTCTTCACGTTTAGCATTCTCACTTTGCGGAAAAGTTAATAGAAAAATTAAAAATGCTGAAATATGAGGCTGAGCAACTGCCAAATGCTATCAGTCCTGCGAAAATAACAAAAAAATTATCGGTACAGGGATCATATCATCTAAACAGTTTCGTTTCATCATCAGATTTCGTGGGTAGATTGAAATATAGCCTGGACCAAGAGAAAAATTTTACACAATTTTGCGTTGTGCGGCGTCCATCAGAAATGGTGTATTTGTTTACAATGGGAGCAATCTCTCACAGCTCGTTTCTATATAAGATGGCAGGCATCACCGTATTACAACTTGGACAAAAATTTTATATTTGTCAATTAAATGCGAATTTTTCCAATGGTGAAAAGCTAAAATGGCAAGAAAACATTACAATAAAAGATTAAATCAACATTTTAAGAGACTATCACTGATTTTTCAATACTGACGACATCCAATGGCTGTACGTCACTCTTATATTTCGTCCTTTTAATTAAATTCCTGGCAAGTTTTCCGCAAGGCAAGAGTGCAAAACGTAAAGAGGACATAACGACGAAGCAATTAAACCAAATTTCAACAGGTTACTACCAATTTCACGTCGGTTCCGAAGGTGGTGCAGTTCCCAATAAAATTAATTTCTCACAAACGTCTCTAAGGATTTTGATGAAATCTTGCATAGTGAACAGAAATTGAAAGATGCCGAGCGAAGATCGGTCACCCATGTACTATAGGCATAAAAACTTAAAGTGCAAAGAAGTGGGGTGGATAAAAAATCACAATAAAGAGAAGGATATGGAAGTGGAAGGGGTTGAGGTATATGCAAATGATGAAACCAGTATCCTTGTAGTTGGAGTTTATAGATCTCCAAAGATTTTCAAAGATTTTTTGTACAGCTACTTAACAAAATTACTGATAATTACAAAAACATTATAATAGCAGGAGATTTTTAATATAAATTGCCTATCATGGGATATGTCGGTATACATGCTCAACGATATCATTGATGCCTTTGGTTTAAATAATTTAATTGCAAAACCCACAAGGGAAACCAGTAGCTCCAAGACTCTTCTGGATTATGTAATCACGAACATTTCAGGGAATTTTTGCAGTAGTTCTCTGGTGCAAAATTTTGTTTCTGATCATTATGGGCAGGAATTATATATCTGCTATCATGATGGAAAGAATAAAATTGATAATAGTATAACAGAATCAAGAAGAAATATGTCCAAAAATAAATGTATAGAAGAACTCAGAAATGTTAACTGGGATGAAATAATATATGTGAAAAATGTAAATATGGCATGGGAAATCTTTAGTTCAATCTACAGCAGGTGTCTGGATCAGGCTTGTCCTAAAATTAAAAGAGTTGTTAAAACTAATAACAGTACAAAAATTCCTTTTATAGAGTCATGTCAAAGGATGAATCAAACTATCATGGAAGCTTTTCATTCATACAAACAGACAGGTCTCATCTGTTACAAAGAAAAATACAAAAAACTGGAATATTTCAACAAAATCAAAAATGTAAGGCAGAATACTTTAAAAAATGGATTTTAGAGTCTAATAATCTACCAAAAGAAGTTTGGCAAATTGCCAAAAATATGTCAGGACTTGATAGAAGCAACAACAAGATTTAGAACAACTTCTCAATAAAAGTGAAAAACACTCTTCTAAATGATCCTCAGCAGGTAGCTAATGCATTCAATAACTATTTCACTGAACTTCCTTCCCCCAATACAAATAATAAAAATGGCATCAAATGAAGTTACAGTTCTGGTGATACAAATATTTCAGCCCCCTCCAGTTCATTGAAAGTATGTGAAAAGACTATTTCCGGAATGAAGTTAGTGGTATAATAAGAAATTCAAAAAACAAACATAGCTGCGGCTGGGACAAAATTTCACCATTGCTATTAAAACAATGTTTTGAACCTGTTATTAACATATTGACAGAACTAATCAATCTGTGTCTCAGTGCAGGTGAATCAAAGATTTTTTAAAAAGGGTGATAGACATCAGTTGGATAATTACAGACCTGTTTCACTCATCTCCACTTTTAGTAAAATACTGGAATATGTAATGTGTACTAGATTAACAAAGTTTTTAGACATTCATAATCTCATAAATGGATAGTAATTTGGTTTTAGGAAGAGGCTTTCAACTGTCAGTACAATGGCAGAGTTTATTGAAAACCTCGATGGAAATAAATGTTCAGCAATAGTTTTTATGGACCTCTCAAAAGCTTTTGGTACAGTTGATCACACCATACTGCTGGACAAAATCAGAACCTATGGCATCAGAGGAATATCTTCAGATTTATTAGAATCTTATTTAAAAAATAGGTGGCAGCAAACGGAAATTATTCATGAAACTACAGAGGAGCACATACAAATGCAGTCTAATCTTTGCTTAGTTAAAATGGGAGTACCACGAGGATCTGTTCTAGGCCCCCTGCTTTTCATCCTCTATATTAATGACATACCACAATGGCATAATAGCAGTATTATTCAGTATGCTGATGATACTTCTGTCCTAACATCAGACATGTGTAATACTAGTCTGCTCAGTGGAACCCAAAGTGTAATCTATAACATTAACCAGTACTTCATAAACAACAACTTGAGCATTAATCCTTCTATTGGAGGAAATCAAGTACTGTATAGCATTATCCACAGTCGGGATGAATAAGTATAATTAGTGGTGGTGGATGGGATAGATGTATGTGTTTGGTAAATAAATCAGATGTGAACTGCATACCTAAACATACAAACCAACTGTGCACCATACCTGTTATCACCAACACAAGTGATAGTGTGCGCAAGCTGTAAGGGATAAAACCAGTATACCGGAGTGAAGTATCGGTTTAGTCACCTTAGCTAACCTCCAACTTGTTTTAAGTTCTGAAAATTTTTCATTAATACAACTGAATGACCATGACTGAGCCTAGATAAATCAACTGTAAAGCCTTGTGGTCGCCACTTCCATATTTCCTCAGGAAAGAAGAGGTTAATATTCCCTATGAAAATATGCACAGTTCACTTGATGAAAATTTTTAAATTTATTTCAAAGACACATTTGAACTTCACAATTACAGTTGAAATGGTAAAATTGGACTAAACTCTCCAAACATCTGAAGTCATGAAGAGGAATAACTACCAGACTAAACCGCGTTACAAAAAGTTAAAGTTTCATTGTCACTGTTTACGCCACTATCCAACGAGAAAATCCCATCATGGCTACCAGTCACCCACGTTGTTACTAACTCAATGTCTCCCAGATACCATCATCATTGTCCGACGCCAGCGCCCCCAATCAAATTTCTTGAAACTATCTAACGCATGGTCTGCTTCACGACATAAAATACAAGACCGGACAGACAGTCTCCGCGCCTCATTATATACCCTTAGCCACATGCCTTCTGTGGCACCTCACCTTCCAAAAATAGTATGACAAAATTTTTTTATCGCCAGTGTTCAGACTTTAACAGTGTTTGTGAAGGTTTATTGAGTTTATGACGACCATAGTTGTAAATTTACTCAGTTTACTTTAAAAAATTAAAACGTGTGTAATAGTAACTGACTTCCTAACAAATGGTGGTAAATCCCCATGTTGATACTTGGTTTCCACAATTTTAGAATTTCCTGCTGGATTACAAATTATTGTGTTTAAACCTATGTCAATTTGTTCTCTGATTGCTCCTGATTTAAAAAGTGTAACTTTTATTATTTTCAGTGGTGTATTATTGAAGTTATTAACCTCACAAAAACTGAGGTGAATGATAGACGGCAGAGATGTTAAAAAAACTAGTATCTCGCTAATTACTATTAAACTGCAGGTTATTTCGAAAAAGTGTTACTATCTGAATTTTCCTTTTATATTATTACACATTTTAAAAGTTGTTTTGTTTACTGAAATGGCCTTATTAATCCACAGTTTAATTTTGAAAGCTACCACGTTTTTACTTACAATGTAATTATTTTAAAACTGATTTAATATTTTTCATACTCAATGGAATGCTCTAAAACTTGAATATGTTGTACCAGGTTTTTTACTCTTACATAAATATACTTTTTAGCTCCGGAATTTATTGAAAACATGTTGCTATGTGGTGTTGAAAATGCGAGTGTGTTCAATGAAGTGTTTAAAATTATGTTTACTTTATTTATATGGCCTGAAACTATTGATTTTTAGTGAATTTAACTTCCTTTCGGCTTCTTATTATTATAAAAACACTTTACTGCATCGAAAAGTGTTGAGAATTATTGATATTATCACGTAACCAAAATTGACTGTTTACATGGTGGATGACTATGGATTACACTGGTTTAGGTTAGTTTAAAGGTTATTTACTTTTATTAACTGTTTATTTAGGACTTGTATAATGTGCTGAATTGCTTTTAAATCGGCGTATGTTCTCAGTTAGACTGCAAAATCGGCTTCTGCATAAAACATGTCTCCCATGTCCTGTAGTTACTAATTGAAAAATTTTATGTTTTCTGGAAGGCTTACCTCCTCCCTTATGCCCTATAGCCAAGAAAAATAGAATTTACCTAAATTCTAAGGTGCTTACAAAGCACATTAAATCGTTACAACCAGGTATTTGTACAATTCCACTTGTTGTTTTATCGAGATCAGGAATAAACACCTGCTCATATCTGGAGTTCATTTCAATTCCCTCATCATTAATTAGAATTTTCTTAAGTTTTTCCCCAGCCAGTACTCGCAGACACAAACTGGAAGAGCCAGAAGTTGATGGCAAGAAGTCAGGTCAAATCCATGTGTACAAACAGGGTAAACTGAAAGTAACATTTGTTCAGCTTTACCACACAACAAGAATTTTCAATCAAATCTTTTCAATAGTCAGCCAACCTCATATCATAGCACATCAATCATTTATCGCACCACACGGCAACTGTGGTGAAGTTTAGGGAGATATGCAGCCACATATTTCTGTAATATATTGAAAGTAAACTTTTTCGTGAGTACAGGTACAATGCATTTGACTATTTTAAACATCTTTAACTACTTTATCCAGAGAGGAGTCATTTCATGAGATAAAAACTATGCTGTTCTGAAAAAGTAGCACAGGTTTCCATTAACACATGGTTTCCCCAAATCACTCCAGGTGATTGCCAGGATGCTTCCTTCAAAATGGTCATGGTTAAATTGCTTCCCATTCCTTGTCCCCAGTCCCATCCTGCCTCTAATGACCTCGACATCAATGATGCATAAAGCCATAGGTTTAAAAAAAAAAAAAAATCTGTTAACATTCTTAGACAACAAAATTCTGATTTTCAGTGCATGAAATTCTAGTGTAATTAGGAAAGACAAGGTAGATAAATTTTATGAAATGTGATACTAAAATCAGGAAGAGTATGGAAAGTAATCCATCATTTATTACAAATAAGGGCAGAAGACAAAAAAAAAAAAAAAAAAGGCAACAGAAAAAAATATGAGCACACTTTACAATGTATTGGTGAATAACCTTATTTATAATGGAAAGATGACATACAGCAAGGGCATGGATATGAATGCATCCTGACCTACCACATGAAGTGAGTATTTGTTAAATTGGAGCTGAAAATGTTACCCAAAATAAATGGTTCATGCAGAGAAATCTTGTTTCATGATGATGCAGCAAAATATATTACCTCATTTTATATACTAACCATAAATCTGGGAGTAACGGAAATTATGTTTAAAAAAAGTTAGTAAAAAGTAATTGTTTTGTTTAAGAAAAAGATCACTTTCAAAGATGAGTAAAAATACCAACTTGCTTTGCTTACTTGCTATTAAAAACACTAGCCCCAAAGCCCATCAAAAATGACGGGATTAATGAAGTGTTATGGTATAAATTTATTTCTCTGCAGTTGCTGAACTTAGTAGAATTGTTATAAAATAAAGCTCATTATAATTTAGCATCCCTCGTGCTGTTAAAAAAGCATTAGTTGTCAAGTTGATCCAAGATGCATATCAGTCTAACCCCAACTCTGCTAATATTGCTGCTAGAAAAGCAAAGCTTCAATCATATGTGAATTAATACAGTCCCTGTATAACAAGTCAATAGCACCATGCATCGCGATATAAACTTGATCAAAAATCTTCACGGGTTCTTACAAATATCTTTCTTATTACCCGTGATGAAGTTCAATGTTTTAATGACTGACAGATTACATCGGCTTAAATAATAACCCCAGTGAAAACTTCTTTCATTCAAACCATATAATGATTTCAGTTTAAAAAAAAAAATTAATATTTAAACAAAATACATACTTTTATTTAAGTATTCTGACAATTAATTTCATAGAAATTGTTTAACTAAGTAGAACTGTTAAACTGTTATAAAATAAAATTCAATGTAATTCCTTGTGCCTTACGCTGTAACAAAAACTTTTCATTTCCATCCATTTCAAGGTAGCATTTCAACCTAACACTACTCTAATCTTGCCGCCAGAAAAACAATACTTCAATCTCACACCAGTGGCAGATCCAGGATTTTGTTTTTGGGGGGGGGGGGACTAGGATTTGGTTTGGTGAGGGCTTGACTCGGGGGAGGAGGGGTTCGGTGACAGAAATCTCATTATTCCCGATTGCCGCCCAAACTGTAGAGCAAAAAAGTCCTCAAAATCCATGTCATCAGGGGAGACCTTGGTGCTTTTGGGGGGGGGGGCTTCAGCCCCCTAGCCCCTGGATCCGCCACTGTCTCACACATATTAGAACATTTGAATATCTGACATAGTAACATGTTGTGGAAATAATAACCTCAGTAATATTACTCAGTTAAAGGAAAGAAGATTAAAATAAATCTTATAATCTTACATTATGCCACGTATATTTTTTGTTTAATTGCTGCACATTTCGCGATCAGTGTGCAACAGCTTACATTCATATGATTTAATAATTTCAATAACAGGGCTGAGTTTAAATTATTTTAGTAAAAAACTAAATTACTCATGCCCTCTGCTGTAGCGTCAAGTGCCAGTTGTAATTCTGACCCATGCTAAGTAACAATCTAATCAAAGCTTTCACTAACATTGATGTTGGAAAATTAAAACTTTTATCTTACATATCTATGGACAAAGAATTTAAGGAATACTTCTATTTATCAAAAGAATAATATGTAAATGAAACCATAAATTGATTGATATGATGATTTAAATGCAATACATACTTTTTTGTATTCTGTCAGTTAATTTAATTGTGGATGCTTAGAAATGTTATTAATTAAAGTGAATAAATAAGAAAAATAGCGCAAAGTGTGACTTCAATACGTGACAGGTGATATCATACATGACAGACTTGCTTATTATATGTATAGATCACCATCTATTTTCAAATCCAGTAGCCTGAGAGAGGTCAAATATTTTCTCTCAAAAAGAAAAGTATTTTTGTAAAAACCTTAGCTTGATGCTATTTCAATCAATAAAAGCTTCATATACGTAATTCAACAGATCGGAGTTACCATTTTCCTGTCTATACAAGTATCAGGTTTAGTATTTTCCTGTCTATACAAGAATTGCTGATGTGTGGTTGCCAACGATCAGCACATTACTTTTAATACCAGTTATAATTAAACATAATAATTTATTGAGAGAAAATAATGAGATATTTAAATATTTAGGTTGTAAAATTATTATTCTATTAAATAATAATTACAATATCCACAACATTTAGCACAATATTTACATTTTGTCACTGAGAAATTTAAAAAATATTTTTTTAAGTAACACAAAAAAAGGAAATTGAAAACAATAAAAACTTACTGTGAGCAGATTTATTTTTTTACTACATGCATTTACAATCTTGCTGCTTTCAAAGTCACGGGATTTTAGTCGATAATAATGAGTTCTTTTATTTTCTGTCCTAGAAAAATAATCTCTCAGAACATGTTGAAATTCTCTCCATATTAGCTCAATTGAAGATTCCTTTTTATTTTGTAACTCATCATGATTACTTATTAACTGGAATTGAAAATAAGAAACAATGTGTTACATTTATTTAAACATTCATATAGGGTACTGATTCCTGAATTACTATGTTATAAGAAAAAGTTCAATTTCTATAAAAAAAGATTGTGCAGAAACATAAGTAAAAAGTTACAATCACGCAATTATTAATTTTTTCTCAAAAACTGAAAAAGATTAGCATGATTAAACAAGTAGGAAAAAATTGATATTTCCATATTTTCAAAAGCAGATGTTACTTTATGAAGGCTATTAGTTTTAATATCAAATGTGATGATTTTGAGATACAATTTTCATGTGAAGTCATCTCTCTAGCTGGCAAACTTCCCTATATTCCCATTTTTTTCCATTTCTTGTTCCCAGCTAGGTTTGCCATTTGCGAATTTTAATTTAATATTCTATCCACTTTTTGGTAAGTTATTTATGTCTCTCCCTGGTCATTTACTCCAAACTGTGACTCCCTTACTTACAAAAGGAAATTTTCTTTCTTATGCCTGGAATTAAATGTTGGGTTGTGGACATGGTCATCTTTTCCCTAACATGTACTACTCTCAACTCTTTCACCAATACCTTTCCCAGCCTCATCACCAACAAACACTTTGTACACTCCCAGTATTCTCTGCACCCTGTTCACATCTCTGAAATGAAATCCAATCTAACTTCTTTATCATATCATTAAGGAAGGATAGGGAAATATGACCCAACACTTACCACAGATGAAGGCGGCTGGGACGACGAACAAAAAACAAACACAAGACACAAGAGAAGCGCAATATTTCGGCCTACAGCAGCCTTAAATGTGCAGAAGATGAAGCACCAGGCGCCGTCACATGTGTACACATAGACGGCCGACTAGTGAATGGCGTCTCAGGCGAGGATGGTAATTTAGGTGGAAAAGGGGGGGGGAGTAAGCTCAAATATTGGGTCGATAATAGATACTGATGACGATATGTTATTATTGAAAGAGGTGAATAATAACTGGGTGGGGATATATCTATATATATATATATATATATATACATATATGATTATAAGTGAAACGTAAAATAAATGTAAATAGCATGGATGATACAGATAAAAAAAATGTACATGGTATAGATAATAAGTGCTGGGTCTGGTGGGCAGAGTTTATTGGAGATTGAGGCCAGGAGGATGTCTGGTGTCAAGGATATTCTGGTAGGCAAGTTCCCATCTACGAAGTTCAGAGGGGGTCGTGTTGTTTGGGAAAACTCTGATTGCCCTAACAGAAAAACAGATGTTCAAATTATTGATCTTTATCATATCAGATACTTAATATGTTTCGTGGTAATTTAACAAGACAAATCTAGCTGTCCTCCTTTGGACACTCACAAGTTCCCGTATTTTATACCCAAAATGTGGTTCCCACACTACATCACCACATTCAAGTAGAACCCAATCAAAGTTTTGTAACTCAGTTGCCTCACTTGTCTGGTCCATCCCCTCATCACCCTCTGTAATAAAAGAAGGTTTTTTTATACCTGCCCAAAGAATCCTGTCCATCTGAGTTTATTATCAAGATATTTAAACTTCAGGTCTTCAATAACAAATTCTTTGCCAATCCCATAACCACAAAAAAACCTAAAGTTATTTTTATCTGTGCACCCAATAAGCTGTATCTTCCTGGTACTTATGTTCATTACATATTGCACTACTGAGATAGATATCTTCTCTGGTCACCCTGCAGTTTTTCACAGTCTTCTCCTATTTTAATCCTATTATCTAAAATTTTGTTATTTGCAAACAACTTATATTCTAACTGTAAACAATTAACACAATCATTCATTAGAAAAGTGAATAGCAATACATTACACTGAGGAATTCCCTTTTTCATTTCCACTTCTTTTGAAAATGTATTTCCTACCCTAACTCTTTGCTGTCTCCTTTCTAGAATTCATCTACCCAGCAGGTCAACTTTCCAAGCACTCAAATGTTTTTTTTTTTTTTTTAATATTCCTTTAATTTCCTTACTGCATTTCTCAGCTCATCCATTTCCTGCTGTTGTTTTGACTTTTCTTCTTTTAGAAATTTTTCGGTGGTTTCATGTAGGCCATATAAAAGAGTATTCAAATATTCTTCATTATCATAAGCAGTTGACTGAATGCAGACAATATCTTGTTCAACTTTCTCCAATAGTGCCTTCCGTTCTCCTTGGTACATCTCATGCAAATGAGATATTCGAGCTTCATGAAGTTCTGAAACATAACATTTTCAAATTAAAAACAAATTCAAATTTTTATCTGGTAGTTTTATTGTCAAGGTAACTGACTAGAAAATTCAGAATTCCTGTTTTTACTACCAATCTGGGCACCAGGATGAAATCTGCCTCTGACAAAGATTGCATTGTGTATGGGAAGCATACAATGAAGGGTCTTTGTTCCAGAATGCACTTTAAACAGCAAATCTAGCAATGACACTTGCTTAGAATTATTTTTTAACTAAGGCTATTAGTCTTACACACAAAAAAAATTGATTTTCTATATAGCATTGTTTCTATTTAAACAATATCACATATGTAACAATTATTACTCTTAAATAAATGTCAAATACATTTTTGAGGATTATATTTTTACCATTTGGTGTTGGCTTTCAATTTATTACATAAGTGAACAGCACAGTAACTGGCAAGCATATCCAACAATCTGTAAATAACTATCTTTAATACTATGTATTTATGGGAATGAAAAAAAAATATTACTACAAATAAGGAAAATGTGAAGAACCATCACTTTCCACAGATGATGATAGAACAATACAGAAACAGAAAAAAACTTGTGACTGAATAACTTTAGAAAGTTTCATTATTACACAATTCATTGCTAACAGAACATAGAACACAAAATGGTAGTAACAGAAAGTTTCATTATTACACAATTCATTGCTAACAGAACATAGAACACAAAATGGTAGTAACAGAACACATAACAGGCAGCTAAGGAATAGTCAACTGCTTGAACTAAGGAAAGTAAATAAGTTTAAAATAGGAAAGAAATAAAGAAGTTAATGTAAATTTTGATTTCATCAGAGTTTACAGGTCATTGATGTCAAATTTTTTAGAGCCAGAAGATGATGGAGTAGAGGCAGAGGAGGGGAGGGGGGAGAAGAAAGGAGAAATTTGGCCATTTGTAACATAACGAAATTAGTTTATAGAGTAGCATGGTTAGTTGAAGTACATGACATTACTGTTTTAAAGATATTGGAAAGAAATTGGAGTAAGTATGAAAAGTAGTGCATGAAAGGCAAAAGATGACCATGACCACAAGCTGGCACTTGATTTCAGGCACAAGGGTGTGGGAAGATTCTCTTTTCTAGGTAAGTGTGTCAGGGATTGGAATGAGTTACCAAGAGAAATGATGAATAATTTACCAAAAAACACTGAAAGAATTTAAAGAAAACATTTGTTGAGGGCAAATGTAGGTGGGTGCAGGATAGGGTGAAGATGGGGGTGTTTGAAATTACCACTGGAGCCTGTGCTCCATTCTAATTAAATTAAAGTAATTTTTATTGTTAATCCAGGAAATAATTCAAACCGATATAGCAAATATTGGCAATAAATCAAGTTTAAGCAGAAAATTTATGCACTAAATTAATTTAAAAAGCTGTAGAAAACGTAACCTAAGATCTGGATATGTAGCTAATATTTGGTTCTGATATAATTTCGCTAAATCAGTATTTTTCTTCACTTTAAAAGATATTCAGGGGAATAAATAGCCAGAAGACAATATAGTTTGAAGCTAGAGAATCCTACTTAGAGATTGAATATTTAAAAAATAAAATGCCAGTTTAGAAATTTGTCATGTAATTCTCCACTTTGAAATCGAAAATTCAGTTGATAGAAAACACCTAGGCAACCAACTTGTAGAAAGAAAGTAATATAATTTCTGTTTAAACAATATACTAAAATTTTGGCAAGTTTCATGCAGTTTAAAGATCGTTTTTAAATGTTATATGGTAAAAGCAGACACATGTTCAAAGAAAAAGTTAAACATTTCGGTCATGTACAAAAATTCAAGGAAAGGAATTGGGTTCAGAGTAAAGTTTAATTAGAAACAAAGGATTCCTAATAAGTTTCTCTTAAATCTACTAAGGCTTTGGATTGAGATAGAATTAAATAAGTTTTGGCTCCAATGACGCTTGGTTAAGATGGCTTGGCTAGGAAGTGTTCACCTAGAGTGATATTTACAATATGTCATAGTAAATCGAAGAAAGCAGTTAGAGACTTTAAACGGTAAGCATTTTTCAGTATGTAAATCTGTTTGAAGCTACTTTCAAGTCGATATCTGAATAACTCAGCAAATAGTAATGAGTCAGACTCTACTTTTGGTTTGTGAATTTTATTTCATTCCTTTTAAAATAGTAAACATGCTTTATTTGATATCAGATAAAAGAGCAGATAATTAAGATAACTGTACTAGTTGTTTCAGTTTAGTAACTGCAAAATTACAAAAGATAATAGCAGGTGTTGGAAACCACATTAAAATATTTTTTGCAGAGAAACTATTAAAGTTACAGGATTGTTTATAAGGATTAAAGTTGATTGTTTTTACAAAATCTTGTTATTCTTAAATTTTCAGAACATTAGGAACATCAAGGTCAAGATATCTGATGCAAGCTTACAGGCGTGAGATCCAATTTTGATCAGTTATCTGAAGGTCCTCATGTGAAACCCAGAAATTTTGTGATCCCACGGTCTGTTCCTATAAACATCCGCCCAGATTTTTCCTCAACCCCAGTCTTCAAGATACAGTAAGAGCGGCACTTTGTAATTCAGTTGTGCAAGTTAGGTGCAAGGCGGGGCAGATGATAACTTCGGGCAAACTTGAGTAACTTTTAGGAGAGCGTGTGAAGAAAGTAAAACACCTCATGATGCTAGAAAGTCAGCTAGGGGTCGTGAGGTTGGTCTGGCTCAAATGTTTTAATCGAATTTGCAGTTGATCTTCAGAAATGTTGTCTGATGCCATTTCAGTTTGTGACTTTGAAAATTTTTTGAGAATATAATGTATATTTACCAGTAATAGACTGGTTATTTGAGGTTTGACAAGCTAAGTGGCAACCAAGTTCCGTTTGCGAAGCTAAAGCAGAAAATATCCACCGTCTTAGCTGAGACTGAAGGTTTATGCATAATTCCAGCATAAGCTAAGGTTCTTACACATTGCTTTTTTTTATGAACCATCCTGGCATTTGTCTTGAGTGATATCAGGAAAATATGAAAAATCAATGGCTAACTTGAAGATAAAAACCATGTCTTACTAGACTGCTAGGTCACTAAAACAGAATAGAAAAATCTGTAGTTATTAAAATTAAAATAAGTATGTGAAAAAATTAAAAGATGGCTGAGATTTCCCTACACTCTCTAACGTCAGGCTTAACTGATCTCATCTTCAAATGACAATTTTTTTTTTATTTTATGCCCTTAATCAGCAATTTCTTGGTACTGTGTAATCATACTTCCTTAACTGTCTACCCAGTAAGTTGTTATTACAACATGTTAACTACTTGATAATCTGTAGGTGTGCAGAATCCTCTATGGCAGGGGTGGCCAACGTTCTTGCGGGCCACTTTGGAAATGATTCATAACTCCGTGGGCCACACATAAAATTACATATCCCCATATTAGATTTAGATCTACTATAGACATTTTTTTCAGAGTGAATATAATTTAATTATTCTGCAAACTCATAACTGTAAACTCATAAATAAAACAGCAATATCTGTCATATATTCACAAGATAATTACTTTAAAATCAAAGTTAATTTTTTCTCCTAATTTCAACAGTTAATTTTTGTATATATGGATGCAAAAATAATATATACTTTTAATACAATGGTTTTCACTTCTTTGGACATTATAAAATAAATATATTTTGTAAAAGTGACATGAATCTTGCGGGCCACAAAAATGTTCCACTCTATTGCATAATAACATTTTTTGACTACCAAAAGCAGACCTTACACGATCAATAATATTGACAATACTTTCTTATTTTGACAATAATATTGACCGTGTAGAGTGAAAATTTGTACTGATGGTCGACATTTAATTTAATTTAATTGCAATGGAGCACAGGCTCCAGTTGCAATTTCCCTACACACTCATCTTCCCCCTATCCTGCACCTACCTACATTTGCTCTCTACAAATTTTATCTTTAAAATCTTTCAAAGTTTTCGGTAAATTATTTATCATTTCTCTTGGTAACTCATTCCAATCCCTGAACACCCTTACCCAAAAAAGAGAATCTTCCCACACCCTTGTGCCTGAAATCGAGTGCCAGCTTGTGGTCATGGTCATCTTTTCCCTTCCATGCACTACTTTTCATACCTATTGCAATATCTTTCCATGCCTCATTACCTGTACACTCCCATGACCCTCTTCATCCACCTCCTGTTTTGCAATGAATCCCAATGTGGGTCCCATACATCACTACCATATTCGAGCAATGGTCTGACCAAAGTTTTGTAACCCAATTCCTTAACTTCATTTGAACATCCCCTCATCACTCTCTCCAACAAGTGCAGAACTTTGAGACCTTTTCCTACCACCTGTCCTATGTGTCCTGCCCAGTTAAGTTTGTTATCAAAAGTAAATCCAAGATATTTACATTTCAAGTCTACAGCAAGCAATTCTTTCCCCACCTTATATTCATAATTAACCTTTTTTTTTATTTGTGTATCTAATGAAAGCTTACTCATCTTTGCATTTATCTTCATTCCATGTTTACCAACCCAATTAGATATCCTGTCCAGATCACCCTGCAACTGTTTACAATCCTCTATCGTTTTGATTCTCTTATACAGCATTATGTCATCTGCGAACAATCTAATTTCAGATAGTAAACAATCAACAAAATTATTCATTAGAATAATGAATAGCAATGGTCCCAATACGCTACCCTGTGGCACATTTTTACTTCCACTTCTTTTGATACTATATTTCCTACCCTAACTTTCTGTTTTCTACCTTTTAAAAATTCTTCTACCCAGCAAATGACTTTCTTATCCACTCCAATGGTTTTTACCTTATTTACTACCATTTTATGGCTTACTCTGTCAAACATCTTAGACAGATCTAGTGCTACACTATCAATTTGGCCTCCCTTGTCCATTTCATCTGAAATATCTTGCACGTATCCCACCAACTGAGATTTGCATGAATATCCTTGCCTGAAACCATGTTGCCTGCTTGAAAACCACTTACGTTCCTCACATATATTTCTGATGTGGTTGCATATCATTCTATCCATTAATTTACCTACCACTGATGTCAAACTGATTGGCCTGTAATTCTCAACTCTATTTCTCACCACTCCCTTATGTACCGGTACTACTATTGCACTTTTCCAGTCCTGTGGTAAGCAGCAAATGTCTTTAATCAATTTAAATAATATTTCAAGATAAGGTACAATGTCACATCCAGCTATCTTTAAGATATCTGTAGTAATATTATCTTCACCAGCCCCTTTATTTTTTTTCAACTTTCTTATTTCCTTCATGATTTCCCCAGGATGGATATCAAATTTTTTACTATCGTAATTTCTAATTGTGTTGTTAAGCTCGTTCTCCGAATTAGACCCTCCTGTTTCTGATTCATTGTCCCTAATGCTTTCACTGAACCAGTTACTTAAAATCTCTGCCTTTTTCAAATCGTCAGTAACTTCTTCTCCATCCTTATGTATAAGTGTCTCTACACCCTCCCTTCCCCTCAGTTTCCTGATATAGCCATAGAAATTTCTAGATGCATCAGTCAATGGTCCACCTGCACTGACAATACTCTTCATAAACCCATCTTTAGCCATTTTCTTTGATATTATTGAGTCCTTATTTAGTTGTTTTAAATATTCCCTACTACCCTGCTGTCTCTTAACTCTGTTATGTTATTTTCTTACCAACCTTTTTAACCTCCTCACTTCCCTATTATAGTACATAGGTTCTCTACTTCTCTTTATTTTCTGCTTTGGAATAAATTTATCTTCCCCCTTTCTTATTAGCAGCTTGAACTCTTCCCACCATGACTCTACTGTACCTGAGCCTTCCTTCCATTTGCTGTATTGTTCTCTGAAATATATCTTCAAATTTGAAACCTGTGCCTTTTTATAATTGTACCTATTTCCCCCTTCAATTTTGGCTGCTGGTTTACTGAATCCTCTAATATCCATCAGAACTGCTTCATGATCACTTATTCCATCAGTTACTTGATACCTCAAAAGGTTTTCATCAGGCTTAATTAGAAATATATCCAAAATATTTTGTCCCCTAGTGTTTTGCTCAACCACTTGTGTAAATCCTCCTTCCCTTATTAAGATATTTGCAAATCTTTGTTCCCTTGTGTTATTTATCTTATTCCCTTCCCAGTTTATGCCTGGTAAATTTAAATCCCTGCCTTTGATGATCATTCTATTCTCACCTCTTAAATCTGAGTATGAATTTGATTTCTCCCCAAGAGCCTCATCCTCTTCTGTCATTCTTCCACTGCGGTAAACAGCCAACACTCTGATTTTTTCTTTTTTATTACCCCAGAAATCTACCCCAAGTAACTCATGGTCTTGATCTATGAATGCCAGTGAACTGTGGTAGTTTTTGCTAACTAGTATGAAGATTCCTCCACCAATCGCTCCTCTATCTCTGCGGTATAGTCTGTAACCATCAGGAAAAACCTCACTGTCTTGTATTTCTTCTTTTAACCAACTCTCTATCCCAATTATTACTTGTGGTTCATGCATCTCTATTAAGTTGGCAAATTTGATTACTTTGTTCATTATACTTCTACAGTTTACTATTAACACCCATACTACTGGCTTTACATTTTCAGAATTTATCTCCTCTTTCCCACTTTTACTGCAGCCATTTATTGTTTAAGCCATTTCATCTATTTCTTTAATATCTGTGACTTTCCCCATCGCGAATCTGCAATCAGTATCACTTTGATAATCTATTTCTGTCCCTTCACCAGCAGCCCCTAACCTAAAAAAGTCAGAGTCCTGACCCCATCATCACTGGAAATGGGCTCCCTCACTGCTTTAGCTAACAACTAAGAAAGTACTCCCTTCCCCCTTCTATTTAGGTGTAGGCCATGCCTAGTGAAACCCCACCTACCAATGGTGTTCACAGGCACAACCCCCAACACAGAACCAATGCCTTTCCCAAGTAGCACTCCCGTTTCCACATTAACCAGCCTCACAGCATAGTTCAATTGTGGCCGGTCATGGCGACTTAGGACCTGCATGAGCTCCACCCTGGTATGCTGTGCCTCCTTCACCACCTTCCTCAGGTCACTCTCTATACTATAACTCACATTTCTATCAATACTATTTCCCGTACCTCCCACTATCACTACTCTATCATCCTTAGTGAAACTCCTAAAAAGGGAACCTATATCCTCTATTACCTGGCCTAATGTTGCACTAGGTTTGAAAAAACTTGTGACCTGATATCCTGTACCTAACTGATCCTGCAGAAGAGGGCCTACACCTCTCCCATGGCTACTACCTAGTAGCAGAACCCTTCTTTTCCTATTCTTGCCCTGCACGCCCTTATTCCTAAAGGTCTGCTGCTTCTTACCTACTCCTACTCCTATATCTACACAAGGCTCTTCTCCTCCTGACTCTGGCAACAGGTCAAACCTATTTTTTCCCGCAATTACTGAAGTGTCTGGCTTGTTCATCCTGTTAACCATGATTCTCTTACGACCTGTTACCAGCTCCCACCCACCCTTATCAACTTCCTCCAACCCACTATCTCTACTTTCTGCCTCTACAGCTTGAGCCTCGACAAGCTCAGCCCCCACAGGCTGTGCCTGTGCAGTCTGAGCCTCCACAGGCTGAACCTCCACAGGTGAGGCCACCACAGACCACGCCTGCAGAGGCTGAGCCTCCACAGGACGTGTCTCAAGAACCCTGATCCTTTCACGCAACTCCCTAATCGTTTCGCCCATCTCCCACATCCTATCATCCCTAAGACACAGTGAACAAAACCACGGGAGAGCCTCATTTATTTCCCCCATTTCCTCTTCCCCACATGCCCAGTGAAACCACTTCTTACACCAACTACAACCCATCCCCTTCGCAACATACCTACGACAGGCGCCACAGTTTCCAGTTATAATTTTCCCAAATACTTCAACCATCTTCTAAACAGACCTTAAATTTATTTGATAAAGTAGTCTTATAAAGTTTATACTATATTTTTAACGTTTTTTACTAAATATGATAGGCGCTATACTCGACTAACTTTTGAATTGTTATATATATTTAATTTGATTGAAGTTTTATGATAAACGACTAGGTAATTAAACTACTTAAGAACCAATGAATAAAACTTAAGCTAATGGATTTCAAAACAAACTTAAGATGGTAGGTCGATACTATTTAGTGCTAATGTGGGTAACAACTATTTTGTAACTTATGAAAGTTTAAAAAAAAAAGAAAGGTAGGAAATTTTTTATAAACATATTTATATTAGATGGCAATTAAACACTATTAAATTTCAGACAGAACAGGTTAATTATTAGAACGTACGTTTTTGTTATCGTAAACTTGATTTCGATAATCGAACTTAATGATAATGTAACCTATGGTAACAGATGTGAGTAACTAAATGCTATATATGAATACTTATGTTTATTATTTATTATTTCCAGTTGATTTTATTACTATTTCGGAACTAATTAATTAAGAAACTGTGTTATTTTTAACCTAATAAAGCCTTAATATAGGACAATACAGAAAGCTTTAACAATCGAAATTCAAACTAGTGATTTGAACTATTTTTTACGGTATATAAGAAATTTAACACTAAAAAATAACTTAAACTACTATTTTTACCTATGCTATAGTATTATAGTAATCTAACTATCAAGCTTATGCTAAGTTTAATTCAATAAAACGTGCAATAACTAGCAATAACGTAAACAACAATGATGCGAATTTAAAAACTGTTATATATGGTGTAATCTAAAATAATTCTTCTTGCTAGCAATAATTCTAAGAGTTTAGATGATAATTAAAGATTTTAAAATAATTTAGTCTACAAAAACTTAGCTGATGAATGCAAAATCGCAGTTTGATGAGCAGCTCTCGACAGACACAGCCAATCGATCGTTCGATATTGATGGAGTATTGATGGAAATTCGGATTTTCTGTTATTCAGCCATCAATACTAGAAAGTGAAGGCGATGGTGTTAATATTATTGACCGTGTAGGGGTGAGCATCAATATTGCCATCAATATTCAGTTCAGTTTTCATCGCGCTTTTGTGAAGGTGAAGAAATGGCGATAATTAGTCTTGTGTAGTTTGCGAATGAACTAGTTCAGAAGAGCGCTCCCACAAGGCGAACTATGTGAACTATTTCCCAGATCTCTCGCTCCTTAGTTCGTTCGATCCTTTCCAGAAGACCAACTTTTGTTTTAGTTTATTATCTAAAAGGAAACACAGTTCCTTGTGGACACATTTCACTGAAGACACAGATATAAAAATAAAAGAAAAATAAATTGTTCAACATTAATAATTATTGCAGAAGTCACAAACAGAAATTTAACGTGGAATGTGAAAATAAAATACACTTTGATCCCATTAACAATCAAAAGACAACCATCGATAACCACAACTACCATAACAAACAAGAGAGCGCGTGCAGTAGCGCTAGCAAAGCGAGCGAGCGAGCTGTCTTGGAGGACCTAGTTCGCGAACTAAACAGAGCGCTCCTGGTCGCGAACTAAAGAGAGCGGTACCGTTCGCGAACTAAACAGAGCGCTCCCGGTCGCGAACTATAGAGAGCGGTAACGTTCGCGAACTAAACTGAGCGGTACCGTTCGCGAACTAAATTGAGCACTTCCGTTCGTGAACTAGCACCATTCGCCGCTAGGGTTTCCAATATTTTTTCGGTTGATGGTAGGAATTTTTTAAAAAGAATAACCTATAAAAATATGCTACACTTCAAAAATATAATATTTTATGAAAGAGTAGAAAATGATAAAATGTATGTTTTTACTATTTCATTTTTTAAGCTACATTTTTTGCACTTGTAACAGCCCTAATACCTGTATTTTGAATAGTATTGGACTGTGTGAAATATTTGTAGTGAGCCAAAGTTTGCTTGAAAGTGATTTGATATGTTTATTTTGTAAATTCTTGTAAATAAGTGTATAAAGACTTTGTTTTAGGTAAGAAAATTATTTAAAGTCTATTTAATATGTTTAAGAACCGAATGGTGCAAGAGAATTTCTTAAAAGTTTGTAATTCCATGTATTACTGTAATTTACTATGTCTACAGGACGATTTTCTACCGTTTGAAAGGATTTCTGTAAATAATTTTGTATTTAAGTATCTATAATTACCATTTCTAATCATTTTGTAATGTTATTAATTAATTTTGTATCAATTCCGATTGTTTTTAATATGTTTGATTGTTTGAGTGATTGTTAATGATCGAGAAATATCGGGCGGATGCCTTTAAAGAATTCTCGTAAATTCGATAGACTCTATATAAACAGATCGCCTGGACAGAGAGTTTAGTTTGCATTAAGTATTAATTCAGTGTTACAGAGACATTCATGCAAGTCAGTATTGCATCTTTGGATTGTAACAACTATGCTTGTGAATGTCGCAGACTTGTTTTGATTTGTTCAAAATAAACGAACATTTTCACATAACCTTGTTTTTTGGTGGACTTTATTACTTAATTAATGCAGTAATAAAACCACCAAAGAACCTTAACATGGCGACCGTTGACATGACGAGAAGTTCTTAAACATCTGTGGGATGTTTATCTTCTAAAAAGAATCTGCAGAAATTGCGACGGATTATCGGCGATAAACCTGAGAGGAAATTTTGACGCCGAGTGGATCTTCTTCGGCCTAAGGCGGAGAATTTTCATCGGGAATCGGCTGTAATCTTCCGACGTCGAGTGGATTTCCTTCGGCCTCAAAATCGTCTTCCTACAGTGAATTGTGAAAAGTGTGGTTAAGTGTTTGAAGTCAGTGTGGTGTTTAATGGTTAAATAAGTGCTTCTAAGTGAAATTTAATGTGATACAAAAGTGAGGAATAACTGTAAGTACGGCATTGAATATTCAAGTGATTTCTTTTGCATGTTATCGTGTGGCAGTTTGGAAAGATTTTAATTTTCCTTAATTTTGTTTTGTATGTTGATTTTGCTAATTACTAAAAATGGCTGATAATCAGAACCTGCAAGCTTTCCTAGAGTCTTTTGTAGCCAGTTTTAATGCAAAGTTTTTCGAATTTGACAACAAATTTTCTGAACTTGATGGTAAATTTGACAGCAAATTTTCTGAATTTAGGAGTGAGTTAAAAAGTGATAATGATAGCAAATTTTCTGAATTTAAAAATGAGTTAAATCTTGACAGCAAATTTTCTGAATTTAAAACTGAGTTGAATCTTGACAACAAATTTTCTGAAATTAAGTCTCAGTTTTCCGAAATTGATGGCAAATTTGATAATAAATTTTCCAAATTTGATAGCAAATTTTCTGAAATTAATTCTCAGTTTGCTGTAATCAATGATCAGTTTTCTCAACTGCAACAAAACAATGATAAAACATTCTCTGATTTGACTAAATGTTTTGATGTTAAAATCACAGAGCAATTTCAGGGTTTTAGCTCTCAATTCAAGGAAGATATTAACAATTTAGATTCTAAATTGGGGAAGGTAGTAACAGAATGTCAGGAGAAATTTGAGAAAGTTACAAAATTTTGTGAACAGAATAAGGCTGAATGTGAAAATTTGATTTATAAAGAGGTGAAGGAAGTCAGTGAAAATTGTGATAAGATGAGGGAGGAATATGTTGCTTTATTCCAAGCTAATGATGTTAAAGCTAATGAGTTAAGACAGGAAGTGTTCGGTATAGGGAAAAATGTTAATGCATTGGTAAATCAACAGGAACAGTTAGCGCGTGGATTAGAAAGTAATGTAAATCAGTTAGAAAAAAGGGTTACTGGGTTACAGGTTCAGTTAAGTCAGATTCCCTTAACAGGTAATCCAAATTTCAGTGTCGATGTAAAAGAAGAATTTGAATTCTATGATGATAGTGGGAGGCTTCACCCTATTGAATTTATAGATAATTTTGAAAGATCAGACTATTTTAATTTGTTACCCGACAATAAGAAAATTGGGTTTAATTCGGTTTCGCGATTCCGGCCGCCTGGCGATTGTCAACGTGACGTCATAGTGACGTTCACGTACAGTCAACGGCGTATAAAAATATGTCACTAACGGGACTGCACGGGAAGTAGGGGTTTTTGGGCGGGGACAAATTGCAAGAAAATATTGGAAAAAATTATCTTCTCAGATGCGAAATGTGGTATCGGTTTCTCGAATATATCCCATCCCCGTAATTCTATTTCACGATACCGATCCGTGATTTCCCGCTTTCTCGAATATATCCTATCCGCATAAAATATTGCGATGGAAGGAGGAAAATATGATCCTCTCAAATGCGAAATGTGGTATCGCTTTCTCGAATATAACTTATCAGGGAACAAGACATGATTTAATTTTAAAGAAGTTACTAAATTAATTACAATTCAAAAAAATTTACGAAAAGAAACGAATGGCACTGTTAGGAAATGGCAAACAAAATATCAATAGCATTCACTTGTCTAGAATTTATTATTACAATTGCAGGAAAATATTGGAAAAAATTATCTTCTCAGATGCGAAATGTGGTATCGGTTTCTCGAATATATCCCATCCGCGTAATTCTATTTCACGATACCGATCCGTGATTTCCCGCTTTCTCGAATATATCCTATCCGCATAAAATATTGCGATGGAGGGAGGAAAAAATGATTCTCTCAAATGCGAAATGTGGTATCGCTTTTTCGAATATAACTTATCAGGGAACAAGACATGATTTAATTTTAAAGAAGTTACTAAACTAATTACATTTTTTAAAAAATTTACGAGAAGAAACGAATGGCACTGTTAAGAAATGGCAAACAAAATATCAATAACATTCACTTGTCTAGAATTTATTACTACAATGAATGGCAAACACTGTTAAGAAATTGACGGAAATATTAATAACAATGTTACTCGTTTTATCGTAGAATTTATTACTACAATTCAAAAAAAAATGAATGGAAAATAAAATATCAATAATGCTTACATGTTCCAGCACTGCAATGTATCACAACACACAAGGAAATATCTGAATTGCAAACAAAATATCAGTATCGTTCACATGTTAATGTATCACAACACACAAGGAAAGAAAAACACGAAAATAACATCAATAACTGTTCAACAATTTAAAAAACAAAAAACAAAGGAATGGAAAATAACATGTATCTCATATGAACTGTTCTATGATAAGCTTCTTCAATTAGATGCATCCCTACTCCATGGAGGATACAGGGCAACTATATCATTAAGAAAGGCCCTGAAAACACACACACCATCTGCCACATTCCTCCTCCACATGTACTCATTTAAGTGGGCTTGTAGAGGTATCTCCCTTCTTTTACCTTTACCGATATGAGTTTTAATTGCCGACCACTGAGCCTCAATGGCATTCGTGCAAGCACCGGTCTCATAATCCTTGAACTGGATCTTGTGGTTCACAGAGGCATGGACAAACCCAGCACTGTTCAAACCACCATAAGCAGCCCATTTGTCAGAGTAGATTATTGACCCTTCCCTTATGTGCCGAATGCAAAGTGGTAACAAGGTCTCTTTATTTTTTCTTCCTATTACTTTTAGCAATATTTCCCCCCCCCCCCTCCCTTCCTCTACTGCACCAAAAACCCAGATATTACTAGCTGCCCTCCCCCGGTGATATTTTCTTTTACCAAAACAACTCTCATCTACCTGAACTACCCTGTTTCTCCCACCTAATTTTTCCACTTTCGCGTTGGCTGCGGCGCACACCTCCCTGCAAAAGGAATACCAGTCAATGACTGTGGACGTATTGCACTGTGCTTTATGCGCCGCTGACTTCACTCGAAATCTGTGACAGAAACAGTACGTAAGTTTCAGAATTTGAATAATTGACATCTTCGAATTTTCAAACCAAGATCCCTTGCGGATGGAGCGCCAGACGCTATCTTTACGACAGCGCCAGGCCACTCCATCTCGCATCCGCTGTTGGGAAACATTCGCGATGCGCATCTCCTCCCCACATTTTGGACATTCATATTTGCGAGAAAGAAGCCCATTTTCTCGTAAGAAATCTAGTGTTTTCTCCCGATCGAGGCCCAACACGGCCAGGAAACTGAGATTAATTACAGGAGCGTTTTCAACTTCAGAAGAGGTCGTGGATTCTGGTGAACGAGTCACAGAAGTTCGGCGACGTTTTCTCTCACGAGGCTCCAAATCATCGGACCATGACGATTCCGGCGAAGATCTAGCAGAACTCGGCCCTGCTACAGACTGCATTATACGATGATACTAGGCTTTGCGAGTGACTCCGGCAAACTGAACGTAACGGATTAATAACAATAGTTACAGTCAACAGGGACACGGGTTTATGGCTCAGTGATGGGTGGAAGTCGGCTCTGTCCCTTCTGAAACATTCACCGTGCAAACAGAGAGGTGGGCGGGTGCCGACGGGAAGTGTTTACGGCCCGCCGGGGTTGGCTGGGACCGACGCCCCACCAGCCAATCAACGACGAGCGCAAGACGGCAGCCGCGGGACGGAGCGAGGGGAGGGGAGAGGCCAGGCCTTATTAGGGCGCGCGGAGGCCAGACACTGTCAGCGCAGCGCTGGTACTCCCTGCAGCACACATCTAACCTGAAGATGGCGGCAGAGCCAGCCGCCGAAAGCTCGTTGTTGTCTCTCTTCAACAACATACGGCGGAAAACCCGCGAAGACTATATTTCATCGATACGCCGTGAAAGCCTTCGTTCTCACAACAATAGTTACAGTTGTAGACTACAACAATGGGTTCTATTACTTTTAGTACTACTGCAAATAAACAGATGGGAGGCATATTCCCTGAGGGCCATACGTATGCTGTGGTATCGCAATTTCGATTTACGCGGGTGGGGTTTAATTCTATATTGCGATACCGCTTCAGCATTTGTAATCACTTTGAAATGCAACCTGGACCAGGAGATAGTAATGGTAACTTCCAACCTAACGTGATAACAACTATGTACCCCGCACAACTATAATTTCTACCACTGGGGGGGACACAACTGTTTTACAGCATTAATTATAAATCCCTGATAGGTATAACTTCCAACCTAACGTGATAACACTATGTACCCCGCACAACTATAATTTCTACCACTGGGGGGGAAACAACTGTTTTACAGCATTAATTATAAATCCCTGATAGGTATAACTTCCAACCTAACGTGATAACACTATGTACCCCGCACAACTATAATTTCTACCACTGGGGGGGACACAACTGTTTTACAGCATTAATTATAAATCCCTGATAGGTATTTGCAGGCATTTTTTGTAGAGTTCGTATTATTAACTAACACACTTACACGTGGTCATTCACGCATTGGTATCGTGAAATAGAAATAACACATTTCGCATTTGAGAAGATTATTTTGGGATATATTCGAGAAAGCGATACCACATTTCGCATTTGAGAAGTATATTCGAGAAAGCAATACCACATTGAATTCACGCATCGGTATCGTTAAATAGAATTACGCGGATGGGATATATTCGAGAAAGCGATACCACATTTCGAATTTGAGCAGATAATTTTTCCCTTCCTCTCTCCCGCGCAATATTTTCCTGCAATTTGTCCCCGCCCAAAAACCCCTACTTCCCGGGCAGTCCCGTTAGTGATATTTTACGCGAATGGGATATATTCGAGAAAGCGGGAAATCACGGATCGGTATCGTGAAATAGAATTACGCGGATGGGATATATTCGAGAAAACAATACCACTTTTCGCATTTGAGTAGATAATTTTTCACTCCCTCCCTCACAAGGTTTTCCAATACTTTCCTGCGGGATATATACTAGAAACCGATAAGACGGTGAATTCACGCATCGGTATCGTTTAATTGAATCACGCATTTGAGAAGATAATTTTTTCCTCCCTCGCTCGCAATATTTTACGCGGATGGGATATATTCGAGAAAGCGGGAAATCATGGATCGGTATCGTGAAATAGAATTACGCGGATGACATATTTTCGAGAAAGCGATACCACATTTCGCATTTGAGTAGAAAATTTTTCCCTCCCTCGCAAGATTTTCCAATACTTTCCTGCGGGATATATTCGAGAAAGCGATATCACATTGAATTCACGCATCGGTATCGTTAAATAGAATTACGCGGATGGGATATATTCGAGAATGCGATACGACATTTCGCATTTGAGAAGATAATTCGCGCAATATTTTCGTGCAATTTTTCCCCACCCAAAAAAACCCCTACTTCCCGTGCAATCCCGTTAGTGACATCTTTTTATACGCGGTTGACTGTACGAGAACGTCACGTGTCCATGACGTCACGTTCACAGTCGCCAGGCGGCCGGAATCGCCAAACCGAATTAAACCGAAAATTGCACTTGTGGGTAAACATCTGAAGTCTTATGCTAGGGCATGGGGTGATAGACAAGCTAGGGAAGTGACTGACTACAAGCTGTTTAAAGAAAACTTTTTGAAACATTTTTGGTCAACAAGCAGGCAGATTCAAGAAAAGAGAGAGTTGATGACTGGAAGGCCCTATAAACCTGGTAGGGAAACTCAACATGACTTTTTTCATAAATGTTGGATCCGTTGTAAGTATTTAGACCATCCTTATGGAGAGGAGGAATTTATTGATTTGATAGGAGCTAGGCTACCTCAGCAAACAAGAAATTTAATTGCCACTTTGGATGTAGTAAATGTGGATAGAGTTTCGGAATTGTTGAGACGCTTGGATGCCCAGGAGTCATTCAATGAACAACATTACCACCATCAACACCATAGGAGGGGCAGCAGGAGTCCCCCTAGAAGGGGTAATGGGTCAAGGGATGGTAGATCCAGGAGATGGGATCGTGATAATTACGCAAGGAGGGATGATAATGGGGGAGTGAGAGAACAGAACCCTCAATCTGAAAGGGAAAGGCAGCATGGGGGGCAGGCAAACTAAAGACCACCCCTGTTATGGGCCCCGCAGTGGTGGACAAGAAGGTGGGTCCAGGTACCAACTGCTATGGAGTTAATAACATTTTTATGAATAATCCCCGAGAAGATTTATTGGAAGAGGTGGAGGATAAGAATGAAGTTTTAGATAAAGTTCCCATAGTGCAAATTAATGCTTTTAACAAACAAATAGATGCTCTTATTGACACTGGGTCACAGGTTTCTTGCCTTGCTGAGGGATTATTTAATGAAATTGAAAGCACAAATCAAATTGAAGTGTTACCCGTTAGTAGTATGACAGTTACTACTGCTACTGGTTCTCGAAGTAAGAGAATTAAGCGGGAAATGTTGATGGAAGGGTGTATGGGGACTGTAAATGTAGAAATACCCATGTATGTAGTCCCTAAGTTGAATGTAAATTGCATTTTAGGCATGGATTGGCTTACAAAAGTAAAGGCTTTGGTAGACTGTGGAGAAGGTAACTTACGGATTAAATTAGACAGTGGGGAATACTGGGTTGATTTTGAGAAGACTGTTTGGAAAGGCATACAAGAAGTAGATCATGTGAGGGTTAAATATAAGGATGCGGGTGTAGCTAGAGTTTGTGACAAACTATTACCACAGATTTGTGTAAATGTGTTAAGGCAGAGTAGTGAGATAAATAGTCTGATTGAAGGTCAGGAGATAAGCGAAGGAAACGTTATTAATTACCCAAACAGTATGAAACTATTACCATCAGACCAACAAGAAACGCTGAAATGTCTAATTGAAGAATATAGGGACGTATTTTCTGACAAACCAGGTCTGATAAAAATTATGAGTGCAAGCTTACTGTAAAGTCTGAAGAGCCTTTCTTTATTAAGCCATATCCAATCCCTTTGACCAAAAGAGATGAGGTGAATAAGGAGATAAATCGAATGTTAGAGTGGGGGGTAATAGAGAGGTCAAGGAGTCCTTACAATAATCCCTTGGTTGTGGTAATAAAACCGGACAATTCTGTGCGACTAGTGCTGGATGCTCGCACATTAAACAAGCATTTAGTAACAGAACGGGATCATCCTCCACCTATCAGTGAGTTGTTGCACAGGTTTAAAGGTAAAAGATATATTTCGTCTATCGATTTGACTGCGTCCTATTGGCAAGTCCCGCTTTCAGAAGAATCCCGGAAATACACTGCCTTTCTATTTGATGGCCGTTGTTATAATTTTCGAGTGTTACCATTTGGGTTAAATATTTCAGTGGCTACCTTTATTCGTGCTTTGGATAGTGTGTTAGGAAAGGAATTGCTTGAACAAGTAGAGATATACGTAGACGATATTCTTATAATGTCAGAAACACTTGAGGAACATTGGGTGCTACTTAGAAAAGTTTTAGAAGCATTGAGAAAGGGGGGTATGACGATTAAGTTAAAGAAATGTACATTTTTGCAAAAAGAGGTTGAATTTTTGGGCCATCGTATTACACCACAGGGGATCTTGCCTAGTAATGATAAAATAAATGCCATTAAGAATTTTCCCCGACCTAGAGATAAGAAACAACTACAGAGTTTCTTTGGATTGTGTGAATACTATAGGAGATTTCTTCCAGGGACAAGCTTTAAATAGTCCAGCCTTAAGAGATTTGGTAAAAAAAAGTGTCAGGTGGGTGTGGTCCTCAGAATGTGAAAGAGATTTTCAAAAAATCAAAGATGACTTATGTAATTCCAATATCCTCTATTATCCAGATTGGGATCTAGATATTTGCCTTGCCGCAGATAGTTCTGACTACGGCTTAGGAGTTCATGTCTTCCAGGAAGTGGAAATCAATGGAGAACCGGATTTTAGGACTATTGCCTTTGCCAGTAGAAAACTACAACCAGCTGAAACTAGATACACAATTACTGAACGGGAGGCCTTATCTATTTTGTGGGGTTTGACTAAGTTTAGGTACCTACTGTTAGGTAGAAAAATTATTGTATATACAGACCATAAGGCTATTTCATTTTTATTGGAATGTAAGTTAGTCCACAGTCGGTTAACCCGTTGGGCATTGGTTCTGCAGGAATATAATTTAGAGATTCGGTATAGACCTGCTAGTAAAAATCAAGTTGCAGATGCTTTGTCACGTCTACCGTTAGGTCTAGATTCTGAAAAGCGATGTCTAGGACCACAGACTGAGGTTAGAATTGCTTATCTAAAAGGAGTACCGTATGAAACTGAGGTTAAGTGTTCCTTGCGACAAATCAAAGACGAACAGGACAAAGATGTAGCTATAGTAGAAGTAAAAACTAATCTTGATAGCCCAGAACACAGAGATAAGCTTCAGAAATATTATACTTTGCATGGTGAAGTATTGTTTAGAAGGACTAGTGAAGATGAGGATGATTGGAAGTTATGGCTTCCAGAAAGTTTGGTTGAAAAAATTGTTTGGCATCACCACTATAGTTATGGGCATTATGGGCCATCCAAGTGTTACCGAGTGTTAAGGGAAGATACATATTTCTATAATATGAGAAGGAAGATTTCGAAGCTATTAAAATCTTGTCAAGTGTGTCAAAGATCTAAAATAGATAGTGTTAAACGAGTGGGGAAAATGCAAAATATCATCCCAAGTAGTGTATTGGAATTAGTTTCTGCTGATGTTCTTGGCCCGCTACCCATGTCTCGGGGAGGGGTAACCCAAGTTTTAGTTTTATTTGATGTTTTTTCCAAATTCGTTAAACTTTACCCTGTAAAGAAGTCTACGGCTAAAATTTTGGTCAGAAAGGTGATTGACGAATATTGTCAGAAGGTAGGTAAACCTAAGAGGGTGCTTTCGGACGATGCCCCGCAATTCACTAGTAAAGTGTGGACAGAAAAACTTGAACAAGAAGGAATAGAGGTTATACATACTTCTGCTTATCATCCAGCAGGAAATCCCGTAGAACGCCTAATGAGGGAAATAGGACGTTGGTTTAGGACATATTGTACAGACCAACACAGTAAGTGGGCATGTGAAGTAGAAAATTTTGAAAATGTAATTAACTCTATACCTAGTGATACAACTGAAATACCACCCATTGAGCTGATGTTTAAGAAACCGGCTAACAGATTAATTCGAGAATGTGTTAGTTTTCCAAATAGAAAGAATTTAACTATGAGGAAAAGGTAGCTTTAGCTCTTAAAAATTTAAAGGAAAAGGCAACAAGGAGAAAGAAAAAGCATGATGAAGGTCAGAAGTGTATAGAATATAAAGTGGGTGATTTGGTGTTAGTTGAAGTTCATAGTAAGTCGTCAGCTTTGCGACAAGAGACTCGTAAGTTTAACCGTTTGTTTGAAGGCCCTTTCAGAATAGAGTCTATACCAAGGAAAAACTCTTATGAGCTAATTGACCCTGAGAGTGGTAAATGTAAGGGTGTGTATAATGTTGAAGCCCTAAAACCCTTTTATGAATAAGTGATCACTTATGAAATGTGCCACTGTATGTGTAAATGTCTAATTTTGTAAATAAGTATGTCAATTGATGAATGTAAATAGTTTGTGTGAGTACTTAAGCTCAGATACAGATGTAAGCATTTCAATGTATAATTTGTGACAGTTTTGTGTAGAGACTTTTGGTATTTTCATGATGTTGTGACTTTCTACATTTTGGTGACAAATTATCAGCTGAAAAATGTAAACAGACTGGTGTAATTAACAAGCAGACATCAAGTGTGTAATTTGGAGTGAAAAAATTGTAACTTAAAGTGATGGCATTGAACGTTTGTTGTGTAAAAACAGTAAATGATAAAATGATTGGACCTGAGAAAAGACAATTATTGTAAACAAAATCAGTGTCATGGACTATGTGCAGATGTTGTATGAAGAATTGTATTTGTTCATTGTAAAAGTCATTATGGTTGATTGATTGTAATCTGTTCGTGTCTGTATTATGTGTACATTCAACCTGCTTAGATTCGTGACGGATTCAATCAATTTTATCTTTGTAAAATTAAGTGAATCCTGGGGAGGGGTTGTAACAGCCCTAATACCTGTATTTTGAATAGTATTGGACTGTGTGAAATATTTGTACTGAGCCAAAGTTTGCTTGAAAGTGATTTGATATGTTTATTTTGTAAATTCTTGTAAATAAGTGTATAAAGACTTTGCTTTAGGTAAGAAAATTATTTAAAGTCTATTTAATATGTTTAAGAACCGAATGGTGCAAGAGAATTTCTTAAAAGTTTGTAATTCCATGTATTACTGTAATTTACTATGTCTACAGGACGATTTTCTACCGTTTGAAAGGATTTCTGTAAATAATTTTGTATTTAAGTATCTATAATTACCATTTCTAATCATTTTGTAATGTTATTAATTAATTTTGTATCAATTCCGATTGTTTTTAATATGTTTGATTGTTTGAGTGATTGTTAATGATCGAGAAATATCGGGCGGATGCCTTTGAAGAATTCTCGTAAATTCGATAGACTCTATATAAACAGATCGCCTGGACAGAGAGTTTAGTTTGCATTAAGTATTAATTCAGTGTTACAGAGACATTCATGCAAGTCAGTATTGCATCTTTGGATTGTAACAACTATGCTTGTGAATGTCGCAGACTTGTTTTGATTTGTTCAAAATAAACGAACATTTCACATAACCTTGTTTTTTGGTGGACTTTATTAATTAATTAATGCAGTAATAAAACCACCAAAGAACCTTAACAACTTCTTTCATCTTTAATTCTTTTTTGTCTACAGTAAAATTGTCATATGCTTTATCGCTTTCAGTTGTCAAATTAATTTTGAGAAAAAGCTCATTTTTTATTCATGAAATACTTCTCTTACTTTTACCTGGATTTCGTATAATATTGTTATTTCAGAGTAAAGTTTGTTCAGTATGATATTAATTTTCTCGCAAATTTATAACCTCTAATATAGTCTCACAGTCATCAAATGAAACCCTGTGATTTGAATTTAATTTTTTGATTTTGTATAGCAAATTGCTTTCATTAAAATTTAACTATTTACTAATATACTCCAGACATTTATCAACGAATACTAGAGCATTATTTTTTTATATTATCACTTTCTGTGGAGAATTTGGTTTCTAAAGGCTTTTTCTTGTTTTCTTAACCAAAGAAACAGTATCTTTTACATTTTTCTAGCGCTGATTTTAAAGCTGACATAATATAATACTTATCTCAGTCTGTTGGTTAACAGCTTTGTGAAAGTGATGAAAGAAATGACGTGCCGATATTCAAAAAGATTTTAACTTTTGTGTCTTCATCAGTTTCATTCGTCGCCAAAAAGTTGTGAATGTGTGTTGGATTATTCTGCCCCTTCATTAATAAAATAATAGCTCAATGACTTCCAATTCACTGGAAATTTACGCACTTTCATTATTGCTACCACTTTCTCATTCAAGGGTCATTGTTATTTTTATATGTCTAATTATTAGATATCACATTGGAAGTATTAATGTTATTTTTCTTAATAATATAGGTAATACTATTTCTGCATATAGTACTTAAGTTGTAGCCAATAGTAGAATTATATTTTGTCCATGATTTCCAAAACTTTATTTATATAAAAAAGCCGATTACTTATAAACGGGTATTTTAACTCATCAAAATAAATGTGTTTATAATATTTTATAAGTAATGTTGTGTTGTTGTTGTTGTTGGGGTTTAAGGGCGCGTCGACAGTAGGATCATTAGCGCCTTTTATAAGTAATGTTTCTTCCATGAACTAATAAACAAATCCATTTAAAAAATTAATATTCTATGAATGCATGTAAAGTAAATAGTAAAAACAGCACAATTATTCAATTTACCCATTTGTGTAAAGGACAATGAGCACTTTGGTATATTGGCGCCAACTGTTCATGCTAATGTAATTTGAAAGGGCTATTGTTAAGCAATAACTTTGTTAAGAAGGTCATATTAAATTTCATTTAGAAATGACAAAAAAATGATTATGTCCTAATAAAACTGACTTAACAAACAAAATAGTGCGTGCAGTAGCGGTAGCAAGGCGAGCGAACGATCTGTTTCTCTGAATTCGAGACGCAAACTAACGAACTAAAAGAGCGAACTAGTTCGCGAGGGAGCTGCGAACTAAACTGAGCGCTCCCCTTCGTGAACTATTATTCGCAAGTCTAGCGACAATGACTGACCATACTACCTCTTAACTTTGTGCACGCACCTCATATTTTCATTCACAAATAAAGTATGGAATTATATTCTGGGGTTCATAACAATGCATAAAGTGATTTTTGAAGTCAAAACTAGTGTTGCAAACTGAAAAAAAACAAAATAAATTTTTTCAGCTTTGTGAAAAAAAAACATGAAAAAAACCTAGCACCCGTGTTTTTTTCTAAATTTTTTTTTCTTTTTTTTTCAGAAAACAATATATTTGATAAATTATAGTTTTATTTAAGGAACTTCCATTTTCAAGTGTGTTTTAAGTCTTACTGAATCATATAATGTCTCACATAATGATTCATAAGTGTATCTATATAGGTAACATAATTTTATTCATCCTCTATGTCAGTACCACATTCACTAGTATCAGCTAAGGAGTGCAATCCCACAGTGTTTTCAATTCGGCGGGATCCGTGCGGGATTGGTAGAAACAGTTTTTTAACGCATATATTTAAAACATAGTTACTTAAAACGTTAATTAATTAAATAATAATTAAATTAATAAATAATTTTTAATGTTAAATGATAGAAATTAACAGTTAACAATATTTTGATTGGCAAAATGACATTAAAACTTTTTAGCTTGTCTTAAGTGCATTTCGAGGTGTTACATTTTTGTTTTTTTAATCTAAACCAATTTTTAAATAAATAATAAAAATGGAAAATATTGAGTCTTAGGTCATATTATGTGCCTTACAGTACATCACATAAGGTTAAAAATATGGTTTGCTTGATGGCCAAGTTACCAGAATTTTTTTTTAAATTCTAAATAAACGTTCCATAACACATAGAAAAGCATTTCATTTCACAAAGCGAAGTGAATATACCCTGTAAAGTGTAGACTTGGCTCAGAACAAGATCTCATAACTTTTTGTCACTGCACAATCACGAAACTTGGCATTTTTTTTGCGTGATTCATTATTATATCACCTGATTCCTTGATTGATATTACAGTTGATTCAATGTTAGTAAAAGAAACAACTCACAAACACGTAACTTGTCAAGTATTTCAGATTTACTTATGTGGCGTAACAACGTTTTTAGAGTGGAAATTATTATTTTTTGGTAAGAAAGGAGACTTTCTCGACGAATGATTGCAGTGAAGTCCTCATAGGTTGTATCTTCGGATTTCACTGCAAACACACGAAATTACACACGTGAGGAAGACGGCGGAGGCAGCCGTCGAAGTATGGTGTTCCTACAACACAATTCGTCGATCCACCGGTGAAAATTTCATTATAACTTTTTCTACCTTTAGTCGAAATAATAAGAAGGAGAAGAGGGATTAATCGAAAGCCTGAGCGGCACATGTAAGCAGGTGGCTTTCGTCAAAGAAACGCATTGAGGCAGCGGCCAAAACAACAATAAGTCAAAGGATATACAATTTCCTTTTGATAGCTGTTAAATAAATAGGTACGCGATCGTTAAAATTACGTTAACATTAGTTTCATATCAATGAATAATCAAATTTTCAGCCGCAAATTATGAAATTGTCGCAATTACTTTATCTGCAAATACAGAAAATGTGAATAATGAAACCGTGACTAAAAAGCTGTAACCGTGTAGTTCAGATAACGTGTGCGACACTAAAAAATAATTATATAGTGAGAAAATCTTACTAAATACGCACCATAACTCAAATTACAGAAATGTGTACTCGAAACAAATGTAAGTTTTGATGAATACATAAAAGTGTATTTATTTACTTACAAATGACGAAGGTTGGCAAAAACAAACGCTTGTTCACATGAGTCAAATGCCAACTGGAAGGGTACAGGGAAACAGTGCAAAACATCCAACAGAGACCGAGTGGGGCCACGAGTCACGCAGACTGACACGCGTTTCCGCGGGATTGCGGGATCCCGCTTTGCTGGATTGCAATCCCTAGTATCAGCACTACCAGTACTAGTTCGGTTGGTGTCGGAATTTTCTGTCTCTTCTTCTGTCTCCTCTAACTTCAGAAATAGTTAAATTTTCTTTTACTGGTTGTTCTTGTATTGTACGCAAAAGATTTTGAGATTGCAATTTTAAATTGTGAGCAAAGTACACACTGTGCATAAAGACTGCACCGATAGTTCTGTATTATGGTCTTTTAAGTTTGAATTAAAATCTATTATCATACAAAATAGGAGCTTTATTTCTTTTCAATCGTTTGTTTACACCAACGGTTGCAAGGAAAAGATTCATAATTAGGGACCGTGCACAAACTACGTGACTCGGTCAAGAGGGAGGAGGGGTTAGCTGGAAGGCTACGCTGGGCTACGTGGGGAGAGGTGGCGGGGGTTCCGAGCTAGGCCATGTAACTTTCCTTTCGTAACATTTTTCACAGTTAAAATGAGGAACTGAACTCACAACAGCATGTGAGTATTTATTTCCCTCAGTTAATTATATCCGTATGTAATTTACAATAGTCTGACAAGAGAAAACAGTACAAAATGTCTTCTGGAATCAAAACGGAAGAAAGCTACGTGCTCCGTGAGCGGATGGGGGGGGGGGGGGGACGCAAAAGCCACGTAGGGCTACGTGGGGGTTCACAGGAGGCCAAAATGGAGCTATGTGGTTTATGCACGTTCCCTTACTGACAATTTAATTAGTCAGTACCACTATAGTCTGTAAGTTAACAAGTATACGAATAGAAGGAAAGCCCAATAAGGCAAAAAACCGTGGATAAATTTTAAATTCCTAATTTTTTAAAAGATCTGTAGGTAATTTTGTAGGGCTGGCAGCACTATTTCAAATAGCAACTATCATTCCAAACAATGGGGAATGGGGATTCCTTCTCACGCAACCTAGTCTCTTCGGGAAATCCCCGTTCATAAAGAAAATTTCAGTCAATTTTGCCAATATTTTCGTAATTTTTTTTTTCCTACTGAACCAGAAAAATATAGCAGATTTTAAACTAAGATAAGTACTTAGAATAAACTCTAAAACAGTCATTTTAAATGATAACTGCTTTACAAATTTGAGATTTAGTAGTTGTGAAAAAAACGTGTTCCAGAAAAAAACATGGGTTTTTTTTCAAAGTTTTTTTATGTTTTTTTTTTCAAGCCAGAAAAAAAACCGATTTTTAACAACACTAGTCAGAACAGAGCAATTAGAATAGTGACCACTAGTAAATCATACATATTGTTTTTATCTTTATTTAAAGCAAATGCTGGGATGCTTCCTTCAAAAGGCCATGGCTGAATACCTTCACATTCCTTGTCCCAAATCCCACCCTGCCTCTAATGACCTTGACATCCAGGAGGCGTAAAGCCATAAGTAAAAAAAAAAAAGCTTTATTTAAATACATAATATTATACCATTGGCATGCATTTAAATCTCCAAATCTATCCATTAAAAAAAGAAGTAGAAGAGTATCACAAATGAACATTTCACTATTTGTTCAATATTTATGTTTTGACATGTAGTTTCAAAAGAGTTTGAAAACAGCAAGCAACTGTTTACAGGGATTGAAGACAGTAAAATCAAAGTCAAATTCATTTTAAAATTTCATAGGTTTGGGGGTAGTCTTCTTTAATTTTTTTAAGCATATCTTGATTCTGACTATATATTTCAGTTGTAATTATTTAAAACACACCCGCTATGTTCTTCAGGATTTCCCCACTATTCTCTCCATGTCAGGTTAAAAGAAATTTCAAAGTAAGTAATGTTAGTGGTAGAGTATTTCAAGTAATTAAAAATGTAGTAACACTGTTATAAAATAAATTGCCTGTGAACAACATCTTCGAGTTTCCGAGCCAATGTAGCATTTCATTCATATGATTTTTCAAGTTAAATAAGGCACAGAGCACAGAACAGATAAGCATGTGAATATTTATTTCCCAAATTTAATTATCTCCATATGTAATTTGAAATATTCTGATAAGAGAAAACAGTAAAAATGTCTTCTGAACTCAATAGGAAAAAAAGCTACGTGCCCCACAGGAGACGGGGGGGGGGGGGAGGGGAGGTAGAACTGTAGAGGCGAAAGCCACTTCAGGCCATGTGGGGGGAAGGAAGATTCAAAGAAGGTCAAAATGGAGCTGCATTGTTTATGGAAGTTCTGCTATTGAAAATTTGTCCAGGTTCATTAAGTAGGGTTTCAATAAATTGGTATGTGATACAAATGCCTTATCTGTGATAAATACATGTTGGAAAAGATCAGCTATATTCAGCAAAGGTGCAGGTGAGGGTAACATCAATTTTGCTTCCTGTAACAATTCTCAGAGTTTGGAGTAGAACATTACCCTTCCATTCAAATTTCGATCATTCATTCTGACATCAACCATTATGAACTCCTTCTTCACATCTAGAGTCAAAAGCATGGTATTGAAAAACTCCTTGTAATTATAATGCAAGAAACCTGGTTTATCTGGTTTCATTGTAACTACATACCCACTGTATTCCAAAACTGATGTCACATTCCAAATTCGTGAGCTGTCACATGCCACGAGTATGCAGTTTTTTGTTAACTTTTTTTAATATTTGATGGTTACAGTGCTTCAATTGTTTAGGTAAATGTTGAGTTTATACTGCCTGTTATAGTCAAGTAGTTAACATGTTTCCCTATTTCATTCACTTAACTAAGTACATACCAAGTATGTATCACTTGTTTACTTTCAGTTAAATAGTGAACAGATGCTGTTCCAGTATTTGAACCTATTACATTCCTGTCCACTTCCACTAATACTGAATTCTTATCCCAATTCTTTGCTTCCTATCTTTGAAAATCCTTCTAACCAACATGAAACAAAGTGGTTTCTAATCACCGAACGTGGTGGTGTGACGGTTAGCATTCTGGCCTCGCATTCGGGAGGACGGCGGCATCGAATCCCCATCCGGGCATCCAGATTTGGGTTTTCCATGGTATCCCAAATCACTCCAGGCAAATGCCAGAATGCTTCCTTCAAAACAACATGGCAGATTTCCCATTCCTTGTCCCCCATCCTTTCTTGTCTCTACAGACCTCACTGTTAAAGAGGCGTTAAGCAGATTAAAAAAAAAAAAAAGGTTTCTAATCTTATTCATTACCATTCTTTGGCCCAAACTGCTGAATGACACAGAAAGACATATTACTGGGGTATCAACTTGACCTTCTAAAATATCATTCACAAAGACCAATAACTGAAATTCAAATGAACAAAACCTCTGAAACCCATGTTTCTCCATTAACCTACCTACTACTGAGCTCATATTGTTCATGTCCCTTGCTTTTTTCTAACTTGGTACAATTATGACAAATAAAAGATTGTCAGTTTAGAAGAGAGGGTGATAGTTGAAAGCTGGCAAGAGGTCTTGGGGGAAATAATGTCAAACAAGAAAAGATGCAAGATCCTTCAGAAATTTTGAAGACAATATGTTTGACTTGTTATCAGAGATGCAGAGGAGATGGTGAAAGACAAGCCTCATGTAGTTACAAAAGATATTTCAGAGAACGTTTTAACAAATGGAAGGAAGGCACAAGTACAGTAAAGTCAAGGTGGAAAGAGTTCAAAGAGATAATAAGAAAGGGGGAAGAAAAATTTATTCCAAAACAGAAAATAAAAAGAAGTAGAGAACCTGAGTACTATAACAGGGAGTTGAGGCAGTTAAAGAGGTTGGTAAGAAAAGAAAATAACAGAATTAAGAGACAGCAGGGTAGTCAGGAATATTTAAAACAATTAAACAAGGACCTAATAATAGCTAAGAAGGTGGCTAAAGATGAATTTATGAAGAGTATTGTCAGAACACGGGGACCATTGACTGATTCATCAAGAAATTTCTATCACAACGTTGGAAAACTGAGAGGAAAGGAGGGTGTTGAGACACTTTTAGATAGGGATGGACAAGAAGTTATGGAGGATTTGAAAAAGGCAGAGATTTTAAGTAACTTGTTTAGTGAGAGCATTAGGGATAATCAATTAGAAACAGGTGGTTCTGAATTGGATAACAAGCTTAACAAAACAATTAGAAATGAGCAGACCATAAAATTTGAAATTTATCCTAAGGATAACAAGAAGGAAATAAGAAAGCTGAAAAAACATAAAGGGGCTGGTGTGGATAATATTACTACAGATGTCTTAAAAACAGCAAGATGTTACATTGTACCTTATCTTGAAATATGATTTAAATTGAGTCTTGATACTTGCTGCTTACCAGAGGATTGGAAAAGTGCCATAGTAGTGCCGGTACATAAACGAGGGATGAGAAATAGAGTCGAAAATTATAGGCCAATAAGCTTGACGTCAGTGGTAGGTAAATTAATGGAGAGATTGATATGCAACCACATCAGAAATGTATGTGAGGAGCGTAAGTGGTTTTCAAGTTTACAACATGGCTTTAGGCATGGATATTCATGTCAATCTCAGTTGGTGGGATATATGCAAGATATTTCAGATGAAATGGACAAGGGAGGTCAAATCGATAGTGTAGGCATAGATCTTTCAAAGGCTTTTGACAGAGTGAGCCATAAAATGGTAATGGTTGCTGAGCTGAGCAGAGCAGGCCGCATTGACGCAACGGAAACAGTGAGTATGCAAGCCTAGCAAAAATGCTGAACAGCGCGGGAATTAACGTGGCTGTTTGAGGTGAGTGTTCAGTGAAAAAAGGGAAACCGCTAGTGATTTTAGCCTAAGTGTTAAAATTAATTCCTAACACATTTTGTGGCGAGTAAGGGATGATTGATGAGTTTATGGATAACTGTGATGCAGCATTCAGTATTTTTGCAGTGGAAGTGCAGGAGATACTATTAAAATTCGCAAAAGTCACATATCAGGGGTGCAGCTAGGAATATGTGACAATTTCGCACAGTGACAATCACACACAACTGGGTGGTCTCTTGCTACGTGCTTTTAGCTACCAATTAGTCACCGCTACAACAGCATGGTGGATTCTGGGAATTGCAACCCTCATACCCTCCTGACCAAACCACACACCACTGTTCGCATTCACTGCTGCCTTGAGTATCACAGTTTTAGTCATGGAAGTTACTTCAACTACACACAGAAAGCCATGTATGCATTATGATGGGTATAGCTATCAAGAGTTTAGAAGGAAAGAAGATGGAACGATCACCTGGCGCTGTCTCAAAGAAAGATCAAAACAATTTCGTGAAATTTTGAAGGGTAAGGATGCTGCCATACTGAATGTTACAGATCATATATGTGGACCCCTTGACGATGCACTCATTGAAGTATATCAGAAACTTCATGCGGCAAAAAAGAGAGCTCGAGTGGAAGATAGTTCAATTCCAAAAATCTACACTGAGGAACTAGGAGATCTCCATGATAAAAGCTACGACTTTGTAACTGAAATGCCAACCCAGTCAACTGGCAAGAGAAACTTGTACTGTCAGAGGAGTATATCAGAAGGATACCAAAAGGAGCTAAATGATCGTGACGATCTTGGATGACGAATTGTTGAAGATGGGAGATGGAGGCAGTTTCCTTCTTATGGATGATATGAAAGGTGAAAGAATAATTGTTCTGAGTGGTCAAAGAGGCAAACAAAGTTTAAAATTACAGGAACATTTCTTTATGGATGGTACTTTTGAAGGTGCCAGTAAACAGTTCTCCCAAATCTTCACGATGCATGCAGATTATGGCAGCACTGACGAAGAAAAAAACATACATCCTGTGGTGTTTACAGTCTTACCTGACAAAAAGAATACTTACGTAGGTATTTTTCGTGAAATTATCAAGGCTGTACCAGAATAGACCCCAAAGATGGTGACACAGATTTTGAAAGTGCTGCAGCATCTGCCCTCAAGGAAGTGTTTCCCTCAATGGAAGTAAAAGGCTCTTTTTTTCATATGAAAAACTGTAAACGGAGAAAGATTCAGTAGCTTGGACTAGCACGTGAGTACAAAGAAAATGAGGAAATTTGCCTCCATATTCGTATGTGCCCAGCTTTGGCTTTCCTTAAACCAGAAGATGGTTGGTTAGAGATCCAATCACAGGCTCCTAATAACTCAAAACTATTGGAGTTTTTTGACTACTTTGTTGACACGTGGCATGAGAATGAACAAACCCAATTCACATGTAGAATTGTCACAAAAGATGTCATCACACGACTAATGCTGTTGAAGGATAGAATAAAAGGATTATCAATGTACTTGGCAAACCAAACCGGAAGCTTAGAGATGTGTTACTTTGATTGAAGGGGGAAGCCGAGTCTTCAGGTCTCATGTATATGTATATGTGATCTGAATTGATCAGAAGTTGGCCGAGACAATTGTAAAACTGTTGACAGATATGAAAAGAGCAGCGATATCAGATCATGTCTAAAGGCATTGTCCTACATGAACAAGCTTGAATAAAAGTAGGTCAACTGTAAATAATATTCAATTATGACGAGTCTCCTTGGCTGATTTGGATAATTTCATTATTGTAAATATCTACATCTACATCTACATATATACTCTGCAAATCACAAAACTGTGGGTGGCAGAGGGTGCTCAGCACCAAACCTAATCTCTTTGTTGTGCATTCCAATCCCTAATGGTACGAGGAAAAAAGGAATTCATATAAGAATCAGTGCGGCACCTTATTTCTCTAATTTTATCTTTCCTGTCATGCCGACCCAAATAGGTTGGTGGACGAAGTATTTCACTACACTCGTCAGTGAAAGTGGGAGTACTGCATGTTTACCAATAAGTTTATACGAAACGTGCGTCGTCTATCTACCAGAGACTCCCAGCCTAGTTTACTAATCAGTTCTGTAACGCTTTCATAAGGACTGTAGCAAGCGGTCACGAATCGAGCGGCTCTTCTCTGTACTCTCAATCAGCCCCTTATGAAACGGATCCCAAATGGCACAACAATAGTCCAAATGTGGACGCACAAGAGATTTGTACGCTATCTCCTTTGTTTGTTCATTACAATTTTTCAAAATTCGACCTAGGAACCACAGCCTAGAATTAGCTCTACCTACCAATGTATTAATATGTAAGTCCCATTTCATGTTCCTTTGTACTGTTACTCCCAAATATTTCATAGAATCGACCACATCAATAACTGAACTGTTTACCTCGTATTTCTGAACAATTGGATTATTTTTGTTAGTTATGCTCATTGTCTTACACTTTTTACAATTTAGTGTGAGTTGCCACTCAGCGCACCATGCCAAAATAACATCCAGATCACACTGAATTGCTAAACAATCGGCAAAATTCCTTACTTCCCTGTAAATAACCGCATCATATGCAAACAATCTAAAAAGGCTTTTCACTTTGTATCCGAGATCGTTTATAAAAATTAAAAAAAGAAGTGGTCCTATTACACTTCCTTGAGGTACAACCGATGTGACATCTAGATTAGAAGAACTTTCTCCTTCAACAATGACATACTGCGATCGACCAGTTAGAAAATCCTTTATCCATTCACAAAGCTGATCCGATATACCGTACGCTCGTAGTTTCGCTAAAAGGCGGTTGTGTGGCACAGAGTCAAAGGCTTTCTGAAAATCTAAAAAAATTACAATCTACTTGTGAACCTGCATCAATAACTTTCATTACATCGTGTGTAAATAGGGCCAGCTGTGTTTCACATGATCTTTTCTTCCGAAATCCGTGTTGATTTGTTGTAAGCAAATTATTTTCATCTAGGAAATTCATAATGTTCGAACATATAATATGCTCCATAACTCTACTACAAACAGATGTTATAGATATGGGATGATAGTTTCCAGGATCGCTTCAATCACCTTTCTTGAAAATTGGAGTTACTTGCGCTATTTTCCAGTCTGAAGGTACTTTTCGCTCTTCTAGGGATTTACTGAATATATCAGACAGAAATGGCCCGATTTCCACAGCATACTCTGAAAATACTCTTACTGGAATACCATCCAGGCCAGGTGCTTTTCCCCACTTTAGGAGCTCTAATTGCTTTATGATACCTGCAGTATCTATTCGTAATGATTCCATCTCCAACTCGACACGACGTGGGAAAACGGGAATGCTATCCTTATTTTCGTCAGTAAATGAATTTTTGAATACAGTATTTAGTACATTAGCTTTATCGCGGCTTTCAATACCCTCGGACCCTTCGCGAACTAGTGCTGGAATATTGCTGTTGGTACAACTGACTTTACGAACATACGACCAAAATTTCTTTGGGTTTTCTGCGAGACTCTTGGAGAGAGTGTTAGAATGAAAATCGTTGAAGGCCTCACGCATCACATTCTTCACACGTAGTCTTAACTCAGCCAAGGTTTCTAAATCGCTGCGAGACCTCTTCCTTTTGTAGCATGCAGTGTATCCTTCTTTGTTTTTTGAGTAATCTTTTGACTTCGCATGTGTACCACGGTGGATCATTCTCCCCATTTATTTTCCACTTCGGTATGTGTACTTCCATACCTTCCATGACTATATGTATAAATCGATGCCACATCTCTTCAACGGTGTCCTCTTTTAACTTAAAGTTATGGTAATTATTCCTCAGGTAGGTTCTAAAACACTCCTTTGAGGCCTTACTGAATCTGTATACAATCCGTCCATTTCCCCTTTTTTGCTTGGTCATTAATTTGATAGTCGCAATTACCGCTTTGTGATCGCTTATTCCAGTGGTCATTGAAATGTCGGTGAATAATTCTGGCCTGTTGGTAACCAGCAAGTCTAAAATGTGTTCGCTACCGTTATGACACCGCGTAGGTGTAAATAAGTTGTAAATATTTATTATAACAAAGCTTCTTGGCTGATTTTAAACACACCTAAATAATTGTAACTTTAAAGTTGTTTAGCCAGTCCAGCGACTGGATAAAGTGTGATGGGAATCAGTTTTAAGGTCTGGCTACACTAGCCCACACTGTCAGCGCACCAACACTTTTCTTATTGTTGGGGGTCACTCGATTGAAGTGACTTCAAACAACACTCGGTAGTCATTAGTTTGGTTTACTTTTTTACGGTGTGGGCCCGTGTCATTCTGGTGAATATGGAGAAGCAATAGGTAGATTGTGGAAATTTCTGGTCCTTTACAACCAAATTTTATTTTGATGTTGCTGATTGACCTACAAAACTGTCTTTCTTCTCTTCGACCTCACCTTCAGGTTCATCAGATTTTCTTGAAATGCACTCTGTAAGCAGACAAATCTAAGATTACATTTGTGTTTTATGATAGCAAAAATAAATTGCGGAGAAAAAGAGTACTTAATTTGTTTTATTGTGTTTGAATATTTATTTTCCATTTCCTGTATATTCGGTCTGGTGACCCACAGTGCTATGGCGCACGATTTGGGGAGAGGGGAGAGTGTGGCCCGACCTTCAAACTGTGCGTGATTGTCACTGTGTGCGATTGTCACGGCACTGCAGCTAGACAGCGTATTCTTACGTGAGAGAAGGTGAAAGATTGGAAGGATGTGAGAGCAATACTAGTGGAGAATTTTCATCCTAAAGGTACAGTTGACCACTATGCCATTAGTATGTTTGCAAGTCTTCAGTGGGCTGATGAGACAGTCGCAGATTGAGTGAGTAGATTGTATGGAATGGTGCATGAATTACGAGAAGCAATGAAGAAGGATTTAAGAGGGAGTGAATTAAATGGAGCGTTGAAATTAATTCATAATCTGAGCTGCACTGTATTCAAAAATGGGCTAACAGACGAGAAGATCATAGCAGTTCTGACAGCAGAGTAACGGAGTTAACATTAGCAGAAATCATTGAGATTGCATTGTTGGAAGATACTGTAATTTTGTCGATCAGAGAGAAAAGACACTACCAAGGATCAGAAGGCAGACCGCATACAGAATCAAATAGAGTGAAGAGGTGAGGTTGGAATCCCAGGAATGAAAGGAGACCGGATGTTTGTCAAATTTGCAATGGAAGAGAAACAGAGAAATATGAGAAGCCGCAAGAAACGGCAAGGGTGCGTACTGCCGCATCAGAACGAAACATACAAACGCTAGAGCGAAGTATATTAAGTGAAGAAGGTTCAGGAACAGACTGCCATTGTGCAGTGTGCAATACAGCCAGAAGTTTTCCATTTGGTGAAAGGTACACTACCGTACACAGATACAATAGCGCAGGAAATACCGCGGAAGTCAGAAGCAGCAAAGAATACAAACGAGCATCCATGGGAAGAAGCAGTGCGCTCACAATTACAGGCAAGGAAAGAGGAGAATGGCTTGTGTGAAATATATCAAAACAACTTTCCTTTGAAAGTAGATATGTTGACGCAAAAAGCAGTGGAACAGGAAATTCCAGGGAAGAGTGGAGGTGAAAAGAAGGAGGAAGAATTGTGTCGGGAATGCATATCCCAACCACAAGTAAATAATCTGTAACATGGCATAGAAGAGCCGTCGAATGAAACATTATTAGAAAAGAAAATCCGAAACATGTGGATTATGACGTTGCGACGGTAGGAAGAAGATTATATACAGGCATAAGAGAAACGCTGCATGCAGAGAAAGTAAACTGTAAAGTAGGCGACAATGTACATATGTTGCAGAAAATAATAAACTTGCAACTAGGCGCAACGAAGACGTCGCAGGCAGAAGTAATAGAGTGTATCTACAATTTGTTTCACGCTGAATACGCCGTCAGTAATAAGTAATTTGCAAGTGAACGTAGAGGAAGCAACACAGGGAGAAATAAATGACAGAAGTAGCGATGAGGAAATTAGATCGCAGAAAATAATGGAGCAAATGCATCGTGAGACTAGATGTTTAATGCAGAAGAAAATAGTTCAAGAATTAAAGGGAACCGAGTGGTGTTCACCAGTAGTAAAAAATGAAAATAGGCATACAAGCGGAAAAATACGACGCAACTGGAACAAATGGAGTTTGCAGAAGATACGACAGAATTTGAAGGAAGAAATTAAAGTCGCACTGAAAAGTGAAATAATTAGTTATAGCGGCGGCGAGTGGAAACGGCCAACAAAAAGTGGCAAAAATAAATTAAGGGAAAACTCAGAGCCAAGGCGCAATAAAATAAGAGGCAGAAAAAGAAGTAACTATACGTTGATGCAAGGTAGTGGAGAAAAAGCATCGTTATTAGCAAGTGGATTATGGGCTGTAAACGGTAAATTATTACGCAAAAGAAGTAAGAAGATATGAAGAAAAAGGAGAAAAAAACGCAGAAGAAGAAGTCGCAAAACGCAGATGTACCGGAACGCCATGTTAAAATATGCAACAGTTGTATCCAATAATACATCGCATACAGGGAGGAAGCGTTACCGTATGTTATAAAAAAGACCGAACAAGCTATAAAACATTGCAGAAGCAGATACATAATCAAGCATTGTTGTCGAGGAAAACAGATGTATTAGCCAACATTCATCAAACAACCCAGGAGCAAGGCAAAGATGCGAGAGAAATTGCACGGGAAAGTGGAACAATAAATACACGCACGGAGAGAAAGGAAACAGTGGATGATGCAATTCTACTAGCGAAGTGCGGACGAGAGCTATTGCGAGCACGCGATCGCAGCAACACGGCGGGTAGCATAACTTTAAGGCGCGGAGAGTGAAGCAGCCAGACAGCAAAACTGACTTAAAACTCTAACGGAACAATGTAATAACATGAATCGGCAAGTAAGCACAAACAATTCCAGGACAGCCACAACAGGAAGAAATCACGAGTAAACATTATAACAGAACAAAGTTAAGTCAAAGGAGGAAGGAAGGCCAGTGAATATATGGGTATAAGAAATGAATAAATAATGTTGATACTAAGGAGGAATGGTCCATGAAGAATAAAGATAGAGTGTTAAGTGTTATTATAAAAGGTAATTTAAGAATTATAAACTGGACTGTTAGTGTAAAGTGGATATTGTAAGGACCTCAGGCTGCATACCGGGGCTATAGTATCGCCTAAGTGCCTTAACTTACACTCTTGTAGACTCACAGTTCTCAATAATACTTGCTTAAATATGATTTGATTTAATTTGACCATGTAGCCAGGATGACTCAACTGAATGCTCAGGTCGCCACTATATTTGTTACCCACAAATAGAGAAAAGGGTTTTATGCTAACAACTGAAGCACACAAGTTCACTGTTAGAAAAATCCAAAGTTTTATTTTCAAAGCCAATAGTTCAAAATAGCATTTACAGTTGAGCAGGCATATCGAACTCTCTTTTCCAAAAATTGCACGTTGTGGAGAGAAACTTAACCGACCGAAACCCCTTTAACAAATTTAAAAGTTCATGTTAGTTACTATATAACACGACACGATCAAACATGGTTGAACTAGCCAGCGTGGCGAGTTACAACCAGCGCGACGAAAGACAGACTGCAACAGACCACAGGCAGGAACAGACAAACCGGAACAGACCCCCGGCAAGAACAGACCGGCTCTTTTATCGAAACCACGAGAACCCGTGACGTCAGCAAATGTATCACATCTTTTTCCTCCGCGTAGCTCAAAGAGTACGAAATTTGACGATCCCGATTATTAAAAATGTTTAAACTTTGATAGTATCTGGACTTATCCACTAGAAGTCCGACGGCAGTCTCTTGAGAAATTTAGAGTAATTAATTTTAGAGTTTTAGCTGTTTAAGACTCCGCGTAGTGATACATTCAAATTTGGGTAAAATCCCTAAGCGTTCTAGAACTTTTTACGCGCGTGCACAACAATCCGCGACAATCTATTTTACAAAAACTTAATTTCCGGACAAATGCTTACACTTTTTATGAAAACCCATATATATATGAAATCGTCTTAATTAGGGCTATCTGCTGATGTAAAATTTAAATTGATATCTCTTTTAATAAAAAAGCTCATTATTTTCTCTTAATTAAAATCACTAATTAGACTTTGCCGAATTACTTAATTTTATTGCCAAAATATCGGGGATAGTGCTGACTACAGCTGGTGATAAAAGATCGGTTGTAGCTTTACTGGATTTAAAGTTATTGCGAATCTTAGAATCTCACTATTCTGATCGCGTGTTTCAAAACTTGAACAAAGCGGAATATCTCTTAAGATAAACGTTTCTCGATATGATAATTACACTTTAAAATGATTTTTATAATGAATTACAACTATGAGCAAGATTACAGGGAAATTACTTAAAGTTGAAAACTATACTTCTTGAAATTTCTAAGTCCCACCTAAGCAAAACTAGAATTTGCCAAAATTCTAAGATCCTTACAATATATTAAGGGAGAAAAAGAGTAAGATTCATTGTGGGGGGGGGGGGGGGGAAACGTGTGTGTGATAGACTTTTTATAAATTTTCCAGGACCAGTGAGGAAGCAGAAATACTTCGCGGATGAAGCAAGAAGCGAAGATACAGTACGAAACAGTGAAAAAGGTTTGACGCAAGAAGCTGATGGTAGGTCTTTAGTGTGTTTACAGAAAGGAATAAGGTAGCTACAAGAAGAAGAACGCGAGAAGTTTTGTCACGCCAGCGAGCGAGCACGGCAGAGGTACCTTGGAGTGACGCAGAGGGGCGCGGCCAGACGTCACACACTCACGTCACGGCTGGCCAGCGACAAATGCTGATAATGGCATAACCCAAACACTGGAGCGACCACTGAGCTAACCACGTGCGCTCTGGGTGCACGTTAACAACGGAACGGGACGGCCGAGCATCACAGGATGGGAGAGGCAGACATCAATTGAAATCACATGAAAACAATAATTATTGTATACACTTACATGTAGCTTCACTTAATAATTTGCAGGGGATAAAAGAAACTATGTACTTATAAGGGCAAATCTCTTAGAAGGGAAAACGGGATCAAAAGTAGGAGAAGACCAGTGTAAGTCTGAGTGGAACAGGCATGAGTATCGCTGGGGATGTGTGGTGTCTCTCTAGGAATCTTTGGCTAGAAGCTGGGCGATAATTACTAAAGCTGGGCAAACGTAGATTGCATACAGTGAAAGCTGGATCGAGGGCAGTTGCAACAGAAAATGAAAACAATTTCAGGCAGTGGAGTGTGAGTACACAGATAGCAAAGACAGTAAAGCAGAAAGATGGTAGAGAATGAATCACCACTATTGACTAAAGGTCCTCCCCATTGTTGGTGCCAGGGAGGGGAGCATCATTCAAAACCAAGGTGCACAAGGAGAAAGGGGTGATTCTGGTCGAGCCTGTCAAACCTGGTCAAACTTGGTCAAACTTGGTCGATGGGTCGGCTGTTCTCTCTCTCTCTCTATCAGGAGGAGCACCTTAGACAGCTATGGAGTGATGGAGCTAGAGGATGGACTTAGAGGCGAGCCACAGACTACAGTAGAGGAAGCCAACAGTCTACATCTATGGCAGACAGTATAACATGTGGGAGAAAGCCGTTGAAGCATCATAATGGAGAAGTCATTTAGTAGAACCAAGTAATGCAAGTTAGTGCCTATGCAGGAGTTGAAGGGAGTTAAGATGTTATCGCTGTACATATACTCAATGTGAATAAAGTGTACATATGTAAATATATCCTTACTGAGAGTTTCAATTGTAGGTACTACTGTTCACATGACAGAAGAGTCTTATCCACAATTTATATGTTCCACTTGAGAGTGACAGAGCGAGAAAAAAAGATCCGCCCATCACCACACAAAAGCTGTAAAGGATCTGCACTGTGCCTCATTAAAAAAATGCTAAAGAAATAGATTAATATGCTGAAAAAATAACTGATGGGACAGAACTGTGAACACAGGTTAAATATCACAAAGCCAGTAATAAGAGTGTTACTGGTAAACTGTAGAAGTAAAATGAACAAAAGAATAGAATTTGCACACTTAATAGAGACATACGAACTACATCTACATCTATACTCTGCAAATCAGAAATACTGTGGGTGGCAGAGGGTGCTAAGAACCAATCCTAATTCAGTGCATTCCAATCCCGAACAGAACGAGGAAAGAAAGAATACATAAATTTATCAGCACGGCACCTTATTTCTCGAATCTTATCCCTCCTGTCATTGCAACCTAAATAGGTTGGCGGAAGAAGTATTTCATTGCACTCGTAAATTAGAGATTTTCGCATATTCTCCAACAAATTCAAACAAAAACAGCGTCGTCTGTGCGCCAAACAATCCCAGCCCAACCCACATATATACTCTGTGACACATACGTAAGGACTGTAACTAGCAGTCACGAATTGAGCGGCTCTCCTCTTTACTTTGTCTAACGTGTCAATCAATCCCTTGTGATACAGATCCCAAATTCCACAACAGTATTCTAAATGCGGACGCACTAGTGTTTTGTATGCTATTTCCTTTGTATGAGCATTACAACTTTTCAAAATATGGCCAATAAATTGTAGTTTAGAATTAGCTTTGCCTAATATGGAAGTTATGTGCAAGTCGTATTTCATGTTGCTTTGTTTTGTAATGCCTAGATACTTCAGGGAATCCACAGTTTCAACAACTGAATTGTTAACTTCATACTCATGAACGAATGGAGTCTTTTTATTACTTATTTGCTTTGCCTTGCACTTTTTGCAGTTAAGTGTAAGCTGCCATTTACGGCACCATTCTGAAATAACGTCCTGATCACACTGAATTTCTAGGCAATTGGCAGAGTGCCTCACTTCCCTATAAATAAGTGAATCATCAGCAAAAAATCGCATCCTGCAATTAACGTTGTCACCGAGATTGTTTATAAAAATTAAGAAAAGAAATGGTCCTATTACACTTCCTTGAGGAACGCCCAAGGTAACATCTTGCTTAGAAGAGGCTACCCTTTCAACAATGACATATTGTGACCGACCAGTTAGAAAATCGCATATCCAATCGCAAATCTGATCTGATATACCATACGCTCGAATCTTTACTAAAAGTCAGTTGTGAGGTACAGATGTTCTTATCATTGTGGCACTGCGTTGGTTCAGTGATGAGCTGCTCAAGATTAAGATCTGAGAAAAGGTCAAGAATAATCTCACAGGATATTTTATCCCTGCCACCGGTAACATGGGCGTAATTAGTCCAGTCGATATACAGAAAGTTGAAGTCACCTCCTAGTATTATTCCATGATCCGGAAATTGAGGAGCTATATTACTTACATTATTTCTGAAGGCCTCAGCAACAGCTACATCTGCATCTGGTGGACGATAGAAAGATCCTACTACAAGTTTAGACTAATCCATAGGATGACAATAACGATATTTATTTCATTACATGACAGGTGTTTACTAACAGCTATAAATACACCACCTCCACTTGAATTTAACCTATCCTTACTGCAACATTCATGCTATTGTTAAAAATTTCTGCTGAACTTATATCCAGTTTTAACCAGCTTTCAGTACCTAATACAATATATGCTTCTGTGCTACTAATAATGCTTTCAATCTCAGGCTGCTTATTACAAACACATGTAATTATAGGGGTGGATTCTTGGTTAAAAGAAAAAGTACTACATGATATGGGTTTCCTGATGGTTACAGAGTGTACCACAGAGATAGAGCAGTAATTAGTGAAGAAGTGTTCATGCTGGTTATTAAAAATTACTACAGTTCATGGGTGTTTATAGATCATGTTCATGAGGTACTTGGTGTGTGATAATAAAAAAGAAACGAAAATAGGTTATTGGCTGCTTGCTATAGTGGAAGAATGGTGGAGAAACTAAATTTGTGCTCAGAGTTTAGAGGAGAGAATAGAATGGCTATAATTGGCAGGAATTTAAATTTAACAGGTATGAAATAAGATTAATAATACAAGGGAACAGAAATTTGCAGATACGTTACTAATAGAAGGAGGCTTTACACAAGTGGTAGGGCAGAAATCAAGTGAGCCAAACTTGTTGGATATCTTCCTAATAATGCCCGATGACAATCTTTTAGAGAGTCAAATAAACTGAGGAAGTAAGAGATCATGAAGCAGTTATGATGGATACTAGAGGAATCAGTAAACCAGTGGCCAAAATTGAAAGGAAACACTGGTACACAGATTTTGAAATTGAAGAGATATTTCAGTGAAAGTTTCAGCAGATGGAAAAAAGGCACAAGTACAGTGGAGTCACAGTGGGAAGAGATCAAGGAGATAAGAAAAAAGGGTGAAGAAATATTTATTCCAAATCAGAAAATATTTATTATAAATAAGAAAATAAAGAGAAGTACAGAATCTACACACTATGATAGGGAGGTGAGAGAATTAAAGAGCTTGCTGAAAAGGGAACATAACAAAATTAAGAGACAAGAAGGCAGTAGGGAATACCAGAAAAAAAACTGAATTAGTAATTAATAACACCAAACAATGTGCCTAAAGGTGGGTTAATAAATAATATTACTGATGCAGTCAGAACACTGATAGATGCATCTAGAAATTGCTATAGCTATGTTAGAATCTGAGGGGAATGTACAGAGGGGTGTTGAGACAATTATTATAAATAAGGATTAAGAAGAAGTTACTGGGGATTTGGAAAAGGCAGAGTAACTGAATTAGTGATACCACTAGGGGAAATGATTCAGGAATTGGTGACTGTAAATTGGAGAATAAAATTAGAAATGAGCAGACTGAGAAATTCATCCTGAGGATAACACAAAGGAACTAAAAAAGATAAAATAAATAAATAAAAAAAATTAAGGGGCTGGTGTAGATAATATTAAAATGGATGTCGATGTCTTAAAGATAGCAGTATGTGAAATTGTACTTCATTTTGATAGTTATTTAAATTGAGTCTTAATGCTTGCTGTTTACCAGAGGACTAAAAACTTGTAATAGTAGTATTGGGAAGGGTAAAAATAGGGTAAAAAATTATGGGCCATTTATTTTGACATCAGTGGTAGATAAATAAATGGAGATTGCAACCAGATCAGAGGTATCTATAACGAACATAAGTAGTTCCATGTTGACAGCATGGTTTTAGGCAAGGAATTCATGTGACTCTCAGTTAGTAAGCTATATGCAAGATATTTTGGATGAATTGGACAAGGAAGGCCATATTAATAGTTTAACACTAGATGTTTGAAAGGTTTTCGATAGAGTGAGTCATAAAATGGTACTAAATAACATAAAAACTATTGGAGTGGATTTGCTGGGTAGGAGAATTCTTAAACGGTAGAAAGCAAAAAGTTAGGATAGAAAATGCAGTATTAAAGGAAGGGGAAGTGAAAATGGGAATACCATAGGGTAGGATATAGGGACCATTGTTATTCGTTATTCTAATGAATGACTGTGTAGGTGAATTAAGAAATATCAGAAATTAAATTGTTTATATATGACATAATTCTATATAACAGGATCAAAAAGAAAGACGATTGTCAACTGCTGCATGATGATCTGGACAGTCTACTATGTACTCATAGGTCAACAGGGATTGGAAGATAATTGCAAAGAAGAATTAGCTTATTAGCTACACAAATAAGAAAACTAAAGATTGATTATGAATATGAGGTAGGTAAAGAATTGCTTGTTGATGACTTAAAATGGAAATACCTTGATATAACATTTGGTAACAAACTCAGCTGGGCAGGAAACATTGGTCAGGTAGTAGGAAAAGATTTGAAAATCCTTCACTTGTTGGAGAGTGTGTGAGGGGCTGTGCTAGAGAAGTAAGGGAATTGGGTTACAAAACTTTGCTCAGGCCATTGCTTGAATATGGTAGTGCAGTATGGGACCCACATTTTGGGTATGAAATACAAGAGGTGGAGGGTGTGCAAAGACGGGCTGCTAGACTTGTCTTCTAAGATTATTTCAGAACACAGCCAGTAAATAATATGATAAAGGAGTTGTAACGGGATTCAATGGAGGCAGTAGGAGGGTAAAGAGAATCAAGGATGTGTACAAGGCACAGGAGAGGTGCATGGAAGGGAATGTATTACCATGTCCACAAATTGGCACTTGATTTCAGACATAAGGGTATGGAAAGATTTTCTTTTGTATGTCAGGGATTGGAATAAATTACCAAGAGAATGATGAATAATTTAACAAAAACACTAAAAGACATTAAAGTTGAAATTAGCAGAGGAATAAGTAAATGGGGAGAGGAATAATCGGTGTGTAGGGAAATTGTCACTAGAGTTCATTTGCAATTAAGTTTACCCACGTGATGACATCCAAATCAGTCTGCTGTATCAATTACCTGAAGTCCTAGAAGATATACTGTTTGCTTTCTTTTGTGGCAAGGAAATTATTCATACATTGCCTAAATAACAAAGAATATTAAGTAAGAAATGCATGCAAAGTGGAGAGGTAATATAGGAATTGTATATAAGATAGACAGAAATAGAATACAGCAAATTTTATTGACAGTTCCTCTATTTTTCCTTATTTATCTTAAAAGAAAATATTTAGTTAAATAAGACTATCTCTTGGAAACAGGATTAAATATAGGCAGGAAAGTGAATATACTAGCTTATGCTAATAAATAAAATAACAGAAGAGTTGGAAGACGTGATGCAGGTGCTAGTGAAAGAATTGAAGACAGAGAGACTTTAAATAAAACAAAATACTCTCCCATCAGTAGACGTCATACTGTAGAACTTTTAGGAAGACAGATATGAAAGGAACAGTACTGTGTAGAGGGAAGGAGCTGTTGAATGAAAGGAAAATCATGGAAAAGGGGATTCAGGTTAGGATAGAGACAGGAAATAGGTGCAGTTTCCAATGGAAAAATGTAAAAAGTAAAAATCACTGTCAAAAATATTAAAACTTAAGATATGTATAAGTAGCAGTATTGCATGGTGCCTATAAAGCAAGATTTGAAACTCCAGCTAAATAAGTGAGGAATGATAAACTGTTTTGGTACGGGTAGTGACAGGGCTAAGACGTTATTGAGCTAGAAGCCAGGGAATGCAAATCAATATGGTACAAGAAATATGATACACAATTGAGTGACTAATGTAAGTAAAACAGGAATCTTTTATGTGTTAATTTGAATGGAAATTGTGATAGGTTAGAAAAGAATGCATGAGGAAAAGAATGCTTATGATTGGCCGAGGTTAGCGCAAGAGAATGCAGCCATTCCTGAGTTGTCTTAATCTGAAGTGTTTAGTAACAGAACAAGTAGTAGGACTAGTCGCCAAATGGTCACCATATTTTATATGTATATCTGTGAGTAATACATGAATCAAAACTTGGAATATTCACTGTTAATTAACTGTGAACTACAGTGAGTATTGTGATGGAAGTGCACAAGTACACCATTTCTAATTCCTAACTGCGGTCAGATTTTGGATGTGAGATAATGATTGTCATATAAAAGTGTAATAAGTGTTGGTACCAGCTTAAGAACTTAAGAATCTCAAATTAACTTCACTGTAATCTATTGTGGAGTGACGTTTCAGTTATTTTCAAACCATTACTCCTTTTAAGAGTATGTTGCTTAATTGGACAAACTATTAATTTTCTCTGAATCAGGGATGGTGGCCATTTTACTTAAATGATATTCAAATCTGCTTACAGTATTATTTATTTGGCTACCCGGAACCTCATGGACTAAGATATATCATGGTGAAAAGGTTGAATTTACACGTAGAGTATAAGACAAAACTGACCACTAAAGTTGTGGTTAATCCTCAGTATACAGAATTGAATAATACCACAGTAACAATTTGAGATCATGCTGTACTATTGACTTGAATGAAAATAATCGAGAATAAGTAATGATATTTGAAAATTGGATTCTCAGATGAGTTTTTGGCACTGTTATAGTTGAAGATAAGTGGAAAAGAAGAAAAAAGTATAGAGCACCAGCTGCCTGATATAGCAGTAATAAGATATAGAGAGATCAAATAATGAAATGGGACTAAAATCTCATTAAAGATGTGACAGAAGAGTGCATTGAAAGAAAGAGACCACACAGAAGACCTAGATTCAGGTGGTTTTATGAATTTATCAAGGATATCAGATAACCAGATATTCCAGAGAAGGAGTGGAGTAACATAGTCCACTGGAGAAGGCTATTTGGTGATGAAACTGATCAGTTACAGAGCCACTAACAGAGGACAAGTATTCAATAATCTGAAAGTACGACTGTCTCCAGTGGGATCATCGAAGATATTCTGATCTTTTACTTACCTTGACTTTATTCAGTTGTAAAATGCTTTCTAAAATATTTCTTTTTAGAAGCTGTTTCATTAAACAAAGAACAATTGTATTACTCTCCTACTAGCTGTGTAACTATCAACAGTAGCATTGTCAGAAATTAATTCCGTGAGAAAAAAAATTATTTGCATTATTCTTTAATACAATTCATTATAGTCTAATGAGGAATATCAATATTGCTGTTTAACTGAGGGGAAGGAAGGGTGTAGAGACACTTATACATAAGGATGGAGAAGAAGTTACTGACGATTTGAAAAGACAGAGATTTTAAGTAACTGGTTCAGTGAAAGCATTAGGGACAATGAATCAGAAACACGAGGGTCTAATTCAGAGAACGAGCTTAACAACACAATTAGAAATTACGAAAGTAAAAAATTTGATATCCATCCTGAGAAAATCATGAAGGAAATAAGAAAGCTGAAAAAAAATAAAGGGGCTGGTGAAGATAATATTACTACAGATATCTTAAAGATAGGCAGATGTGACATTGTACCTTATCTTGAAATATTATTGAAATTGATTAAAGACACTTGCTGCCTACCACAGGACTGGAAAAGTGCAATAGTAGTACCAGTACATAAGGGAGGGGTGAGAAATAGAGTTGAGAATTACAGGCCAATCAGTTTGACATCAGTGGTAGGTAAATTAATGGAAAGATTGATATGCAACCACATCAGAAATATATGTGAGGAACGTAAGTGGTTTTCAAGCAGGCAACATGGTTTCAGGCAAGGATATTCATGCGAATCTCAGTTGGTGGGATATATGCAAGATATTTCAGATGAAATGGACAAGGGAGGCCAAATTGATAGTGTAGCACTAGATCTGTCTAAGGTGTTTGACAGAGTAAGCAATAAAATGGTAGTAAAAAAGGTAAAAACCATTGGAGTGGATAAGAAAGTCATTTGCTGGGTAGAAGAATTTTTAAAAGGTAGAAAACAGAAAGTTAGGGTAGGAAATGTAGTATCAAAAGAAGTGGAAGTAAAAATGGGTGTACCACAGGGTAGCGTATTGGGACCATTGCTATTCATTATTCTAATGAATAATTGTGTTGTTTGTTTGCAGACGACATAATGCTGTATAAAAGAATCAAAACGATAGAGGATTGTAAACAGTTGCAGGGTGATCTGGACAGTGTGGCGGTAATGTCAAGGGGGTCCTTAGTTTACTATTTGTCCTTCACCTCAACTGTCCCACCATCTACGATTGTGTGGCGCTTACCTGTTGTCGTTTTGCAGCATTCGCCTCTTGGTCGCCACCCAGGGAATTCCACCCTGAGAATCCTATGCCTCTAAGCACTAAAACCACTTTATACATGTTTGGATGATTGATCGAACACCAGGTTTTAAAAATACTTCCAACTTTAATGACATCGAAAATTCTCGCCAACACAGCCTTTTCAGATTCAAATCAAACTTCGTTTTATCTTCCGATTGCAGGTTCTAATTTGGGGCACACGTGGGTTGTTCAGACACACTAACAACTTACTCACATGTAGGGTTACCAGATGATGGTCTTCAAAAAAGAGGACATTTCTAGATTAATACTAAATTCTGCAAAAGTGTTGTGGGTTTCTCAACATTTACGGATGTTGCATTAAGATAAATTATAACTACACACTTAATAAATAAAAGAATATTTAAGATATGCATAATTCACTATACTTTTTGCAAATGAAACATCTACAATAGGTAGTATATTACTTCATTTTATTAAATCATGCAACGTTACAACAATTTGTGGCACATTTTGATATAAACTACAAAAAATCATCATTAGTACATTTCTCATCTTCATCATTATTCCCTGAAGTACTCAGATATTTCTTTGATGAACCAATTTCTGATAGTAATTTCTTATTTTCCAACAAATAATTATAAAACTGTACACAAGATAAATCCTTATAATTATATTGCACACTTATAATTCCCTTAACAGACTCAACACTGAGTCTATTTCTATCTTTGGTGCACTGACTGTTTGCTAATGAAAAAATCCTTTCTACACTAGCATTGTGGCTGGGAATAGCAAAGAAAAACTCCGCAATTTTTAGTAGTTCTGAGAAACAAGCACCATTCTTTGACTCTCGGAAATATTTACACCAGATATCATTTGACAACTGATCTGTATTAACGTTAGCCTGGTTTGTCAAAAATTTCTGTTAAGTTGCAAAACTGATCAAAGCACTTTACATCATCTATTTTAATACTAAGCTTTTCATTTAGGTACAGAATTGTTTGTTCCACATCTCCCCAATTTGGGGAATTCTTCAGACCCATCCATTTAAATACCAAAAACTCTTGATACTGAACCAACCATTTCTTAAGATACGTAATTGTTGCATCATAAACATGTGCTATTTCTCCTTCTAGCATATCACATTTAGAACCATAACCTTCATCCCGTTTTTTTTCTCAAAATTTCTTTTAGTTTTAAAGATTTGAAATTCTGGATTTTTCTTTCCTGAAGAGCATTCAACACACCCTCAAGAATATGTATCATTTCTACCAGTGAATTTTTCTCTTTTTCTAGGGCCAAAATATTATGTTGAAATAATGACATAAGAGAATGAACAAACCATAATCGTGCTTCACTAAGCTCATTTTGGAAAAACATTTTAATCAGAATTCGAATTTCACCCTGAGAACTGAAATATGATTTCAGTGCTGGATACATCTCAATTAGTCTCGTAACACAAGGAAAAATGGACAGCCACCTACTCTTAGAATGTCACAATATTTTCCTATATTGTACATCTACAAAATCACAAAAGTCCTTAAGACTTTCAGTACGTACTGTGTACACAGAAAAATAATTAAATATTTTTAATACTATGGAATAAACATCTAATGTGAGTCCTGCATCAATACCATGTTGAATGCAGTTATGTAAAACATGAGCAGGGTAGCCTAATCCTACTAATCCATCATTTAAATTGTTTTTCAGATGGGCGAAAACATTATTTCCCGACCTCTTACCAAGTCCACTAATCCCACCAAAATTTGTATTTGTATTGTCCCCAGAAAAAGCAACACATTTATTATTAATACCTCTTCTTCTAAGAGTATCACATATGTAAGATGCTATCGTTTCAGATTTTTCATTTTGACTACTTTTAAGTTCTATCACTTTTGTTTCAATTCCCCCAGATTTAAAGTCATAGTATTGAATTAGAATTGGAAATAGTTTCACAGAACCATGGTTACTGCCATCTGTTGCAACACCAAAACATGAAATACGCTCCAAAGCGTCAATAGAAGCATTAATGAGGTGACAATACAGAATTAATAATGGCTTCTGTTTTAGTGCGAGCACATGACATTTGTTTCGCTATATTTGAGTCTGTAAATAACACTTTCTGCAGTTTTCCAGTACAGTTATCACATGCCTGATTATAATTATAAATAACTCAGTTCTTTCGCTTTCAACAGATTTAAATTTATTGTTCACAACTCATATTCCTCTAGGAACTACATCGGACTTCTAGTTTTCGAAGAATGCAAGGTTTCAAAGCAACCGTTTGGCCTTTACGTCGCTAACCTCCAGCTATCTGTTGATTTCTTATCGCCATGGCAACTTACATTTCCTTGCTACAGGAGTAAATATATCGATTTTTGTTTAATTTCATGGCACAAAAATATGGTTTTCTTTTGAAATGTTTCTGTTCTGTCACATGCCTCCTCAAGTTCACCATGTCTTTGCTTAAAAGACATTGGTAAACTTATAAAAATAACCTTGCATCCAGTGATACTCTTTCCTCTGTTCCTAGTAGAATTTTTTACTAAACATTTTACAGAACATTCTCTTCTTAATACTAACAACATAATGAAATGAACTAAAAAAAACATGTCCGAAAATTCACACAAAAGCAAGTCCTGTCACGGTCGCCATATCGCACGCCTGGTTATAATTATAAATAACTCAGTTCTTTCGCTTTCAATAGATTTACATTTATTGTTCACAACTCATATTCCTCTAGGAACTACATCGGACTTCTAGTATTCGAAGAATGCAAGGTTCTTCAGCAATGAAATGGTTTCAAAGCAACCGTTCGGCCTTTATGTCGCTAACCTCCAGCTATCTGTTGATTTCTTATTGCCATAGCAACTTACATTTCCTTGCTACAGGAGTAAATATATCAATTTTTGTTTAATTTCATGGCACAAAAATATGGTTTTCTTATGAAATGTTTCTGTTCTCTCACACAGTCCATTGATTTAAAACTTTGAAGATGCTTGACTGTGTGAAAAGATAGGGTGCCTTCAGCTGCATGGACCAGATCATTAATTTTGGAATCCTTTTTTGAAAAAAAATCGTCAACTTTGGATGAAGATGCTGAAGTATGTATCCACATTTTATGTTTTTCAGTGTTTTTGTGAGCTTCTAGGTCTAGCCCCCCTGCAAATTAATAATTGTTCGTGTTATACGTTATTCAGTGTAAGAAAATCTGAGCTATTACAAGCAAATTTCCAGTGTCATACGATATTTACATAAAATCGGTCCCATGGTTATAAATCTTACCTTTATTAGCAACTGAAACAAATGTTCCTGATGGGCATATAAGACATTCTGCCTCTGAGCTAATTCTTCCCGGTCTGAAGTCAGGAAATCGTTTTTGTAATTCATCACTGAAGACACATTTGCGTTTTGGCATGATTTCACTTGAACAGTAAAACTGCTTCACTTCACAACAACCAAAACGCAACTAACAGTAAAGCAGTTGAAAACAATGATTCTAGAAGCCGAGCTGACTACCGAAGTACTTTGCATTGTTGCGTACATAATGTTCTTCACCGGCCGCCCCGCAGCTAGTATTTCACGATAATTGCCTCGCCACCTATTGCTCAGAAATCGTAACTATATCTTGACACAGTGCCGAGACAGAAAAATGAAAAGTGTAGATAAAATATCGCATTGTTGGCATAAAGTTTAAATTCTTTAGGGTTTACCATTTTGACAGATGGGAAAGTTTTATTCCCACACTTTCAAGTTCAGGCAGTAGTAAAACGGAACTAAAAAAAGAGGACATTCCTTGATTTTTCTCAAAACCCGCCCGGACCATTTTTACGGTCCAAAAAAGAGGGCATGTCCAGGTAAAAGAGGACATCTGGTAACCCTACTCACATGAACTAGGTGCACTTCTCGCCGCTATTACCGAAAGGGTGACACACATTTTGCACTAGTGATGTTCACACGTTCCTTTTATCTTCGTCCAGGCAAGGGCCCTCCACGATTCACATCACTATTCTCTTTTTAAGTTACCTATCACGGGAAAACTCACTACACAACCGGCTACTACAATAACTCGTGCCAGACTGCCCGACCTCCTGAGTCGGCCTATCGGCTCTCTCCTCGGGGTCACGTGACTTGTCTCCGCCAATCACTGGCTTTCTCCCCCATACTGGAGCTAGTCCACAATATGCCCTCATTTCAATCCTCTTAAACCTCGTAAGTGCCAATCTTGTCCCGTTATCTAATTGGGTTGGTAAACATGGAATGAAGATAAATGCAAAGAATCAGCTTATTAGATACACAAATAAAAAACAAAAGGTTAATTATGAATATAAGGTGGGGAAAGAATTGCTTGCTGAAGACTTGAAATGTAAATATCTTGTAATTACTTTTGATAACAAACTTAACTGGGCAGGACACATAGGACAGGTGGTAGGAAAAGGTTTCAAATTTCTGCACTTGTTGGAGAGAGTGATGAGGGGATGTACGAGAGAAGTCAAGGAATTGGGTTACAAAACTTTGGTCAGACCATTGCTTGAATATGGTAGTGTAGTATGGGACCCTCATTTTACGTATCAAATACAGGAGTTGGAGAGGGTGCAAAGAAGGGCTGCTAGATTTGTTTCTGGAAATTATCGCAGAATGCAATCAGTGACGGATATGATAAAGGAGCTGGAATGGGATTCATTGCAAGACAGGAGGAGGATGAGGAGGGTCATTGGAGTGTACAGGGCATATACTGGCAATGAAGCATGGAAAGATATTGTAATAGGTATGAAAAGTAGTGCATGGAAGGGAAAAGATGACCATGACCACAAGCTGGCACTCGATTTCAGGCACAAGGGTGTGGGAAGATTCTCTTTTTTAGGTAAGGGTGTCAGGGATTGGAATGAGTTACCAAGAGAAATGATGAATAATTTACTGAAAACTTTGAAAGAATTTAAAGATAAAATTTGTAGAGGGCAAATGTAGGTAGGTGCAGGATAAGGGGAAGATGGGTGTGTAGGGAAATTGCCACCGGAGGCTGTGCTACATTGCAATTAAATTAAATATATATATAAAAAAAAAAACAGTGTTATTCAAATAGATATTCCATAATGAGCAGAATATTATTCTAAATATCACAGTGAAAGCAGATTTCATCTTACGTAGCAGTCTATCAGTAGCTTCTGTGTGACACTGCAAGATTCTGTTGTACTGCTCTTCTGAATCTTCCATATCTTTTAACATGTTTACCATTACTTGATTTTTATATTCAGTTACATGCTGAAACGATTTCCATAGAGCCTGCAACAATATTTGATATTGTAATTCATTTATGCATTGGGCCACATTAAATATATCATTTCATCTCATGTCTGGAATCAAATTATTTCAGCAGCATTAAGTAACTTACCATCAAGTCCTGCTTCATTTGTTTGCTTTTTATTCCCCGTAGTATTTGACGCCACTGCTGGTTGATTTTTGCTAAGTTTAACCTTGTGAATACTTCCTCACGTTTAAGCTTGTTCTGAAAATAATATTTAGATTATTTTTAAGATACTGCATAAAACTCTGAACAAATACTATAACTATGAATGTATAATTTCCTCACACATGCGGTTAATCATGAGAAAAAAGGATGATTTCTTAGCTAGTGGTTCATATAACAATTCTTCAACAAATATGATGAAATCATGCTAAGAATAGAAAAAGAATCCATCATTTGACATACTGCGCTGCATATAGTTTACAGGAGGATGTAGTTAAATAATTTTCAATAAGAAAAGTGAGAACATGATGACTGTCAGAAAGAAGAAACTAATGAGTGGATGTATGATTAAAAGAAAATGGTTAAAGAAGCTGAGTACAGTATAGCAAATAATAATGGGTACTCACAAAAACTTATTGAACAGCTCAACAACAAAATAAAAAACAACAACAACAAACAAATACCACCTAGGATACAAAACACAAGCACACTGAACCAAACCAAGAAACACTGGTACACCATGACATACAATAATAAACACACACACAGAATCAGCAACATATTTAAGAAACAAGGAATACAAATTGCTTTCAGGACAAATAACACACTACACAAACATCTAAACTCCAACACTGAAAGTGACTTATACCAACAAGCAGGAATATACCAGTTAACATGCCAACAGTGTCAGGCTGTATACATAGGACAGACATCCAGAAATTTTAACATAAGATATAAAGAACACATCAGAGCAATAAGCTGCACAAATCACTCCACATTTGCTGAACATTTATTAGACAATAATCACCCTCCTACCAATATAAATACAGAAATGAAAATATTACAAATCAACAACCACAAAAATCATCTACTTACATTTCAGGAAAGCTACCATATACACAAATCGATAGCAATAGGAAAAACAATAATAAACGAATTCACAAATTTAACCAACAAAACACTATACAACACTCTAACAACACAAAAAGCAGTCTCAAAACATGAAAACGAATACATTCACTAACACAATAATCACAAACAGTACCTCAGCACAAAAACAGAGAGATAATTTAATAGAAAGTACAACACACAAACAATAACAACAGAAACTAAGTTGGCACTACTGTAAACATCTGGTAAAATCAAAACATACCGTGTGTAACACACATGTGTAAATAAACAGAAAAAGATTAACATAAGAACAAGTGCAACAGAAAAAACAACTAGTGTAACAATAGTTTTAAAGGAAACTGTAATGAACAGTTATGTGAAAGTGTGTGAAATGCTGTTCCAGACCGACATGTAAAGGAATACCATTATATCTGTGAGTACAGTGTGTACATATATATATACATTTTATTAAGAGTTATATTGTATGTAATTATTGTAACAACACATGTAAAAACACTTTACAGCCACTGAAGATGCCCTACACCACAAGGGCGAAACGCGTCTGGGGAATTAAATAAAAACAAAATTCACCAAACCAGTTGTTTTCGACGGATTTATTCACAAAATTATTGTTCAGCAACTGCGGGAAGATGGCCTATTACCATATTAATATTTCACAGCCTCGTCAGGCATTCCAACGGCCACATATCAGCGATACAAGACTCAACATCTCAATCTTCACAAAACCATCCAGAGCATCAAATTTAATAAGTTATGCATTCAACAAAATCTCAAACCGAATTATGTAAACGTGACGGTCAGGAACAGCACTAAACCAGCACAACAGGCTAAAACAATAGCAGAAAACCAATGGATTAGTAAGGAAATAAGAGCACTTTATAGCAAGAAAGCAAATCAAAACAAAACACTCTACATGACACACCTACAGCTTGCCACACAATTAAACAACCCAACAATACTGAGTGATATTATAGAAAGAATTGAAGACCACACAGCAGCTATTATAGACAACATTAAAGCAAAGCACAATAATAAAATCAAAGTATTGAAAAATAACCAAAGGAAACAGCACATAGATTTATCAAATGAACAACTTATACCCAACCACAATTTTCACCCCAAACTCATCAACTTGACTAATATACAACTAAGTGAACAAGAAACTCAGTTACTGCAGAAAGGGTTAAAACACAATACAAACACAACAAGCAAGGACAAATTTATTGAACACATCATCACTGAATCAGAATATATAATCACACAAGAAGAAAAAGCACAGAACACATCATTAAATGCAGGCCTAACAAGAGAACTAATCGCAAATGAAATAAGACATATTAATACAAAACTGAAGTACACTCACAACAAAGACACAAACAACACACTGAAAACATTAAAAGTCAAATTGCAAACAAATGATATAATAACTACTAAGGCAGATAAAGGAAACACAATAGTACTAATGCAAAAAACAGAATACAATGAAAAAACAGAACAGTTTATAGCAAACAACCAAATAACTGAATTAAAACAAATCCCACAAACAGATTTCACAACAACCTAAAAAAGTGCCTCAAAAACATTAATCACATTTTAACAGATTGGCAAAAACAGAACATTCCTCAAAAAAATCCTAAGGCTCCAAAGCTCAGAGGCCAACCAAAAATACATAAAAATGACATACCAATAAGACCAATAATAAATTTCAGGAAGGCACCAACGTACCATCTAAGCAGATTCATACATGAATTCCTCAGAGAAAAATACAGATACCACAATGACAGAACCATCAAAAATACAACACAGTTGATACAAAAAGTAAACACAATACCAATACCTGACACAGCCACACTCTTATCATTTGATGTTGTAAATATGTTCTCTATCATCCCAGTCAATGAAACAATTAATATTATACAAAACAACCTATACACACATAACACAGTCCCAGACACACACATCAAAGAGATAACAGAAATACTAAACCTTGTAACATCACAAAACTATTTCCAATTCAATAACAAATACTATATCCAAAATGAAGGTTTACCAATGGGCTCTCCGGTTTCAGGCATCATGGCAGATATTTTCATGGATCATATTGAACACCAGATATTCACAAACAAGAAGTACAACATACTATACTGGCACAGATACGTGGATGACGTCATTTGCTTGATAGATGAACCACAACATAATATTTCCACATTCCATGAAGAAATTAATAACATCCACAGTAATATAAAATTCACCATAGAGAAAGAAACAAACAACTCACTCAACTTCCTTGACATAACAATAACCAAAAAAGGCCCATTACACTCCTTCAGCATATATAGAAAACCCACACACACTGACACTATAATTCACAACAATTCTAACCATCCAAACAATCACAAACAAGCAGCACTGAGACACATGCTAAACAGGCTAAATATGATACCCCTATCCGAGAAAGACTACACCAGAGAATATAACACAATCATCCAAATAGCAAATAATAATGGGTACTCACAAAAACTTATTGAACAGCTCAACAACAAAATAAAAAACAACAACAACAAACAAATACCACCTAGGATACAAAACACAAGCACACTGAACCAAACCAAGAAACACTGGTACACCATGACATACAATAATAAACACACACACAGAATCAGCAACATATTTAAGAAACAAGGAATACAAATTGCTTTCAGGACAAATAACACACTACACAAACATCTAAACTCCAACACTGAAAGTGACTTATACCAACAAGCAGGAATATACCAGTTAACATGCCAACAGTGTCAGGCTGTATACATAGGACAGACATCCAGAAATTTTAACATAAGATATAAAGAACACATCAGAGCAATAAGCTGCACAAATCACTCCACATTTGCTGAACATTTATTAGACAATAATCACCCTCCTACCAATATAAATACAGAAATGAAAATATTACAAATCAACAACCACAAAAATCATCTACTTACATTTCAGGAAAGCTACCATATACACAAATCGATAGCAATAGGAAAAACAATAATAAACGAATTCACAAATTTAACCAACAAAACACTATACAACACTCTAACAACACAAAAAGCAGTCTCAAAACATGAAAACGAATACATTCACTAACACAATAATCACAAACAGTACCTCAGCACAAAAACAGAGAGATAATTTAATAGAAAGTACAACACACAAACAATAACAACAGAAACTAAGTTGGCACTACTGTAAACATCTGGTAAAATCAAAACATACCGTGTGTAACACACATGTGTAAATAAACAGAAAAAGATTAACATAAGAACAAGTGCAACAGAAAAAACAACTAGTGTAACAATAGTTTTAAAGGAAACTGTAATGAACAGTTATGTGAAAGTGTGTGAAATGCTGTTCCAGACCGACATGTAAAGGAATACCATTATATCTGTGAGTACAGTGTGTACATATATATATACATTTTATTAAGAGTTATATTGTATGTAATTATTGTAACAACACATGTAAAAACACTTTACAGCCACTGAAGATGCCCTACACCACAAGGGCGAAACGCGTCTGGGGAATTAAATAAAAACAAAATTCACCAAACCAGTTGTTTTCGACGGATTTATTCACAAAATTATTGTTCAGCAACTGCGGGAAGATGGCCTATTACCATATTAATAAGAGTACAGTAGAGCTTTGATAATCTGGATGTCAATTATTTGAAATATAAATTATCTGAATCACATTTTTATTTTTTGTTTCATTTTTTTAATGAATTGTGTACTGTTTTACACTTGCATCAACTGTGTTTCTGTTTACAGATTTACAGTACTGTACACCTTTGCATATGTTATGTTCAAAAATTCCACTAACAATGGTTACAATGAGTTTTATACCTTGAATTTGTTATTGCATTATTGCTTCAACATCCTAGTGACCAACAGAAACCAGCTTTGATGCCGAATGTTTGTTGTAACCATGTTGCCACAACAGTAGTTCTTTTAATGTGCCAGTGGTTTTGAGTTTCTTTTAGAAATCTGAAACCCACTGTAAGGGGCAAAGCTAATACCAGGATTAGAATATGTGCCATCACCTTAACTATGATACTGTCTTCTAGATAATAAAAACTGCTATACTGTGTAAAATACTTGCCACTGGAAAGTTGACTGTAATAATTTAGAACAGCCGCCACTTGCCTTGATATAAATCTCAAGTAAGAAAAGGTTAGGTAGAAGTCATAAATTAGAATCACTGCTATTTATTTCAAAGTCAAAACTCACTATACTCTTTCAAATAGGTTACACAATTATTAAAGTTGATGGCAATCAGACAATTCTTTACCAAAATGATTGCAGATTATGAAGTGACACAGATAGACCGAAACTCCTGGTCTAAATTTCAAAGTCACATATTAAATAGTGAAACTGAACCATACCACCAAAACCCAAAATGGTCACCATCAAGCATGGAAGTCATACAACCAGCTTCCACCACTAGCGCCTAAGCACCTCTCGCACTGTACAGACTGCCACAACCTTACGCTCCATGAAATCACCAGTGACATTAATTTGCTGTGTATATGGCTCTAGACTCCGGTATTGGGTCTTCCACTATGCCCGTTCTTCTATAACCAAAGTGTTTAATTAGAATTTGAAGAATAGTAAGGTAGCTTACACCACAATGTTAGCCCTGCACCTTTGTTACTGATATGCTGCATTGGTGGTTCTGTAGACATTAGTATTTTGAACCAACGTTATACACCTAAAATAGCATTGTGTTCATCTTCTGAAAGTAAGGATTAGTGTGTCCAACATGAAGCCAAAGAAAATAAGAGACTTCTTTTGCTTGGGATATGCAAAATTATAATGCACCTATTGTAATTTTAAAGTCAATATAAAAACTATATAAACCGAAACTATACAAATCAATAATTTGAATCAACCTCAGTTCCAATTAGATCTGATTATTGACACTCAAATTTAGTTTTCAATACCTACAGTGTGTAGGGTTGGGGAGGGAAAGTTGAAGCAACAATTGAGATATTTTTATTTATTGATCACAGCATCATACGAGGGTAGACCAAATATAAACACGACATTTTTCAAATGAACAAAGTACATACTATTTCTCAACATAATCTCCTGCTTCAGGAATACATTTCTTCCTAACTTATCAGTACCTTTTTGATGCTGTCATCATTAAAGAAATGAGGTTTTGTCAGTAGTCAATTGCGCATGAATTCCTCAACCATGTTAATGTGTTCAAATTGTCAGCCTCGCAGTGTTTCTTTCAGTCCAATGAGATGAAAATTTCAGGGCAATAGGTCAGGGCCGTAAGGAGGATGATGATTTCAAGCTCATTTACTCCAATTTTGCTTGAGTGAGAGCTGCAGTGTTTGGTCGAGCATTGTCATGTTGAAGAATCACTTTTTTGGTAATAAGCAAGCTTAACATCATCCAAAATATTGCAGTAGTATGAGGCATTGATGGTGCAACATCCATGCAAAAAATTAAAGTGTAAAATAAAGTCACAAATTGTGTGAATGTTCTGCTCTGTAATGGATGTCCATGGACAACGATTGTTGCTCTTATTTTTAACCTCTTCATGGCCTTACAGGAATTCCTTATGCCAGGCAAACAAATGTTACAGTATATGATACCCAAACTGTGCCTTTAATCTCCACAGAATTTGGGTTGGTTTCTCGCCTTCACAAGTGAGAAATTTAATAATTACACGTTGCACATTGAGGGGTGCACATCTTGCTCTGACATTGTTAGTTGTACTACTGATTTCACGTGATGAGACTAAAAATCACTCTCTCCACTTCTCATATCCCCAACAAGCATGTGTAGATGCACGTGACAATTTGGACCATTACTGTGTTAAAAAACTCCACTCTCATATATAGGACAAAGTACAAATGATATGTGACAAGACAAAATAATCTAAATGCACAAACACACACATACACAAACATTTAGTGACTACCCAAAACATAACAGTGTATAAGTTTTATAGAGACAATAAACTTTTATAATTATAAAAATACAAGCAATACCTTATTTACATAATTTTTCACTCTTTATATTCTTGATCAACACTGATTTGAGACTAATATTTAGGGTTAGGAATTATTGGAGGCTGGGTTCCAGATTATCACATCGGTTTTCACTGCTATCAGCAGTAGTAAAATAATACCACCTGCCAAGGGTGTGGCTGAATGAAAGGGAGTCCCTAATAAGAGTAGCTTTTATTACATATAAGAGTAGCTTCATCAGATTTGGCAGTGGGAGAGAAAATGAGACATTGCAAGCTGAGGTTGGGAAAAGGAGTTGGAAGAAAGATTCACAACCAGTATTTTCGATTTCTCTAGGAATTGGAAGAGAATAGAGGTGGGTGTGATGGATGGAAAGTTGAGAATTTGACAGACATGTGGTAGTAGAAATAAGTTGTGGTGAAGTAGTATGTACTCTGTTCTGTATACTGGGAAGATGTAAGCCAAAAACCAAGTAACTCTTGCAGAGGCAGAAAAGTTTTTAGAGGTATTGTTTTTACTTGTTCGATTAGTACAAGTTTGTAGTTACTGTGAGAAGAATTTTGTTTAAGGAAATTTTGGTGGCTGAGTGTTGGTGAGCCTTCAAAACATACTGTTAAGGGGCTAAGTGGGTGAGTGTTAAGGACTGCTAGAAGTGGAATGAGTAGCATGTAGAATGAAGTTACAGATGGCATCCAGACATAGGAAGCTTTATAGTAAGCAAATTGGATAAACATTAAGTGTCTGGAGGAATAGAATATGAGATCTGAGTTTCCAAAAGAAGAAGCATACAAAAAAGTATCTATCAAATAGCGACACATTTAAGGTGGGGGAGTATAATCTGTACATACTCTGTACACTATTTATTGTGACAATTGTATCATCCAGAAGGAATGGTATGTATGAAACAGTGGAATCATAACAAATGATTAACATTGTAGAGAGATGACATGCATGTACATCGAGCAGTGTACACTTTAGTGTGACTGGACAGATCAGTATTACATCACGCAAAGTCGATGCAGGGCCACCAAACAAAATGGAAATGTATATACAAATGCCAGTATGCCTCATTGTCATCAATGGCATAGTATCAGTACATGAGTGAGTTGGAACATGACAGAATGATTGGTCTCCAGGAAACTCGTTTATTGTAGTGTGATGTTGTGGCTCATACATGGCCCACTGCTATGACAGTGTTGCATGTGTTTAATCAATGGAGAGAAGAAGGTAATACACAGCAATGTGCAGGTACTGGAATGTACAATGTGACCACAGCATAGGATGATTGCCATCTTGTCTGCATAGTCGTAACTAACAGAAGAACTTCATCCACCGTAATGGCTCAGTGAAGAAGCACTAAAGTGAGTGTGTATAAGTCTGTGATGATAGTTTCAGGCTTTCAGCTGAGGGTTGAACTGGCAACATGCATGCCATTGTTTGACCTTCCATTTACCAGAAACTATCAATGCTAATGACTGCAATGAGCACGTGTGTGCCATAATAATTCTAGTAATTCATATACTAACATGCTGAAGGTAAAGTTTAGTATTTTAGGATGACTTTTGTTTCAACTTGTTCTGCAGTGATCGCTGTGTACATGTTGGAGACTACTGTAATGAATTCAATCCAGCAAGCTGCATTTTTGAGTGGCAAGTGTGATGATTTTGGGAACCATTCCTACAACATGCATCCTCACCTTTTACATATTGAGTTCAAATAGAACAGCAACTGCCCCATCAGAGAGCTATTAAAGGCCAAAGAACTGCCCCTCTTGTAGGTAGCTCTTCATCCCATATTTCAGCAAGACAATGTCCAGCCGAATGTGGTGAGGAATGTGCAAGCATTCTTTGAGAACAATGTGTAACGCTGCATCCCTGGCCTGCCTGTTATGTTGCCCATGGTACTTATCTAGGATATAGTGAGTTGGTAACTTGTTTGTTCCAGTGCTCCTGCAACCACAGTCAGTGCTGTGTTGACATACCTATGAACTACATGGCAGTGTTACACAACAATGTATCCAGACTTTGATTCCATGCCACTACGTCAAGCAGCTCAGATGCAGTATGTGGCAGCTTCATACCGTACTATGCACGTACAGTAATGTAATTCTAATCATTTGTGTAATGTTATATCCCTAATGTGTGGAATAAATTTAATTGAAGTCATGTGTCTCCTTGTTGGTATTACTATTTCCACAAAGAAAGTTGTAATAAAACTATAAGTGAGTCTGCCTATTATAAGGAATTAGCCTGCTACACCAGGGTTAGTATACACAGCTTATCCCCTTAGTTCCAAACCTCTAATACGTAGCAACAGGATTATCAATTGCCTGAATTTATATTGGCAACCACCTGTCTTGATTTAAACCCCAAGATAGGAATGGTTAGGTTAACATCATAATGAAAGTCACTGCTATTGTTTCAGATTATAAGTTCACTATATTCTTGAATAAATTTACTAGTCCAAGACAACCGATGACTATTGGAATTTCGTCACCAAATCTTAGGATTGCAAGTAGTGAAACGCGATCAGACCAGACCAACCTCACAACCCCTAACTGAATTTACAATCACATGAGGTGTTTTAACATCGTCACTCGCTAACCTTAAAGTTACACATCCATGTGCATAGCCTACATCCTATTAACTGCATGCCCACTTCATGCTACAAACAAATGCAGTGTCACTATCTGAATCTGGAAGACTGGGGGCGAGGAAACATCTGGGAAGCTATATATAGAAATGCCCATGGGAACACAAAGACTTCCAGGTTCCCACCAAAATAGTCTGATTAACTGATCGGATATCAGTTTCTAAAGCTTATAGGTTGTGTCAGACTCATGACCTGGATGACTTAAAATATTCCTATCACTCTGAAATTCTGATAGTAGCTAGATCTTCTAAGAAGTGTTTCTTTTGGTCCTTATCAAAAATTTTGTAAGTTCAACAGTTTAGTCATTAAAAAAAATGTTTTCTGAGTTTCCCAAAACCCGTTAATAACTTTTACAATTATGCAGTTATGACCTGAAACAACCTTTATTTTACTTTTAATTGACTGCTCTTTCATTTGCTATCTAGCAAGGCCTGTTTACTATTTCCAAAAGGGTGAAATAAAATTCGTCAACCAAAATAACTTGAAAAAGGGGATTTTCAAGTTTGTGCTGTGCTGTGTTGCTGCTGCCCTCCTCCCTTCAACTTTGGTGAGTATTGGGTGTGTTTTCCCTTTCTTTTCCATGAAAATGTTGCCTTGCAGCATTTCTTTCCTTTCATTGTTACCTAAAATAGAATTTAACTAATTAATATTTCCTAACTTATTAAAGTTATAAATCTCAAAGTGGCTTTAAACAATTTTGTGTATTCAGAAATGCCTTCTAAGTGACTTTGAAGTCGCTGCCTGCTTTCACAGATTTATTATTAAATTTTGAAATATTGTTCCAAATGGATGCTTTATAACTGACCAAGCCATTTGGCTATCTTATCCAAGTATCGTTGGCACCAAAATTTATTTTCTTTTATCTTAAGCCAATAACTTCGCGAATTCAAATAAAATTTACTAGAAACATTTTTGTACCTATTTGATTAAACTTTATTTTGAATACAATTCCTTTCCTTAAATTTATGTATATTACTGAAATAATTAACTTTTCTTTAAGCATATGTCTGCCTTTACCATATAACGTTTAAAAAACAATCTTTAGACTATACTAAGCTTCCCAAAATTTTAGTGTGTTGTTTCAGCAAAAATTACGTTCCTCACTTTCTACAAGTTGACTTCCTATATCCTTCCTAACATCTGATTTTTCGAATTTTAAAGTGGGAAATTACGAGGTAAATTTCTATACCTGTATTTCACTTTTAATGTACTCAAACTTTATAGTAACAGACTAAAACAAGGAAGTGTCCTCTCAGCACTACCTTTCATTGTAATCATAGATGATATAATGCAGAATGTGGCAGTGAGGTTGGGAGAGGAAAACATGATGGTGATGGCTTTTGCAAAAAAACATGGTGATCTGGGAAAGTCATGAAGAGGAAGTTCAGTGGCAGCTATTGTATGGGGAGACTGTGTGGAGGAATTTGGCATGAAATTTAATGTGAAGAAATGTTAGTATGTGGTAATAGCAAAAAAAAAAAAAAAAAAAAAAAAAAAAGAAAGGTAAAGGATAACTATAGGAATTGTGATGGCAGGTGAACAGCTGAAGAGGCTAAACAGTTTCTAGTACTTGGATGTGTATTAAAGTAAGTGAAAGTAATGATAGTGCTTTAAGCAAGGAAGACAGGCAGAGGAATTTTTAAGGAGCATCAGAAGCCTGATATGAAATAGGGATGCCTACAGGAAATGATAGAGAAGGCCAGAATAGGATAGTATGGACATATAAAGAGAATGGGGGAGCCGAAAATCCCAAGAAACATACACAAAATGAAGATGCATGGTTTATTACCCACAGGAAGACCAAGTGATGGATGACTGAGAGGAGTGGAGGAACGTGTAAGGAAGGGAGGAGATAACTGGACCAAGGTGGTGACAGAGCGATGGTGTGGAAAAAAGAAGAAACTGTAGAGGCATGTACACAAGGCAAATCTGGATGTTGCCTGGAAGCTGTTGAGGATGATGATGATGATGATGTATATATTTAAATTTTTCAAATGCATGTTTATTTAATTTTTTCTCTTAAATTTTTGCTTCACGCATGTCCTCCCATTGCTATAGAAACCTAATTATATTTGATGATAAATTAAACTTTTATCAATCTCCTTGAAACTTTACCAGTCTGTAGATATGAATTTCAGAAACATTTTCTTTCTTAATATTTTTCACAAAATAATTAATAATTTTTGCCATAATGGAACCCTGAAGTCAGTACATGACATGAACTTTCACTTTAGGATTTGTTTATAAATCATAAAGCTACAGATCCCACTACCTCCATATGCCAGGAAATAAAAAATCTTCTTGACCTACAAGGCCCCCTGCAAGGCCTCTCTCCTCAGTCCATCTCCCTCCTGACTCCCCAGAATCCCCGCAGTACCACACTGTATCTTCTTCCTAAGATCCACAACACTGGTAATCCTGGGCGACCTATGGTTGTGGCATATGGATCGCCCATTGAAAGGATATCAGCTTTTGTTCACCCTTTGTTCAAAATCTTACCTCCTACGTGAAAGACACTCCACATTTCCTTGAACGCCTATCCACAATCCACAAACCTCTACCTCCAGACTCCTTCCTGGTCTCAATTGAAGTAACTTCCCTTTATACCAACATTCCATATAGTCAGGGTCTCAGTGTCCTAGAATACTACCTAGACCTACGACTGCCACATAGCCTGCCTAGTACATACTTCATTTCAACCTTGGCCCATATAGTTCTCTCCAAAAATTTATTTACCTTTAATTCTGTAGTAAATCACCAAATCCGCGGTACCGCCATGGGCACCCGCATGTCCCCATCCTATGCCAACTTATTCCTTGGTCGTCAGGAGGAATATTTCCTGAGCAACACTCCCTTTAAACCCACTGTGTGGTTCAGATACATAGATGACATATTTATGATCTGGACCCACAGCGAAAACCACCTCCTTGAATTCCTCCACTCCCTTAACAATAGCAACAATTCCATCAATTTCATGTGGACTTACTCGCGCTCACACATCACATTCCTCGATGTTGACATCATGCTCAGGCATGGTGTCATTCATACCGCAATCCACATCAAACCCACTAATTTACAGCAGTATCTACACTTTGATAGCTGCCATCCATTCCATACCAAACGTTCCCTCCCATACAGCCTTGCCATCCGTGGAAGTCGCATTTTCTCTGATGCTCATTCTCTCCATCGGTACTCACAAAACCTATCCCAAGCCCTTATTTCCCATTGTTTCCCCAGGGATCTTGTACATAAACAGATCTCCCGTGCGATTAACCACCCTCCATGTAACGACTCTCACTTGTCTCCTACAAAAACCAACCATAGCCCTGCCTTTGTCACTCAGTTCTATCCTGGCCTCGAGTCCATCAACCATATCTTGCGACAGGGGTATGACTTCCTTCGCTCATTTCCAGAAATGCGTACTCTCCTACCCAAAATTCTACCCAATGTCCCTCGTGCATGTTTTAGAAGACCACCCAATCTTAAGAACATCTTAGTCCACAAATACCCTCCGTTAGACTCTCCAAAAGCACCTTATGGATCTTAACCTTGCAATAGACCCCACTGTAAAACCTGCAGCATGCTTCCACCCACTACATATTCCAATCCCACCACAGGAGAAACTTTCCCCATTATTGGACATGCCACCTGTCAACCACTCATCTTATATACCAACTAACTTGCCGCTATTGCACCAGTTCTTACATAGGCCTCACCACAAAGCAACTCTCGGTTAGAATGAATGGCAACATACAAACAGTCCACACTTGCAACCTGTACCTTCCAGTACCAGAACATGCCAATAGCCATGATTACAACCACCTCAATGACTGTTTTACTGTGAGAGCAGTTAGAGTTTACCCTGACAGCACCACTGCAGAACTCCGGAGATGGGAACTGGCATACCAGAATATCCTGGATATGAGACACCCACCTGGACTTAACCACTGTTAAAATCCAATTGACCCATCACTACCTTTTTTTAATTTATTTATTCTTTTTTTTTTTTCCCCCCCCCCCCCCCCATGTTTATATTGTAACCTTACTACATATGCTCATTTTACCATCGCCTGCAATATATTAAATATATTATCTCAGACATTGCATACCGATATCGATAGTCTACTCCTTAGCCATTCCCCACTCCCCCACTACACGTTTAGTCATTAGGTAATGTTTGTTTTGTTTTTCTACTTGTGATCAAGGCAGATGCCGAAATATTGTGTAGTTGTTTGTCAGCATAAGTGTTCCCTCTCATTGCATCCGTCCACTATGGTATGTGGTGGGTTAATTTCCCTTTCTTTTCTTATTTATAACTCTTGTTTAGTACCTTATACTTCATTCCTTGCAGCTTTCTCTATCTTATTTTATTCCATATCATGGATTACAGCCTTTCATTCCCTTTATGCTGCAATTAAAAGATAGACAGTTAATGAACATCTACAATCAAAGTATTTAGCTCCTTATTTGTCCCTTTAAAATTAGTTATTTATATGGTTTTCACTGTTTTGGCCTTGTAACTCTTTCTTTGATTTGATGCAAATCTAGTCATTTATTTTGTTGTATTATAGTGGGGAGCAAAAAAATGATATCAAATACCAAAAGTATTCTGGAGGCATAGTGAAAATAGATATTATAAAATTATAAAAATTATACATCAATTATACATTATGTATCAGAAAATTTGCGCAGTGATACCAAATCTTCTGAAGCCAGTGGGGATTTACCCAAACATTTGAATTTATGGAATTTTTTTTGAAATTTCAAATTACCTGAATAAAATTAGTGTGAAAATGTTCTACAAAAATTCCTGAGTTTAAAGGTGTAAATTTTATGGAAATCGATGGCGAGATGGCCAAGATATGGGTTTAGCAAAATTTGGCTTTAAAACTGTTTAGAAGTCACTCGGTTTATCATTAATAATTCTTCTTCTATTGTTTTTTTATCAAAAAAGTGAAGTTATCGGAATTTTCTTTGAATTTAATTACGCACTTTAAAAGTTATTTTATCTGTGGAAATGGCTTGGTTTATTCGCAAATAATTCTTCAGTGAAACCACGTGTGTTCAGTGACGAAATAATCTTTAAAATGTTTATGGAATCTGTTCTACTGCATGAAACATTCTGAAATTTAAATATGTGATGCTCATTTAGAAAATCTACTTTTTACTTCAGGAAATTACTAGGAACAGATGATAAAAAACGTTGAAAGTGAAGTGCACTTATTGAAGTGTTTAAAAATTTATTTACGTTATTTACATAGTCAGAAACTACGGAATTTTAGTGAATTTAGCTTTCTTTTGAATTATTATTATTTTAAAATTACTTTACTTTATTTAACAGTGTTCAGAAATAGTGAAATGGTCATGTAGCAAAAATCTATTGTTTGCGAGTTGGCCAATAATGGATTATCCTATTTCAGGTTAGTTAAAAGTTTCTTGACCCTTATAAAAAGTTTATTTAGTGTTTTTATTAAATGTTGTGGGTCTTTACTGCTTTTAAAATGGTTTATTTAATAAATTGGGTTGTGGTATCAGCTTCTACATGAAAAGTTTCTATCATAACCTGTACTTGTAATGAAATCTATATATTTAAATGAAATCTTACTTCCTCGTTCATACTTGAAGCTAAGAAAACTAGAATTTACCAAAATTCTAAGGTGCTTACATCTACCAATTGAAGGATATACTGTGGGAAATGATTCCCTTATTTCTCTCCTACATCCCCTCATCGCCCTCCAAAAATTGAATGTTTTGAAACCTTTTCATAGTACCTGTCAAATACGTCCTCCCCAGTTGAGTATGTTATCAATTGTTATGCAGAGGTATTTATATTTCAACTCTTCAACAAGCAATTCTTTCCCTATCTTATAATCATAAAAATCAACCCTTTCTTTTTTTTATCTGAGTACCTAGTAAGCTGACTCTTCATTGTATTTATCTTCATTGCATGTTGATCTACCCAGCTAGATATCCTGTCCAGATCACTACCGCAGCTGTTCACGGTCTTCTACTGTTTTGTTCCTATTATATCATCTGCAAACAAGCTAATTTCTGACAGTTAACCATCAATACATTCATTCATTAGAATAAGAAATCATTCATTTACAAGTGAAATATTTCTAGATTCTTTAAAGTTACACCCATATTCGAGAAAAGGGGTGGGGGGGGGGGGGGAGAGGTAGGTCAAATGTGAACAATTAAAGATCATTGTCATTAATCTCAAGTATATATTAAAAAAAAATTGAGAAAGTAATGGAATAGAGGCTTATCAACTTCTTTAACCCTAGATCACTAAGCTTTGTCGAATCGACGACGCGAATTCGAAAAAAGTTCCGTAACTTTTGAGTGCGCGGTCGCACCTATTTCAACTCCTGTGTAATTTCAGTTGACCCGTTGCCCCCGTGACGGACCATAGTGTTTTTAGTGTGGGAGGTATGTGAGCGCCGGACCAGTGACCATGGCTTGTCGCATCGATGAAGGTTAGTATTAACGTTATATTTTTTACTATTGTGCTTATAATATTTTATGTTTTTTTTGGTTTTAACATCATAAAATTAATGTACATTATTTTTTTATTTTAGATACAATTCTTCAGCTATTATTAGCCAATAATAGTGATGAAGAAAATTCTTCAGGGAGTGAGAAGGAAGACCACATCAAGCCTGATCCCGCTTATGAGTCAGATCGCGAGGATGAGGTTTCTTCTTTGTTACAACATCCACCTCCAGCTCAAGACATTCAGGTAAATGACCATGCATCTCCATCAATAGAAGATCAGATACCTAATACTTCGGCACAGGAGCGTAACGAATTGATTATTATACCATCGCATAACATACTTCGCGGAAAAGACAAGCACAAATGGTCATCGCTAAAGCCTAGGTCACAAAGGCGAACAGCTGCAAGAAACAGAGTGCACGTTAGACATGGACCTACTCGCATTTGCAGAAATGAATTGGATCCTTTGGGTTGCTTTTCAGCTTTTATTACAGATGATATGGTAAATATAATTGTCACACATACCAATGCTGAGATTGCACTAAAATCTGCAAAATACAAGAACGCAACCGCCATTCAGAGATCAACAGATGCTAGTGAGGTTAGAGTTCTTATTGGAATTCTTACATTAACTGCAGCAATGAAGGATAACCATTTGCCATCAAAGGATATATTTGATACTACTTTTTGTGGAAATAGATACCGTAGTACAATGTCGAATGAGAGATTTGATTTCCTAATAAGCTGCCTTCGATTTGATGACAAGTCTACACGTCAACAACGTAGACAAACTGATGTATATGCTCCATTTCGTGATCTGTGGAATCTTTTTATAGCTGCCTGTCAAGAAAACTACAAACCTGGTTCTTACCTTACTATTGATGAACAGTTACTGGGCTTCAGCGGAAGATGCCCATTTCGAATTTATATCCCTAATAAGCCAAATAAATGTGGCATTAAAATTGTCATGGTAGTATATAATTCCACGAAATATATGGTAGACGCAGAACTATCTGGGTTCTTTTACTAAAACCGACGGCTTGCCACTCGGAGAATATTTTGTGAAAAAATTGACACGTACTGTTCATGGCACTAATAGGAACGTAACAATGGACAATTGGTTCACCTCTGTGCCATTAGCCAAAAGCTTACTAAAAGAACCTTACAAGCTTACTTTAGTAGGAACTCTAAGAGCAAACAAAAGAGAAATACCAACAGAGTTACAAAATGAGTGCACACGTAGAACTGGTACAGCTATTTTCATCTATGACAATGAACTCACGTTGCTTTCATACAAGCCCAAACATCAAAAGGTAGTATTTTTACTTTCAACTTGCAATGAAGAAGGAAAGATGGATTAGGCTTATAAGAAGACAACAATGGTTGAATTTTATAACCAAACCAAAGGTGGGGTAGATACGTTGGTCCAAATGTGCTCCCTTGCTTCTTGCAGCCACAAAACTCGACGTTGGCCTCTATGCAATTTTTACGGAATGCTCAATATAGCATTCATAAATAGTTACAGTGTATATGCAACTAACAATGTGGAAGCAAATAAAAAACTTTTATCTAGGTGTGACTACTTGAAAAGTTTACACCATAAGTTAGTTGAGCCACATATGCAAAAATGAATACTTGTGCCCACACTTCAAACTGGTCTGCGCGATTCTATTACACAAATTTTGAATTTGCCAGGAAGTAGTAGATCGAGTTTGACACTTAAGACTGAAGAAAGGGAAGCTGCCGGTCATCCTATCGCTAAAAACAGAAAAATTTGTGCCATATGCCCATCAGCAAAACGAAGGATGACGAAATCTAGTTGCAATAAGTGCAATAAATCGTTGTGTGGCGAACACAATCTTGATGTGTGTCACAAATGTGTCAGTTCATAGTTTTTTTACCAAAATGTTATTTTTTTGTTGTCTCTATATGTTTATTTTAATTACTTGAGTTTTTTTTTATAAAGTATTGTGTTCTAGTTTAGTATTGTTTTCTAGTATTGTGTTTTAAATATGGTCTCAGTGTAAAGGCTGATTAAGTAATAAATATGTGATTTAAATAAATAAGAATGTTATAATTTTCTTAATAATTGATTATAAAATAAAAAATATGTAAAAGAAATAATTATTTTATTTAATAAAACCTTATAAACCTATTTTTATGACAGCGTAGTCAAAACGACGAAGGTTAGTAATAAGCGTTGAAAAATAAGGTTAGTGATCTAAGGTTAATAAACACATCATAATTACAGATGTTCAACATGGATTTAGTAAGTATATGTCTTCAGAAGCAGCTGTTTCAACATTTGTACTTTCAGTAAAAAAAACTCATTGGATGTTGGAGAATACATAGTAGCAGTACTTATAAACTATCAAAAGCCTTTGACACAGTCAATTTTCAAAGGTCACTCAACAAAGTAGAAAAATGCAGGTAAAGGGTAATACTTATGAATGGATACGGTAGTATCTGTCAATTTATGATTACAAACAGCAAGAAAGACTTTAATAATATAACTTCCAACATGCTAACTTTAAAAACAGAAGTGCCACAGAGCTCAGTGCTGGGGCTTCTATTGTTCATTCTATATATAAATCATATCCTAAGACCAAAAGGAAAGAATGATACAATAGTTCTTGATATAGATGATGTAACTGTGAAGATTTCAAACACAATCTAGAGACAAACTTTAATATGTACTTTCAGAAACCAGCATGGTTTAAGTTAATTATTAACTTAAATACTATCATTTAAAACAAAAAGAAGAAGGTACACTGTAAAATTAACCACCAGCAGTTAGCAAATAAGGGATAGAAAAGCAGCTAACTTGCTAGGGATTCAAACTGACAACTACCATTTGGAAAATGAGGTGGATCATGCTGCAAGAAACTAACCACTATTGTATTTATTGTCAGCTATCTCAGAGAATTCTGCACTTGGAATAGTCTGATGACCATATATTTCCATTCTTTTGAAAGCTAACTGAGGTATGATATATCAGAACGGGGATGAGAATTTTAAAAATACAAATAAATACAATTAGAACAATACTAAAAGAAAAAAGAATGGTTTAATGTAAACAATATTTTGTAGATTTTAAGATTTTGACATTTCCTTGTATGTAGGCCTACATATATAAGATTATACTTCTTTCAGCACTAAGAATGTTGATAAAAAGAATAAACAAGTACTTGAGTATGAAACATGTAAATAACAATGATTTATATTTACAAGTACACAAAACAAAAAAGATTGAAAAATGTCTTTCCTATTCTGGAGTACAATTGTTCAATAAGCTTCTTATAGTTTTGAGATTAATCAGTAGCAACAGAGAACAGTTCATGCATAAGATTAGAAAGTATATATGTGGTAAAGCCGTCTACTCAATCAAAGAGTATTTAAATGATGGAACAAGGGAAAGAATGGCATGAATAAAAAATTTGTTTGAATAACACTGTATTATTATATAACTTATTTTAGCACATAATTGTCTATGAGATGTATAAAAGCTATAAAATAAAGTTAAGCTATAGTATAAATGTACTTCGAGCAATATCTTTCAATACCTCATCACCAATATACACCTTGTACACCACCATGACTTTCTTCTCCCACCTGCTGTCTTCCAATGAATCCTATTTCAGTTCCGTTATCATATAAGTTTCTGAATATGTTCTGCAATAATTACCTGAGACAAATTCAGCGATCCTTCTTTTCACCACCTCCTACTTGACACACAAACTGTGTGTCTCATACTATACTACCATATTCAAGCAATGGTCTGACCAATGTTTTGTAAGCCATTTCCTTTATTTCTCTCATACATCCACTCATCACTCTTTCCAAGAAGTATTTTGAAACCTTTTCCTACTACCTCTCCAATGTGTTATTAAATTTTATGCAAAGGTGGGGTTAAATGTAATCATAACCAAATGACTTTTTGTAACTCTGTGTACAGGAAGCCTATGCACAAAGACCTGTACCTGAACGTGCGTAGTTATCACCACCCAGCACAGCGCAATACGGTGCTCACCTCGCTGGTACACAGGGCGCGAGCGATTTGTGATGTTGACAGCCTACCTGGCGAAGTTATCCATCTATGGCAGACATTCAGGCGCAACGGGTACTCGGAGTATCAGATCGGACTGGCATTCAGAGAACTGAGACACAGGCTCAATAACACCGAGAACAAGCCACAGGATCGCATTGCCTTCTTGCCAAACTCCAGTCCTACAACGTCGAGGATTGGCAGAGTTCTGGCCAGAAACGGGATTAAGACAATCTTCCTGCCGCCACCGAAGCTGAAGAACATCTTGTGCTCCCCCAAGGACGACCTGGCACTCCGAACACAGGGAGTTTATAGCATTCCATGTGAATGCAGTAAGAGATACATTGGCCAGATGGTATGGTGCATTAACCAGCGATGTCTGGAACACGCCCCACACGTGCGTCTGGGGCAGAGTGAAAAATCGGCGATGGCGTAACATAGCCTGGAACAAGGCCATGGCTTCGATTTTGAGAATACCAGGATATTGGCACGTACATGGAACTTCTGGGACAGTATTCTCACAGAAGCAGTTGAAATTCGTACCACGCCCAATCTCATCAACCTGGACGGTGGATACCAGCTGATCGAAGCGTGGGCACCTGTCATTTATGCAATTCGTCGTCAGCGTGACGAAGTGCACAGCACGGCGGCCGCGAACCAACTGCACCCACGCCAGCCTCCTACCGGCGCCAACCCCCCCTCCACCGGCTAGGCACCGACCGAGCCAGCCAACCAGCTGCGCGCATGCCAACCACGCGCGCATTCGGAGGCTATAAGAACCAGCCTTCCGACGGATCCGGCACTTCACCAGAAGATGGCGACGGAGCCTGAGATCGCCGAAATATTGTGTGGAAACACCTTGTTTCCTCGGCTAGTCTCCCGAGAAGACTACATCGATTCTCAACGCCGAGAAAGACTTCGTTCCTATATAACACACCTCTACGGCGAGGAAATGTATCGTCGAGTCAAGCGACTGGAGAAACTGCGCAAGAAGAAGTCCAGACTTCTTAGTACACTCGCTTTTCTTCAGCGATGCCTGGACCAGGACATCGTTCCTCAGTTTGCCGAGATTCGGCATGCGATTGATTCTTCGTCGGCGAAGAAGATTCTGCGGCAGGCCAGTCTGGCGCTTGTGAGGGAGAGGATTCGGTACACCAGACGTGAATTAGACTCCGTCTTTCAAGCACTGCTAGCTGTCCATTTGTTCCTGTCTAACCACCTACACTGTGACGCCTGGGAGTGGGTAGATAGCTGCATGACTGCAGAAAGCCTCAGAGTTCAACGCCGCTCAACAGCACGACAATGTGGCAAGTTCTCCCGACTTGTCCGCAGCTCAAATGGCTCGTCAGAACCAGACAGTAGAACAGTCATTAATCTAAGCTGTGAGGAAATTGACGCTGACACAATATCGGTACTATCTAAAGGGCTTAACTTCGCTCCAGTACAGACGTCCATACCGTATAAGGACATTCTCACTGGAGTTGAGCAGGCCATCCGTGGTTTGACTACAAAGGCGGCAGAAGAAATAAGGTGTGAAACCAGCCGTATCTTCTGCAAAGCAAAGCCGCCACGGTCCAACATCTCAACCACAGAACAAAGAGTACTTCGAGCACTACGGAACAACAAAGACATTATTGTCTTGCTGGCTGACAAGGAAAACGCCTCTGTAGTCCTGACTATGGTGGACTATCGACGAAAGGTGGAAGACCTCCTCATGGACAAATCCTAACGCAAACTTCCACGGGACCCAACCAATGCTGTGGCAAGGAAGACGACAGTCCTACTAAAGAATTCTGGTCTGCCTGAGGATACAGTTAAACTGCTACAACCCTGTGCGGCGGTTCCACTCAGGCTCTATGGACTTCCTAAGGTACATAAAGAAGGCAATCTGTTGGGGCCAGTAGTGAGTGCCATCGGATCAGCCACCTACCATCTGGCCAGGTACTTAACAGGGCTGCTGACCCCACTTGCGGGAAGATGTCCTCACCACATGACAAATTCGGCAAGGTTTATCGACATCATCAAGGATCTCCACCTTGGTCCGCATGACTTACTGGTGAGATTCGATGTGGTATCTCGGTTCACCCGGGTCCCTCTGAATGAGATGCTGGCTCTATTAGAACAGCATTTTGAGGCCAGATTGATTTAATTGTTCCGGCACACACTCCAATCAACGTACTTCTTGTATAACGGGGAGTACTACGAACGGGTGGATGGAGTAGCCATGGGCAGCCCCTTGTCGCCGGCGATCGCAAACTTGTTCATGGAGCACTTCAAAGATAAAGCGCTAGCTAGCGCTCACATGAAGCCAAGCGCGTTTTACCGTTATGTGGACGACACTTTTGTCATTTGGCCCCATGGCAGGGACAGCCTGGAAGGTTTTCTCCAGCATCTGAATAGCATCAACAAAAACATCAAGTTCACTATGCAGGTGGAAAAGAACGGCTGGCTTCCTTTCTTAGACATTCTTATAGAGAGGAAACCAGATGGGACACTCAGATACTCTGTCTACGCACACTGTGTCTATGCACACAGACCTGTACCTGAACGTGCGTAGTTATCACCACCCGGCACAGCGCAATACGGTGCTCACCACGCTGTTACACAGGGCGCGAGCGATTTGTGATGTTGACAGCCTACCTGGCGAAGTTATCCATCTATGGCAGACATTCAGGCGCAACGGGTACTCGGAGCATCAGATCAGACTGGCATTCCGAGAACCGAGATGCAGGCTCAATAACACCGAGAAAGGGGCCACAGGATCGCATTGCCTTCTTGCCATACTCCGGTCCTACAACGTCGAGGATTGGCAGAGTTCTGGCCAGAAACGGGATTAAGACCATCTTCCTGCCGTCACCGAAGTTGAAGAACATCTTTCGCTCCCCCAAGGATGACCTGGCACTCAGAACACAGGGAGTTTATAGCATTCCATGTGAATGCAGTAAGAGATACATTGGCCAGATGGTATGGTGCATTAACCAGCAATGTCTGGAACACGCCCTACACGTGCGTCTGGGGCAGAGCGAAAAATCGACGGTGGCGGAACATAGCCTGGAACAAGGCCATGGCTTCGATTTTGAGAATACCAGGATATTAGCGCATACAAGGAACTTCTGGTACAGTATTCTCATAGAAGCAGTTGAAATTGGTACCACGCTCAATCTCGTCAACCGGGATGGTGGATACCAACTGAGCGAAGCGTGGGCACCTGTTATTAATGCAATACTTCGTCAGAGTGCCGAAGTGACCAGCACGGTGGCCGCGGACCAACTGCACCCACCCCAGCCACCTTTCGGAGCCAACCCCCCCTCCACCACCTAGGCGCCGACTGAGCCAGCCAAGCAAGTGTGCGCATGCCAACCACGCGCGCATTCGGAGGCTATAGAAAATTTGATATCCATCCTGAGGATATCATGAAGGAAATAAGAAAGCTGAAAAAAATAAAGGGGCTGGTGAAGATAATATTACTACAGATATCTTAAAGATAGCCAGATGTGACATTGTACCTTATCTTGAAATATTATTTAAATTGATTAAAGACACTTGCTGCTTACCACAGGACTGGAAAAGTGCAATAGTAGTACCGGTACATAAGGGAGGGGTGAGAAATAGAGTTGAGAATTACAGGCCAATCAGTTTGACATCAGTGGTAGGTAAATTAATGGAAAGATTGATATGCAACCACATCAGAAATATATGTGAGGAACGTAAGTGGTTTTCAAGCAGGCAACATGGTTTCAGGCAAGGATATTCATGTGAATCTCAGTTCGTGGGATATATACAAGATATTTCAGATGAAATGGACAAGGGAGGCCAAATTGATAGTGTAGCACTAGATCTGTCTAAGGCGTTTGACAGAGTAAGCCATAAAATGGTAGTAAATAAGGTAAAAACCATTGGAGTGGATAAGAAAGTCATTTGCTGGGTAGAAGAATTTTTAAAAGGTAGAAAACAGAAAGTTAGGGTAGGAAATGTAGTATCAAAAGAAGTGGAAGTAAAAATGGGTGTGCCAAAAGGTAGCGTATTGGGACCATTGCTATTCATTATTCTAATGAATAATTGTGTTGATTGTTTACTATCTGAAATTAGATTGTTTGCAGATGACATAATGCTACATAAAAGAATCAAAACGATAGAGGATTGTAAACAGTTGCAGGGTGATCTGGAAAGGAATTGGGTTGGTAAACATGGAATGAAGATAAATGCAAAGAAGAGTCAGCTTATTAGATACACAAATAAAAAACAAAAGATTAATTATGAATATAAGGTGGGGAAAGAATTGCTTGCTGAAGACTTGAAATGTAAATATCTTGTAATTAATTTTGATAACAAAATTAACTGGGCAGGACACATAGGTCAGGTGGTAGGAAAAGGTTTCAAAGTTCTGCACTTGTTGGAGAGAGTGATGAGGGGATGTACGAGAGAAGTCAAGGAATTGGGTTACAAAACTTTGGTCAGACCATTGCTCGAATATGGTAGTGTAGTATGGGACCCTCATTTTACGTATCAAATACAGGAGTTGGAGAGGGTGCAAAAAAGGGCTGCTAGATTTGTTTCTGGAAATTATCGCAGGATGCAATCAGTGACGGATATGATAAAGGAGATGGAATGGGATTCATTGCAAGACAGGAGGAGGATGAGGAGGGTCAAAGGAGTGTACAGGGCATATACTGGTGATGAGGGATGGAGAGATATTGCAATAGGTATGAAAAGTAGTGAATGGAAGGGAAAAGATGACCATGACCACAAGCTGGCACTCGATTTAAGGCACAAGCGTGTGGGAAGATTCTATTTTTTAGGTAAGGGTGTCAGGGATTGGAATGAGTTACCAAGAGAAATTATGAATAATTTACCGAAAACTTTGAAGGAATTTAAAGATAAAATTTGTACAGGGCAAATGTTGGTAGGTGCAGGATAGGGGGAAAATGGGTGTGTAGGGAAATTGCCACCGGAGCCTGTGCTCCATTACAATTAAATTAAATTAAATTCTTTCTACAGACCACTACCTCCTTGGAACTCCTTCGATGGGAACTGGTCTAACAACACATCCTAGACTCCAGACATATCCTTGATCTCAACCTGTCTCTTGCATTATTACAAATATAGTAAATTTGCATATGTATACATATTTTTAAATATAAGTTTCTATTCTTTCAGATTTTTATGTTATTATTTTTATCTCTCTCTTGAAACATATTGATGTCATATATTTATAAAAATATTTCTTAAGAGACCTGATAATTTTTCTTATCTCTTATAGAGTAGCTAAATTTACATACATAGTGTTAAATTTTTCTTGGAAGCCTTTTCTGACAAATCTATACTTTGTGTCACTGATCTATTTGTCAGACAATTTATCAGTAAAAATAAAAAATGTTTATTAAATATATCAGCAATTAAAAAATTATATTCTATTGAATTTTCCTTAATAAAAATTTCATTACTGGCTTGATTATTTTTTCCTATTTCTTTTTTTACAATTTCCCAGAGTCTTAATTTTATTTTCAGAATTGGGTATTTGACTACTTCTTGAAAATGGTTTTAAATTGCTTATTGGTACACCTTATTCACCGAGTGAAGAGATTTTTTGTCGGCAGTGCATTATTTTGCGTAAAATTCAAAGTTAAAATTTAAAGAACTTAAAAGCCCGCCAAAATGCTCCGTCGCTGCCTGGCACGTTGTTAGGGTTCTTTATGGTGGTTTAAGAACTGCATTAATTAATTAAAAAATCCACCAAACAGGTTATGTTTGAAGATGTCTGTTTTATTGTGATCAAATCAACAAGTCGGTGATATTCACTAGTATAGGTACAATACAGAGATGCACAGTCGCAAACTCAACTGAATGATTGAAGCTCTCTGTAACACTGAATACTGTCAACTAAACTGACTTACTAACTGAATGCATGAATCAATCCCTCTGTCCAGGCGATCTGTTTATATAGTCTTTATCGAAATTACGAGAATTCTTCAAGAGCATCCGCCCGATATTTCTCGATCATTAACAATCACTCAAACAATCTAACATATTAAAAACAATCGGAATTAATACAAAATTAATTAACAACATTACAAAATGATCAGAAATGGTAATTATGGATACTTAAATACAAAATTATTTACAGAAATCCTTTCAAACGGTAGAAAATTGTCCTGTAGACATCGTAACTTACATTAATACATGGAATTACAAACATTTAAGAAATTCTCTTGCATCATTCGGTTCTTAAACATATTAAATGGCCTTTGAATAATTTTCTTACCTAAAACAAAGTCTATATACACTGATTTACAAGAAATTACAAAACAAACATATCAAATCACTTTCAAGCAAACTTCAGCTAATTACAAATACTTCATACAGTACAATGCTATTCAAAATTCAGGTATTAGGGCTGTTACAGCGTGCAACGACAGTTGTGACGTCACATGTCTGTAAACGCTGCCGCGGCGAATAGAGCATTTCCTAATACCCAAGTTTTCAACTATTTTTATTTTTTGTTGCTGGTTACTTCTTGTTATTAATGAAAGTTCGTTTTGAATATAAAATCGAAAACAATTTGTAAAAGCCTACAGCGGGAACATATTGAAAGCAGACGCCTTATTTGTGGGGCTAGCTATAGAAACAACACTGAGTTTTATTCTGTGGAGCTTAAAAATGTAACAACTTCAATTTGATATTGCGACAAAGTTACTTACGATTTTCTGTGAAGCTCATTTACACCGTGATTTCGTAGAGTTAAATGTAATACGTTGTTTAAGGCGAGAATTATTAGGGCTAAGGTCCTAAGGTTCGATCCTAGCTTTGGAATATGTTCAATTTGTTTTCTTTTGTCATTTTCTTTGGATACTAGTTGCTGTTGGTTGCATCGCATAATCATTTTTTCCCGATAATCCATCAAAACATCAATTTAATTTTTATTATATTCTGAAGGTTTCACAACTTTTTTTGGATAACAAGCGAATTACAACCGTTTGAAACAACCAAAGAAGATTTCAAAAAGGAAATTGGATGTTACTTGCACACCATAAACAGGTTTTTTAAAAAAATATTACGTGCATATTGAAAGTAAATACCGCCTAATAGACGAAGTTATTGTCAGGAAGGTAACCTGCAGTTGTATCGTCAGGTAAAAATTCCAATGAAAAGGACACAACGCGTTCCAGAACTGTTGCAAGATTATCATGAAATTTTTTACAAGTGATGTTACTTCTAAAATAGATTCCATTATTCACCGTTGCGCACCTGTATTTTTTGCATGATATTCTCTCTCTGGTAAGTTTAAAAATTAAAAGTTTTCTTGTATGGTAGCAATTTGTTTCAAACGCTTGTATGACGCTTAGAACTATTATGAATTCTTCAAATAAAAACATAGTACTGCAAAAAACAGGAAACAAAACTGTAAAAAAGCACGCAAAAAATATTATCCCAACCAAGGTTCGAATGCAGGACGTTCTGAATTCCATTACCACTCTTCAATCATGCAGCTATCAGGACACTACTTCTTAATTTCTTCTCTTTATGTTAATAGTAAACACTTCACAGTTTCTTCGTTTGAGATGAAGTGAAACGAGGTAGGTAAATGAATAAACAAACAAATTCAGTTTATTTACAAAAAAATATCATTTATCTATAAGCCTTAATCTGCAATTAAGAAAAATGGCCCACAACATACAATTGTTCCGAGCGTGGTGAGTGAGCGGTTAACGCTCTGGCCTCGCATCCGGGAGGAAGCCGCACAGTGTGATATTTTCTAAATCTAAAGCGACAAAAGTCAGTTTTGATAATAGTCTACGCAGGCAAACTAGTTATTTATATTCAAAGTAGATAAACCATATTACTCGGAACAAAGGTTTATTTTCTGCGAATTCACTCCTAACAATAGAAAAAATAGTTTGAACATTGGTCTTCATGTGATCCACCGATCAAGCGCTCCAGTTGGCCGCGCCATTTGACTGAACTTGGTTGATGATTACACTGTGTTTCTTGCGTGTTAGAAGTGACTTGTGTGTTTCTGTTGCTTTGGCGATCCTCAAGGTAAGTTTATGCATGCTTTTTCCGTATACATTAGCACAAATTTCGCGTACAGAATTTTTCGACGTATGGTTTGCTAATGCAAAACAATCAATCTCTAACTTTCAATTTAAATGAAGATTTAAATTGAAGTCCGTTACATTTTTAAGCTCAGCAGAATAAAAGTCAGGGGTTTTTTCTACAGCCATCCCCACAAATAAGGGGTCTATTTTCGATATTTTTCCACTGTAGGCTTTTACAAATTGTTCTCGATTTTGTATCCAAAATGAAATTTCATTAATAACAAGAAATGACCAGCAACAAACAATAAAAATAGTTGAAAACTTGGGTAATAGGAAATGCTCCTTTCCCAGCCACAGCATTTACAAATGTGTGACGTCACTCAAGCGACCACCAATCCTAGAGCGTTTTCTGTCACGCGACCAGAGATAGAAAAGTATAATTTTTATTTCACTTTTTATTAAAAATAATCCACTTTTCTTTTCAAATTTGAAAAAAAAATAGCTTCTTGAAGCATTAATCTACGAGAATGGTTCAATTTATAATATTTTTTTAATACTGTCAAATAGCCTATTATGAATTTTCTGTTTGTAGTGCATACTTTTAAATTCTTTAATTACCTTTCTCAGTATTTTACAGTACCGCTTGTAATGTGTTTTAACATTAGCATTATGACTGATCCTAGAGGCAATATATAACTTCCTTTTACAAATGCATGATGTTCTAATGCCCACAGTTATCCTTGGTTTTTGTTATTTTCAAGAAGTATGGCACTTTTTTAAGGGGAAGCAACATTCAAAGTAATTTAATACAATGCTACTAAAAATGTTGTATTTTTAATTCATATCTTGTGCACTGTAAACATGTTCCCAGTTAGTGGTGTTGAGGCACTTTCTAAAACAAGTAACTGATTGATCATTTATTATATGCTGAAGTTTAAAAATATTACTCTTGGACCTACTTTCTATTGAAGTGTTGAAAGTTAATAACTGGGCATCATGATCTGAAAGTTCATTGATTGATGGCTTGATTGTACCACTGAATTTTGAGGTATCTAGGAAAACATTATCTATAGCTGAGTGTCTATTATTCGTTATTCTGGTTGGAAAATTAACTACCTGAGTTAAATTGAATGAACTGACTAATGTTTCCAACATGATTTTACAGGGTTAGTTATTTTTAAAAAATCTACATTAAAATCACCACATACGACTATGTTAACTACTTTTCTGCTTCAAATGTTAATAAGACTTCAAATTGGTCCAGAAAAATATAAAAGTTTCCTGAAGGTGCTGTGTATACAGTTACTACTATAAAAAAATTTATTATTGAATTTTAGCATGTAGCACATGCTTCAAAATGAAGATCAAGACGATACTCGTTAATACTTATATCCTCAAAATTATAACTATTTCTAACATAAGTGACATCTCCTTCTTTCTCCAAATTTGTTCTACTATAATGAGAAGCTAAATTGAAGTCAGTTACATTTGATATACCTATTCCAGTAGTTATATGGTGTTCAGACAAGCATAAAAACATCAATTCTATTGATAGAATTTAATTCATATATGTGGACTAACACTTCATCCACTTTGTTTGATACCCCTCTGATATTCTGATGTAGTAAATTAATCCATACCCAATTTTTAATTTTAGTTTCGGAAAACTCATTATTGTTTAAACTAATTTCTGTTAAAACTCTCGGCCTAATACTTGACCCTAATCTAAAACATGAGATGGCTTAACACCATTAACAACAGGAATCTTTTCATGTGAATTTGTGGCCCCAATTAATCGTTTTGTTATCAAATCTGAAAGAACCCCATCTCCCTCCACTATTCAGGTGTAGGCCATGTCTAGTATAACCCCACCTATCAATACCATCTACAGGTACCAAGCCCATGCCAGAGCAAATATCAGACATAAGAAGCGGTTACTGTTCCAGATTCACTTGCTTCACAGCAGAGTTCATCTGTGGCCAATCAACACACTGACCAGAGTGTAGCACGTTGCTTCTGCTATTTTCTCCAGGTCATCTCTGATACTATACCTATCATTCCTGCTCAAACTATTTCCCGCCTCCTCCCACTATCACTACATGATCCTGATCTGTGAAATCCTTATACAAAGAACCTGTATCTTCTACTACCTGAGCAAGACTAGCACTAGGTTTGAAGAAAACCATGACCTGGAAACCCGATCCTAATTTTTCCTGTACCAATGGGCCAACACTTCATCCATGACTACTTCCTAGCAGCAAGACTTTCTTTTTCCCTAATTCCTGCCTTCCAGACTTAACTACACAGCTTTCCCCACAAGCCTGCTGCTTATTCCTTACACCCACAGCTACAGAAGGCTCATCCCTGTCTAAATCTGGCAACAGGGCAAGCCTATTTTGAACCCCTACAACAAAAAAAAGAGAAGCTCTTCTTGTTCTAATTACCCTTTTCCCTGTTACCAGTTCCCAGGCAATCTCTGTTTCCCTCCCTGCGCAGCATATTCAACTCCTTTCTAGTGTCTATCAGCTCATTTTCAAGGGCACTAATCCTTAACTCCTTTTCTAATATCTTCCTACTTTTTAAACAGTATGTACAGAACCATGGGAGAGAGTCCTCAATTTCCCCATTTTTGACACCACTACAATTCCTTCCCCAATGAAACCATTCTCACACGTATCGTAAAAATTTTTCGCCATCACTAATCTTCGGCAATTTCCTCACTTTTCACTCATGATTACAGAAAGTAACAAAAATGAAATACACAATGCGAGGGAGAAATTTACAAAAAACTGCTAAATAATTCACAAGTAAGCTTTATCTAAAGATATTTATGCTCTATATCAAAAATCTGAACTTATGCCTAGTGTTCCAAAATTTAAAAAAATAAACACTAAATCCGCAGCACTAAATCACAAATAAAATTCTTTTGCACAAATAAAACACTCACTAACACTCAAAGTAGTAAAATGTATTAGAATTTAGAGTTTCAATTATTATTACATCAAAAACTAACTATTAACTTTATTTATTTATAATTTAAATACACACGTCTGTGCGGTATGTGCTTCCACAATATTCCAGAGATAATAGTGCGGACTCTGTTAAGTCTGTGAGAGATCCTATCTAGTTGACCTGACAGACCTTGTCCTGTCCAAATTTCAATGAACTTCTTTTTGATCATTTTGTGAATTTCTGTAAAGCTGTTGAAATGTGTAAAATCATAAAAATGAGAGAAAAATATATTTGTGAGTAATCACTGTATTTATTAATGATTGTGTCCATGGTTATTCAATTTGAGGAGAAGTATATTCAGAAGATCACCAATGGGAAATTTTACATGCAAGATAAATTTTATCAGCAGTACAACGCTTATGAAACAATAGGCTTGAAGCTGGGGTATGGCTAAAGCAAAATGTTCCAACTGTTCATTAGCAATAATGAATATTTATGACCGGATGTCTTTCTGGTACTTGTAGTCTTTAAACATGACCACCACACATTTGATAAACCCTAAATGTGAAGGGTAAGCTTGAAACAAATTCATAGAAGACAGTTAAGAGTCACTAAAGTTGTATATTCTTCCACAAAGTATCTGCCTTACAAAGTTTGGTACCAGGTTTTACTAAGGCGATCGGACTACTTCACCAACAACGATTCACAAGTAAAACACGTTTCACAAGACAAACTCTCATCATACTCCAGTCCTCGACAAAAGAATCACAACCTCATAGCCTATACATATTAACGACATGTGGAGCTACTTGCTCCATAAGATGCATACGAGGATAACACTACCATGTCAGCTTGAAGAATCCTGCAGACTCACCAAAAACCAACATGGCTACTGTAGGCCCCCCACTACTTCGTCCACCTTGCGACGTTAGCAAAAACCATCAGAAATTAACATCGCAAAGAGTTTAATAGTTTGATTTGTAATTATCACCTAAGTTTCTTGATATCTTCTCCTATCTATTCTAACTCAATTTATTCTTTAGAAATATTTCTATGAGATTGATCTTGAAGTCCCTTATGTCATCAAATTTGTCGGTTTCCCTTTTCAACTATGACAATGTCAACAAACCATCTCCAAAATGTGGTTTATCTCATGTGCATTAATTTCTCTATAGGGGCACATACATATTTTTAATCCTCTTACCCTGCACTATCTTCTGATATGGTTTTCTTGTTTCTATCTCTTTCAACAAAAATTTTGATTTTTTCCTTAATTAAAACTCGCGAATTATACCCTGCCTAATTACTTGACTTTATATTCAAAATATTCTAGATGATGCTGACTATGAGTGACAATGAAAGATCAGCTATAACTTTATGTAATTCCAAGTTATTTCAGGTTTTAGTCGTAACCCAGCACATGGTTTGAAGATTGTAAACAAATCAAATATCCTTAAAATCAACTTATAAACTGGGGTTAGCTGAAAGAGTTGCTTTGCTGAGCTTATAGGTACATTACACACTGAAATGCTGTAAATGTGTGATGTGCCTGAAATGAGATCTACTTGGAACCATGTGGTTTTGTTCCAAAATTTAAGTCATAATTTCTTGTTAACCAGATGATTTATTTTCTTCCTTAAAATTTGAAATCTCAGTGAATCTCTATGTGCTTTATTTACATTAAAATCCAGCATCACTAAACTAGATTTTATTGTTTCATAGATTTTGTATGGTTCACGCTAAGGCCTCCAGAGATTTTTTATGTGCCATCGTATATTCATCCCAAACAGGTAGTTTCTAATGCTACAGAACTTTGCCACCAAACAGTTCTTTGAAACGTTACATGTTAGAGTTTCATTGATTTACATATTCACTTTTAACATGAATACTGACTGAGCTGTTTGGACACATTCCAACAATGTAGCTGCGATTACCGATGTAGCAAGAACAAACTATAAAAATAACAAAATCTTAGAAACAAAGAGTATAAAAATCCTTGGCATTACAATAGATGAGAAACTATGTTGGCACAAACATATCACTTCACTACTGAAGAAGTTAAGTAGTGTCACCATTGCAATACAAACACTTTATCTAACAGCAGATCTAAAATTAACAAAACAGATTTATTCTTCCTATTTTTATTCAGTGATTTCATATGGCATAATTTTTGGGGGAAACTATTCACAAAGTAAAAATGTTTTCAAAGCACAGCAAAGAGCTATTAGGATGCTGTGTAAGGGAACTTTTTGCAGACAACTCTGTAAAAACTCAATATTCTTACAATGACTTCTCAGTGTATACATTCTCCCATGTGCTTTGTCTTAGAACATTTTAACCTGTTTGCATCTAATTCACAGATACACAATTTCAATACAAGAAACATAAATAACTTGCACAGATCACAAACATCACTGTCATTAGTACTAAAAGGAGTTAATTAATATAGGATACAGTGTTTAATAAACTTTCCAAGAGTATAAAACCATTAGCAGATAATATAGATGAATTTAAAGAATAACTGAGGGATTATCTTGTTGGCAACTGCTTCTACTTGTTCAATATCATCAAGCATGTGTCTTCAATTAATCTCAGTGAAATAGAAACAAAATTAATGACATTTGTAGGACAGATCGTGAAACTACACAAAAATAAAATCAAAGTTAATTTTATTTTAATTTAGGTAAGAATGTAATTTTCTGATTTTTTTCCAGATCTTGCAGGGGCATCTCCCCCCCCCCCCTCAATAGAACACATTTAATTGAGTTATTTCCATCCCAGGAGAATAAGGAACAAAAGAAGAAGAAAAATGTATATCCATGGTTCAAATCTTGAAATCATACAAAAATCCTATAGAAAAGAGCAATTTCGGTTTTTCCCGAATTTTCCAATTTTTCTTTTCCTAAAAATATTTAGCAGACTATAATGAACATTTTTTAAAAATTTATTAAGATTGGCCCATAGATTTTGGCCAATTTTTCTGGCAACTTTTACAACTTATCTTACCCTAAAAAAAATTGTTCAGATTATTATAAAGATTTAAAAATAACTAAAGCAATTGGCCCATAGAAAAAAGTACTTTCAGTTTTCCCAAATTTTTCAATTTTCCAATCAACTTTTCCAATTTTTATTTCTCAAAAACCCATATTCAACAATTATGAACATTAAAAAAATATATCCCAATCAGCCCATACAAAAAAGTACTTTCAGTTTGCCCAAATTTTCCTGGCAACTTTTCCAATTTTTTTTCTCATAAAGCCGTATTCACACTATTATGAACATTAAAATAAATAGCCAAATTATTCCATAGAAAAAAAAAGTTTTTTCACTTTTCTCAAATTTTATGGGCTGCTTTTCCAATTTTTCTTTTTTTAAGAACCTTATTTGGACAATTATGGACATTTTTAAAAAAGTTTATCAAAATCAGTCCAGCCATTCTCAAGTGATGCAGGAACCAATGAATGACATTTCATGTTTATTTAAATAGATATTGTGTAACTTAAAAACAATTTTAAAGCTTAGAGTTTGGCGTAATATTTCATACGTCTGTCGTGATGTTACCTTAAGTGGAGATGAAACAGCAAACGCATATCTGATCAAAACAGTATCAAAGAAATGTGAAACAACCTAATTACACAGAGCAGTTCTTTGTATAATGTATTTTGGATTTCGCAACTCTATGTTCGATAGATGCCTGTAAGATAATAAAGCTGACAATTTATAAAATATTATAGATGACTTTTGAAAACTATTAAGGTTAAATATGTGCTTGGACACAGGAGAGGACAGTAATGACTGCTGTAATGAAGGAAACCATATCAACAAATCATTCACATTATTGATTCATCACATAATTACTTAGGGAGCGTGCACAAACTATGTGGCTAGGTCCAGGGGGGGAGGGTATGGCTGGAAGACAATTCTTGGATATGTTGGGGGAGGGGAGTTCCAAGCCAGGCCATGTAGCTTTCCTTTAATAACATTTTTCACAATTAAAATGAAGAACAGAACTCACAACAGCATGTGAATATTTATTTCCCTCAGTTAATTATCTCCGTAAGTAATTTACAATCGTTTGACAAGAGAAAACAGTACAAAATGTCTTCTGGAATCAAAAGGAAAAAAAGCAAAAGCTAGGTAGGGCTACATGGGGGAGAGAGGGGGTTCACATGAGGCCAAAATTGAGCTACCTGGTTTATGCACACTCCCTTATAAATGATAGTAAATTAATGATAATAACTTACAAGTCGGTGAAAAAATGTGTGAGAGCTCCTTTGTATCACATGGATAGAGTCATGGGCAAAATTTAGCGCTTAATAAAATTATATTTGTCGTTTTTTAAACAACCCAGATGAAACACCATCAAATGATCACTTTTTATACAGTTTTGCTGCAACTGAAGATGGTAGGTGTAAGCTACCTTACTCTCTATTTTCGAGATTCAGTCAAAATTCGGCAAAGTTTGAGGTTAACATCAATACACGATACCATAGTTGAAATCAAAATAACAACACTTTAAGTTCAGGAAAGTAGATAAACAACACATAACAACCATAAATAAGAAGTTTCTAGTAAAATATAAACCATAAACTTAGCTAAATGAGCGTAATCCATAATAATCCTGAAGTAGAAAACACAGGTTTGTTTACCCGACTACAGCACTAATATTCCACTAAATTAAACACTGTAAAGCACTTTAATAATTAGAATTTCACCATCTGATATTAAATTCACTAATAACTCGCAGTTCCAGACCGATTTAAAGCAGTAAATATGATTTTTAAAGCATCTCCACATGGGAGTTATTTCGATATTTAATTCCACCACACCTAAATAGTTTCAGACCTTTAAAAGTAGATTTAACCAAGCAAAACAACCAGCCAGTTAATATTCTTTAAGTTTCCGGTAACCATCAACTAATAGAAAGAAAATACAAGTAAATAACAGCCAACTTGGTGATGGCGTCGTAGAAACGAACGTTTAAAATTCAATAACTCACTAACTAACATATTTCACGAACTAAAAACTTTTCTAAAGTACTTAAAATAAATAAAGGTTCGATTTAAATTTAGTTTCAGGACACAAACGGCTTTAAATAAAAAGCGAAATATTCGGTTGCACAACGGAAAACAGTAAAATTTAGAAATTCTATAACTTCTTATAGACTTTTAAAAGATTTTTACACCACTGGACTCGGCAGGAGCCAGGGAACATTTTGAAAATAATAGTAACTTGTGATTTGAAGGTTTCGAGGTGTCAACTTTTTCGGGTGACGTATGATGACGTTTCATAATACGCAAAACAAAAGTGCTTTTAAATTAACTAAACTTCAAAATTCATTTTTACCGGTCTGGAACCTCTAAAAACAGCAACCAATCACACCACTACACTTGTCTTGTTACGCTCTTCATCCTGTGATTTTCCGGTAGCACTCAGTTGACAGATTCTTTTTCCAGATAGACTATTGTCTAGGTCAGTAGGTCACTTTGATAAAAGAGACCTAGCCGCCATTTTTATCACAATATGTTGAATGACTTGGTCGAGTGAGCATGTAGTCTCTCGGTGAGCGAGTTCGAACAGAACCGGCAAGGATCGCGGTGGCTTATGGGCAGACGGCTTAGAGCATTATGGCCGACCGGCGCCATTTTAAAACCGGCATGACCAACGTAACATTCTAAAACTTTCCGACATGTGTTTATAATAGATTTCAATTTCATTTGGGGTGGTGCGGTCTGTTCTGTTTCACGACCTGTGATCTTCGGCAAATGATTTTCTCCGATTGCCATTGCTAACTGTGACTTTTGTAAATTCTGTGCAAAATTTTGAGAATATATAATTCAGTTATGCGGATTCAGACTTTCATTTCTACTTTAGTACCTTTCTTACAGGAGGTTAATCTGTAAGTGGCGACTGTGGTCATCTTTACAGTTAGCATTCTACAAGGTTTAACACGGTTATAGAACTTTTTACGAACTTGGACAACTTTTTGGATGACTTTAAGTTTAGGTGGAGAAGCCGATACTAGCCTCGTATGCAGCTTCGACCCTAACATAGGATTTAGAATGCTGAAGGGTAATCTAAAAGATCTTTGACAAAAGTTTATACCTTTTATGGTAGATACATGATGGAGTCAAATATATTCTTTGCCACAGCAGAAGTTGTTGACTAGAAAAATCCATCCAGCAATTGTTGATTTAAATATATCATTACTACTGACATTTCCCTATTAATAATAAAAACTAGAAACTGCCACTGTAATGTGACATTCTTTCTTACATTTTTAAATTAGGAATTTGTATTAATCCACACCTTAGTTCATCATACAGTGTGTTTTGAGACATCTAACATACCAAGCACTATAATACATTTTGGAAAAAATTTTGATCAATGTTAGGCTCTGATATCTACTTAACCACCCTTTAGTTTTGTTATCCTAATTTTATACCTCATACATTTATTCTTTAAATTCTTTATGCATTGTTTACCCATGTACTTAAAATTAGCTAGATTTTAGCTTTCAAGTTTTTATATCTGAAACCAATTTATTCACATTCCTTTCATTTTATACATCAACTGTCATTGTTCCACTGTTAGATTTGTGAAAGTATTATAGGAAATGTGCAGTCTTTCTTAATATCAGGTCCAACTGTAATCTGTCTTTAGACTACAAAATTAATTACTAAAAGAACTGTTTCTTTATTCTTACCATTTGCTGTTGAAAACCAGTATGATTAATTTTCCTTAAAAAGTTAATCAGCTCTACACAGTTTTTTTAATCAGAAAGGAAGAAAACTATTGTGAACTAAGATGATGACGTGGATATAAAATTATAAATGTTCACATTTTTTTTTCAAAATTTAATGTTCTTCAGACAAGAAAAATACAACATTGTTTGTTGTATTGGCTCAAGAGTAGTTATAAAATTTATTTTAATTCTAGTTTACTATTGTGGGTAAAAGTGTTTATATCCAAATTCGGTAACTATAGCTATACTATGTACACACCTTCATAAATGTAGCAATTAGTTGTTGTTTTCTTCTCCGTGATTCCTCCTCAATAGCTGCTCTATGTTGAAGATAACGAATTCTTTCTTCTTCTGTCATGCGAGACAGTTTGCTTCCCTTTCCCTTCTTTTTTGGTCCCATTGTGAGTGTTGAACTGCAAACTTTTAAACAAATATTTAAGTAAATTAAGGAACACAACAAAATAACAAAATTTTAGATTTCAAGATAAAAACTTATTAACAGATTTTTGTAAAAAATTACACTAAACATTCTTTTTTTTTGTATAATGATTTTGAAAATATACAGAATGTTTCTGATATATTACTGGGTTAAATTAAAATCAGATGCAGCAAAAAAAGTTTATTTTCTTGTGTTTTAGAGAGAACATCCATATTTTATACATTTAATCCTTGATTATTGCTATTTGAATTATATGTTACTAATATAACTGGATAGAAACAGTAACTTTTAATTGTGATGGAGCATATATTCTAGGTGAAATTTTCCTGAACAACTAGTTTCCATTTCAAGATTTTTAATATTAATTTCATTGTGTAGGGGATCCATTGCATCACGCTGCATTATAAATATAGTGTAGTGTGACAAAACACATACCCTACATATTATAATATTTAATTTAAATAGAAGGAATTACACAGCACTCCCAGTACTCGAATTCAGAGCTGAGGCTGTAGATTTTGTTTCACGGGCATATGCAGAGCTTGACAGGGGACAGATGAGTGGAAGTGTTGTTCTAGCTCCCCTCATTATTAAAGGACAGGCCAGCGCCAAGAGTAGGTCACTTTCCCAGCGGAAAACATTCTGGCTGATGCCCGAGTTTGTTTGGCACACAGCTGTGCCTGCCGAAGCAACAAAAGTGAACTTCACAGTAAATACATCAATGTCACTCTTGGAAATACAGGGTGTCCCTGAATGCCATGAACATATTTGGAGGGGAGGTAGAGAACATCATGAGGAGCCTTAAATGCATCAGAAAGCATGGGCGGAAAGTGATCGGTGGCTCTGTACATGAGCTCGAAAGGTCAGTACATGTGGTTTCCTCATTTCAGACACGGACAGCGTGTGATGAACACGAATCGTTATACGAATATCAAGTTGGCAGATATCCACTTTATCCTTGACCTACCAAACAGAAATGGATGTGCTGCTGTTCAGTTGTATGAGGAAAGATATCCAACAAGTCGGCAACCGAATCATTAAATGTTTGTTATGTGCCTCAGAACCTGGCACAACATGGATCCTGCAGATTTGCAATTGAAGATACTGGGCAGACGTGAACAGCATGAACACCTATATTCAAGGAGGGTATGTTGCATACTGTAGACTGAAACGCTGGTACCAGTGTATGGGCGCTTGTAGCTGCAACCAGAAGATCTCGAACAACTGTCCATCTTACTGCAGGGTGAAGCCTTAAATCTGTTTCATGTACACAGAGAACAGTTATTGTAACCAATGATCATCCATGACATGTGACTTTCGCACTGTGTTAACCAAAGTTCGGCAGACATGCACTTTGCCAGTTCTGTGATGAAGCAACCTTTTCACATTAAGGGGTGTTTAATATACACATGTGAGCCTTATACAACCCACACAGCACCTGACCACGAGCCACACAACAACACTTCACTGTTAGTGTGTGGGCGGGTATCGTGGGGGACAATTTACTTGGGCCATACATCTTTCTGCCTCGACTGGGCTCTGACAAGTATCTCATGTTTTTACAGGAGGTACTTCTGGAACTGCTTACTGATGTCCCCGCACCTGTTGGGCACCACATGTGGTTTCAACAGTATGGGGTGCCATTTCATTATGAAAGGTCTGTACATGACCATTTAGACTGGATGTTTCCAAACAGGTGGATTGGGCATGGTGATCCTATCTCTTGGCTTCCCAGATCCCCTGATTTATCTCCTCTCGAATTTTTTTCTCTGGAGTGTCATGAAGAGCCTGGTGTATGAGGCCGCATTTTTGAACACCTCCTGTGATGCTTTTATGTCATACTTTTTATTTATTACTGTTTGTTGTGTAATAAAGCATTTTACACTTCATTCTGTGTTGTGGTGGCCTTACTGTTTTTGTGTCTATTTATCTCATTAGGGTTACATTTCTGCCCATGCCCTCTGATTTAATTATGGCTTCTCACGATGTTCTCTATCTTCCTCCAAATTTGTACGTGGTATTCGCAGACATCCTGTAGGTATATTAGTATATGAGAGAGATAAAGAAATTATAGAAACTATGGTCTCGGCCAATAACAGATGAGGAATTTTGAGGCATATGACATATTAATGAAGTGTTGTAAGTTTCCTCCAATAGAGGACATTGTTAATAAATTGTTGTTAAATTTTATAAATAATTTGTCACATGTGCGAGCAATCTGAGGTGGCAGGAAAGGTGAGACATCACAGACTGGCTGTTGCAGACTACCAGGGCGTTTTTTCTAGGCATATCACAGAGGTGATCTGCGAAGGGTCATGCAGAGCTGTGAAGGACAGCGTGCTGCCACCATCTTAAGTCTTGATAATGTTAGTCTTTTTGTGAACTGAGTATATATTTGTGAGATAGAGATCTGGTACTATGTAGACTGAACAAGCAATTGGTGTTTTCCTGGTCCGACTGCATAGAAATGGTAAAATCAATTTACAGCTGTTCATCTTTTAAAGTGTTTGTGCCTATGCTACACTCAATGCCCTTCAACAGCCTATGCAAAGAGATTTGCATGATAAAGAGACATGTTCTTTTAAAGACTGGACCCTGAGCTTAAGTTGCATGCAGAATATTTATCCTTTTTGATGAGTCATCCTGAATTAACTGGCACCCCAGGTTTTCAAGCAGATTAAGATGAAATTTATTTTAGAGTTTATTTCACATGAGTAATACTTTAATTTCTAGTTCATTACCAAATAACATTGTGAACTTTAATTGTTAATTCAGTACTTTCATTATTATATTTATTTTTCATTTGCTAGACTATTGTGTGATTGTAATAACTCAACCAAGTAAGGTTGTTTGCTTGCTTTGCTGAAAGTACAGAATAACCTAAATTGATGGCAATTTCATCTCCATCTACTTGCTCCCTACAATTTTTAATTTCCTTCACTGTTTTTGTAAATTGTTCTGAATTTCCCCTCATAATTTATACCCATCAGCAACTCCCTCAGCCACAAAAGAAAAGTTTTCACACTTAGTGTCAAGTGCAAGCTTGTGGTTACAGTCATCAATTCCCTTTCATGTACTACTGCTAAGTCTTCTACCAATAACCAATGGCATACACCTTCTTTTTTTTTTTTTTTTTTTTTAGCTCAACGAAGTTGCTGGTAATGGTGCCCCTGAGCTGAGCTTGGGTGTCCTGAGCTGTGCTTGGGGAACCCTGGACTGTGTTTGGGGGCCCTCTAAGGAGTAGCGTATCTAGGTTCACAACGCCCTCAGAGCCAAAAAAAAAAAAAGGTCGCCCGTGGGCCCCCTGGGCTGCACTTGGGGGCCACCTCAGCTGCACTCAGGGGCTCCCTGAGCGTGGGGGCCCAAGTGAACTGCACCACCTAGCCCTATGGTAGCTATGCCCCTGCCAATAACAATCCTAGCATCATCAACAATATACACTCTTCACTTACCTTCTGTTACCCAATGACTCTTAATCAAGCTCCTTTATCATATCAGTTACCGACCATGCCCTGTGGAAATTTACACAAACAAATCGATCTACCAACCTTTGCACCCCCACAAAATTCTGTATTTGATATCCGAATGTGGGGACCTTACTACTACATGATATTCAAGCCATGGTCTGAACAAGGTATTGTAAGCAAAATAATTTCCCTAGTACATCCAATCATCCTCTCAAATATTTACAGGATTTTAAATCCTCATGTTCCACAAACATAATGTGTCTTACCCAGTTGAGTTTTATTAGCAAACATTAATTGCAAATATTTAAAATTTAAGTATTCAGTGAGCATCTTCCTCTATTATAAAATAAATGAAAAACTTTAGTTTTAACATGTCTGCCAAGTGAGCTTCAATAACATATTTATATTTTAAGTGTATATGGCAAGACCAAAAATATTTAGATACCTTTCAGAAGTGACTAATATATATAAGTTTTATTTTTAAATAAAATTTATTTTTAGTAATAAGAAAAATACTAAACAATTTGAAAGATAAGCTAAATTTTGTCATTTTATATCCAAAATTTGTATATAGAATATCAAGCTAACTCTAATTACAGTATATATCAGGTTTAAAGTAATTTTATTAAGTATTTCAAGGGTTTAGTCCAAGCAAACAGTGATTTGAAGTCAGAATGTAAAGTAGCTACTGCTTATTTCATGTTACAAAACATTGCATTCATTTTCAGAGTTGCTTTAGGTCACAAGAAGTAAAATGAGATAATAGTAGTAGTAGTATTTTATTTGTGCTCTAAATCATATACATATACATGTACTTTATACATAATGATATGAGACAAGTCAATTATAAAATATGATTTACATTACATTATTTACATTAAATTAATCTGTACAATTCGAATATTCTTCTACAGAGTAAAAGGAGTGGTATTGAAGGTATGACATCAACAATTTCTCAAAATTTCCCTTTTCTGTTGTTGCTTTTACATTATGCGGTAATTTATTGTAAAGCTTAATCCCTATGTTAAATGTTCCATTTTGATATATTTTTGTATGCATAATATGTAAATCTGATTGTTTCCTTGTGAAATGATCATGTACCTCATTATTTGTTTTAAGAGCTGCATGACAATATTTCTAAAGAATATAATGGTTTCAAAGATGTAGATGCTTGGTAGTGGAAGAATATTCATATATTTAAATAAGGGTCTACAAGATTCCCATGATTTGTGATTTGTCATTATTCTTATTGCTCTCTTCTGAATTTTGAAAGTACTTAGTGCATCTGATGATAAACTCCAGAATATAATACCATACTTTATTTGTGATTGAAAATGGGAAAAGTATGCATTTTTCAAAGTTTGTTTTACTAGTGGTTATTTTTAAGATACGTAATGCATAACAGATTTGATTTAATTTAGAGTTCAAATATTGAATAAGTCTATTCCATTTAAGATCAGATTGAATCCATAAACCTAGAAATTTTGAATCTAATTTGTTTGCTAAAGTCTGATTGTTCAAAATAATATTTGGGTTGGCAGGGTTCCTGTTTTGAACAGTATGGAAATTTACTGCAATGGTTTTTTCACAATTTATTATTAAATGATTGTTTTTGGACAATTCAGATAGCTGTTTAGTGGTTTTATTGATACTTTGCTGAAGAACTTCTTCCGTTTCACCTTTCATTATAAGTGTTGTGTCATCAGCAAAGAGAATATTATGATGTGATGTAAGACCCAGGGCTGACACCGGGGTTATAGTATCGCCTTGGTGACTTAACTAACAGATCGCGTGGATGGAAAGTTCTGTGCAATTTTCATAAAATAATTTGAATTTGAGCATGTAGCCTAACAGAAACTCAACTTAAATGCTTGAAGGTCACCACTAGACTTGTTTCTAAACCACAAATCTAGAAAAGGTTCCAAGATAGCTACTAAATCACAAAAGTTCACTTCCAGAAAATTCAAAGTTTTATTTTCAAAGTCACATTTACGAAAATTTGCATTTTACAGTTGAGTAGGCAAATCGAACACTCTTTTCCAAAATATTGCAGATTGCGGAGAGAAATTTTACTGAACCAACCCCTTTTCAGAATTTCAAAGATCTAACTTGACATTATATTCGCAGAAAATCACCGAAGATCCAACATGGCTGACACAATGGTGCGAACATCTAACCAGCTACTTCCATTGAGGAATTTCCTTAGTCCATGGCTACTTCACGATCCGACGCAAATTGACGCAAGTTCACTCACATAATGCTCCCAGGATACAGACAAAGCATAATGGTACCTTATGTAGGGTTAACAAAATCAATGATGTAAGCAGCTGTACTGCATCTTTTTGCTTCCACGGGATCAAAAGTGTGCTTAATTTATTTGACGATCCAGATTATAAAAAATGTTTAAACTTTGGCAGAATCTGGCCTTACCTACTAGAAGTGCAACGGCAGTTTAGTGGGAAATTTAGAGTAATTAGTTTTAAAGTTTTATTTAATTTCCGCATGGTGATACAAATCTCCGAAGTAGGGGATTAACCCGTCCATTTGAATTTATTCAGTTTTCTCTGAATTTTACTTAACTGCAAGTTACCTAAATAGAATTACAAGTTTAATGGTGTAACTTATGTAAAAATCTGTGACCGGATAATGAAATTACAGCCTAGACAAGATTTCGTAAATTTAATTGCAATGGAGCACACGCTCCGGCGGCAATTTCCCTACACACCCAAATTCCCGCTATCCTTCACTAACCTACATTTTCCCTCTACAAATTTTAACTTTAAATTCTTAACGTTTTCGGTAGGTTATTCATTATTTCCCTTGGTAACTCATTGCAATCCCTGACACCCTTACCTAAAAAGGAAAATCTTCCCACACCCTTGTGCCTCAAATCGAGTGCCAGCTTGTGGTCATGGTCATCTTTTCACTTCCATGAACTACTTTTCATACCTACTGCAATATCTTTCCATGCCTCCTTGCCAGTATACACCCTGTACACTCCCATTACCCACCCCATTCTCCTCCTGTCTTGCAATGAATCCCATTCCAGCTCCTTTATCATATCTGTCACTGATTGCAATCTGCGATAATTTCCAGAAACAAATCCAGCAGCCCTTCTTTGCACCTTCTCCAACTCCTGTACTTGATACTCATAAGTGGGTCACATACTACACCACCATATTCGAGCAATGGTCTGACCAAAGTTTTGTAACCCAGTTCCTTTACTTCTCTCGTACATCCCCTCATCACTCTCTCCAACAAGTGCAGAATTTTGAAACCTTTTCCTACCACCTGTTCAATGTGTCTTCCCAGTTAAGCTTGTTATCAAATGTAATGCCAAGATATTTACATTTCAAGTCTTCAACAAGCAATTCTTCCCCCACCTTATATTCATAATTAACCTTTTGTTTTTTATTTGTGTACCTAATTAGCTGACTCTTCTTTGCATTTATCTTCATCCCATGTTTACCAACCCAACTAGATATCCTGTCCAGATCACCCGGCAACTGTTTACAGTCCTCTATCGTATTGATCCTTTTATACAGCATTATGTCATCTGCAAACAATCTAATTTCAGAGAGTAAACAATCAACACAATTATTCATTAGAATAATGAATAGCAATGGTCCCAATACACTACCCTGCGGCACTACCATTTTTACTTCCACTTCCTTTGATACCGCATTTCCTACCCTAACTTTCTGTTTTCTACCTTTTAAAAATTCTTCTACCCAGCAAATCACTTTCTCATCCACTCCAATAGTTTTTAGCTTATTTACTACCATTTTGTGGCTTACTCTGTCAAACGCCTTTGAAAAATCTAGTGCTACACTATCAATTTGGCCTCCCTTGTCCATTGCATCTGAAATATCTTGCATATATCCCACCAACTGAGATTTGCATGAATATCCTTGCCTGAACCCATGTTGCCTACTTGAAAACCACTTACGCTCCTCACATATTTTTCTGATGTGGTTGCATATCAATCTTTCCATTAATTTACCTACCACTGAAGTCAAACTGATTGGCCTGTAATTTTCGACTCTATTTCTCACCCCTCCCTTATGTACCGGTACTACTATCGCACTTTTCCAGTCTTGTGGTAAGCAGCAAGTATCCAGACTCAATTTAATTAATATTTCAAGATTAGGTACAATGTCACATCCGGCTATCTTTAAGATATCTGTAGTAATATTATCTACACCAGCCCCCTTATGTGTTTTCAGCTTGCTTATTTCCTTCATGATTTTCTTCAGGATGAATTTCAAATTTTTTAGTATCTTCATTTCTAATCATATTGTTAAGCTTGTTCTCCTAATTAGACCCTCCCGTTTCTGATTCATTGTCCCTAATGCACTCATTAAACCAGTTACTTAAAATCTCTGCCTTTTTAAATCCTCAGTAACTACTTCTCCATCCTCATCTATGAGCATCTCTACACCCTCCCTTCCCCTCAGTTTCCTGATATAGCCATAGAAAGTTCTAGATGCATCAGTCAGTCAGTGGTCCTCCTGCACTGACAATACTCTTCATAAACCCATCTTTAGCCACTTTCTTTGCTGTTATTAAGTCCTTGTTTAGTTGTTTCAAATATTCCCTACTACCAAAAGGTTTAACATTAATAACATTTCTTCTATTGCTTTTATTGAAAAAGTAAAATACTTTCTTTGTTGTTATTATGTCCTTGTTTAGTTGTTTCAAATATTCCCTACTACCAAATGGTTTAACATTAATAACATTTCTTCTATTGCCTTTTTTTGGAAAAGTAAAATTACCAGAATTTTCTCTGAATTAAATTGCGTATTTTGAAAGTTGTTTTATATCTGTGTCTAACTTCTGTTGGTTGTAATAAATTCCTAAGTCGATCACATGGTTTCATAACGAAATAATTTTTAGAATCCTTATAAAATCTGTTCTACTGCATGGAACGGTCTGCAATTAATAATTGTGATACTAGATTTTTGGTTCTTTAAAGAAATCTATTTTTTATTTCGAAAGATTACTAGGATTCTGTGATAAAAATTCTTAAAAATGAAGTGTATTCAACGAATTGTTTTGAAATTTATTTAAGTTATTTACGCGTCCAGAAACTACGGAATTTTAGTGAATTCAATTTTCTATTAAATTATTGTTCCTTTAAAATTACTTTATTTCATTTGAAAGTCTCCAGAAATAGTGAAATACTATCATATATGAAAAATCTATTGTTTGGTTAGCTGGATTATTATGGATTATCCTACTTCAGGTTAGTATGAGGTTTTTATATCATTATAAAAAGTTAGTTTATTAATTTTATTAAATATCGAGTCACTTTATCGCTTTCAAAACGGTTTAGAAATGATGAAATGCTCATATAGCAGAAGTTCATTGTTTTCCAAATTGAATTATTATTAATTATTTTATTTCTGATTGACATAGAGTTTGTTTACTGTTATAAAAAGTGTATTAGTGGCATTTATTACAGTCTTTACTGCGTTTAAAATGGTTTAGAAATGATGAAATTCTCATATGGCAGAATTTATTGTATGAAAATTGAATTAATGTTATTTATCCTATTTCCTACCAAAATAAGGTTCTCGTACTATTATAGAAAGTTTATTTAGGTCTTTTATTAACTATTATATATCCTCACTGCTTCTGAAAGGGTTTATTTAGTCAGTTTGGTCCTAGTATCAGCATGCTATATAAAGAGTCCCTCTCTCAACCTATATAAGCAACGAAAACTATCTGTTACTAGCGAGTTAGCTTCCTCCTCTCTACCTAAGCTAAGGAGCTATAATTTATTCTAAGGTGCTTACAGTGACTCTACATTTTCATTAATGTCATTAATATACAAAAGAAACAGGAGGGGTCCTAGAACAGAACCCTGTGGAATACTGTGTTTAATACTTCTAATGTCTGATACATGCTCTGTGATTATTTCACTTTCTGTGTCCTTACATTTTAAGGTGACAACCTGTTTCCTTCCATCAAGGTAGGACTTGAACCATTTGTATGCTATACCCCTGATACAATAATGATAAAGCTTAGACAAGAGGATTTGATGATCTACCACATCAAAAGCTTTAGACAAATCAAGAAATATGCCAGTTACTTTTTCTTTTTATGAATTATTTTTAATATACTGTTAATGCAAGCATAAACAGCTGTCTGGGTTGATTTCCCTGATCTAAAACCATGTTGTGAATCAGATAATATATTATTCTTGTTAATGAAGCTTATTAACTTTTTATAAATAATTTTCTCTAGTATTTTTGAGATGGCAGATGGGATGGTAATAGGTCGATAGTTATCTAGTTTATCTGATTCTCCCTTCTTATGTATCGGAATAACTTTTGCTATCTTTAGTATTTCCGGGAAAGTACCAGATTGTAATGAACTATTACATAAATGTGTTTGAGTTCGAACAATGTATCTAGCACATTTATTTAGGATTGTATCAGGAATTCCATCAATTCCTGCACAGAATTTATTCTTTAGTTCTTTTAAGGCAATGGCAATTTCCTCCTCTTGAACATTATCAATAAAAAGTGATCAACCACATGTTCTTATCTTATTATCCCATATTTTTTAATTATGTTTAATTTTTAAAATAGATCTTCAGGAATACCAGTAAAATAATCATTGAATAGATTTGTTACCACAGTTGGTTCGCTAATTACATCGTTATTATATTTTAATGAAATATTTTGGTATAATTTTTTAGTTTTACCTGTTTCCTTACTTATTATATCCCACATAGCTTTGTACAGGGCATTCGCCGGAAAACGCAACCCTCCCAGTCTGTTGCCGTCGGCAACTTGCTCGGACAGCGGTGCCAGCAGTTTCCGCCACGCGGCACCGTGAATCACCGCACTGTTTAACACCTCCGCTGCCCCAACAGTGCAGTGCAGTGACCCTTACATTGTTAAGAACGGTTTCTTTGCATTGTAGCTAGTTTGTGACTTCAGTCTCTTATTAATCAGTGTTGTGAATACACGTTTCTTTGCGGTTTGGCTGGTTTGGGGCTTCATACTCTTACTAATCTGTACCGTGTTTGAGTGTGAGTAAAATTATGGTACGTTACAGTTTGCAACAAAGAATATTTCTCTACGATACATATGTGAAGAAGAAGTCGTTTAAAAAGTGTCGCAGTAAATTTCGTCGCGAATATCCTGGCGCTTTACTGCCAGCTAAATCAACAATTCTGCGTCTGGTTAAAAAAGTAAGAGAAACGGGTTCATTTTTTAACAAAAAGAGACTGTCGGTCAACCGTATTCTCACAGAGGAGAAAATTGACGATATCGCTTTTCGACTAGAACAGTCACCCAAAAAATCATTAAGTCAGTTAGGGCAGCGTGTGTCTCGAAATATGTTCAGAAGATGTGAAATGTGCATTACACAAGAGTGTCAACACTTCCAGCATCTTTTATAAGGTAAGCTAATGAATTATGTCACATTTAAATGCTTAGCACATACAAGTTTATGAAATAGTCCGCGGCCGACGGTCGAACAATGCCGGGAGATGAACGCTCGCTCGCCGCGAGCAGTTTCTTCCTTGTAGCGCTAACAGTGGGTTGCGTTTCCCGGCGAACGCCCTGTATTTGTTAGTGGAGTTATAAATAAATCTATCATTTTTCAGTTTTTGGGCTTCATTTATAACTTTGTTTAATATGGCTGAGTATTTTTTATAGTAGGCCTCAAATTCAGGTGTAGTGTGGTTCTGTTTGTATACTTTGTGAAGCAGTCTCTTTTTTTTTGACATGAATTTTTTATTCCTGCAGTTATACAGGTATTATGAGATGCACTGTTTTTTTATTTTTAGAGGAAATGCTAAATCAAAAAAATATTTTAATAGTTTACTAAACATATTGAATTTCTCATTTAAATAATCTAATTGAAAAATATCTGCCCATGATTCCTTACTTAATAAATAATTGAAGTTTGCAATATTTTCTTCACTAAATGATCTGGTTTTTATTTTCTTTGTGGTATTGTGCATATTGTTTTCTTTTACATAGTTAGTATCTGAGCCAAGTGATCACTGAAACCTGGGTTGAATACTTCAACTAAGAAACTTTGTTTATCTTTGTTTATGAAAATTTCATCAAGATCTGTCTTACTGAATTCTGTGACTCTTGTTGGATTATTTACTGTGTGACGTAAACCATATGAATTAAGGAGTTGTGTTAACAAGTCTCTATTTTTGCTGCTTTTTAGATAGTCCACATTGAAATATCCACATATTATTAAATCAAGATTTTGCTTGCTTATATTGTTTAAGAGTGATTCTAATCTTTGCATAAAGAAGTCAAAATTTCCATCCGGAGATCTGTACACACAAACTATTATCTTTTTAAATTTGGGTAGTTTAACTGCTGTGAATTCAAAGTTCTTTTCTGAAATCAAGTGATTATTATGTAACAAAGGTTCATATTCTATATTTTTCCAAAGAAAAATGCATACTCCCCCTTTTTGGTTATAAGATCTACAATAATTATTAGCCAAGATATAAATTGAAACATTAACATATTGAATCTGTTCATTCTTAAGCCAGTGCTCTGTAATACACAAAACTGAAATTTCTCTGATTTGATTATTAACTAGTATCTCTAACAAATCGGTTTTATTTGAAATGGGCTGAACATTCTGATGATATATCTTTAGTTTATTTTCATTAAGTGTTGGTGCATCATTATCTCTCATGTTTGTGATACTATTATGACAATTGTCTTTTTGTACAGAGTTCTTGACTTGCTTTTGCCAAACCTTTGACAAAGGTCTTGCTTCTTTTACAAGTTTCCCTGATTCTGACTTCTTAATTCCTGATCATCCTGATTCCAATGTAAAGGCATTTATTCAATCTTTTTACTAAGTTTCAAATTTACAATTTTTGTGATTTTGGAACTTAAATAATCTTTACCTAACGAATTTAAGTGTAGACCATGTCATGTATGCAAATACATATTTAAATTACTTATGTCTACTAAGTAGACATTTTGAAAATGTTTACATAATTTGGCAATTTTAAAATTTACAGAAGCTATTTCTAAATTTACACTTGATTTTTCCATTAAATCGTGTCTGTGTGGAATATTTACAAGCACTACGTTAGTGTGAGTTAAGGATGGCAGTGTTCCTTTCAAACATTTAATCACATTATCACCTTCATTACTGTAGACATCATTTGTGCCAGCAGCAACACGACAAAATCGTCAGGTGTCCATGACACACATTCTTCTTTTATTCCACTGGTGACTGTTGAAAATTTTGTTCCCGGTTTCACTATCAAAGAAACTTTCCTACTCTTGTTGTAGTGCAGTAATGATGATGCTAATCCCCGACCGTGGCTGACCGAATATATATAAACTTTTTCCGGTTTAGCAGTTTTTGATTTCTGCTTAATGTTTCTTTCTGCTTGTATCTGGGTTTTCTTTACAGGTGCTTCTTCATAATCATCTCGGACTTCATTAAGAAAATACGTTTTTTACTGAAACTGTTGTTACCGCGATTTTAGGCCTAGGCCTAAATGATGTTTTGCCACTATTTTTCACAACATGTGTCCACATTTCCGGATTTTCAGCATCACTATTCTTCAAGCTGTTATTTTCTTCTGAAATCTGGTCAATCTTCTCCTTTAATGATTTGATAATGTCCTCTTTCATTGCTAATTCAAGTCTTAGTTTATCACCTTAACACGTAGAAATTTCTCTGAAGAGATATCGGCATGTTAAAATCAAAGGTGGCCTACATTAGTAAGACATAGTAAGCAAATTACAAATTCCTGAAGACACCGTTTTATAGATATGAGCATGATTCACATCTCAAAATATTCATAAATTTTTATGACACCTTACATAAAAGTTTGAGAAAAATAGGAAAAATTTAAATTTTGTTTTTATAGGAAAATAATATTTCAGTAAAGATGTACTTCTCAACACTTGTAAATTCAGAGAGGGAACAATAATTAAAGGAAAGTGGATTTTTTCTGAGCTCAAAACACGAATTGTTATTGAGATTCATGCAGCATTTTTGCTGGAATTTGAAAAATTAAATTTATAATAAATCCAACTAAATGATTACCGGAAGCAGTTGGATCATAAGAACTGAAATCTGAAAATGAAAGAGGAAAATATTCAAAAAGATGAGAAAAGTATTAGAGAGAAATTGTGGCAACTAAAGAGGGTCACTACCTCATTGAAAATGATACATAGCATCTTTTAAAGCATATTTCAGAGCTTTAAGTTCAATATTTTGGGAAATATCAATTATTTAGATTACACATCCAGAAAGCACTTTTCATTTCGCCCAGTTAGAAAATTGTAAACATGCAGATCCATATATCAAAAGAAAGAGAAAGAGGAGTAGATTACTTTAAAACTTGTTTCAGCTTGATAACTTGAATATTCTATCAGTGAGAGACATTTCTGAATTCCTCATGAAAATAATTTTTTATGTCAAAGATATTAGAGATACAGAAAATTTCAGCGAGATCCATTTTGACATTTAGAGGGTTGACTACATACAGTAAAAGTTTCAAGTTGATTGGGAGAAAAACAATTACACAAAATTTCATTGATTTAATGGGAAATGTGGAAGTAAGTGGGTTCTCACACTGCGGTTGTAAAAAGGCACCTCTGTAATGGGGAGAGTGTCAGTTGGTTGTGATCGCTTGGGCAGTCACTGCATCAGGTCGGCCAGTGGTTTGGTGCAATATGCAGGGGTAGGCATTGTTCTTGCTACTTTAAAATTTGTTTGGAAGGTATTTGAGATATTTGGAAAAATCATGTCTGGAAAGGTGTGGTGCCTGTCACAGGAACAAGAAGAATGGTATGGGGTGTAGTGGGTGTAAGAAGAAGTTTCAAAGGGATGCAGTGGAGATGGAATGTGGGAACATGAGGCTCTCCCATGGTTTTGTCCACTTTTTATTAGGGATGAAAGGATGAGGGAGATGGGCGTAAGGATGAGGAAGAAAGATGAAATGATTAGAGTGTTGTTAGAAAGAGTCAGGGCAATTGAAGATAAGCCTGTGAAGGCATGACCTATGGTGGAAAAGCCTGTTGAAGCCTTGCCTGTGGAGGCTCAGCCTTTAGTGTCAGATAGATATATTTATTTTTTTACTGCTTTACGCCTCTTTTTAACATCGAGGTCTTTAGAGACGGGAAAGGATGGGGGGCAAGGAATGGGAAGGAATTCGGCCATGGCCTCTTGAAGGAAGCATCCCGGCATTTGCTTGGAGTGATTTGGGGAAACCATGGAAAACCCAAATCTGGATGCCCGGACGGGGATTTGAACCGCCGTCCTTCCGAATGCGAGGCGAGAACGCTAACCATTACACCGCCCCGCTCGGTGTGTCAGATAGAGATGGGGATGGTTGGGAGCTGATAACAGGTGGTAGGGGAAAAATGGTAACCAGGATGAAGAAGCCAGACACTCCAGAAATTGTTGGGAAAAATAGGTTTGACCTGTTACCAGAGTCAGGAAGGGAGGAGCCTCATGTTGATGTAGGAGTGGATAAGATGCAGCAGGACTTTAGGAATAGGGGCATACAAGGAAATAATAGGAAGGAAAAGGTTCTGCTGCTAGGTAGTAGCCCCAGGAGAGGTGTAGGTCCTGGGCACAGGTTACCAGGTCACAAGTTTTTTCAAACCTAGAGCAACTTTAGGTCAGGTAGTAGAGGATATAGGTTCACTTTGTAGGGGTTTCACCAAGAAGGACAGGGTGGTAATAGTCGGAGGTGTGGGGAAACCGTATCAACAGAAATGCTAATTATAGTATAGAGAGTGGCCTGAAGAAAGTATTGAAGGAGGCACAGCACACAAGGGTGGAGCTCATGCAAGTCCTTAGTCGCCATGACCAGCCACAACTGAACCATGCTGTGAGGCGAGTAAATGTGAAGACGGAGGTGCTGCTTGGGAATAACATTAGTTCTGTCATGGGGGTTGTGCTTGTGGAGATCATTGGTAGGTGGGGTTTCACTAGGCATGGCCTAAACCTAAATAGGAGGGGAAAGTGAATACTTTCTGAGTTGTTGGCTATGGCTGTGAGGGAGCCCACTTCCTGTGGTGATGGGGATGGGAAAGTGCCATTTTAGATTAAGGGCTGCTGGTGAGGGGGTAAAAATAGGTAATTATAGGGATGCAGAGTGTAGATCAATAGTTAGAAAAATCACTAATACTAAAGAAATAGAAGAAGCTTTTGAAACAATAACAGAGAGTGGCAGATCTGGGAAGGCAAAGGTTAGTGCTGAAAATATCACAAAGCCAGTGATAAGAGTGTTACTGGTAAAATTGTAGAAGTATAATTAACAAAGTAATGGAGGTGTAATACAGATAAATGAACCTCAAGTAGTTATAGGGGTAGAGTTATGGTTAAAAAAAGGAGTACTAGACAATGATGTTTTTCCTGATGGTTACAGAGTGTACCGCACAGATAGGGGAGCAACTGGAGGAGGGGTATTCATACTGGTTAGCGAAGACTACTACAGTTCACTGGTGTTCAGAGATAATGACCATGAGTTACTTGGGATAGACTTCTAGGGAAATAAAGAAGAAAAAGTCAGGGTGTTGGCTACTTACTGTAGTGGTAAAATGATTGATAAAGATGAGACTATTGGGGAGAAACTAAATACATATTCAGAGTTCAGAAGTGAGCATAGAGTGGTGGGAATTTGAACTTAACAGGTGTCAACTGGGTAGGAAATAAGATTAATAACACAAAGGAACAGAGATTTCCAAATACCCTAGTGAGGGAAGGAGGCTTTACACAGGTGGTTGAGCAAAAAACAAGGGGACCAAACATGTTGCATATTTTACTAATAAAGCCAGATGATATCCTAATCATGTGTCAAGTACTGAAGGAATAAGTGGTAATAAATCGAGGGATTCGGAAAACCATTAAACCATTGGCCATAATTAAAGGGAAAATAGTTACAATTATAAAAAGGCACAAATCTTGGACCTGAAGACATATTTCAGGGTTAATTTTATTAAATGGAAGATTGGCACAAGTTCAGTTGAGACAAAGTGGGAAGAATTCAAAGAAATAATAAAAAAGGGTGAAGAAATGTTTATTCCAAAACAGAGAATAAAGAGAAGTACAGAACCTTCATACTGTAACAGTGAGGTGTGGAGTTTAAAGAGATTGGTGAGATGAGAACATAACAGAGTTAAGAAACAACAAGGCATTAGGGAAGTCATGAAACAACTAACCAAGGAATTAATAATGACAACGAAAGTGGCTAAGGATAAGTTTATGAAAAATATTATTTGTGCAGGGGGACCTCTACTGGTGCATCTAGAAATTTCTATACCTATATCAGGAAAGTGAAGGGAAGAGAGGGTATTGAAACAATTATAGATAAGCATGGAGAAGAAGTAACTGAGGATTTAAAAAAGGCAGAGTTATTAAGTAATTGGCTCCATGAGATCATTAGGGACAATAATTCAGGGGTTATATCTGAAAACGAGCCTAGCCACACAGTTTGAGGTAAGCAGATTAGAAAATTTGTAATTAAATATCAATATATCATTAGGGAACTAAGGAATCTAGAAGAGCGTAAAGGGGCCGATGTTGATATTACTACATATGTCTTAAAGATAGTAGGATGGGACATTGTACCTTACCTTGAAACATTATTTAAATTGAGTCTGGATACCTATTGTTTACCAGAGGATTGGAAAAGTGTGATAGTAGTACCAGTGCATAAAGGAGGAGACACAAACAGGGTTGAAAACTATAAGCCAATCAGCTTGACATAAGTGGGAGGTAAATTAATGGAGAGATTAATATGCAACTATATTAGAAGTGTCTGTGAGGAAAGTAAGTGGTTTTCAAGTCGGCAACATGGCTTTATACAAAGATATTCATGTGAATCTCAGTTAGCAGGCTATATGCAACATATTTCTGATGAAATGAATAGGGGAGGTCAAGTTGATAGAATAGCACTAGATCTTTCAAAGGCCTTTGATGGAGTGAGCCATAAAATGGTGCTAAATAAGGTAAAAACTGTTGGAGTTGATAAAACGATGATTTGCTGAGTAGAAGAATTCTTAAAAGGTAGAAAGCAAAAAGTTACGGTAGGAAATGCAGTATCCAAAGAAGTAGGGGTGAACATTGGAGTCCCACAGGGTAGTGTATTGGGGCCATTGTTATTCTAATGAATGATTGTGTTAATGGTTTACTGTCAGAAGTTAGAGTGTTTGCAGATGACATAATGTTATGTAAAAGGATTAAAATTATAGAAGACTGTAAACAGCTGCAGGGTGATCTAGATAGGATAACTAGCTGGTTGAGTAAACATGGGATGAAGGTAAATGCAAAGAAGAGCCAACTTGTTATGTACACAGATAAAAAGCTAAAGGTTGATAATGATTATAAAGTTTGGAAGGAGCTACTTATTGAAGACTCGAAATGTAAATACCTTAGTATAACATATGATAGCAAACTTAACTAGGCAGGACACATTGGACAGGTGGTAGGGAAATGGTTCAAAATTCTTCACCTTTTGGAAAGAGTGATGAGGGGATGCACTAGAGAAGTAAAGGAATTGGGGTACAAAACTTTAGTTAGACCACTGCTGGAATATGGTGGTGTAGTTTTGGATTGACATTTTGGATATCAAATACAGGAGTTGGAGGGGGTGCAGAGGAGGGCTGCCAGATTTGTCTTTGGAAATTACCGCAGAACACAATCGGTATCAAATATGACAAAGGAGCTGGAGTGGGTTTCATTGGAGAATGGAAGGAGTGTGAAGAGAATAATGGATGTGTACAAATCCTATACTGGTGATGAAACATGGAAAGATATTGGTGGGAAAATTAAGAGAGGTGCTTGGAAGGGTAAGGTTGACCATGACCACAAGCTGGCACTTGATATTAAGCATAAGGGTGTGGGGAAATTTTCTTTCATAGGAAAGGGTGTGAGGGACTGGAATAAATTGCCAAGAGAAGTAATGAATAATTTACCAGAAACACTGAAGGAATTTAAGGTAAAAATTAGTAGAGGGAAAAAGTACATTGGAAGAGGAAAGGAAAAATGGGGATGTGTATGGAGATTGCCACCAGAGTGGGCGCACCATTGCAATTTTATCAATTATTACTATTATAAGTGTTAACTTGCACTAAGCACTTGTTTCTGACACATTCTACAAGATTTTACCCCCCATACCAAAGGCATTTGTCACTTCCTCATCATTGAACTATTGGCCATGAATGAAGTTCTCTAAGTAACAAACAAGTGAAAACACTGGGTGCAAGGTCTTGGCTATAATTCAGTTGTTCTCATCCAAAAGACCCATGACTTTGTGCTTGTGCAGAAACATGTGCCCTTGCATTGTCATGGAGAAACATCACACCAGAAAACAGTCTACTGCATTGCTTTTTTTGTACGGCATGAAAGAGTTTTCTCGAGGTCACATAATATACACCAGAATTGACTGTTGTAACTCTAGCCAAAAAATCCACTAGCAAAATCCTTTTCTTGTCTTAAGAGACTTTTACCATGATCTTTCATGTTGAAATGGTCTGTGGGGCTTTCAATTTGGTTGGTGACGATATGTGTCATCATTCCATTGGCTGTCATTCGTATTCAGGAGTCATGTGAGACACCTAAGTCTCATCTCCTATAACACTCTCCTTCATGATGGTATCAAGTCAAAAACACTAAAGACAGTCCAATATTTTATTTTTTGATCATTAGGAAGCAGTCCTTGAACTCACTGGCAACACATTTTTCAATAATTCAGTGTTTCCAAAACAATTATGTACATATCTGACTTTGAAACCTTTTGAAAATTAACTGATAATTGTTAAATTGTGAATTGTCAGTCCTCTCAAATTTTGTTGTCCAAAGCACAGATTAAATTTTCAGAAATCAGTTAGTGTAAGGCCTGGGTGTGGCTATTCAAGCACATTAACGTGCCTGTCCTTGAACATTCTAAGCCAATTTCAAACTACACAACTACTGGCAGCATTATCACCATACACTTCACAAATCTGATGGTGAATTTTCACTGCTGCCAAATTTATGGCACTCAAGAATACAGTAACTGTCAGTGGGTAAACACACTGAAGAGCCAAAGAAACTGGCAAAGCTGCTTAATATCATGTAGGAACCCCGCGAGCATGCAGAAATGCTGCAACATGATGTGGCATGGACTCGACTCACATTGTCCTGCTGAAATTGCCCAAGTCCATCGGAATGCACAACGGACATGAATGGATACAGGTGATCAGCCAGGATGCGTACAAAAATGTCACCTGTAAAGTCATATATAGACATATCAGGGGTCCCAAGTCACTCCAACTGCAAATGCCCCACACCAGTACAGAACCTCCACCAGCTTCAAGAGTTCCCTGCTGACATGCAGGATCCACGAATTCATGAGGTTGCCACAATACATGTACATGTCCATCTGCTTGATACAATTGCAACCGAGACTCAGCAGACCAGGCAACATGTTTCCAATCGTCAACAGTCCAATGTCAGTGTTGACGTGCCCAGGCAAGGTGTAAAGCTTTGTGTCATGCACTCAGCAAGGGGACACGAGTGGGCTTTTGGCTCCGAGAGCCCATATTGATGATGTTTCATTGAATGGTTCACACACTGACACTTGTGATGGCCCACCATTGAACTCTGCAGCAATTTGTGTAAGGGTTGAATATTTCTCTTCAGTCATTGTTGGTCCCATTCTTGCAGGATCTTTTTCCAGCTGCAGCGATGTTGGAGATTTGATGTTTTAACCAGATTCCCAGTATTCACAGTGCATTCATGAAATGGTTGCATGGGGAAATCCCCATCTCATCGCTACCTTGGAGATGCTGTGTCCCATCTTTCATACACTGACTATAACACAATGTTCAAACTTACTTAAATTGTGATAACCTGCCATTGTAGAAGCAGTAATCGATCTAATGCTTGCCTGAGACACCTGTTGTGTTATATAGGTGTTGCTGACTGTACTCTGAGTGTTTACATGCACTTGTCTTTACTAGGGTTACCAGACATCCCCATTTGTCGGGGACAGTCCCCATATTTAGCTCTCTGTCCCCGGACAGATTTCGACCGAACAATGTCCCCGGATTTTTACTGTTTTCCCCAATTTTTTTTTTACAAAGAAATGCTAGGATACAGTAAAATTATCACAGTTATCAGAAGAATATGTGACATCTATCCTGCTCTCAAATCGTTATTCTGATCTGAAGATAAATGCCCAGTAATGTTCAAGAAGTAGTTTGATGATCTCTTCACCTTCTTGTGGATGAATTTTGCAAACTCAACTTTGCCCCTTTTTCAGGATGCAATAATACTGGCAGCAGGCACTGATGTCACAGAAATTGAGTCTTCCATAATACTGAGTAATTTAGTGAAGAATCTAACTTCAAGGAAAGAAGAAAAGTTTATTCCTTAGTTTACCAGACATTTTGTTGAAAATGAGGGCTGAGATAGACGCCTTCGAAACATCCGACGAGTATAACATATTAACGCGGACGGAAGCCCGAGAACAGTTTATTTATATACAACTCCGTGAAAAACTTCGATCTTAATTGATAAATATGTGTTTTTTTTTTTTAAAGTTAACCCAACCTTTAATGATATAACTTATAAAAGCGCAACACGTCATTAGAGCAAATGCCGAAGGCGTCCCCAGATTTTGGTGAAAAATTTCTGAAGCATCCCCAGATTTTGAGAAAACATTCTGGTAACCCTAGTCTATACCAGTTTCTTTGGCTCTTCAGTATAAATTTTCTGAAACATTATAAACTTCTATAAATCAGCACACAGCCATATTATATGGCTGCAGAAGGCACCTAAACATTAGCAAAGCATGCTAGGAGAAGATGCACATGAACCTTGTGGTGAGCATGTGTTATTCTCACTCTCATTCACAAACAGGCCTTATTTAAAATATAACTCTCATATATAGAATTACAAATTAGAATAGGAAAATGAACCGCCACTTACCATAGATAACAGTTGGGCAGCATGCACACAACAAACATTGCAATTTTCAGCAAGCAGAAAATGAGGAGAATGGATGCTGTAGGAAACTGCCTTAAATGATGACTGTTGAGCAAGGAACATGATTCATATTGCTGGTAAATTCAAATCACATACAGGGAATGGTTTTGAAGTTAATATCTGAGCATTGGAAAATATCAAAAGTACAGAGGACAGGGAGAGGCATTAGTGGTTTGGAGGGAATACCCAAGCATTGCAAAATATAAAAAGTTTTGTTTTTTTACAATTTTCCTTTCAAATCCCTACCTCTTTTCCCAGTTCTCTGTTTGAACTTACCTCTACCGTGAAACATGTTCCTTGCTCAACAGTCACTTTTTGAGGCAGTCTCTTACAGTATTCACCCTCCATGATATTGTTTTTGCTGAAAAAGATCTATGGCCCAAAAATTGCAATGTCTTTTGCATTCATGTCCATTACGTGTGTTAACCTTGTCCAGCCATCATCTCAGGAAAACAGTGGTTCATTTCCTTATCCTAATCTGTAATTCTTTTTTGCTACTTAAGTGTCAATTGTTTCATTGTAACTATATAAACAATTACATTATCAACATCACCTGGATTTACACTTACACTTGTCACCTTTATAGATGTTGATATTACATTATGGAAGGGTGGCCTAATTATCTCTGTTCACAACAAACCTCAAATTTATAACAATACCTTCACCTACACCGTTGTAACCCTTCTCTACCAAACTTTCCTTTCCTTACAGCCTGGACACCTGTGTCAAATGTATGTATTGTCGTGAAATATAATTTGTCATGTATTCTACTTGAGCCTATTTAATTAAGTCATAAGTAATATTTGATGTATTTTTGGAATTACATATTTTTTTAAGATGAGATATTAATTCCAGATTTACAGGTGGACAAATATTGCTGCTATTTGGATTTTTTTACTATGGATTTTTACCTCATTGACATCAAGATAATTACAGACAAGAACGAATGGGAAAATATATGGCCATGGCCTTTTGAAAGATGTAAGCTACCTTAGAATTTGTTAAATTCTATCCTTTTTGCTATGAGACATGGGGAATGGGCATCTTAGATGAGCTAATACTGCATCTTATAGCCACAAACAGAGCGATTTAAAATATTAAAACTCCCTAAACTCATAATAACAGCCTTAAATAGATCTTCAATGATAAAAATGATAAATAATATCCTTTAAACTCACCTAAATTACTGCAAACATCAATAATCCAGCTTGTTTTAATTTAATTGCAATGGAGCAGAGGCTCTGGTGGCAATTTCCCTACACCCCCATCTTTCCCCTATCCTGCAGCCACCAATATTTGCCCTCTACAAATTTTATCTTTAAATTCTTTCAACATTTTCGGTAAATTATTCATCATTTCTCATGGTAACTCATTCCCATCCCTGACACCCTTACCTAAAAAAGGGGATCTTCCCACACCCTTGTGCCTCAAATCGAGTGCCAGCTTGTGGTCATGGTCATCTTTTCCCTTCCATGCACTACTTTTCATACCTACTCCAATATCTTTCCATGCCTCATCACCAGTATACGCCCTGTACACTCCAATGACCCTCCTCATCCTCCTCATGTCTTGCAATGAATCCCATTTCAGCTCCTTTATCATATCCGCCACTGATTGCATTCTGTGATAATTTAAAGAAACAAATCTAGCAGCCCTTTTTTGCACCCTCTCCAACTCCTGTATTTGATACGTAAAATGAGGGTCCCATGCTACACTACCATATTCGAGCAATGGTCTGACCAAAGTTTTGTAACCCAATTCCTTTACTTCTCTCGTACATCCCCTCATCACTCTCTCCAACAAGTGCAGAACTTTGAAACCTTTTCCTACCACCTGCCCAGTTAAGATTGTTATCAAATGTAATGCCAAGATATTTACAATTCAAGTCTTCAGCAAGCAATTCTTACCCACCTTATATTCATAATCAACCTTTTGTTTTTTATTTGTGTATCTAATAAGCTGACTCTTCTTTGCATTTATCTTCATCCCATGTTTACCAACCCAACTAGATATCCTGTCCAGATCATCCTGCAACTGTTTACAATCCTCTATCATTATGATTCTTTTAAATAGCTTTATGTCCTCTGCAAACAATCTAATTTCAGATAGGAAACAGTCAACACAATTATTCATTAGAATAATGAATAGCAATGGTCATAATACACTACCCTGCAACACACCCATTTTTACTTCCACTTCTTTTCCTAACTTTCTGTTTACTACCTTTTAAAAATTCTTCTACCCAGCAAATCACTTTCTCATCCACTCCAATATTTTTTACCTTATTTACTACCACATTATGGCTCACTCTGTCAAACGCCTTTGGCAGATCTAGTGCTACACTATAAATTTGGCCTCCCTTGTCCATTTCGTCTGAAATATGTTGCGTATATCCCACCAACTGAGATTTGCATGAATATCCTTGCCAAACCCATGTTGCCTGCTTGAAAACCACTTACGTTCCTCACATATATTTCTGATGTGGTTGCATTTCAATCTTTCCATTAATTTACCTACCATTGATGTCAAACTGATTGGTCTGTAATTCTCATCTCTATTTCTCACCCCTCCTTTATGTACTGGTACTGCTATTGCACTTTTCCAGTCCTGTGGTAAGCAGCAAGTATCCAGACTCGATTTAAATAATATTTCGAGATAAGGTACAATGTCACATCCGGCTTTCTTTAAAATATCTGTATTAATATTATCTACACCAGCCCCTTTATGTTTTTTCAGCTTTCTTATTTCCTTCACGATTTCCTCAGGATGAATTTCAAACTTTTTACTACCTTGATTTCTGGTCATGTTGTTAAACTCATTCTCCGAATTAGACTCTCCCGTTTCTGATTCATTGTCCCTAAAGCTTTCACTAAACCAGTTACTTAAATTCTTTGCCTTTTTTCAAATCCTCAGTAACTGTTTCTCCATCCTTGTGTATAAGTGTCTCTACACCCTCCCTTCCCCTCAGTTTCCTCATATAGCCATAGAAATTTCTAAATGCATCAATCAATGGTCCTCCTGCGCTGACAATACTCTTCATAATCCCATCTTTAACCAGTTTTTTTTCTGTTATTAAGTCCTTGTTTAGTTTTTTTAAAATATTCCCTACTACCCTGCTGTCTCTTAACTATGTTTGTTAAGCACTAAACATTGTTATGAGACAATATCATCATTTTACAACACTTTTGACACAATAAAAGACATTTATAATAATAATCAAACATGAGAAATTAAATTATGCAATAAACGACATCGGATCAATAGTTTCAGGCAGTTTAAAACAAGAAAATACAAGTTTTACATCCAGCCAAAGAAACTGGTAGTTTCAAACAGTAATATTAACACATTTAATGCAGTTTCTGATATGATATCAGCAGATATTGTAGTCAAAACTTAATTTTTCCTGTACACTGTACTGAAATTTAAGGTAGTTCTGTACAGTTAATCAAGTCTGAGAGGACTTTAAAAAATTAATTGCGTCTAATTTGGCATGCTGCCGGCTTTCATTAATTATCACAGTCAAAGTAAATAAAGTCGGGGGATAAACACACTTGTAAAACATATAATAGAGATCACAGTATATGGTGCCAAAAACCGTTTTTCAAGATAGGCTTTACTTTCAGAGTAATTCACTGTAAGCTTTATGAAATTTGAAATTCACTAATTATGGCAGGCTATAAAACATAGGTATTTCAGAAATTTGATTACTATACTAATACACCAGCTAAAAACGAGTCAGGCACACAGTTGTATAGTGGAGAAAAAGGAGAATAAAATGGCAATAGTTTTAAAACTCAAATTAGAGTATTCCCGCAACATAGAGGGGGCAGTGGAAATATAAAGGAAGCCTAGGTCATAGCGATGAAAACAGTGTCACTTCGGAACAACACATTTAATTTATTACATATAAACCGTTGAGGTTACGATAGAAACCGTCAAGGAGAAAGGTTTTTACCATCTGCTCGTCCAAACAATATAAAATTCTGAAAGTCCTACACTGCATATCTCAGCAGCCTGGAGACAGGAATACAACCCCAACTTATGTTTTGTTTCATCTGATAGAAGAGGACGTCCCCTAGCGACCTCTCGAAAAGTTCTTCCAGATTTCCCACATAGTCAACACCGACCAATTATAATAGAAGTAGGGACTCAAATTCCCCTAATCACTTCTGCCCCCCACACAAGATGGAACTTTACAAAATCCAACTGGACTATGTTCTCAATAGACTTAGACAAGTGCCTCGGCTGGATACCACCTACTAGCAATAATTATTATCGATTTGTTGGCGCCGTTCTAAGTACTGCCAAAAAGCACATACCAAGAGGGTACCATAAAGAGTACATTCCAGGCTGGTCTCAAAACAGTGATGAACTGTACCAGATCTTTCTTGAATCAGGTGATCAGGAAATAGCAGACGAGCTTCGACACAGTCTGGATGCAGCAAGAAGGGAGAAGTGAACAGAAACAGTGGAAAGCCTCAACTTCCAGACATCGTGCAGGAAAGCGTGGTCATTATTAAAGACACTAGGGACTGGTGTCCTCACACAACACCAAAAAACGACCATTAGCCCAAACGAAGTGGCCTCACACATAGTAAGACACCAAAAGATAAAGCACATACCATCCAAGTGAAGAGAGAGCTGAAAATCTTAAAACCGAATACTCTCACTCTTTACCACCGAAGACATTTCAGAGGCCCTTAAGAAAACCACGTCAAGAAAAGCCACAGGGTTTGACAACATACACCGTAAATTCCTAATAAATTGCGGCAAGTACACCAAAAAATTGCTGTCGCAATTTTTTATGAACATCATGCAGTCTGGCAAATTTCCACAGAAATTTAAATGCTATAAGATAATAGCCATACCAAAACCAGGTAAGCATGCAGACAGCCCAGAAAACTACAGACCAATTGCTCTATTGTCTGTGACTTACAAGAAGACATTTCAGAGGCCCTTAAGAAAACCACGTCAAGAAAAGCCGCAGGGTTTGACAACATACACCGTAAATTCCTAATAAATTGCGGCAAGTACACCAAAAAATTGCTGTCGCAATTTTTTATGAACATCATGCAGTCTGGCAAATTTCCACAGAAATTTAAATGCTATAAGATAATAGCCATACCAAAACCAGGTAAGCATGCAGACAGCCCAGAAAACTACAGACCAATTGCTCTATTGTCTGTGACTTACAAGCTACTGGAGAGACTTATATATAACAGAATCAGCCAGAGAATGTTTGAAGCGATCCCAGTGGAACAGGCAGGCTTCCGACCAGGACGAAGCTGTGTAGATCAAGTTCTTTCTCTAACTACCTATATTGAAGCAGGATATCAAAGGAAACTAAAAACTTCAGCTGTATTTATCAACCTCTCGGCAGCTTACGATACAGTGTGGAGAGAGGGCATGATATATAAATTTCTTCGTGTAATTCCCTGCAAACTTATTGCACGCCTATTATACAACATGCTTAGTGACCGGGTGTTCCAGGTTGTCATGGGCACCAATATCTGCTCTCAGAGGAAACTTAAGAATGGCCTACCGCAGGGATCAGTACTTGCTCCACTCCTGAAATATATCGCAGACATGCCAAAAACAAGATCAAAAAAGTTTGGTAATGCTGACGACTGGGTTCTCGCCACAAGGTGCAGGTCAATCGAAATGTCTGAAGAAATCCTAACAGAAGACCTGGAAACAATGGTAAAATATTTCCGTAGGTGGCGACTCCAACCCATTGCTTCTAAAACAGAGGTTACCTGCTTCCATCTAAATAGCAAAGGTAACTTAATATACGGTTCAAAGAAGCCATTCGTACCCACATTAAGACACCAAAGTACCTGGGTGTTACCCTTTATCGAACATTATCCTTTAATAAATATCTAACGAAAATGACTGAGAAGCTAGAAACAAGAAACAATATTATTCAAAAACTATGTGGTACCTCCTGGGGTGCATCGGCCTTCACTCTCCACTCCTTTGCTCTGGGTCTTGTCTTTTCGGCTGCCGAATACTGTGCCCCGGTCTGGTTGAATAGTGGACACCCAACTTAATAACGCTATGCGTATGATTGCAGGCGTGATGAAGACAACTCCTACAAGATGGCTATCGATATTGAGCCACATACCACCACCTAACCTGTGACGGATAAATGCTCTTACAAGTGAGTACAAGAGAATAATGAACAACAGAAACTTACCCATCCAACAAGATATTAAAGATGCCAACATCAATAGGCTTCGCTCTACAAAACCGCCAGTGAAATCGGCAAGGGATTCTATTCGTGAAGATTTTAACATCACCACAGCTTGGATCCAGAAGTGGACTGTACACCAAAATAGCAGCTTACCTTGCATCACACAAAAGCCACCAGGTTTTGATTTACCTCGTAAAATTTGGTCCACACTCAACAGAATCAGAACGAGGTATGGCAGATGTGCACACTCTCTGTACAAGTGGGGCAAGCAACCATCCCCCTTATTCGAATGCGGAGAGATTCAGACTATTGGTCATATTATTGAAGAATGTCCTATAAGATCTTACAGTGGTAATCCTGTTGACTTCTTGAATCTATAAACTATATTAAAAAACTAGATATTTGTCTTTAATCTTCTAAAGTTGCAGTGTATATATTTTATCAATGTTCTTAAAAGTGTCTAAACTGCCATACGATAAATAAATAAATAAAATACATTCTGGGTGTCATGTGACATGGTAGATTACGTATATTAGGGAATTTTGCTGCATTCCAGCTAGTTTCCGGTGGTCAGTCGAGTGGTGTGGACCTGTTGTCCGACGGAGTGAACAGGTCCGTCTTGCTAGAGAAAATAGTTCCGGAAACATGCTGTCAGTGTGGCCATCATGAAAATTATGAAATTGTGCAACCCAGAACAAACAGCGTACATGTATCCGGATGTTGTGGATCATTTTCCTCAATTGCTGATAATATCCACTATATAATTTCGCAAGCTCATTCACTCACCTCGATAGCTATTGGCTGAAGACGGTGTCACGTGTCAGCCTTCGCTCGCAATACAGCGACCAGAGATACCATTAGAAGAATTTCCTGGTTATGTCCACAGTTAAATAGCTAAGCAACTGCTACCAATTGCCGTAATACATTAATTAAACTTGTTATTCGTAGCATTTCATAGTTAAAAAATAGTGATAAATTTTGCGGCTTAAAAAACGTCGATCTGCTTTTCAGTAATATGTTGCTAATAATAACAACTTAAAAAAACTTTTAAAAATTAAACTACTCATGGTCTATGCTGTAACCACTAATGCCAATTGTCATTCCAACTTAGCATAAATTTCGATTTAATTCAACCTTTCACTAATGTTGCAGCTTGACCAAAGTTTATGCATTAGGTTTTAGTTGCTTTTAAGGCATTTTACTGACCAGTTTCATTAATGGTGTTTGTTCATATTCGCTGTATGTGAGTTATTAGGTTATTTTAAATGGACATCAGACCAAATATTTTACGAAATCGACTATTCTGGTAATTCATTTATTCGGAGTTGCTCAGCTGTTTAATAATATGGAATGTGTATTAAGTTCTCTGGCCATCATAGAAACTATAACCAATGATTACATTAGTGTTTGCCCAGTCTCAATCATGGAGGAAGGAAATATATGGAGACAACGTAAGCGACCTTCACTACGCGTTGAAGTGAAGCCGGGTGGAGGAGGAGTGGGGGGCTAGACCGAACCCATACAGACACGGGGTATATGTACAAAAACCTCCAGGGAACTCTCGGATAAACATAACGCCGCAATCTGGTGATGGATTATTATGTAACTAGATGAGACAAATAAAAAATGAAGAATAAAACGTTTTGATATCATGCTTAGTTTTCGAGATATTCTGTCTCAAACGTGAAATGTTTTTGGTTGAAATTCAGAAGAAAAAAATTGGTCAAAGTCAAATTTGATGACAAATAAAAAATAAAGAATAAGATGTACTGTATCAAAAGTGAGGTGTCTTGAGTTGAAATGCAGAAGAAAAATTTCGCAAAAGTCAAATTTAATGATCGATTCTTACGTAACACTACAAGACAAATCGAAAATAAAGAATAAAATTTGTCGATATCTTGCTTAGTTTTCGGAATATACTGGGATTGGGTTGATATGCGGCCTGGATAAAAAATTAATTCGGCCAAAGCCACAATGGTGGACATGCAGAATGGATATTTCAGTTATTTTACTACCACTTGTGGTTAGGTTGAAATGCGGCCTAGATCAGAATAGAAATAGTTATCTTGTTACCATACATCGTAATGTTAATTGGGAATAGCTGGAAGCAGTTTATATCGCGATACACGTTTTGTCACTAACTTGGTTCTCTTGAAGTTACTAACAGTAATAGATAAATTCTTTGTCCCTTATGGAACAACAAAACCATTCTAGTACAGACTGCATTTAGACCTAACCACAATCTCCATTTAATTGCCGCTACATAATCAAACTATGTAGACATACCCAAAGACGCGTATTTGAATCGCAAACTGTATTTGCGGTAACAACATCGTTTGCTTCATCAAGATTCCTAGATTGCATAACATAATTTAACACATTTAATTTCATCATACACTGTCAGTATAAACTGCAACGTGACGAAAGAAAGCGCAATACTAAATTCACTGAATCGCGATGTAAAACACACCCCTTTAAATCTCATTTTCAACACTCGTTAAAAAGTAATGCTAGTCTATTATGTGCAAAATAGCAAGGTATGCTGATTTTCTACACTACACCAACCAAAGTTTGAGAACAAAGTCATCCCATTAAGAGCTATGACTAAATATTTATAGACAGGTACCGAAATTTGAAATTCCTACCGCCTACTTCAATAACAATAATTAGAATTCAACTTACGTATGAAATGATATACCAGATTCTTTCCTCTCTTGCCTATTTGTGCAACCATATGCAACACAAGATGGCATTATAAAACAGTTATACACATTAGAAAATGAAATAATCACAGCATCTAACACAATGTGAACATCGCATTTGTTTGGGATCGCAGTATCGCCGCTGCGAATGCGCAAGAGTTTAGAGCCTGCTTCAAAGATTTAACGTCACTTCTCCTCCATATATTTCCTTCCTCCATGGTCTCAATAAAAAAGAACGTGATGCTTTCGAAGCAAAAAGGAATTTTTAAAATTTTGCAGAGTGAACTTTAAGGGTCAAATACAAGTCAAATTTGTATTTAAGCAAGTTCTTTTTTATGCCTTTGAAACAATTATACGATTGCGCTATCGTCCCTGTTCGTGTTTAATACCTGCCTCTATTAATGCTTCTGAGTTCTTCAAGCTCAAGAGATTTTAATCACCCTGAAAAACAGGTTAAGTTTATATTTGGTCAAATCAGGTCAACCTGTCATAATCTTTCATCCTAATAACTGGAACTATTCTAGGCCCGTGACGATATGTAAAAAACGGTCATGGGCTCAGGGCCCCGGGTAAGTGACCTTAGACACCCCCCCCCCCTCAAATATTTTTAATTTACACTTTTATTTCGATAAACTCAGATAATTTTAATACAAAAATGTTCAAAATTATTGGTGCAGACTATAAAATTTGTGTTTGATTTCGATTTATTTAGACACTCAGGCCATCGGGCCCCCCTTTGGTGGCTCGGGCCCCGGGTACTTTTGCCCCGTTTAAACCCCCCTAACGCCGGCCCTGCAAGGGCTTACACTAGTTAATAAATAAATTACTCCAAAGCAATTGACTTTTTTGTATTTTTTGGTCTCTCATATGCGTTTCACTTCTTTTGCAGAAGTATCTTCAGAGGTTTTTTTTCTGTTAATTACGTACAAAAGTTGTAAACAGGTTATGTTGTGTTTTGTACAGTGGAATGGATGGGAACTGCACCACTTTCGGAACCTGTCAGAAACTGGTACTAACCTGTTAAAATTTACATCAGTCGCTTCGTCAACATGTCCTCTTCACGTTTTGCAATCATACATTGCGGAAAAGTTGCCAGGAATTTAATTAAAAATGCCGAAATATGACATGACAAACAGCCATTACATGCCACCAACGTTGAAAAAATCTGTGACAGTCGCTTAAAAATGTTGATTTAATCCTTTGTTGTAATGTTTTCATGCCTTTTCAGCTCTACTCCTTTGTAAAAAGTCGCACAAAATTGATAAGCACGCAATATTTACCCGAGTTGTAATACGGTGATGACCGCCATCTTACATAGCAACCAGAGATAATCAATTGTTTCCATTGTAAACAAATACACCTTTGCGTGTTGGATGCCGCGTAGCAAAATTGTCTTAATTCTTTATCACTTGATCCAGTCCGTATTTCAATCTAACCACGATTTCTATGACAAAACTAAACTGTTTAGGTTGAAATGATCCCTGTAGCAATAATTTTTATGTTATTTTAGCAGTGCTGAAAGCATTTAGTAGTTGCTCAGCCTTTATTTTCATAATTTCCTCCAAATATATGTTAAATAATATGGTGACAAATAACATCTCTGTCTTACACCTCTTCCAATCTTTCCCTCTTCTGTAAGATCATTCCCAACTATCACTCCTTGCTCGAAGTATAATTTACTTATTAGCCTTCTTTCCTTCCAATCAATACATTTTTTTTTTTAGAATCGTTATTAATTTCACCCATTGTACTCTGTCAAAAGCCTTTTCCAGGTCTATGAAAATCATCTAACAATCTCTTTCCCTTTCAATGTATCTTTCTTCTATTGTTCTCAGCAAATCAATAGCGTCTCTTGCACTTCTTTCTTTTTGAAATCCAAACTGTTCTTCAGCAATTGACATGGACAGTTTGCTAGATATTCGTCTATTTAGCACTCTTAGTAATATCTTAGCAGCATGGCATAAGAGACTAATGGTTCTGAACTCTTCACATTTTACTGCATTTTTTTCTTTTCAATTGGTATCAACACTGTTATTGGAAAGTCTTTTGGCCATTCTCCTCTTTCATACATCTCATTGCACAAATATAGTATTTCTCTTCTTCCCACATCTTTCAAACTTTTCAGAATTTCTACAGGTAACTCATCGATCCCACAGGCTTTCATGTTCTTCATCTCCGCCAAAGCCTTCTCCACCTCCCCCACCAGTATATGGCCTCCCATCTCCTCCTTGCTGACTTTCTCTTCTTCTTCTAATGCCAAAACCCTGTGGACGGTGTTGCAGATCATACAATTCTTCTACATTCTTTCCATCTTTGCTGTATTTCATGATTCTCTCTGGCTAACGTTCCATCCTTGTTTTCCACTCCCAGCCCTGCTGTTGTTCTTTTTCCTTGAAAGCATATCTGTATGGCTTCTTCGTACATCAAGTCAAATTTTCCCTCTCATTCTAATTGCTCTATCTGTTCACACTTACTTCTCATCCAGTTCTCTCTTGCTTTCTCCACTTCTCTTTTCAATTCATTATTTAATTTTCTGTATTTCCTTCTCTCCTCCTCAGTACCTTTGTTTTTCCAATTCCTTCTCTCTTTCATCTTCTGTAGCATTGCTTCAGTCACCCATTCTTTCTTTATCCTGCTGCTTTTCTTAAACCCTATTACTTCTGCAGCAGCCCTTTTCAGACTCTCCTTCATCCTTACCCATTTTTCATCCACACTATCATTTATATTTCCTCTATCCCATTCATTTATAAAGATTTTTTCTATTTCTCTACCTTGTCCTTCCTCTTTAAGAGCATCAGTATTGAACCTTTTTACTATCTTCCCTTTCTTAATTCTTTTCAGTCTCATTTCTTTTTCTGCTAAAGGAAGATTATGATCACAATTAACATCAGCTCCTGGGTAAGTTTTTTCATTTTTTAACCAATTCTTATACCTGTTCTGGATTAGTATATAGCCAATTTGATACCTCTTTCCCTCAAAGGGAGAGGTTCAAATATACCTTCTTCTTTTATGGTTTTCAAAAATAGTGTTTCCCACTACCAATTCATTTTCCTTACAGAAGCTTACCAGCCTCTCTCCTCGCTCATTTCGCATACCAAGTCCATACTTACCAATTGTTCCCTCATCCTTTCCCTCTCCAACCACTGCATTCCAGTCCCTCATCGTCATAAAACAAAAATTACTCTTTTCCTTGTCTATAATTTCCTCCAGCACATTATAACATCCCTCCACTTCCTCATCCGAGTGCTGGCTTGTCGACATGCACACTTGAATCAAAACTATATCATACTTTTCTAGGCTAAAACGATAATTAATGTAACTTAAAAATTATTTCCGACAATCGACGTAAAAAATATATATAGCTAAGCTATGCAATTTTTTTTTTTTTTTGTATTCTGGGGACGTGCAAACTACGCGAAGACAAAACTGAAGAATCAGATTTAGGGTAACATTACAAATAATTTGAATTTGAAAGACGGTAAGTATTATCTATAATTCCATAAATAGTAATTTGACAATTTTTTATTAATTAGAACATCAAAGAAATAGATTATTTTTTAACATGTACCAACATAACCTATAGAACATAAAATTTGTACAAATGAGAAATTTTATTTTGTCAGTATTTTCTAAGCGTAATGGAGCGTCCATAAACTACGAGGCTCGGACTAAAAAAGCGGGGAGGGGTTGCTGGAAAGCTACGCTGTGATCCGTGGGGGGGAGGGGTTCCCAAGCCAAGCCACATCGTTTTTTCTTTCATATTATTTGTCACAGTTAAAATGGTGAGAAAAAAGCTACGAGCTACGAGGGGGGGGGGGGTGGCGGTTGACAGGAGACCAAAATAGAGAAGCTACATGGTTTATGGATGCTCCCTAATGGATTGTTGTTGCCATGGAACTGCTCCCCAATTTTTAAAATATTCTGTGAAAATTTTTCTCACTTTGAAAGCAGCTGATGAAATCCTTGTTCTGCTCCCTAGTACATTCAGTAACTGAATTTGCGGCAACCAATCGGTATCATTTAAATCTTTTGCTACAACTACTGAATGTAGTAAGTAATTGTGCAAAACGCAAGTTGCTTTTACAACATCACACACCTTGTCCACATTACTTTCAAATGCTTTTCTGAACACTCGAAACAGTGAAGATAGTATACCGAAGGCACTTTCCACGGTTTGTCGAGCTCGAGAAAGCCTGGCGTTGAAAACTTGATGCTCATAATTACCAATTAGTAGCCTCCTTGGATATGTTCTCATCAAATTATTTGATAAATGAAAGGCAACATCTGCCACAAAAACGTACGGCATCGGCTCACCAATCGTAGGAATACGTTCAGGTGTCGGAAGTAGTAACGTATGTTTCATCATTTTCTTGGCCAACACACTACTAGCAAATACATTTCCTTCACTTCATCTTTCTATCGCTCCAATATCAACAGTGATAAACCTGTGATCCGCATCTACTGTTGCCATAAAAACAATGGAGAATGTATGTTTACAGTTGAAGTTTGAAGATCCGATTTTGCCAGGTTTTTTAATAACATGTTTTCCGTCCACTGGGCCAGTGCAGTGCAGAAACTGCCAACTTTTCTCAAACCGTATAGCTGCTGACTGCCATGTTAGTGTAGTAGGTTGGGGTGAATATATTGGTTGCATGTGTTTCATATAGCGATACATATTTATTTTTCAATATTAGACACTGTTCGGTCTCCAAACAAGTATTTATAAGCGATACTTCTGTAGCTGTCTCCCGATGCCAAATATCTGAAACAAATCGAGATTATGATTACCTTGAACAATAAAAAAATGTAGTGTGACATAACACTTAAAATTAAACAGTTTATTCATTTATTTTCTCGTTTGTTTGGTCGAAGTCAGTGTGATATTATCTTGTTGGATATTACTTTCTCAACAGTTAAAAATTGTTAATTGTTGCAAGGGAGGAGGCATAAACTTCGTGGCTTAAATTATGAGGCAGATATCGAGAAGCACGATGGCGACAGTTGAAAATTCTGAAAAGTGGAGCTGCTCCTAAGAACATCAAGCCATGGATATTTCAAATGCAGAAGTCATTTTTTTGATTTTTTATGTTATTTGGACAGCGTGAAGGAAACATTAATGATGACAGCGATGACTATTGCCAACTTAAGCCTACAATATCAGCATGTGATGAAATTTTGGAAAGCAAGGAAGTAAAATGGAAAAATTCACAGGAAAGTATGAATGATGAACAATATCTATTGAATTATATACTAACTATATACATATTGACGCAACTGTAAGGAATCAGTAGGGGAACTGAATTGACATTACCTACCTCATACCACTACTTCAATTCCATTTGCGTTTAGCACACAGTCAAAAAACAGGAAACAGAACTCTTTATGAAGTGTACTAAAGTGATCTGTACAACAGCGGGAGGAGAGGGCTCAACAGCGGGCGGAAGACAGAAGATTGCTGAATTCTAACAGTATCACGGATGAATCTCTTTATAATTGTTTGATATACCATGTATCAATTCACTAAAACCATGCCACCCAATCATCAGCACAGAATCAGAAGCCAACTTTTTCAGGCAGTGTCACAAGAGGAAGAAGAAATTATGAACATCACCAGCCAGCTACCTTCGACGTTGTTTTCTCATACCTCAGATTCATCCAGCTTCACTTCAACATGTTCACATTCTCGACAACCATCGTCAAAAGTTTGGTCAGATTCTCAGGGCCAGACTCAATTTCACCATTCACAACATTTGCAGGTTGGCAGACTATGTTGACAGTTTTCAGTAAAATTGGTATATTGTAATAATAATAATAATGATTGAAAAACGAAATAAAACAAAAAATATTTGAGTGCAGCAATTCAAGAATCCTTAAATAATTAAAAATAATGACGATGTTCATCACTTACCTCAAGAAAAATTGCAAGTTTTTCTACAGCTGCGATCGGCCTTTGAGCATTACATCCATTTGAGTTATTTTCATGTTGAATAATACTATGTACTTCAGCAGACTGGTTGCGATTCATTCTGAAGCTGATTGTTAAAATCAGCAATACTCATCTTAATTGTAGTTTTAAACTTTCCACAACTTTCCATTTCCAACAAAATAAACTTATGAGGTCGGACATTTTCGGAAGCTCGATGTATGCGCGCCACTTGAAAACTGTCTCTCAACATGCGAATCACCACACTACGCGTGTTGCACATGCTATATGAGTCTCAAACTGCGCCTTGCCTAGACATGCGAAGGAAACATTTCCTATCATTAAACTTGAATCAGAATCAGATGATGCCGAAGACAAACTTTTGCTTTATCACTGGTGAATAAGAAAATGAAAATACCTAACGTTCACATCATGATGGCGACCATGCATTATAACAAAATATGTCATTTATTATTTTTTGATTAATGGGCCATAAAATACGTCAGACGTTAAGGGGAAGGGAGGGAATCAACAAACAGTGACATCATGTAGCAAGGAGGGGGAAGGGAGGAGAGGGGGGGAATCATTAGCTTTGTATCACTTTTTGGCACGTGGCGGCCGCGAGTGTTCATGATCGCTAATAATAATTGAAAAATAAAATAAAAAATATTTGAGTGCAGCATTTCCACCCATCTTAATTGCAATCAAAGAGTAAAAACCATCAATGAGGCCTTTGCAGAGGTGTTTTTAATTATAATCAAAAAGTAAAAAAACATAAATGAGACCTTTGCAGGGGTTTTTAAGCTACCACACTCTATAGTGCTGCTATTGGGTCAATTCAAATGGGGCTGGCGGGTATTGGGTTAGGCATCCTTGATCTATATCTATTACATATAAAGTCACTGACCAACACAAGCAATCACGTAAGAGGCAACAAGAGGTTTTGCCCATCACGGAGATTTGTCCTTAACTAGTTATGCGAATGGTTAATTTTATTCGAGCTTGTGGACTTAACAATCGCAAGTTTAGTGAATTTTTTATTACAGCTCGGAGATTGATATGAGTTTCCCTATCATATAGCAGTTCAATAGCTCATTAATGGAAAAAGTTTTTTTTTCCAAACTAAGAGTAGTAGCCTAGATTTTTTTAAATGACAACAACTGTCCACAACTTCTATCATCGAAACAGTAAATGGCTTATGTAAATTTGAAACCCAAATTACATTAAGTAAATCTGATCATTTTTCATGTTGTACAAAGTTTCAAATGTTAGCGAAATACACAAGGGGGAGTACTGTAGATATATTTTCTGAACTTCGATTACAGTTTACAACAGCTGTTTTTAATATCGATGGAAGTGCAAAAGGAATTTAGATATTTGAAAATTCATTTGACTCTTCAATTGCGGAGTTTTTCGTAATTTCAATTGGGAGCGACTGATTTGCAAAACGAGGATAAGCTAAAAATTATGTTTAAAGAAATTAATCTAATCCAGTTCTATAAATATCTTACTCCCAAATCATTCCCGGCAAATACCGGGATGCTTCCTTCAAAAGTCCATGGCCGAATTCCTTCCCATTCCTTGCCTCCAATCCTTTCCCGTCTCTAAAGCCCTCGCTGTTAGAGAGACGTTAAGCAGATAAAAAAAATATATTTTACTACCAATTAAAATCATATGTGTAGGAATTTATGTATGTATCGGCATGTATATACTTTTGCGAAAAGCTTTAAAAAAAAAAAAATGAGGTGTGTAAAATCACAACACATGTGCTTACTAACAGATGACAATTTACAAGTAATGATAATGATATTGATAGAAATTACTAACTAGTACAGTATGATGAAATATTGTTTCATAAGAAAGGATTTCATTCTTCGCATTAGTACATATTTTCTATAGTAAGTTCATTTTTTTAAATATCAGTAATAATGTGTACCAGTGGCAATCGCAGTGATTTGCTCAGGTATTGAAATTAAAAAATGTTTCCAGTGGCGGATCCAGGATTTTGGTTTGATGGGGGTGGTGGGCTAGGATTTGGTTTGGGGAGGAGGGGGGGTTAGTTTGAGGCAGATTGCCGCCTTTGCAAAAAAAAAAAAAAAAGGTTCCCCAAATCCACGTTGTCGGGCCCACTGAATGTTTCGATGGATTACTGATCATCATTGAAGTGAAAGCTGCCTGGAAAAACAGCTCAGAGTAAGAATTTCGCTATATAAAGATTTGTAACATGTGAAAGTCTCATTACCTGCAGTTACTGCCAGATTAAAGGAATGATTTTGAAATTAATCAATGATAAATGTTTTAAAATTGACAAAACGGTAAACATTTAGTGATTAGCCAAAAACCGACAAGTTGATCTACAAGCAGTGCTGGATTGCCCAATAGGCAGGACTAGGCACGACTAGGCTGTAGCCTGGAGCCCCTGAGTTTTGAAGGCCCCATGAAAGTTCACTTTTTTCATTAAATAAAAATGAAAAATAATGCGAAAAGCATGGAAATTATTATTATTATTATTATTTGTTTCATAGTAGTGTATGTTAAATAAAGGTAATTTTCAAAATATGATAAATTGTAAAATTCGTTTGTTAATTGAATAAATATATATGATAAATTCTATTAGACATCTACAAAACGTTTTCTTTGTACTTATAAAATACAATACAATACATTCATTTTCCATTGATCCTGGCTCTGTGGGATGTGGAAAGTTGTCAATTTACAGATAAACAGTTGCATAACAAAATAATAAGTACACCACTAGATGTACAGTTATAGTATACATGGTACATTAAACACTTCCATTACAAAATAATACATACACCAGAAGATGTACAGCCATAGCATATATGGTACATAAAAAAAAATCCGTAGCAAAATAATACATACACCACAAGATGTACAGTCATAACATATATGGTACCGTAAACAATTACATAACAAACTAAATACATACACCAGGAGATGTACAGTCATACCATACATGGTAAATTAATTATGTGAACTATATTTACACAAGATACTGGCAGTTATTTTTAAGATACCTTAGAAATAAATTCTTCGACAGAGTAGAAGGAGTTGTCAATTAAAAATTTTTTCAATGTTTTCCTGAATTTATTCTTATCATCTACTAGACATTTAATATGTGTTGGGAGCATGTTGAAGATATGTATCCCTGAATATTGGACCCCTTTTTGAACAAATGACAATGACTTGTAAGTCTTGTGAAGATCATTTTTACTTCTAGTGCCATAATTGTGTATTTTACTATTTGTTTCAAACAAAGTATAATTTGTGACTACAAAGGACATTAATGTGTATATATACTCAGATGCTAATATTAAAATCCCTAACTTCTTGAACAGCTCTCTACATGAAGTTCTATTGCTAACCCCACACATAATTCTTATTACACGCTTTTGGGCTCTGAACACTTTGTCTCTATGGGTAGAATTGCCCCAGAATATTATTCCATATGACAATAAGGAGTGAAAATAAGCAAAATAAACTAGCTGCCTCATACGGAGATCACCTAAAGCTGAAATTGTACGAATTGCAAATGTGGATGCTCCCAATCGCTTTAGTAAGTCAGAAACATGTACTTTCCAATTTAAATTATGATCAATATACAAACCTAGAAATTTCACACTATCTACCTCTTGAATGGACTGGCCTGCAAATTTTATGTCTATGTCAGGTGTTAATCTGTGTGATGTACTGAAATGCATATACTGAGTTTTATCAAAGTTTAAATACAAGCCATTAGCTATAAACCATTTATTAATCAGTTCAAAGACATAATTTGAAATATATTCTGTAGATAAATCTAGAGTGTTTTTAATTCTTATGTTTGTGTCCTCTGCAAATTGGACAAATTTTGAGTTTTTAGATGCAACACAGGGTAGATCATTTATATATATTAAAAACAATAGTGGCCCCAATATAGAACCCTGAGGTACTCCACATATGATTAATTTCCACTCAGAAAACAGTGGACCTCTTAAGGCAGCCTTAAAATTCTCCATTGACACTTTCTGTTTTCTATTTAGAAGGTAAGAACTAAGCCATTTATTAATAATGCCATCTATACCATAATACTTAAGTTTCTGTATCAGAATTTTATGATCTACACAGTCAAATGCCTTAGATAAGTCACAAAAAATTCCCACAGGAATTAATTTATCATTTATTCCTTCTAAAATATTGTCAGTGAATGCAAATATAGCTTGTTCTGTTGAATGACCCATTTGAAAACCAAATTGTGATTTAGTTAGAATATTATTATTTATTAGATGTTCATAAACTCTATTGTACATTGCTTTCTTAAAAAGTTTGGAGAAGGCTGTTAGTAATGAAATTGGTCGGTAATTCGATACGGCTGCCTTATCTCCCTTTTTATAGAGTGGTTTAACTACAGGAAAAGTACCCTCAAGTAAAGATATATTGAATAGATAACTTAGTATATTACTTAATTCAGTGGAGCACAATTTAATTAATCTGCTGGAAATCCCATCATAACCACTTGAGTATTTGCTCTTAAGGGATTTGATAATTTTTCTTATTTCTTCTGGAGTAGCTAATTTTATGGAGATAGAGTTAAATTTTTCTTGGAAGCCTTTTTTGACAAAAACCATACTGTGTGTCACTGAGCTATTAGCAGTCAACTTATCAGCAACAGATAAAAAATGTTTATTAAAATTATCGGCAATTGAGAAATTAGATTCTACTGAATTTTCTTTGACAAAAATATCATTACTTGTTTGATTACTCTTTCCTGTTTCCTTTTTTACAGTGTCCCATATTGTTTTAATTTTGTTTTCAGAATCATGAATTTTATGTCTGTAGTACATACTTTTAGATTCTTTAATAACCTTTTTCAGTATTTTGCAGTACTGTTTGTAATGTGTTTTAACATAGCATTCTCACTGTTCCTAGAGGCAATATACAACTTCCTTTCATTAACGCATGATGATCTAATGCCAATAGTTATACAAGGTTTTTGTTCTTTTTAAGAAGCACGACACTTTTTCAAGGGGAAGCAACTTTCAAAGAAATTTAATACAATGTTACTAAAAATGTTGTATTTTTCATCCATACCTTGAGCACTGTATACCTGTTCCCAGTTTGTGGTATTCAGGCACTTTCTAAAACAAGTAACTGACTCATCATTTATTACACGCTGAAGTTTAAAGACATTACTCTTAGTGCTAGTTCCTGTTGAAGTGTTGATGGTTAATAGCTGGGCATCGTGATCCGAAAGTCCATTGATGGATGGCTTTAAGGTATAACTGAATTTTGAGGTACCTAGGAAAACATTGTCTATAGCTAAGTGACTATTATTCATTATTCTAGTTGGAATATTAACTACCTGAGTTAAATTGAATGAACTGACTAATGATTCTAACATGACTTTACAGGGTAAGTTATTTAGAAAATCTACATTAAAATCACCACATACGACTATGTTGACTTCTTTTCTGCTTAAAAATGTTAATAAGAGTTCAATCTGGTTCGTAAAAACAGAAAAGTTTCCCGATGGTGCTCTATATACTGTTACTATTATGAAAATTTCATTATTGAAACTTAGCTGTGTAGCACAGGCTTCAAAATGTTGGTCAACACAATATTTGCTAATACTTATATCCTCAAAACTATAACCGTTTCTAACATAAGTGACAACTCCTCCTTTCTCCAAGTTCGTTCTACAATAATGAGAAGCTGAATTAAAATCAGTTACATTTGACATACCTATTCCTGCAGTTATATGGTGTTCAGACAAGCATAAAACATCAATTCTACTGATATCATTTAATTCATTTATGTGGACTAGCAATTCATCCACTTTATTTGTTAACCCTCTGATATTCTGATGTAATAAATTAATCCCTACACAATTTTTAATTTTGGTATCTGAAAACTCATTATTGTTTAAACTAACTTCTATTAAAACTCTCGGCCTAATACATGATCCTAATCTGAAAAAGGAGCTGCCCTAACACCATTAACAACAGTTATCTTTTCATGTGAATTTGTGGCACCAATTAATTGTTTTGCTATGAGATCTGAAAGAACCCCCTTCCCTCTACTATTGAGGTGTAGGCCATGCCTAGTATAATCCCGCCTATCAATAGCATCTACAGGTACCAAACCCATGCCAGAGCCAATATCAGACATAAGATACCGTTACAGTTCCAGATTCACTCGCCTCACAGCAGAGTTCATCTGTGGCCGATCATAGCATCTCAAGACCGACATCACACTGACCCGAGTGTGGCACGTTGCTTCTGCTATTTTCTCCAGGTCATCTCTGATACTATACCTATCATTCCTGCCCAAACTATTTCCCGCTCCTCCCACTATCACTACATGATCCTCATCTGTGAAATCCTTACACAAAGAACCTATATCTTCAACTACCTGACCAAGACTAGCACTAGGTTTGAAGAAACTCATGACCTGGAAACCTGATCCTAATTTTTCCTGTACCAATGTACCAGATAACTATTTTAAAAAACAGAGGGAATAAAAATTTTTGAGAGTGCCTAGGTCCCCATACTTTCTTATCCGGCACTGCCTTCGATGATCAAGACCACAGTGGAACACATTTTGCTTGAGAATCGTTTCCTGTTACATGCATTCATAAACGTATCTAATTCTCCTTCAGAGAAATTAAGGAAAAACAATATTGCCTGCTCGCATTGACAAAACTTCTAGGGCAGCATATCCAAACCTTTTTCAGCCCGAGGACGAGTAAATTTTCAAAAATAATGCTGTGGGTCACTAACTCACATAGGCCTAATTTTTTCCCCCCCTCCTTTTCGTTTCAACCGACTATGGACGACGATTACGCAACTTCATTTTCCTTTTCTGAGTTTCCTTCCTCCATCACCAGTTACCTCCGCAATTTTTCCTCTGTCTTTGTTAATGTCTTCCATGCTGGACTTAATTTTATTTTCCATATTGTTGTTATTAAAAAGTACCATTATAACTTAATAAATCTAAAGCCACATTTTGAATCATATGAAAACGCAGATATAAAACTGGATGTGAACTATTAAAAGATAATTAATATTAATCAAACAAAACCAGATAAATAATAATGTTACTAACCAAATAGATACTAATGTTACTAAAGGCTGGACGCTACACTATACCACCGGCCTACACACATAAACCAAAATAAAAAACGCTAGACAGTACGCCTTTTATTTTTATTTACTTCACCAATCGCGTAACCAATCTTATCACCTACCACGGTTCCTCATACCCACTTAAAAACCTTATTAAATTATCATTTAGTTAATCTCTAGACGCCATATAGAAATTATTAGACTGTTGTAGAAACGGTGCTATTCTATCCTCATCCTTAAATTTCCACATTTTTTCCTGGTCATTGAAATATTCAACGCTTTTAAATGTTGGGCATACAGCCTTATACGGTACGAATATGGTATCAGAGTTATTATGCCTGCGGCACTCCTGAACTATGTTCGCGGACCACCAGTAATCAGCGAACCACAGGTTGAGAAGCACTGTTCCAGTGTATATTTAGTTGAATGCTACAAAAATGGCAGATGCTGCTCTCTACGGGAAGTGTTACTAACTATATCGAGCTGCAGCGTGTGACAGAACGAAATTGTCTCCATTCGTCACTAACAAAGCGAACCCCACCCTTGAATATTTCCACAAAAACGCTAGAGCGCATGCGCGATCTGTGCCATCCAAAAATTGTCTCCACGACAGCGAAACAGTTCATTGAAGTGGCCAACAGATGGAGTTCAATACTTTCCCTAGCTGTCATAAGTTATCATAGAGTAGAGAATGCCACATTTGCAAATATTTATTTTTCTTTCACTGCTTTTATTTTTTAATTTATTTATTCTTGATGAGGTGGTGACATGTCACAGTGTCACTACGTCTAGAGTCGCTACTGATGTGTACAATTGTTACATATGAGTTCATATCAGATCCATTTGCTTTATGAGTAGAAGTACCTTTAATTAAATACACTCTTGGAAATTGAAATAAGAACACCGTGAATTCAATGTCCCAGGAATGGGAAACTTTATATACACATTCCTGGGGTCAGATACAACACATGATCAGACAGACAGAACCATAAGCACATAGATACAGGCAACAGAGCATGCACAATGTCGGCACTAGTACCATGTATATCCTCCTTTCGCAACAATGCAGGCTGCAATTCTCCCGTGGAGACGATCGTAGAGGTGCTGGATGTAGTCCTGTGGACGGCATGCCAAGCCATTTCCACCTGGCGCCTCCGCTGGACCAGTGTTCGTGCTGGACGTGCAGACCGCGTGAGACGACATTTCATCCAGTCCCAAACATGCTCAATGGGGGACAGATCCGGAGATCTCGCTGGCCAGGGTAGTTGACTTACACCTTCTAGAGCACGTTGGGTGGCACGGGATACATGTGGACGTGCATTGTCCTGTTGGAACAGCATGTTCCCTTGCCAGTCTAGGAATGGTAGAACGATGGGTTCGATGACGGTTTGAATGTACCGTGCACTGTTCAGTGTCCCCTCGACGATCACCAGAGGTGTACGGCCAGTGTAGGAGATCGCTCCCCACACCATGATGCCGGGTGTTGGCCCTGTGTGCCTTGGTCGTATGCAGTCCTGATTGTGGCGCTCACCTGCACGGCGCCAAACACGCATACGACCATCATTGGCACCAAGGCAGAAGCGACTCTCATCACTGAAGACGACACGTCTCCATTCGTCCCTCCATACACGCCTGTCGCGACACCACTGGAGGCGGGCTGCACGATGTTGGGGCGTGAGCGGAAGACGGCCTGACGGTGCGCGGGACCGTAGCCCAGCTTCATGGAGACGGTTGCGAATGGTCCTCTCTGATACCCCAGGAGCAACAGTGTCCCAAATTTGCCGGGAAGTGGCGGTGCGGTCCCCTACGGCACTGCGTAGGATGCGACGGTCTTGGTGTGCGTCCGTGCGTCGTTGCTGTCCGGACCCAGGTCGACGGGCACGTGCAACTTCCGCCGACCACTGGCGACAACATCGATGTACTGTGGAGACCTCGCGCCCCACATGTTGAGCAATTCGGCGGTACGTCCACCCGGCCTCCCACATGCCCACTATACTCCCTCGCTCATAGTCCGTCAACTGCACATACGGTTCACGTACACGCTGTCGCGGATGCTACCAGTGTTAAAGACTGAGATGGAGCTCCGTATGCCACGGCAAACTGGCTGACACTGACTGCGGCGGTGCACAACCGCTGCGCAGCTAGCGCCCTTCGACGGCCAACACTGCTGTTCCTGGTGTGTCCGCTGTGCCGTGCGTTTGAGCATTGCTTGTACAGCCCTCTCGTAGTGTTCGGAGCAAGTATGGTGGGTCTTACATACCGGCGTCAATGTGTTCTTATTTCAATTTCCAGGAGTTTACCTGTACTAGTTTGCAACCTGGCCACCTGAACCTGGCCTTTTTACAATCTGGCCTTTTAAAAAATTAGCCGAAACCTGTCCAAGATTAATCAAATTCTCAATGTACACATCAATAATATTGACGGAGGCTCACTGAAACCAATATTGATTGTTCAGGAAGATACTGATGCGGATTGTACATAATTGAGAGAGATTGGTCTAATTTTGACCGACGCATATTGATGGGGGCAATTAACGCCATGTACTGATCGTCTAGCAGCGTAATTGTCAGTATTTGCTTCAATCACTGTTCACAATGACAACGATCCCAGTCTGTGAGCATTAATTTATAACAGTGGTGAGTAATTTATATCGTATTTACCCTAAACTATGGCAAATTAATTGAAATATTATTTAAATAAAAATCCATGACTATAAAAAAGCGTGAACGCTTTAAAGCAGTATAAACTAGTTTTCACTGTAGTTAAACATCAACAAAAACTACAATGTGACAGCAAGTAAGAAGCTGTCAGCTGCAGCATTCCAGTATCCAATGTTCGGTACTGCCTACAACGATCTATTATTCATCAAGATCAAGTTGAGATAGAAGAAACTCAAAGTTCAGGAGCTAGTGTGCCTGTAGTATTAATTTAAAACAGCAACGCTTCAAAATCTAGAACCGAATAAGTATTGATGGCTGTAACCGACAGGCTGACTGAAGCACATCAACGCACGCTTCAGTCTCAGTGTTTTTCAAACTTTTAGCTCCGCGTACCCCTATAAAATTTCCAAGGCAATGGCGAACCCCCTTAACAAAAAAAAGTCCACTACTGGAAACAACGAGTGATATTTTCCATTGTGCGTGTTATATGCTTGATAGCCTGTTCGCCATTACATAAATATTGTCGCGAACCCCCTACGATCAACTGGCGAATCCCTTGGGTTTCGGGTATCCCACTTTGAGAAACACTGGTCTAGACCATCAATTTTATCAACAATCTAACTGATCAATTTTTTTTATTTTTTCCTTACTCGTATCTCGACTGGTTAGATGCAATCCTCCATCTCTTCCTATCTTGCGAAAACTCTTCATCTCAATATACCCCTTACAACCTATGTCTCCAATTATCTGCATCACATATTCTAATCATTGTTCTTTCCTTCGACTGTTCCCTATATCAAAAAATTATCGAATCCCAAATGTCCTAAAATGTGATACACCATCCCGTCTCCTATTTCTGTAAGACTCTTCCACAACCTTCTCTCCTGACCAATCATCTCTAAAGTAGGTTAATTTCATACTTTATCCGTCCATTTAATCTTCAACATCTTTCTATAGCACCACATTTCAAATGCTGCAAATGCTTTTCTAACGAAAAAAAAAGTCGTATAAGTAGGCCTATCTTTGTTTTTCTTGATCCGCCCCTCAAGTATTAATCTGAAAGTCAGAATTGCTTCTAATGTAACACAATTTTTCCTAAACCCAAACTGACCTAAACCTTCTATCTCTTCCACTATTCTTTCTATTCTTCTGTTTATTATCCTGCTATGTAATTTTGAACACTGTGATGTTAGAAATATAGTGCGGTAATTCTCAAATTTACCTACTTGTGCTTTCGTCAGAAGTGTGAAGATAATTCTATTATCAAAATCAGTTGTAATCCCTCCTATTTCATAACGTTTGATATAAATTTGAATAATCTTTGGATTCCTTCTTCTCCTCCTTAGGACTTCAGAAGTTCTGCAGGTATCTCATCAATTCCAACCACCTTATTTGATTTCAAATGTTTCAAGCAATCAATTTCTGTCCTTAAACTAGATTCTCAAAACTCATGAACGTCGACATGGTCCTCTTTCTTCAAGACCCTGTTGTGAAAATCATCCCCTTCATATAGTTTCCTCCTCTTTCATCGATTATCTCTATCATCTAAGCTTAAAAAAGGCCTTCCATCAGCAGTTTTAATGTTTATACATTTTTTCTTCATTTCTCCAAAATTCTGTTTGATCATCCTGCAGGATACATCTACTTTTCCTATGACCATTTCCTTTTATAGTTTTCTTGCAGCAACTTTTCTTTTGCTTTTACTGGTATTTCCCAGTTATTTAATATCTAAAATATTTGAACTTTTCTGTCCCTTATTCATCGAGAACATTTTTGTGCCTCCTCATCTAATCCATCAACACCAATATTTCGTCTGTGAGCCAAGGTTTTCGGGCGGGGGTGGGGATGGTTGCACCAAGCCTAATGTTTCTTAACCAGTGTTCGTTACACCTCTCTTCAACGCATTCAATTTGTCAACAACTGGGCTTCTTTCAGTGTTATTTCTTATATCCAAATCTACCATAGTAGGCCCAGAACCATGGGACAAAGCGCAGAGAGATTCCACTCCACCGCGTGACGTCGAAGTTTTAATTTCTTTGCATAGCGGGTGATTCGAATGGGCCAATGCGGCCAAAATCGTATGACGTCACTGTCGCTAGATGGCAGTAGCGGTCGGCGCATTCCGCAAGAAACTTTATCTGCGCATGCGCCGACCACAAATATGTTACTACACCACCGCCATAACCCGAGACATCTGGGAATTTCAATGACAACGTGTTTCGACACGCCGGTCACTTGGTCGGCGTCACGTATTTGCCCAGAGATACGGAAATTCCATAAACTCTTGCGAAATCATAAACAGCTCGTACACGCTGTCGATAGCGAGGTATATAGAAATATTTCAGCCCATGCACCAGCTATAAATACTTTCTGGTACGCACGTAACGTCAGCACTATGGTATGCGGTGAAAGGTATTGGAATCTCGTGTTGCTCGCCTTGCATAAATTTACAAATACTTTCCGGTGTCTAATGCGAACCATTAAGTATTACAAAACGTGCAGACATATTTCGGTATTCACGCCTAGAGTCTGTTTGCTATTATGGAAATGCATTAGCGATCTACAAATACTTTCTGGTGTCTCAATGCGACAAGTATTTGCCCACCTATTATGTGTTTCGAAAACGTGGAGGTATTCAAAGCATAGGTGTGGAATTCGGACGCTAGGGCGCGGCGACAAGGAAATTCCTCTATCTATTACAAAAGCGCATAGAAATATTTCAGCTCGGTAGATATTATCTTTGGTTCAAGAAGAAGTATAAATGAATGATGTTGTATTTGAATAAAAATAAGATACAGACGATTCAATTATCGGAGCAGCTGTTTTGTCGTAATTTTGTAAAATATACTCGCTTTTGACTAACGAGAATCGTTCCGATTTTACTAAAAATTAAAATAAATGTCCATATTAGTTGTTATTACCTACAGAGGGATACTCTTGACCTTCAGAATAATTGCTCCAAGGAAGAACAACCAGTAGGCGACAACTTAAAATATACCACATGGCGGACACTGAACCGATTGCGATTTTGGGGTCTCCAAATATAAACCTAATATGGTGAAATAGGAAAGGAGGACGATGGCAAATGAGACTGCGCGGGGTGCAGGATCATGAACACCTGCTCAGATGCAACATCATGGGAACAGTCTGCTCAAACGAAGATCTGATCGAAGCAGATGATAAGGCGATTAAAGCCGCTGAATGTTATGAGAAGAGAATCTGAGGGTAGTTTTTTCTGGACACAGAAAGTAAGTAAGTACTTAAAGAACAGTTCTGTTCCCATGTCACCATGATATTACATATTATTAATCAATTACATTGCGATACAGTACAGAAATATTCCATAGACGTCATTCCCTTAAAAATTAGTAGCCTAGAATTATTTAATCTTCAGCACAACTCCAATGGTATCTGAAATAATTTTTTTACTTGTGAAGTTTCATTGTTTGAGTTTATTCCCAGATGGCTTATTTCAGTTCCTGGCTTTACTCTCTTATGCCCGGTCATAGTCCTCCCACATGGTGATCCGAATTAAACATTCATTCATCGACAAAGATACAAAAAACTTATCAACTTTTCCACATCATGCTGTGTAATGGATATCAGGGTTGTAATATCTCTGACAAAATTTTTTTAAAATTCAAACTGTTAAACCTTGAAAATAGTACCTTGGAATAAATCAACTATAATGGTTAAAGACGACCGCCACTTTCTTGATTTGCCCTTAAGAAAGAAATTGTTGGGTAGTAACTATGAAATCAAAATCACCGTTCAAGTCCCAAAATAAACAATCACTATATTGTAGATAACACTCTCGGGATTCTAGCCGCGTCAAATGAAAGTCGACTGGCGACGTTTCGAGGGCCGGCACGGTTAGTTAAGCAGGGCTTGACAATGGGAGCAGTGCCGGCTCTCGAAACGTCGCCAGTCGACTTTTATTTGACGCGGCTAGAATCCCGAGAGTGTTATCTACAGTGCTGCCGCCGCGAAAACGTTCACAGTTATTTAATCACTATATTATTGGAATAAAATACATTTTTATAGTTGAAAGGCAAACAGATATTTCATTTCCAAAATAATGCGGGTTATGAAGTGAGACAGACCGCCAAGTCCCCCTTATTGATATTTCAAAAGTTACATCTTGGTTGTTCACGATGAACCGCTCAACTAAAAAACCATCATGGTCGACACCAAGCTTGTTTAGCAACCGCTTACTTCCGGCTCTTTCAACGCTTAGCGCAGTTAACGCCACACAGAGCGACATGACCTCTCATCTTGAGATTCTGACCCCGACTGGTCCAAGACGCTGCGTCCACTCCCCCTATATGGTCCTCGTCTTTCTACAAGTGTAACTTTCCGCTCCGTAACCTAGTGTCATAGATTTTGGAAAAGTAGAAATTGTAGAAGGTTCGAGTGAGACTTATAGAGCATCTATTAATCATATCTTTTGTTTAATACCAAAAGGCTTATTTATTTATTAGTTTTAGAAGTCTGCCAAAAACCCCTGCTCGTGTATCCTTCCGCGGTACAAAATTCTGCGGGAATATTATATTTTGGATATTAAAACTTATTACATTGGCTTCTACAGTTTCTCAGCTTTCCATCTCCTCTATAGCTACAATGGTTGTTTTACAATATATTTCCCAAAATATTCGTTTCCTTATAGAGTGGCGCCGTGACAGGAAAATCACGATTTTTCCAGATTATTATGAAGATACTGCCTTTTGTGCAAAAAGGCTTGTGGAATAAAGTACAGGGTTTTTTATTACATATCCTAAAAGTATTTTCATTTATTGACTTTAGTTGGCGGGTCCATGACAATTAAAACTATATACACCATGCGATATTATCCAAGTATTTAATTTCGAAACAGCCTCCTACTCGTCCAGCTGTATAGAACTATCTAAAATTTTAGTATATTATGTAGGATTTTATTTCGTTGGTTGAACATTATCAGCTGACTTCAAATACTGCTTTAAACAGGCGGTTTTAAGGAGTGGAAGATGCATTTTTATTTTAATACCGGTTTTTTCCTATTTTAAATGCTTCGAATTGTTGATTATGTTTTGTTTGTAACAGAATTTATTTACTAATGGATGATTGTTATTATAAAGAATTTTTACAGCATCGAAAAGTGTTGTTTAATCGTATTATTGTGTTGTAACAAAATTTTATGTTTACCAAGATGGATATTTCGCTATTTTAGTTATATACGTAAGTTTACATTTTGATTATCACTCTTTAAGGCCAGTTTATGGTCTATATTGTCTGTTTAGTTGGTTCTGCGGCTTCAATTCGTCGCTGAAATTGCTATAAGCTGTGGTAGTAGTTTCTGCATTATGCCCATTATCCATATCTCAAAGTGACTAACTAGAGTTTAAAGAATTCTAAGGTAGCTGGATTAGAAATGAATTTTTTACAATCCACTATAATTAACAGTTAACAGCAATAATGATAACTCATGAATTTCGGCTGCATACCCAGCGAGAACCCAGCCAATTTTTAAACCCAACGAGGCATTGAAGTGATTTCCTGATGTATGTGTGTTTAACCACGATTAATCTTAAGATCAGATTACTCCCTCACAACAAAAGTAATCTATACCCGCTGTGCATCTCAACCCTAACGCTAAGACATTAATTTGAACTCCCATGCCAATTTCATCCAAAATATGCTCACTAAATTAGATTCACATGAAAACATTGCCTAAAGCAAAGTAGCCTATTTGAAAACCAATTTCTTTTCTTACAGACATTTCTGATGTGATTACATGCCAATCTCCACTGATTTCAAACCAAACAGCCTGTAATTTTTTTTTTCCAGTCTATTTGCCAACCCTCCGGACTCAGTTCTTGGGCACACGGGGAAAATATTTGTGATATGATTAATGAGGCTTTTTCCACACCAGCCCCAAGGCTATAAAAATCAATTTGATCATGGCAAAACGCAATGATGAAGAAGAAGTTGATTATTTTCTATAGCTTATTACAAGTGTCTCAACTTGAATGATACGAGGGAAGAAAGAATTCGTATGAGCATCAGTATGACACCTTATTTCTCTAATCTTGTCTCTGCTATCATTGGTATTAAATATTTCATCGCACTCATAATTGAAAGTGGGTACTGCATTTTTACCAATAAGTTCAAACCTACAACGTTTGTCTGTTCGAGCACAATGTATGTATCAATTCTGTTTTCTTTCGTAATAATTATGGCAAGCAATCACAAATTGAGTGGCTCTGTTCTGTATTTTGTCTAAAAATAATGTCAATCAACCCCTTTGCGACACATCGCAACAGCAGTCCAGCTATCTCCTTTAATCGTGCACTAAAGTGATCCAAAATTCGCATTCTAGAACTAGGCCTACGGCCGAAGTTATGTTCAAGTCCCATTTCATGTTGCCTATACGTCAGGGAGTCACTCATATCAATAACTAAGCTCTTAACTTTGTACACTTCAACAAACGCATTCTTTTTGTTACTTATGCGCATTGCCTTATACTTTTTGCAGTCTAGTATAATTTAACAATAATTTCATTATCCCATAGCATGGAAAAGGTTTTGTATTTGTTTCAAATACTCTCTGCATCACACATTACTGTGAATACAAGCGTAATGACGAAGAAGTACATATAAAGCTGTTCATATCAACAGTCTAATTTATCTCAAACTAAAGACCACTCTGCCATTCAGTAATGTGTGTTCCAGGTACCAAACTTTTCACATCAGCACCATCACGTCTTTCACACACCACAAGCATTTTTACTATTCAGTAACATGTGACCCAGGTACCATGACCAATAAACACTTGGTCACCAGACCGATAACATATATCCATACAAAGTCTTACCCACAAATCCATACATCACAACACACACACACATTAGTGGTGGAAATGAACTACACATCCTACATGCAAACAAACAAGTTAAAGTAAGGTATCACGGGGATTTACATAACCGTAGCGCCACGATTTGATGATGGATTCTCATGTAACTGGACAAGACAAATTAAAAGTAAAGAACAAAATTTTTTGATATCTTGCTTCGTTATCGAGATATTGTATCTCAAAATTGACGTGGTTGGGTTGAAATGCGGCCTGGATCACAAGCAAAATTTCACTATAGCCAAATTTGATGATGTATTCGTATGTAACTCGACGAGACAAATCGGAAATAAATAATAATTCTTTTTGATATCTCACTTTGTTCTCGAGATATTGTATAACAAACATAAGGAGGTTAGGGTGAGATCCGGCCTGGAACAGAGATTATTTTTCACCAAAACCACTGTATCTACACGGATGGAATGCTATATAGGTGTTTTATTTTCTTCCTTGTAGTAGTTGTTAGGTGGAAATACCGCCTGGACCAGAAGAACTCTCACCAAAAGCACAAGGAAGTATACCTATAACTAATTTTTAACATACTATACTCGAAAACTAAGCGATATATAAAAAAATCGGGACCTGCACCACCTTGGTACCTTCGAGAAACTGGTATTAACCTGTTGAAATTTAGCAGTGCCGATAGCATTTAGCAGTTGCTCAACCTTTCATATTTAATTTTTAATTAAATTTCTAGCGACTTTTCCGCAATGTATGATCACAAAACGTGAAGAGGACATGCTGACGAAGAGACTGATGTAAATTTCAACAGGTTAGTACTAGGTTTTTAAAGGTTACCAAAGTGGTGCAGTTCCCGAATATTTTACCGGAAACACTGCAGGAATTTAAAGTAACAATTAGCAGAGGGCAAAAGTAGGTTGGAAGAGAAAAGGAGAAATGGATGTGTGTAGCAAGCGCTCCATTGCAATTTTATCAATTATCATTATTATTACTGAAGGAAGATTTTGGACTGAATATAAATCAAAGCAAGACAAAAGTGATGAAATGTAGAAGAAATGATACAAATACTAGTAGGTTAAATGTAAAAATTGGATCGGATGCAATAGGAGAAGTAAGTGAATTCACTTACATGGGAAGCAAAATTACAACCGATGGCCGAAGAATGAATGACGTTAAAAGCAGAATAGCACTAGCAAAAAATGCCTTCATGAAAAAGCGAAACCTTTTAGTTTCAAATATTGATCTAGGAATTAGAAAAAACTTTTTAAAACTCTTTTTGTAGAGCACAGCACTTTATGGTAGCGAAACATAGCGAATACCGGAAAGAAAGAAAATTGAAGCATTAAAAATGTGGTGCTACAGAAGAATGCTGAAAATTAAGTGGACTGACAAAGTAAGAAATGATGGGTGAGGAAAGAAGTTTGTGGAAGAAGCTTTCAGAAAGAAGAGACAGGTTGGTGCAGGGGCGGATCCGGGGAGGAGGGCTAGGGGGCTGAAGCCCCCCCCCCAAAAAGTATCTAGGTCTACTCCCGACATTGAAATGTTGGAGACCTTTTTTTAGCTCTACGGATTTGATGCCCGAGGAGGCTATAAAGACTACCCCAAGCCCCCCCCCCCCAAAAGAAACCAAAATCCACTGAAGACAAGCCCTCTGAACCAAATTCACTCAAGCCAAGCCCCCCCCCTCCCCCGCCCCAAACCAAAATCCTGGATCCGCCCCTGGGCTGGTAGGTCATATTTTGAGACATGCTGGATTGGCTAATTTGCTGGTTAATGGAACAGTTGAAGGTAAGAACTGTAGATTAAGACAGAGATTAGAATATGTGAAGCAGATAATTGAGGACGTGGGTTGTAAGGGGTACATAGAAATGAAGAGGTTAGCACAGGATAGGGTGAGACGGAGGATTGCATCTAACCAGTCGAAAGACTGATGATAGCCAAAAAAAGAAAAGAAAAAAAAAATAATACATAATTAGCATTGGCATCAGATGTACCAAATTTCGATAAAATTTTCTTGAGAAATGGTTTCTTTACTTTTGTTGCAGTGCAACGAATTCCAACTATTGAAAGAATGTATGCTTAAAGACTACATTTGTTGATTTACAAATAAGATTATTCTTTTTTTAAAAAAATAGTCGAGCTCAATTGTACTAGTTCCCACGGTAAATTGTCAAAACAAGAAGTGATCGTTTAGCTAAACCTTTCGTGATCAGTTGGAACTATAGTTCCCACTTCTTTGTTTTCGGCTTAAGTACACTGGTAATCATTGTTCCCACGTCTAACTTGTGCTCCCACCTCTGTTATAGTGTGGTAACTACGTGTAGTTTATAAACTGGCTCGCAGAAGCTGTTGTATGTCTACTTTCTTAATCAATAAATGCAGTGGCGCGGTTTCTAAGTGTAAGGGACAGCTATATTTGTATTCAGCGCTTTTCTGTTGTATGTGAAGTGACTTGTTTTATATTTGTCTACTTTCATATTTACTAAGGAGACAGTGAATGACTGTATTTAGCAAATTTCACTGAAAACCACAGAAATATTGCAAGGAAAGTTAGTGGGAACTATTTATCCCACTGAACTGTTTGGGATGTACAAACTGTGTAGCTGTAAAATCGGCATTTTGTTTATTGTGCGTTTCCCATTGTTTAGAATGCCTGGGCTCAGGCCAGAAGAAATTCTGAGAATTTTGCACTCCCTACCAGAAGATGCAGAAGATTCAGATTACGATGCTGACTCAGATTCTGATGAAGATTCAGCGAATACTTCACAAATTTCGAACGATGTTAGTGGTAACATTATTGTGCCAAGTGATGATAATGGTTTCGATTTGACAATACAAGCTAGCGAAATTGGAAACATGTCAAACAGAAGATGCCGTTAATGTAGCACAAAGGACAAAGAAAAGAGAATGAAGAGAACAAAAGTAATGTGTAGCAGCTGTGGTGTACCTTTGTGTATAGCACCATGCTTTTCTATATTCCATAGTACATCACCATAGTGAATTTAAATGACAACACAAATTAATACGTGTATAAATGTAATATTTCTGATGTTTTTTGCACTTAAAAATAAATAAATATTTTTCTCAAATTCCCGAGTTGAGTTAATCCAGAGTTCAGTGGGAACAATAGTTCCCACTATTTTTGTTGTTGTAATTATAGACTAATTATTCACATTCAAGATTGAAACTATAATTTTAAGTGTGGTTCCTTAGCGCAATTTCATTCATTTTTCATTTCATTTCATTTATTCACCATATGATACTTTTTCATGTATATTGGTTTCGTCATTTTAATTTTTTTTTTTTTTATACATAATGTGGCACAATTTGGATATTCAACTATAAATGTAAGGCATATAGAAATATACATAAGATTTATACAATTTATCTGTAACTACTAATTTAATAGACACAGGTGTTTTACATAATTTGACTACTTTAAATAGTCTACATAGTAATAAACATTTTTTACTAGATACATTTTTAGCTTTTTCTTAAAAAGATCTGGGTTTTTTCTCCCTTAATTTCTACTGGCAGCTTGTTATACAATTTCACTCCCTTGTGGAAAAAACTATTTATAGTTTTACTTTTTAATTTTCTCTCTATGTGTAGATCATTTTTTGACCTTGTGGAATATGTATGGACGGAACTGAATAAAGTGCTCTTGAGAATTCCACAACTTCTGTAAATAATTTGGTCACGAAAGGGTTAAATACCATATTTTCGCTCCTCGACGTCTAAATAAACAAAATACCGTCCTACAATCTGTGCAATGTGCACCCAAATTCGTGTGTTGTATAGTGTGTGTGTATAATGCGCTCTGCACACTCTTTAACAAAATTAAGTCTGGGAACTAATTGAATACGATTTCTTAATAATGTGTTGTTAAATGTGTTATCAGGAGTTCTATTTGCTTATTACCAATAATTTCACGATGACGGCTTACCTTCGCAAGTGGTCCTGTTTCCAAGGTGACCCAACAAGCGCACAGAGACTCTTTATTCTGGCAGCATTCGATGTTTAGACATTTGAGCCATGCTATGTAATAGAGTAATTAAACATTATGCTTTTTTGTTTAAATAAGATTCAAAAACCTTGTTTGGATCTTATATGATACTTCGTTATGTCTGTAATATTTTTGGCAAGATGTATATTTTCTTGTTTCATCAGCATTAGGCCTATCTTGGTAGTTTTCTCACCTTTGCCGGGATCTGTCGATTTGCCAAATCCTACGAAGACGAAAGTTTTATGTTCGAATTCAGTTGACGCTACTACAAACATTTCATTTGCCACCAAGCAAATATCCTTAATGATATATAAGTTTACCCAGAAAAAACGACGCACAGTGTGAAATAGTTCCGACTGAAATCTAATACCGTAACGAACAAAACACTATTGCGGCATTAAGCGTTCGAAATTTAGGTTGAAAGGCCTCCTTACTTCCAAATTTTAACACATCATTTTTTCTAAGTTCTACTTTAACTATAATTACATAACTATCCAACAAATATCGCCTGTGCTAACTAAACATTTGATTCAACCATTTTACGGGAAGGTATCTGTAGAGCTAAAATTCAGTTAGAATTGAATTGAATTTTATTTGATCCATGAAGTCATAATTTATGACATAGGACAAGTCATCAGTAATTACAATAAGCAATACAATATAATTTTTTCACACAATACAGGATTACATATCATTATTATAATTATCATACTTAAAATTACACAGTCAATACAAGCAGCATATGAAATACATATGTTCAACTGAAGTTAAATTAATATTTCAATGTTTTACAAGTTACAATACAAAATAATTTAATCATGTTTGTTCATTTCTCGATGGTTCATATATTCATTGACACTATAGAAGCTATTGACTAATAAAAAAATTTTTAGCTTATATTTAAAATTATGTAAATTTGATATTTGTTTTATGTTTTCAGGAAGAGAGTTGTACAGAATTTTAGGCTGGTAGAGTAGCTACACTATTTTGGTATAGAGCTTTCTTGTGCCACTCTAAATGAAAATTATTCCTATTCCTTGTTTCGTGTTTATGTATTTCCTTATTTAGCGCTGCATATTCCTGATGTGTTTTCAGGAAGCAGATACACTCAAATAAGTATATACATGGTAGAGTCAGTATTTTTAGTTCTTTAAAAATATCCCTGCAGGATTCTCTACGTTTCATACCTCTCATGATTCTTATAGCTCTCTTTTGAAGTATGAATGCCTGTTTTGCATGTGTTGAATTACCCCAAAAAATTATACCATATCTTAATAAGCTATGCATATATGAATAGTAGGCACACAATATTGTTTTCAAAGAGCAGCAACCTTTAAGCATTCTTAAAATATAACAACATTTGCTTAACTTCTTATTCAGTGATTCAACATGTTTATCCCACTTTAAATGTACATTCAACCATATTCCTAAAAATTTTGTGTCATGTACTTGTTTTATATAGGTATCTCCTATCTTCACTAAATTATTACTGTTATTTTTGTTTATTATATGAGTGAAACTAATCCATACTGTCTTTTCATGATTTACAATCAAGCAATTATCATGGAACCACTTTTCCACTTCTTTTGTTGTTGCAGTAATTTTCTGCTGTAGGTCAACTTCATCCTGCCCTTTTATAAAAATATTAGTGTCGTCTGCAAACAATACCTCATCAGCTGTTAATTAATGATTTGGTAAACCATTTATATATATAAGAAATAGTAAGGGTCCTAAGACTGAGCCTTGTGGTACTCCGTGGTCAACTTTCTGATACTCTGAAAAATATTCTTTACCATCATGACATATTTTTACTCTCTGGTACTTGTTGGAGAGATATGATTTAAACCAATCATATGCTTTGCCACGAATACCATATCTGTACAATTTTATTAATAAGAGGTCATGTCTAATAAGATCAAAGGCCTTGGACAGGTCTAAGAATAACCCACTGTTTATTTCACCCTTATCCACTGCATTGAGAACAGTATTCAGAAAATTGTAAATGGCTGTTTCTGTGGACCTATTTTTCCTAAACACATGTTGTGAATTGCTTAGTATTTTGTTTCTAGTGAGAAAATCAGTGAGCCTTTCATACATTACTCTTTCAATTATTTTTGAAAAGCCAGGCAGTATAGACACAGGTCTGTAGTTCTTTATGTTAAATTTGTCATCCTTTTTGTAAAGTGGTGTTACTGTTGAATACTTTAGTTCTGTTGGGAATATTCCTGCACTAAATGAATCATTAATAATATCTGTAAGGTGGGAAACAATGGATCCTGAGCTGTGTTTAATGATTTTATCTGGGATCCCATCAATACTGCAGGACATTTTATTTTTTAATTTAGAAATAGCATTTCCTACTTCTGTTATAATAACTGGATATAGAAACATAGTTTTTTCATTCATGGGGACATTTATATTACCATTTCTACTGCACATCTCATTGGTGAAATTTTTTGCTATATTTGTGTAGTGTTTACTGAAAATATCTGCAATCTTTTTTGGGTCCTGAATAATTTTTCCTTCACTTTTTATAACATATGAATTAGTTTTTGCTTTAAAATTGCCTGTGCTTTTATTTATAATTTTCCAAATGGATTTAATTTTATTTGAGCTCTTGGAAATATATGTATCATTTGTCTGCTTTTTTGCTGCTAATATTACTTTTTTGAAAATTTTTCTAGAATTTAACTTCCATAATGAAACAAATAATATGGATACGGTATGCCTAAATATTAGGGTCAAATAACAGATCGTCTTATGTTCAAAGCAAGAATGTAATTAATTTTGAAATTCTCAAAGTATACAACAATTTAAAAAGATTTTGATATTACTGTTTTTATTTGTAGTAGTAGGCCTAATTCATTTAAGATTCAAAATATATAACTAATAATATTCAAGCAGAAAAAAATGAGATCGCAGATTAAAAAAATAATCTAATAAGACTAACACTAGCAATGCTAAATTTAAGAAATATGAAGGATATTTTTCATGTCTAAACTTGATTTAGTAGCTACCAGACATTGAAATTAAAAAATATATTTTAAGTTGTTAATTAGAAGTATCATGGGACAATTAATTATTGTTCTTAATGAATTAATGGAGAATAATACATGTCTATAAAGTGGGAATTGTGCGAGATTATTCAAGATCTATACAAGCTATAGCTTCTAAAGTATGCAGATTGACCTATATGTTAAAAAATACTGAGGTCTGGGGTTAGCAAAGATGTTTTGAAAATGGTTTATTATGCTCAAATTTATAATCATTTATCATATGGGGCAATGCTGTGGGGACATCACTCTTCTGTTCCAGATTCTGATTCAGACTTCAGAAAAAAAGGAGTGATTTGTAGGTAACCTTCCTTCTTGCAGCCATTGAAAAATTATTATTCTTCATATTGGTATAATGACTTTGCCAGCTATATTTATCCTTCAGTTCTTATTTTATATTAAGGAGAATTATGAGAAATAGGTGTAAATCATACTTACAGTACTAGGAATAGAGAAAACATAACTTTCTTCAGGTTTGAACACATTTGCACTAAAAAAATCTATATATTGTTTAGGCTTTTTAAAGCCATACAAAAAGAATAAGATTACTTTCAGTTAATATGTTCAAGAATGTAATTAAAGAATTACTCATAAATAATTGTATTTTGTATACAGGGCCACATTTATGCATGGCTACCTAGGCCTGCGCCTCAAATGGGAAGGCTGCACAGCCTGCACCAGAAAGAGGGGGATCCAGACCAAAGTCGGAGGGACCCCTGATGACTCGTTGGAAAGGCCCCCAACTTGGGGGGAAAAAAGTGAGTCACCCATAAATTATTATGACACTGCTGATAGGGGCCAGTACCACACGTATAGCCTTGGGGCTCACAAAGCCTAAATGCAGCCCTGATTGTAGGTATATATAAAACTAAAGAATTTTATGAAATAGCAGGTAATATGTTGTAAATTTGTAATTCATTGATGTATTAATTTTCATTTACTTTGTAATGCTACAAATATTCTCTGTGGTTTCTAAAATAAACTTATTGGTGATGAGGCCTGGGTGAATATATGCAGAAGAGTTAGGAGTAATACTTGGAAGGAATGAGATTTTATTTTTTCAGTTTATGTCAATACAGTACTATAGAATACAAAAAATATGTCATTCTAAAACAATCAACAAGGTACTTAAAGTTGTAAATCCAGATTTTAAAATCACTCTGTGGAAGCTCTAGATATTCGTACTTTAACAAAGTCTTCCAGTGAAGCTGGGTGCCTTACTAAATACAGTGACAATGTGCTGGATCACCTGTTGTGGTGCACCACATTCACAGTTTGGTGAAGTTTTCATGTGCCACCTACACATCAGTGAGCCACACCATCCAAGGTTTGTTCATATCCTGTTAAGGGCTCCCATATTTTATGAGGCAGGTCACCTTCTGGTGGTTATCAAGTGCTAAATAATAACTGCCACTCCTTTCCACATTGTTCCATTCCTGTCGTCATTCTGCTGTCAGCTGTTACTCTTTTAGTATTGGTGGATTTCAAATTCCATCTGTGAAGCATGTCTTCATTGATGGAAAGTTTAACGTTCACTGCTATTTTTGTGAACTTACGGATTTGACTATCAGATGAAGAAATGAGATGACCATCTGGAAATGGACGTGCTACTTGGGAAAGCCATTAGTCCTGTATTGGGGGTTGTGTCTGGGTACACAATTGGTAGGTGGGATTTCACTGGGTATGGCCTACACCTAAATGGGGCAAGAGGACACTTCATGAATTGTTAATTAACGCTGTAATGGAGCCATTTACAGTGATGATAGGATCACGACTGTGACTTTTTCAGGTCAGGGGCTGCTAATGAGGGATGGACATAGATGATCAAAAGATACTGATTCCAAGATCCATGATAGGGAAACAAAAGAAAAAAGGAACTAGATTAAACTGCTGAAAGAATAAATAATGAGGGCAGAACTGGTTAGGTCAAGGTTGATTCTGAAAATATCACTAAACCAGTAATAAGAGTATTACTGTTGAACTTTAGAAGTATAAGAATTTGCAAACATAATAGATATACACAAACCATAAGCAATTATATGGTAGAGACTTGGTTGTTAAATGAAGAAACAGAATGAAGTTTTTCCCAGAGGTTACATAGTGTACCACAGAGATACAAGAGCAATTGGTGGAGAGGTATTCATACTGGTTAGCAGAGACTACTACAGTTATTATTAATTTAATTGCGATGTAACACAAGCCTCAGTGGGAACTTCCTGTGATCCAACTAACTCTTTTTTATTTTCCCTGGTGTTTATAGATCATAGTTGGCTGCAGAGTCAGATTAAGACAGTGTGGGGTGCGTGGCAAATGTGAAGAAGTGTTTTTTTATATATATAAAAAGGGTCGCCCATCTAGCCTGACGGGAAGGCTCCAGAGGCTCTCCTAGACGTGAGGCCCGTAGCATTTGCTAACTCCTGCTATGTGGTTAAACCAGTACTTGTTGGTTGTTTACCATAGAGCAGGGGTGGCCAGCCCGCTTGAATATTTTTCCGGCCCGTGATATTCATGACACGTTTATAACATATATTTATTTTATAATAACCAAAGTATTGAAAATCAATGTAGAGGAGAAGGTCCAAATATGGGATACCACTTCACTTGCTTCTATAAACAATCTTGAAGTTGATGTGAGGGTTAAAAACATCAATAACCAGTTTTAATTTTCCAAAATCAAACGATTAAAAAAAAATTGTAAAATGATTGCCTTTCTAGTGGTGGTCCAGATGCGGGCTACTTCTATACAAAGGGAAATTTATCTCCTAATAAATTAAAGAACACCAAATTTTGTTCAAAAACTTTATTAACTTGACATTTTGCAATCTCCTCACAACCCCCTCCCCCCTTTTTTTCTTTTCACTTGCAGAAGTTACAGATATATTTCGTATTCCATTCCAGCACACTCAGAGTCTGCTCAACCTTCACACCTGTAGAACTGAATCCACACTTCAAATCTGAAAAGAGTTCATCACAGAAAATGCATGCATCCTCCAGAGAAATAGTCATTGTCGTCATCAGTAGGAGGGACCCTATGGTCTTCTTCCGAGTCCAACTCTTAGCTGAATTTACTTAATGGGTTTATTTCAGTTTGACTTGGCAATTTTGAATTTTTTTCTTTGCTGAGGCATTGATTTCACTTTCACAATCATCTGACAATTGTTCAAGGCTGTATGTTCCACACTTGTCTTCAATCATTAGCTGTAAGGAGATCCAGTTATGATGCAAGTCTTGGCACACTTGCGTCCACAATTGAATTTTCTTTGCAATGGTGGGGATTAAAGGTACATCAAATGGACTAACCCCTTTTGACATTGAGGTTTGAGCAGCTTGTCATTTATCCAGGGTTCTGAAATTTTCACATTTTAAAGTCAAGAGTTAGCCCGTTATTGGACCACCAATGGTAGCCTGTTTTTAGACCATGCAGTACTTCATGTTGATAGTCAAGGCAGCCATCACAAAACAAAAAAATCAAACAGGACAGGTGCCCTACATGAAGCTCAGGTCATCTACTTTGAGTTTAGGTTGGACCCATTTGCTTTGAAGTAAGAAAGAGATAAATTAATGTTGACATACCTGGAAAAGTTTTGAGTTTTTCAAAAGCAAGTTTTCCAATAAAACAATGTAGTTCATTTGTTCACTACTATTCTCCTACCACTTGATGTTCCTTTTGGAGCCATTCCTGTTCCTGAGCAGAGCCCCCTTCCCCCAATTTCAGCAAGTAGCCTTTAGTTAGACCCTAGTCTGTCTTTGGAACTTCTCCTCTATGAAAAAAATACATATATCCATCAATATTTTCAAAATTTATTTCAATTATAATTATATCATTTTCAGTGTTATATATTTCTTTAAAATGTGTGTTTAATGTCATTATTATTATATTGACTATGTTTAAATGTAAGAATAATAATAAACACAATAAAAATAATTCATTATGTTTCAATTCTTCGCCCCCAAAAAATGTCTATTTATTCTAAAACAGAAAATAAATAGAAGTACAGATCCCATACACTATACTAGGGAGGTGAGGCAATTATAGAGGTTGGCAAGAAGAGAGAATAACAGAATTAAGATACAGTAAGGCAGCAGGAGATACTTGAAACAACTAAATATGGAATTAATAATATCAAAACAAGTGGCTAAAGATAGGTTATTATTATTATTTGTTAATTCCAATGAAGCTAACACTCCGGTGGCTATTTCCCTAGTCATCAAATTACACATTTTTATATTATTATTTTTTAAATTATATTTTAATTCAATTTAATTGCAATGGAGCACAGGCTCCGGTGGCAATTTCCCTACACTCCCGACTTCCCCCTATCCTGCACCTACCTACATTTGCCCTCTACAAATTTTATCTTTAAATTCTTTCAAAGTTTTCAGTAAATTATTCATCTTTTCTCTTGGTAATTCATTCGAATCCCTGACACCCTTACCCAAAAAAGAGAATCTTCCCACACCCTTGTGCCTGAAATCGAGTGCCAGCTTGTGGTCATGGTCATCTTTTCCCTGCCATGCACTGCTTTTCATACCTATTGCAATATCTTTCCATGCCTCATTGCCAGTATATGCCCTGTACACTCCCATGACCCTCCTCATCCTCCTCCTGTCTTGCAATGAATCCCATTCCAGCTCCTTTATCATATCCGTCACTGATTGCATTCTGCGATAATTTCCAGAAACAAATCTAGCAGCCCTTTTTTGCACCCTCTCCAACTCCTTTATTTGATACATAAAATGAGGGTCCCATACTACACTACCATATTCGAGCAATGGTCTGACCAAAGTTTTGCAACCCAATTCCTTGACTTCTCTCTTACATCCCCTCATAACTCTCTCCAACAAGTGCAGAACTTTGAAACCTTTTCCTACCACCTGTCCTATGTGTCCAGCCCAGTTAAGTTTGTTATCAAAAGTAATTCCAAGATATTTACATTTCAAGTCTTCAGCAAGCAATTCTTTTCCCACCTTATATTCATAATTAACCTTTTGTTTTTTATTTGTGTATCTAATAAGCTGACTCTTCTTTGCATTTATCTTCATTCCATGTTTACCAACACAATTAGATATCCTGTCCAGATCACCCTGCAACTGTTTACAATCCTCTGTCGTTTTGATTCTTTTATACAGCATTATGTCATCTGCAAACAATCTAATTTCAGATAGTAAACAATCAACACAATTATTCATTAGAATAATGAATAGCAATGGTCCCAATACGCTACCCTGTGGCACACCCATTTTTACTTCCACTTCTTTTGATACTACATTTCCTACCCTAACATTCTGTTTCCTAACTTTTAAAAATTCTTCTACCCAGCAAATGACTTTCTTATCCACTCCAATGGTTTTTACCTTAGTTACTACCATTTTATGGCTTACTCTGTCAAACAACTTAGACAGATCTAGTGCTACACTATCAATTTGGCCTCCCTTGTCCATTTCATCTGAAATATCTTGCATATATCCCACCAACTGAGATTTGCATGAATATCCTTGCCTGAAACCATGTTTCCTGATTGAATACCACTTACGTTCCTCGCATATATTTCTGATGTGGTTGCATATCAATATTTCCATTAATTTACCTACCACTGATGTCAAACTGATTGGCCTGTAATTCTCAACTCTATTTTTCACCCCTCCCTTATGTACAGGTACTAATATTGCACTTTTCCAGTCCTGTGGTAAGCAGCAAGTGTCTTTAATCAATTTAAATAATATTTCAAGATAAGGTACAATGTCACATCTGGCTATCTTTAAGATATCTGTAGTAATATTATCTTCACCAGCCCTTTATTTTTTTATTTTTTTTTCAGCTTTCTTATTTCCTTCATGATTTCTGTAGGATGGATATCAAATTTTTTACTATCGTCATTTCTAATTGTGTTGTTAAGCTCGTTCTCCGAATTAGACCCTCCTGTTTCTGATTCATTGTCCCTAATGCTTTCACTGAACCAGTTACTTAAAATCTCTGCCTTTTTCAAATCGTCAGTAACTTCTTCTCCATCCTTATCTATAAGTGTCTCTACACCCTCCCTTCCCCTCAGTTTCCTGATATAGCCATAGAAATTTCTAGATGCATCAGTCAATGGTCCTCCTTCACTGACAATACTCTTCATAAACCCATCTTTAGCCATTTTCTTTGCTGTTATTAAGTCCTTGTTTAGTTGTTTTAAATATTCCCTACTACCCTGCCTTTTATAATTGAAGTGTTAAAATCATCTTCCATTTACTTTTCTGATTTACAATTTTTAATTTTTAATTCCTTAAGCACTGTTGTTAAATTATTCATTACTTCACTTGTTAATTTGTCCCAATTCCTGACATTCTTACCAACAAAAGAAAAAGCCCACTCCATTTTGCATGAAATTAGCACCAGCTTATGGTCATGGTTATCTCTTTATCCTTCCGTACACTATTCCTCATTCTTTGACCAATATCCCTCCAAACCCCATCACCAACATATGCCCTGTACTTTCCCAGCATACTATTCACCCTTCTCCTTTCTTCCAATGACTCCCAATACAGATCCATTATCATATTAGATACTGATTGTGTCCTGTGATAATTTGCACAAAAAAATCTAGTTGCTATTCTTTGCTTACTCTCCAACTCATGTATTTGATAACCAAAATGTGGGTCCAAAACTATTCCACCATATTCAACCAATTGTATTACCATAGTTTCGTAACCCAACTATCTAACGTCTCTGGTACATCCTCTCCAGTCAATGAAAGATTTTGTAACCTTTTTCTACCACCTACTCAATGTGTTCTGTCCAGTTGAGTTTGTTATCAAATGTTTGTTATGGCAAGATATTTTCTCTTCAAGCCTCCAACAAGCAATTCTAACCCCACCCTGTAATCATAATTAATCATTAGTTTTTTATCTGTGTACCCAGAGCTGGATAAAAACAGCACAGGGCTGAAGAAGAGATGGTGGTAGGAAAAAAAGAAAGGTAACCCAACTGGGCTGACAGAAACCACTGAGAAGAATCCTAGGTGTGGTGGGGCCACCCCAGAAGACATGGGACCCCCAGAAGGTGCAGGGCTCCAGAAGGTGTGGTGCCTGTAGCATTTGTTAACTCTTGCTATGTGGCTAATCTGACACTGTGTGTACCTAATAAGCTGACTCTTCTTGGCATTTATTTTCATTCCATGCTGACCTACCCTTTTAGACATTCAGAGTCTTCACCTATTTTGATCCTGTTGTATACAATTATATCATCTGTGAAAAACCTAAACTCTGACTGTTACCCATCAAAGCAATTATTCATTAGAATAATGAGCAGCAATGGTCCCAATACAATACCCTTTAGCACTCCCATGTTTACTTCCATCTCTTTTGATAATGCATTTCCTTTTCTAACACTTTTCTTCTTGGCTTTTAAGAATTCCTCTTCCCAGCAAGTAACGTTTTTATCCAATCCCATAGATTTCAGTTTATTTGCAACCAGTATCATAGTTAGGCTGACAAGGGCCCCAGTTCAAAAAGAATATTGGAACCCTCAGACCAGATGGACAACCTTTTTGAGCTGAGCTTGGTGGTCTCTGAACATGTGGGCCCCCTGAACTTGGGGGCTCCAGTGCATGGCACCACCTACCCCTCAGATAGCTACGCCAATGTTTACAACCATTTTATGGCTCACTCTTAAAAAGTTCTAGTGCCACACTATCAACTTGGCCTCCCTTGTCCAATTTATCTGAAATATCTTGCATATAGCCCACTATTTGAGATTCACATTGCCTATTCATTTTGCCTATCACTGACATCAAACTAATTGGCCGGTAGTTTTCAACCCTGTTTGTAACCCCGCCTTTATGAACCAGTGAACCAGTACTACTGTTGCTCTTTTCCAATCATCTGGTAAGTAGCAAGACTCAAAAAAAAAAAAAAAAAAAAAAAAAAAAAAAAAAAAAAAACAATATCAAGGTAAGGTATCCCACAATCTTTAATATATCTGTAGTAATATTATCTACACCAGCAGCTTTATGTATTTTTAGCTCCCTGACTTCCTTCATTATTTCCTGAGAATCTATTTAAAATTTTGTAGTTTCCTCATTTATACTTTTAGGCAGGCCCGCCGCTAGCTGTTTGAGCGCTCGCGTGCAATACCGATTATGCCGCCCCCTGTCTAACTAGCCAGTGGTGGATTTAGGAAATTTCCGAACCGGGTCAGAAAACTGTGAGATTGCCGCCCCTTCAAACATTATTTGCCGCCCCCATTGTTGCCATTCCGAGTGTCGCCGGCCGCCCGAAGCAGCTGTTGAGCTAAATACGCTGCAAATTTCGTCGCGGCGACAATGGAGTGGCAACTATCGCGGGGTGGCGACTGTCGATCGCTCGTTTTGCCGCCCCCCCTCGATGTGCCGCCCGCGTGCGGCGCACGCGTTGCACGCCCGCTTACGGCGGGCCTGCTTTTAGGGAGACCCTCCTCTGATTTAATCCCTCCCATCACAGGATGATAGTCTGTAGTGATCTCATTAAACCAGTCACCCAATATCTCTCTCATTTTACAATTCTAGTCTAAATACCATAGAAATTTCTAGATTTATCGGTCAGTGGTCTTTATAAACCCATCCTTAGCTTCTCTCTTTGCTCTTATTAATTGCTTGTTTAGTTGTTTTAAGTATTCCCTACTGCCTTTTTGTAAATTAAATCTGTTGTGTTCCCACCTCACTAACCTCCTCAACCTTCTCCCCTCCCTCTTGTAATTTGTAGGTTCCGCGCTTCTCTTTATTTTCTGTTTTGGAATAAACACTTCCTCGCCCTTTTTTATTATCTCCTTAAACACATTCCACTTCACCTTTACTGTACTTGTGCCATCCTTCCATTTGCTAAATCTTTCCTGAAATCTCTCTTCAATTCGAAAGTCTGTGCCTTTTTGTAACTATGCCTATTCCCCCCTCTATTTTGGTCACTGATTTACTTGATCCCCAGACAGATTTTCGTCAGGCTTTATTAGAAATGTATCCCACATGTGTGATCCCCTCGTATTTTGCTCTACCACTTGTGTAAAACCTCCTTCCATTACTAAGGTATTTACAGATCTCTATTACCTTGTGTTATTAATCTTATTTCCTACCCAGCTGACACCTGGTAAATTTAAATCCCCTCTGGTAATGACCATTCTATGCTCACCTATGAACTGTGAATTTAGTTTCTCCTAGAATCTCATCTCAATCATTGATTATTCCATTATGGTTACCAACCAATATCCTGTTTTTTTTTTTTTTTTTTTTTTTTTTTTTTTATCACCCCTAGTAACTCATGATCATGATCTATGAACACTAAAGAACTATAGCAATCTTTGCCAACCAGTAAGATTGCCCCTCATCCTATTGCTCCTCTGTCTCTGTGGTACACTCTTTAACCTTCACTCTTGTCTAGTACTTCTTCTTTTAACAGACTCTACCTCTATAATCACTTGTGGTTCATGTATCTCTATTAAGTTTGCAAAATCTACATTTCATTCATTTTACTTCTACAGTTCACCGATAACATCCTTATTTTTGGCTTTGTAGTATTTTCAGCAATAATCTTTGCCTGTACAGTTTTGACCAATTCCGCTATTATTTCAATAGCTTCATCTGTTTCTTTAGCATTTGGGTTTTTCCCATAGTGCATCAACAATCAATATCACTCTGATCATTTATTTTTATCCCCTCACCAGCAGCCCCTGACCTAGAAAAGGCACACTGGAAGTGGGCTCCCTTACAGCTTTAGCTAACAACTCAGAAAGTAATCCCTTCCCCCTTCTATTTAGGTGTAGATCATTGATGGATGCATGTGGAATTTTCTTTGGCTGTGTTAGAAAATTAGAGGAAGGGAGGGTGTTGAGACAATTACAGATAAGGATGGAGAAGAAGGTAATGAGGATTTGAAAAAAGTAAAGTTTTAAGTGACTGGTTTTGTAGTACCATTAGGGAATATGATTCAGATATGGGAGGGTGTAAATCAGAGAATGAGCTTATCCACACAATCAGAAATGAGCGAACTAAAAAATTTGAAATTCATCCTGAGATTATCATAAAGGGACTAAAAAAAGCATTAGGGACTGGCGTAGAAAATATTGCTATGGATGTCTCAATGCTAGCAGGATGTGACATTGTACCTTATCTTGAAGCATTGCCATTTTTAAATTGAGTCTGGATATTAGCAGCTACCTGGGAACTGTAAAATATGATAGTAGTAATGGTCTGTAAAGGAAGACTGACCAATAGGGTCAAAAACTACAGCAATCAGTTTGACATCAATGATTCTTAAATTAATGCAACTCTATCAGAAAAGTCCATGAAAAAAACATAAGCGGTTTTCAGGTCAACAACTTGGCTTTAGGCAAGGATATTCATGTGAATCTTAGTTAGTTAGCTATATGCAAGATATTTCAAATGAAAGCAACAAGAGAGGCCAAATTTTTAGTGTACCACTTTCACAGGTGTTTGACAGAGTGAGCAATAAAATGGTGCTAAATAAGGTAAAAACTATTGGAGTGGATGAAAAAGTAATTTTCTGGGTAGAAGATTTCTTAAAAGATAGAAATAAAAAAGATAGGGTAGGAATTGCAACGTCAAAAGAAGTGAAAGCGAAAAATGAGATTGCACATTGTAGCTTATTGTTAATCTAATGAATGATTGTATTGATGGTTAGTTTGTTTGCAGTCAACAGGGGCGTAGCTACTATGGGGCTAGGCAGTGCAGTGCACCGGGGCCCTCACGCTCAGGGGGCCCCCAAGCATACCTCAAGGGCCCCCTAAGCGCACCCCTGAGAACACAGCTAAAGAACAATTCAAGGGCCCCCATCCTCAGTTCAGGGGGCCCCTACCAGCACACAAAGTAAAAAAAAAGGTCGCCCGTCTGGCCTGAGGGCCCAAAATAAATTTTTTGCACCGGGGCCCTTGTTGACCTAGCTACGCCACTGGCAGTCAACATAATGCTGTGTAATAGGAACAAAATGATAGAAGACTATGAACAGCAACAGAGTGACCTGGACAGGTCTGTGTAGGTCAACATGGGATGAAGTAGAGAAGTGAAGCTTACTGTAAATTGTTCACAGATTTATAATTTTTTTTACTTATATTCAACATTAAATGTCAAATTAAATTAAATTGCAATTAGTGCATATTGAATAAGAAGAAGCCTCTGGTCCATCGAGTATAAAGTAAGTTTCTATGAGAAAGTGGAGGACCTTCACCATCTGCCTTGCACATGATTGAAATCAAGGAGTCCTGCCTATATGGAAGCAGCCAAGCTTAAAAATAACATCTTAAACTTGTGTGTAGAGTGAAAAAAGGAGCGGGAAGCCAACAGCCCTCACAACTGTGTGCTTGTAAAAGATTCAAAGAGCTGTGTTGTAGGATTGGACCAGCCTTGACGATTTTGGTGCGAATTGAATACATTTCGCATTGAACATGGAGTGTACAAATCAACAGCTCATAAGCAGGAAATCAGAGAAGATGCGCTGCATGACACTGGAGGTGTCGTGGTTATTTATTTTTGTAGTTAATTATTAATATTAAGAAAAGTAATTTCTGAATCGAGCCAAGCAGCACAGTAAATCTGAGTGACTTGATGCTGTCCTCCAAGGTAAGCTTAGCACTGCATTTCACTGTGAGAAACATGGACACAGCATGTGCTCATTAAGGAAGCAGGCACCTCTGTTACCCACATCAAGGTTCTGGGAAGTCAGATGGCAACAGACGAAGTGAAGCAGTTCATGATGTAGAATTATGGCGAGCAAACATATAATTAGTGAACAACCACCTTTTTATGCCAACATTGCTAATTTTCCCCTCTGCTGGCTCAGAAATTACCCAATTCCCTTCTTTTTTTTTTTTTTTTTTTTTTTTTTTTTTTTTTTTTTTGATCGAACGATTCATTATTGTTAAGATACACCTAAATCTCTGTGCCCTTTTCTCATATTCATCTTGGTCAGCCCTGTGACAGAGGTTTATAAACCACTGAACACATTGTGTTGGACCATTCAGCCAGAAGACTGCCTGGTGTCCTTCTCACAATGCATCAAGCTGGATGAGCTGCCTGAACATGGCTTGAATCTCTGGATATAATTATCTAATTAACATATTGTATTTGATGTTAATTAAGTTGTACTTTGTTTGTATTGGAGTTTCTGTGTTTGTTGAAACACCTATTACTTCAATAGGACCATGTGTCTATGACTCGATGCCAATGAAAGACTACTTTCCAGCCATTGAAAACCATGTGCACTGCTAGGCAACAGTGTAAATGGTACAGCAGTTCAGTGGCACAGGGCCTGTAGCAAATGTGAAGAAGGGGCCCTTGGTTTTCGCTGTCTGGGTGTCTCCAAGAAAGTAAAGAATTTTTTTTATATATATATCTCGCTTAGTTCTTTAGATAGCAAGTGTCAAACATAACCTACAGGTATAGTTCCTTGTGCTTTAGGTGAGTTCTTCTGATCCAGACCATATTTAATCTTGACAACAACAGCTAGGAAGAAAATAAAACACCTATTGTGCATATCCAGCATGTCGTTCCTTGTCAATTTGGTGATTTTTTTCTGGACCAGATGGCGTCTCAGCTAAACAGACTCTCTTTTGAGACAGTATATCTCGAAAACTAAGCAATATGTCAACAACAAAAAAAAAAAAAAAAAAATTATTCGTTACTTTCGATTTGCCTTGTCGAGTTACAAAAGAATGTATAATCGAATTTGTCTTTCGAATTCATCCAGTTTCTCTCTTCCTTGCGGCCATATAACAAACGTGTCATCCACATATCTGTAAAATGAAATTGGTCGAAGTTCTGCACTCTCAAGAGCGGTATCCTCAAAATATTCCATAAACATGTCGGCGACCACATGGGACATGGGCGAACCAATGTCCACTCCTTCACGTTGTTCAAAATAATTCCTTCAATAAGAAGTACGTTGAAGTGAGAGTATTGCGGAAAAGTTCTACCATCGGTGGTCCTTCTCTGCCCCACTACCTGTGCACTTTTAAGCGTGGACGATTCCAGGAATCCGAAACTTCGCCGGAAGATGGAGCCGGAGGCAGGCTTCGAATCGTCGCCCTACATTGACGCGCTAACTCGGTGGAAAGCCTTAGAAGATTTTATACAACTGACAAACCGAGAAAGCTTACATTCGTTCATCATCAGCCTTAACGGGGAGGAGATGTATCGCAGTGACAAACAACTGAGAACACTGCGGGTGAAGAAGGCCAAGCTGCTAAGTTCATTGGCCTTCCTCCAAAAGTATCGTGATCAGGAAGTAGTGCCACGCTTCGCTGAAATTACACATCACATAAAATCAGCATCGGCAACCAGAATTTTTCGTCGAGCCATCCATTCCTTGGTCCGCGAGAGGATCCATTTTACGAGGAAGGAGTTGGATCGCAACGCGAAGTCTCTTCTGGCCTGCCACCTAAAATTGGCTAAGGACCTCTCTCCGCATGCCTGGGAGTGGGTTAATCGCTGCACTACGGCAGACAGTACACTGTCACAACGCAGAGCTACCGCAAGGCAACTAGGGAAGTTTAGTCGCCTGTCTAGCAATGATCGTGAGCAGACTTCGTCGCCCGGCAAACCGTCATCGATCTGACAGGCAGGGCACTGGACCCGGATGCTGAAGCTGTGCTTTCACGGGGTTTACAATTTACACCAACACCAGGAAGCGTTCCGCACGTCGAAATCATCAGTCAAATGGAGCAGGCCATCCGCAAACTGCCGGCGGAAGCAGCGGGAGAAATTAGGCGTGAAACCAGCCGCATCATCAAGAAGGCTAAGCCCGACAGGAAGAATATACCGGCGGCGGAGTGGAGAGCACTTAGGGAGTTACGGCAGAACGACGACATCGTCATTCTGCCCGCGGATAAAGGAAACTCCACCGTCCTCATGACAACTGAGGACTATAGGCAGAAAATATACACCATTTTGGATGATGAAGCATTTGTTAGGCTAACTCGCGATCCAACGTCGTCAATAGTGAGGAATACAATTTTACATTTGAAAGCTTCGGGTCTTCCGCCGGAAACAATTAGAAGACTTCAACCCAAAGCTCCGATACCTCTCAGGATATATGGTTTACCTAAAGTACACAGAGAGGGAATCCATTACGACCTATATTTAGTGCCATTGGCTCGCCTACATATTCTTTGGCCGAATATCTCGCCGGCATGTTGAGTTCATTAGTGGGTAAATGTGCTCACTATGTGCGGAATTCAACTGAATTTATTGGTACATTAAAAGAGTTAAGAGTAGGTCCTAATGACATCATGGTTAGTTTTGATGTGGCGTCCCTCTTCATGAGGGTTCCTCTGGCTGATACTTTGAAACTCCTCGGACAGCATTTCGAACCCCCGATGGTAGAACTTTTCCGCCATACTTTCACTTCAACATACTTCTTATTTGAAGTTAATTATTTTGAACAACGTGACGGAGTGGCCATGGGTTTGCCCCTGTCCCCAGTGGTCGCCGACATGTTTATGGAATATTTTGAGGACACCGCTCTTGAGAGTGCAGAACTTCGACCAATTTCATTTTACAGATACGTGGATGACACGTTTGTGATATGGCCGCACGAAAGAGAGAAACTGGATGAATTCCTTGAACATTTGAATGGAATTTAAGATAATATCAAATTTACAATGGAGTTGGAACGGGACGGTTGCCTGCCTTTCCTGGATATTTTAATCACGAGGAATCCAGATGGCATGCTAGGGCATCGTGTTTACAGAAAGCCCACTCACACCGACTTATATCTTGGGGCGCAGAGCTACCACTATCCTGTTCAACGCAATTCGGTGTTGTCGTCCTTGGTACGTCGTGCCAGAGCCATCTGTGACGTGGACAGTCTTCCGGCTGAACTGGGCCATTTACGACGCACATTCCATATGAACGGATACAGTGAGGTAGAAATCAACATGACAAGAAAGTGAAGAAGAGGACGGAGAGGTAGCAAACAGACCAGTATGCGTTCCTTCCATATCCCGGGGCAGTTTCAGCCAAGATTGCCAGAAGGTTAAACAAAGTCGGGATTAAAACTTTCTTCCGCCCACCTAAGAAAATAAGGGACCTATTACGCAACGTTAAGGAGGGGTTGGGCCTGAGGCATCCCAGCATATACTTGATTCCCTGTGAATGTGGGAAACGATATATCGGGCAGACCACACGGTCTGTATTCCAGCGTTGCAAGATCTGTAGGGTTGGGAGAGGTCACTAAGTCAGCCGTGGCCTTGCACAGTATTGAAGAAGGGCATACCTTCGATTTCGAGGCGATGAAAATATTATCTTTCGCCAAGGGTTTTTGGGACAATGTGATAAAGGAATCCGTGGAGATTCACCTGGCGGATGGCATTGTGAATAGGGATTCAGGATACCACCTTAGCATGGCATGGAATCCAGCGATAAATCATCTTAGGAGGCAGAGATCAAGGCTGCAAGATCATCGCTGCCAGGTGCCCCCCTCCGCTGCGTGTACTCCTACCACGCCTCCTGCCCCACTACCCGGCCGCCCTACCAGGTCCTTCCCTGCCCCACCACCTGTGCACTTATTGGCCCCGACGCACGTGGCAAACAAAGGCCTTTTAAGCGAGGACGCTTCCAGGAATCCGACACTTCGCCGGAAGATGGAGCCGGAGGCAGTCTTCGAAACGTCGACCTACATTGACGCGCCACCTCGGTGGAAAACCTTAGAAGATATAATACAATTAAATATCCTGATATTCCTTATATTTCCAATGTCAAATCAGCAAAATAGAGCTTTTATTTAGTCCTCTATACCCGTCACTAGTTTTCTGATATCACCGCTGAAATCAAATTATTATTAAATCATGTCAAATATCATTTAAGTATCAATTCCATTTCTTTAATACGATTTCAATAAGAAACAAATATCATCCACTTATCTTTTCATCCTCCGTTTACAAATGACATTTAATTACCAAATACAACTTTTACAATTCGCTAATTTTACTATCATACTCTTCTTCCAACTTCGGGCTTATATTTTAAATGCTAAATGCCGCCAGGATTTTGTAACTACTTTTTTCATTAAGCTCTTCCAGACAACACTCCTCTCATTTCTTTTCTTCAATTCTTTCACCTCGCGAGAGTACTTTTATACCTCTGACTTGAAGTTCTGTGACCTTAGAACTTACTAACCCAAAGTTAATATCAAAAATCATATTAAATTAATAAAAATAATATTTAAAATGGAGCTACTTGGTATATGGACGCTCCCAAAAAAAAAGTCCTGCAAATAAATGTATTGGTGAAAGAGACCAAACTTGACTATGCTAAACTCTGATTTAGCTCGATAACATCCTTTGCTACTGTGTGGTTACACTCCGTTTTGTGCGCGTTATTCGTTCCCCATTCGTTTACGTTCACCGTTTTATTATTTAATATGTTGCATTCCGTTTGCGGTCATTAGTTCTTCTTTCTCTATGTGACGTTTTACAATAACATAAACGGGGTGAAAAATATGACCGATACAATTGCCTATTTTATCAGTGTTGAAAATAGATCTTTTAATGCAGCTGAAGGCAAAAGTTTTAAGTTTTAATGAAGCACTTAGCATCATTATACAAAGTCCCTTTTCGTGGAACAATCAAACAAAAATCGATGAAAAATATGAACAAATTTCGAAAGTTGTGAAAGAATTTTGTGAAGCATTTTTTATTGCTACGCATGGAATAAAACCGACTATTTGGAGATTTTTTGTTGGAAAATTAAACTGAAATCAATTATGAGTGATATACTAGTTGGATTAAGATATGTTCAAAATTGCAATTGATCATTTACTCAAAGTAGCCTCGTCGGTACCCTCTGAACGCCTTTTCTCACAGGCACTCAAACTAGGAATGGGAAAAGATTAAGCAAACTACGTTTTCAGGATCTGTTGACACTTAATATCTGCAAATCTAATTTTTTTCATTTAACTACCTCAAATTTGTTACTTGATTTTGATTTACATACTTATTTTTAATTTCTAAAATAATATATACCAATATCGGAAAATATCGATATTTGCGATATGATGCGACCGATATTATCGATTATAGATATCTGCCTGTCATCGATATAAATATTGATATATTTGATATATTTGCATCCCTAATTGTCACCAATGAAAACATATGGTGCCAATGTATTTTCTCCAAGCAACAATGGCGCTAGCGACACCTTTAATTAATCTACAATTAGCTTATTATAAAACTTTGTGGATTTTAGTATGCCTCCATCTGATACTCATCCGGTGGTGCCGAATACACATAAAGGAACTCATAATTGGCAATAACGACTGCAAACAGTACAGCGTTAAATGTTTACCTGTAATTGTAAAATAGTGATCCACTTCTAACTGGCTTTGAAATAACAATATGCTTACCGTCCCTGAGCTGACGCAGTGATTAGATTGCCACTTTCTCTCATATTTTCTGGCTACATTTAACCATTCATTTTCTGTTTTAGGCATCAAACATCTATTTAAGAACATAACAGTTTTCGTGCAAAATACTGTATTTGAAAGCGATGGACAATAGTTAAAGAATTTTTAATCGCACAAAAAAATTATTCAGAATATATTGTGATTAAAAAAAAAAAAATATTTCCCTAGAGCAAAATTAAAAATAACTGTAAATAGAAGTAGTTCTTATAACCTTGTTCAATTTAAAAATTCGAATAAAAAACTGAATTTTTTTTATCTGCATACAGATTTTAAAACCTAACAAATACATGTTTAAATACATATTTCTAGTATTTTTTGCGCAAGGATAATTTTGCAGTTATAGCAGTGTTGAACTTGAGATTAATATACTCTTTGTCAGTTGCCAAAAACAACAAGAGTTGCAGTTAATCTTTCTTCCGCAGTAACAGGTTCTCTCATGTTGGTACCTTGCTTTGTGATCAGAGTTTTTCTAAATTTATCAGCTCGGTGAAATTTTCGTTTGGTGAAACTTGCCCGACTGCAGGCTCCCCTCGCCGGCGTTGCCATACTTGTTCGTAGTTCGTCGGTGTGACCGGTTAATTCGTGTTTATTGTTTCAATTCCGTGAGGTGAAGGGTATGATGTTGAGTTTGATGAGACAGACAGTGGTGAAGAAGATATAATTGCTAAGATATCTGGAATACTTTCAACTTGGTCATGGCTACTCATGAACTGTTTCATAACAAATTCCTGCACTACAGAAAAAAATCGACCTTTCACTTGATTTAGTAGTACAGGATATAGTGAATTCTTTGTTGGTGCAATCCCACACAAAAACGCATCAACTGGATGCTTTACAGAATCTTGAACTGTTGCCATCATTCTTTTTCTTCTTCTTTCTCAGCTAGAATATGTGCCATTATCTGGCTTGCTGGAGAATCTACAGTTTTTCTTTCACAATACTTTCGATTAAATGACGCAGGTCGGGGAAACTTATCTCTTTTCTCGCAGGACGACGTAGTAGCCGAACATTTTGTAGTGGACTGTGAAATATTATTGTTCACAGTCACTGTGGGTAAGTTGTGGACCTCAGCTTCATGTTCCGCATTAATGTTTGCGGAATTCTGATACGTTTGTTCGATAAATTCCTCCTGGGTGTCTACTGTTTGGTCATCTTCTTCTACGTGCTTCTCTGAAACTGTCACACTGGAAAGTGTGTCCCGTTCCACAGTATGACGTATTAGAAATTCTAGGACGTCTTCAAATTTATATTTTCAGTACCGAACAGTCGACTGTCCAATGTTCTTGTTCTCTTTTGTAGAGTCCTTCTGAGTTTACCATTAGTATTACATAGAACTGAATTGAAAGCTTGTGATATTAAATTTTACACAAAAACTGAAATAATAACGTAACAACCAACATTTGCCAAAGTTAAAATACATTTTTAGGGGAAACGGTGGTCACAATACTTAATACTCATCAATATGATAGCCATCAGTGTAAAGCTAGTTTGCCTCCTTGTGGTGCACCCTGGGTAACGCTAAATGAACTAGCACATACTGGCAGTCAGACAATCCTGAAGGATCTCCTGCCTAAGACACTAATTCATCTCAACTGTCACCTGCGATATGAACACGAACAAGCCATCAGTAAACAGGGTGACAAGCCCCCCACTTAACCTAAAAAATTTCAATGGAAAGACACCGAATACACGGCTTAATCACTTTAGCTCTGAATAGCTCCGTAGTTATATGTATATTAGCTAATGCCCACGACTTCGTTTGTGTTTGTAAAGAATTTTGATTGACAACTACTGGCATGCAACCATCATGATTCACGATTGGAGACACAAAGTTAGTGCCACACACTAACACAACTAATCTGCGCAGTGTATTTACGGCTGCAAGGTTAAATATAAGGACACACATGTCTTTGGACGAAATACAAAAATATTCTAGATAGACCACTTTAAACTACCATTTCTCCCACAACACCACGGCTACCGACATCTAACCACCATAGTGCATTACACAAACACCAGTGTATTACTTGTGAAATATAGGGACACACATGTCTATTTTTATATCAGATCAGCCAATTTCAACCACCATATCTACCACACCCCCACAGCTACCGACATGCAACCACCATGGTGCACGTTGGGAGACTCTGGATTACAACCACACACAAACACCAGTGGACTACGCTGGGTAGTTTTGACTGCAAAGTGAAATATAGGGACACACATGTCAATTTTTATATCAAGTCGATCACTTTCAACCACCATGTCTACCATAACCCCACAGCTACCGACATTCAATCACAATAGTACACGAGGGACGACTTCAGGCTACTACCACACACAAACGCCGGTAGTCTTCGCTTGGTAGTTCCGGCTGCAAGGTGAAATATAGGGCCCCATAGGAAAATGCTGTACGTCAACCACTTTCAACCACCATACCTCCCTCACACCCATGGGAGACTCGATGCTACTACCACACACAAACACCACTTGCCTGTGCTATATACTTGTGGCAGCAAGGTGAAATATAAGGACACATGCGTCTTTGGTCGAAATATACTTGCTTGACCACTTTCAAAGACCATATCTCCCACACCCCCACAGCTACTAAACTTCGGTCAACGTTGTGCACGATCGTGGCATAATACTACTACTACACATAAACACCAGTGATCTGCGCCAGATAGTTTATGCTTAAAAGTTAAATATAGGCACACATACGTCTTTGGTAGAAATATAAGAGTGCCCTATGTGGACCATTTTCAACCACCATATCTTCCACACACCCATAGTTACCGACATCTAACCACCAAAGTGCACGATGGGAGACTCGAGGTCATTACCACATACAAACATCAGTGGTCTGCGTTATGTAGTTGTGCTTCAAAGTAAAATATACAGACGAAAGTGTCTTTGGTCGAAATACGAAAATATTCTAGATCAACCACTTCAAACACCAAATCTCCCACACCCCCACATCCACCGGCATTCGGCCAACGTTGTGCATGATGGGAAACTCCATACCATTACCACACACAAACATCGGTGGTCTGCGATATGTAATGGTGGTTGCAGGGTGAAATATAAGGACACAAACGTCTATTTTAATGTATATTCTAACTGGTGCCGACGACTTCGTAAAGAAATTTATTGATATAATTACCGACATGTAACCACCATTGTGCCCGATGGGAGGCTCGAGGCTAGTACCACACACAAATATCAGTGATCTGCGCAGGGTATTTGTGACTGCAAAGTGAAGAATAGGGACACACATGTCTAGTCGAAATGAGAAAATGCCCTTCGTCGACCAATGTCAACCACCATATCTCTCACACTCCCATAGCTACTGACATGATACCTTCAGGAGATTTGAAGTTAATACTACATTCAATCATGAGTGGACTGCGCTAGGTAGTTTTGGCTGCGGAGTGAATTTTAGGGACACACATGTCTATTTTTATATCAAGTCCAGCACTTTCAACCACTATGTCTACTACACCCCCACAGCTACCGACATGCAATCACCATAGTGCACGTTGAAAGACGCCAAACTACTATCACTCACAAACGCCTGTGGTCTGCGCTTGGTAGTTTTCGTTGCAATGTGAAATATAGGGACACACAGGTCTTCGGTAGAAATAGGAAAATGCTCTACTTAGACCACTTTCAACCTCTATATCTCCCAAACCCCCCTAGCTAATGACATCTAACCACCATAGTGAACATGGGAGACTCGAGGCCCCTACCACTCACCAACACCAGTGGTCGGCGCTATATACTTGTGGCAGCAAAGTGGAATATACAGACACATGTGTCTTTAGTCGAAATACGAAATTATCCTTCTTTGACCAATTTCAACCACCAAAACTCCCACACCACTACAGCTACCACAATTCAGCCAACGTTGTGCACGATTGATTACTTTATACTACTAGTGATCTACGTTAGATAGTGAAAAGTGAAATATGGGTACACACACATCTTCGGTCGAAGTACAAAAGTGCCCCAGGACGACCGCTTTCAACCACCATATCGCCAACTCCTCCATAGCTACCGACACGCAACTACCATAGTGCACTATGGGACACTCGGTGCTGCACAAACACTAGTGGTCTGCGCTATGTAGTTGTGGCAGGAAAGAGAAGTATAGGGACACACAAGTCTTTGGTTGAAATATGAAAATGCCCTATATCGACTGCTTTCAACCACCTTAACTCCCACACCTGCACAACTATCGGAATTCGGCCAACGTTTTGTACAATAGGAAACTCCATGCTACTACCACTCACAAACACCGGTGATGTGTGGTAGGTAGACGTGGCTGAAAAGTGAAATATAGGGACATACATATATATATATATATATATATATATATATATATATATATATATATATGTGGAAGCAGGTGCTAAGTACGGTGATGTGAATCAATAATACGTCTACCAAATATCCTTCTGTAAAATTGCGTTTTTACTTCAACGTTAACCAGTTTGTCAAACATATTGGATTCTTCAACGTATAGTGGAATCATGTTGGCAACGAAAAAGTTTAAGGTACTTTGGTCCACACCAGCTAGGAATACGACGGTGACGGTAGCTACGATCCCATATGTGTTATTGACGTAAACTTTTACTAGCAGATGGAAATGAAAGCAAATCATTTCTGCTACTATCTACATCAGAAGAAGCCACAGCACTGAGCTGCTCTGAATTGTTTTTCTTTTTTCCCACGAGTTGGCTCTGCTTTTAATTTTTCTTCAAACTTATCATATTTGGATATAGGCAATCCTCTTCATATGTTGTAAGATTATTAAGGCTGGACACGTGAACGTTGACTGTAGAAAATTTAGGCAAACACAGTTTGCATTAATATATCAATTGTTTTCCCAGTCGTTATTTAAATGCAACATACTCTCATAAATGTGACCCAGGATTCTTAATATTCTCGTAGCTATTGTTAGCGTTGCTGCTTTCAATAAAGCGCCCCACACACTTACAGTTTATCTGAAGGCACTGAACTGTCAGTTTATCATAGTTGTACACACACATACAGTCGATATTAAGATCGTAGACTGTAGTAATTGCGTAGCCGTGGAATTTTGAGATCGGGGCCTGAACTGCCAGCAGTCCACAGTTAACAATCTGAAGTTTACAATCTCAAGGCCAAAACGGACACACACACGCAGTTCGACTGCAGTTACCGCAGTGGACAGATACGTTATTCTGTGCCTGACGCCTCAGATCTTTCATGCTGTTTAATTTGTTTTGGACTGTCAGCAAAATGGACAACAAACCGCAATTCTTTTCCTCATTTATTGAATTATATCGGCAATTTCCATGTTTGTGGAAGGTAAAAGATGAGTCGTATGCAAATAAAAAAAAGACTTTGACGCTTCAGAACTTTCACAGTTTTTGATGTTTAAAAAATATAATTACTTACTGTACATGGAATTGAACGTATTCTGTCTATATTTTGGTTATAAGTTACATTTTCTATATATTTCTATCGTTTCCGTGGTTTATTATAATATAAAAAGTTACTGAACAATAAACAAAATAAAAATTATTCTTACCTGTATGTAAAAATCCTTGAGAGTCTGGTAAATAAATTTGGTAGTTTCTGGTATTATCATACCAAGTGCTAGTGGTGAAATACTCGAAGGAAACTTTAAATCTTCAAAACTCTGACCCGTAGCCAAAAATCTCAAAGTGAACTTTCTTCTGCAGTAATTGATTGGCGCATTCAGATGTCTGCTTTTGTGATTAATGGAATAACTAAACTTAACAGTTCATTAAAATTTTCGTCACTCATTCTTAAGTAATTAATTAAGTCATCCATATGTGATTGTCGTAGTTCACGCAACCAAGTCATGTGGGATCGATTACGCCTTTCTTGCAACCACTGTTTCATCCAAAACCTCTTTTTGCGTCCCGGTGTTACAAGTAATAAAATATTATTCAAGATCGTAATGGCACAACGTTTTCTTCGTAATAAAATGCGACCCATTATGAACGTGAATTATGTTAATGAAACAGTGAATTTGAAACACACAACTACACTGCATCCGCGCTAGTTGATCGATTTCGAACCACAGTCCGCTGGACTGAAGTTCACAAGTTTCAGTCCACTGGCCTGAAGTTCACGAACTATAGCGAGTGGGCAGCAGCACAGTCCATGGCGTGTACAGACCACCGCCTACAGGCTGTAGTAGTTTATGTGTGTGGTGCTTTGAGATTTCAGCCTACAATTTTTCGTCACAGGCATCGGTCTGCAGTTCGTCTGTAAGTGTGTGGGGTGCTTAACGGATTCAAGAGTTCAGCTTCTATGATGTAATCACGTAACGAATGTCTATTTAATTTATTTCACTAACGAACACCAAACCAATTCCAACTAAAAATTGACATTTTCTTGACAGTAAAAAAAGTTAGGATATAAAAATATCAAAATCAGTCACCGATTGAATTAGAAACGAGAAGTCAGTTCCAGTTTGCAGAGGTAAAATAGAAACGCCCCCAAACTCTAGATTTCCTGCTCACTCCCGCGCTTAGCCTTGCATAACAGTTGTATATGCATCACACTCACACTTCGTATTACCTAATTCGTTCGCCATCCGAATTGCCGAACCGTCGAGCGTGGCGTGGCGCGCAATTCAAACAATCCCAATACATCAACTACCAATGTAACGGACTAAAGTTAACGGTGGTTTAATTTAGCGATAGTTAAGAAGACCGTTATCGATTTTTTAGGTTAATTTAAAAGTTAACTTTTGGAATTTTTTTTAACTACCTTAGTTAACGATTAACGGTTTGCTGCACAGCTGTGTTGCAAACCATTTTATATTTTTTCTCATTTGATTTTTTCCTTAACCTTTTTTGACGATGGCTAGAATATAACAATAACTTTCGTTTAGAAGATATAGATAGATTTTGTTATTCTGTGATTATTACACTGAAGAGCCACTGATGATGCAAACACAGAGATATATAAACAATCAGAGTACGGCACTGCGGTCAGCAACGCCTATATAAGACGACAGGTACCTGGCGCAGATTTTAGATCAGTTACTGCTGCTGCAATGACAGGTAATCACGGACATTGGACTGTTGATGATTGGAAACAAGTTGCCTGTTCTGACGAGTCTCGTTTCTGGTTGTATTGAGCGGATGGACGTGTACAGGTATGGAGATAACTTCAAGAATTCATGGACCCTGCATATCAGCAGGGGACTGTTCAAGATGGTGGATGTACTGTAATGGTGTGGGGTGTGTGCAGTGTGAGTGACATGATACGTCTAGATACGACTCTGACAGGTGACATTATGTACGCATCCTGCACCCACTGATGTCCATTGTGCATTCCGACGGACGTGGGCAATTCCAGCAGGACACTGCTACACCTAGTGTTCTAAAAAAACGGTTTTTTTTCAAGCCTGAAAAAAAACATGAAAAAAAACTTTGAAAAAAAACATGTTTTTTTTCTGGAACACGTTTTTTTTCACAACTACTAAATCTCAATTTTGTAAGGCAGTTATCGTTTAATATGACTGTTTTAGAGTTTATACTAAGTACTTATCTTAATTTTTAAATGTACTATATTTTTCTGGTTCAGTAAAACAATAATTACGAAAGTATTGGCGACATTGACTGAAAATTTCCTTTTACGAACGGTGCCAGCGCATAGTGATACCTACTGATACCGAGTCATAAAATTGTCAGTAATTATGAATCGTTTCCTTGCAACCGTTTGCGTAAACCAACTATTGAAAAGAAATAAAGCTCATATTTTGTATGTTAATAGATTTAAATTCAAACTTAAAAGACCGTAATACAGAACTAACGGCGCAGTATTTATGAACGGTGCCACAGTGACAAGCTCAATGCCACGGTCTTCCAACGATGAAATATTGCGCGTAATCGATATCCGAAATCACAAGAGCTTACTCCTATTGCTTGGTGGGCAGGACTTTGCAAGTCAACTGCCTTATCTAAAGTAGCGATCAGATTTCTAACCCTTCCAACTACATCGGCTGCAGTTGAGAGAACATTTAGTACTTACAGTGACATTCATTCCAAAAAAAGGAATAGACTGACAAATTATAGAGCTAGCAAAATTGTGTACATTGCTCACAATTTAAAATTGAAATCTAAAAATCGTCTGAGAACAATACAAGAACAACCAGGAAAAGGAAATGCAAATGTTTCTGAAGTGATGGAACTAGAGGAAACAGAAGGAGAAAGTGAAAACACCGACACCGACCAAACTAGTGTTGGTAGCGCTGATTCCAGTGAATGTGATACTAATACTGACACCGATGATGAATAATATTATGTAACCTATAGAGATACATTTATCAAACATTATGTAATAATTTATATCATTCAGTAATATTTAAAACAACAATGTAAAATGTAAATAAAACTATAATTTATCAAATATATTGTTTTTCTGAAAAAAAACCAAATTTAGAAAAAAAACAACGGTGCCATGTTTTTTTTCAAAATTTTGAAAAAAAACAAAATGTTTTTTTTTCAATTTGCAACACTAGCTACACCCCTCACGTCCAGAATTGCTTCAAAGTGACTCTGGCTCCAGGAACACTCTACTGAGTTTAAACACCTCCGCTGGCCACCAAACTCCCGAGACATCAACATTATTGAGCATATCTGGGATATCTTGCAACCTGCGGTTCAGAAGAGATCTCAACCCCCTCGCACTCTTGCGGATTTATGGACAGCCCTGTAGGATGCTTGGTGTCAATTCCCTCCAGCACTACTTCAGACATTAGTCGAGTCCATGCCACGTCGTGTTGCGGCACTTCTGCGTGCTCGCAGGGGCCCTACACGATTTAAGGCAGGTGTAGAGGTGGGTAAAGTGACTCACTAAAAAGAGCGGTGTTCATTTGATCACTCCACGAAAAGAACGTTTTTTTTTTTAGCTCTACAGTCCACAAAACCCACGTGAACAAGCTCTTCTTGATCTTCGGAATTAGCCGACTTACGACCGACTCATCTAGAAGAACTACCGTTCACTTTTTAGTAAGCGGCGGCTCACTCGCTTTTTTAAAAGAATTGCTCTAAAGAACTGATTCACTCGTGAACGACCCATCTCTAGGAGGCAGGTGTACCAGTTTCTTTGTCTCTTCCGTGTATAATCTCCATAGATTTTGGACCATCCAACATGATTGAAATGTTTTTTCAAATTTGAATATTTCTCCCCAGTTTAGTGATAGAACACCAGACATTTTCTAACTTTCTCGATATGTTTTCCACATTCGCCATTTTCCAACCGTTGTAAATGACCAAAAAATTCTGAACAGGTTCACTACAATCACTAGACCGACACCGACTCGCACCATCAAAAAGTAAACCAAACTAATGACGGCCTAGTGGCGGACGACATACGGTGTCGTTTGAACTCACTTCAATCGAGTGAGCGACAACAAGTAAAGTGTCGTAGTGCGTTCCCACGGTGCGTGGTTGTGGACGCCTTTCACCTTTGCTGCATATGCTACCAGGGACGGCGTGCCTCGACCCACCGCCACACCACGCGCCGTGGGAATGCGGCGCACAGTGGGGTGAAATCTCAAAAAGCTGGCCAAAATATGGAAACGTTATCCAAGTTTAATGAAACTTTGTACACAATCGGTTTTGAGCACGCTGATTACGATTCCATTGTCAAAATTGCAAAAAAAATAAAAAATAAAAAATAGGATCAAATTTAGCGGATTAAAAATTAAAAATAGTCTAAAAATGTTTCACTTATCATACAAATTTGTATACAGGGTTTAATGAGCTCGCTGATACCGATTCCAATGTTAACAATGCAAAAACAACAAATGGCGGATTCAATATGGCAGATTAAAAATTAAAATATGTTAGAATTTAAATAGGTTTCAAAAATTGAAAAGTGTTTCAATTATTATAAATCTTTGTGGATAAAAATGTGGTGTACTACACATTCCTATTTCCTTTCGTGTGAAGGCAACTTTATCGTCGTTCTCCGTGGTTGGACCAACAGATTCTGGAGCAATAAAATATAACTTGTATTAGCCTTTTATATCCCATAGTATCAATTTAAAACTAACCCCAATCATACAGGTATTATTAAAGATTATTTAAAAAGAGGAAGCTAATTTCGTCTGGTGTTCTTCAGTATATCATATCAAAGAAGTTAATTTGGCCAATAACAGACTAAGTTATAACCAAAAATTTCGTACACCTATGGGTATACCATCATCTTCAACTATAGTGGACTTAGCTATACGAGATTTTGAAGAACAATGTTTTAAACTGCTAGATTTTGTAATGATGTGTTATTTCAGGTATATATATGATAGTTTTATATACTACCAAAAAACAAAATTGATTATACTTTAAATATTTTTAATAACTATGACAATAACTTACAATTTACACATGAAATTGAAAAAGACCAAAAACAAATATAAGTAAACTGCAGATAAATTAAGCTGCACGAATTGTGGAATAGCAGTTTGTAGCAGCATTTTTTTTTTTCTTTTTTTTTGTTGTAGATTTCAATAGATAAATAGTAGATAATGAAGTTAAAATAAGGTTAGTTGTGGAATTCCGTGAAACTTATAGCTGTTTTCAATTTTGAAAATGAAAAATACAAATTAAATTGTTTAAAAAATATTTATTAAATAAATAATTTTAACATGTTTTTTATGTATTTGTAATACATGTAAACATTGTACTCACCATCACGATTTCCGTCCATTTTGAATGATGAAAATTGCTCAAAACTGAAAACTTTTATACCAGTTTAAAGTAACGGTTGATTTACTTCCTCTGTATCTCGCAAATAGTTGCTCCCAAAGGTCACGTTTCAAATGATTTACAGTGTCTGCGTCAAGCCTCGGACCTATTCTAACCATGAAGTAGACACTTTGGGAGTCAGTCTACCCAAGTATATACTTATAACTCCCTAAGGAAAAACTTTTTTTCGACTTTTTGCCAGCTTTTTGAGATTTCGCCCCACTGTGCGGCGGTCGAGTCGAAGTATGGACTAATGTAATTCAACGGCGGCGTCACGTAGCATTAGTATCCCCGCAACTCACACTTCATCTGTTTTTCACTGGTGGTGTGGAGACGGCGCGGCGACACGGCCGACTGAAGAAAGCGAATCATAAATGGATATTTGTTTCACTTTTTATATCATTACACTTTATATACAATGACATTAAATAAATAATGAAAATTCGAATTTAAATTTTTTTCTTGTAATTATTTTCTGTTTTCAAATTATTTTAATAATACACTTCCTAGACTTTGAAACTGAATATTTTGTTATTGTTCCAGGACCAAAACTTTATCTTAACTTTTATCTTAATCTGTACTTTTGAACTGTAAAATACAGTTTGAGTATCTGATTGGTTCCAAGGAATGTGGCAATCATATTTTTGTAACTAGCGTTATTATACTTTTCATTTTACTAGAGAAAAATGAATGAGATTGTTTTAGAAGTACAGTCAAAGTTCTTATTCGAGGTTTCGTTATTCGCGGTTTCATTATTCGAGAATAAAATAACTGTTACAACTTTCTGTATTCTCCTTTTGAAATTTTTATTATTCCGCGAATCCATTCCGTACATTCAGCGGATTCGCTATCCTTTATTAACGTGTCGGCATCTTTTAAGTATTGCTGGCATCCCTAACCGAAAGGACTAAAAAAGCAAATCTTATTGCCACCAAAACTAAAGTTCATTAAAAGCCGTCGCTGCCGCTGTGTTACAAGTTCTGCTATGATCTTTGATAAAGGCCACTCCGCCACGATCGCCTCTGAATCTATTATTACTTCAACTAATCAGTCGTTGCAATAATTCTGAGTGAATAACACGTGTCTCGTTTGCTTTGTTCGCAATTTATAACGTCCAGCAAAAGCAAAGAAAAATTAGTTCCTTCGTGCAAAAAAAAAAAAAAAAAAAAAAAAAAAGTGCATTGTCGCTAGTAAAAATAGAGATCCTTGACATTTTACGCCTTGGCGAGTCGGTTGCATACATATAACGTTCTTTTAATGTTAATGATTCAACTGTACGTTTCATAGTGAAATCTGAAGACAAAATACGGAATTATATAGCTATAACCTCGGCAAAAATTATTCGCGATCCAGAAATGGAAAAAGTGGTAGCTGCGTTGTCATTATGGTTTGAAGACCGTAACCAGAAAAGAGTGCTCTTAAGTGATCCTATAATCAGCGAGAAGGCAAAGCGTCTTTACGCGCGTTTTAAAGAACCTGATGATGAACGTACAAGTGGAGGAATTCAAGCATCGGAAGGTTGGTTCATTAAATTCAAGTTGCGACAATCATTGTATAGCATCAAAATTGTTGGAGAAGCCTGCATCTGCACACACCGCCGCAGCGGAAAGATATAATTGCTGGTGGTGTATACAAACCTGAACAAGTGTTTATAAATGCAGACGAAACTGCACTGCTTGGGAAAAGAATGCCAAACAAAACTTTTATTTCCAAAAGTGAAAAGTGCACCTCTTGTTTCAAGGCAGCAAAAGATAGTTACACTGCTGCTGTGTTCTAACGCATCAGGTGATTGTGTTACGAGTATTAACAGATCTTTAAATCCCTGCGCTCTGAAAAATCAAAACAAGGACAAACTGCCGGTGTTATGGCGTGCAAATAAGAAAGCGTGGGTTACAAGTGTTATTTTCTGTGACTGGTTCCGGAATTGTTTTATTCGTGAAGTTGAAACTTATTTAAAAGAAAAATAATTTAGACTTTAAGGCCATTTAAAATTTTGTACAATGCACCCTCGTGAACTTGAAACTATGCATCCAAATATAAAGGTCATACATATTCTTGCCTCCTAACACGACAGCTTTACTTCAACCTATGGACCAAGGAATAATCCAGACCTTTAATCTATATTACGTTAGGAAAACCTTCAAAATAATACTGGACACCATGGAATGCAATCCTGATTTGGATGTGATGCAATGCTGAGAAAATTTTTACATAGCAAAATGCATTGCAAGACCTGAAGAACTTTGAAATCATGCTGTTAAAAATTGTGTCCAGTAATCACTGTCGGAAATGATGGAGAATCCGTGCAAATTCAAACTTTAACTGCAAACAATGTTTAAGTTGCGAATGGAATAGGTTGAGATGGTTTTGAACAGATTAGGGATTGGAATACCGCAGTGTTTTCAATCCCGCGGGATCCCGCGGGATCCGTGCGGGATTGGTACAAACAGTTTTTTAACGCATATGTTTAAAAGATAGTTACTTAAAACGTTAATAAATTAAATAATAATTAAATTAATAAATAATTTTTAATGTTAAATGATAAAAATTAACAGTTAACAATATTTTGATCGGTAAAATGACATTAAAACTTTTTAGCGTGTCTTAAGTGTATTTCAAGGTTTTACATTTTTGTTTTTTAATCTAAACCAATTTTTAAATAAATAATAAAAATGGAAATTATTGAGTCTTAGGTCATATTATCTGCTTTACAATACATCATATAAGTTTAAAAATATGGTGTGTATAATGGCCAAGTAAACAGAGTTTTTTTTTTTTTTTTTTTAAATTCTAAATAAACGTTCCATAACACCGAGAAAAGCATTCCATTTCACAAAGTGAAGTGAATATACTCTGTAAAGTGTAGACTTGACTCAGAACAAGATCTCATAACTTTTTTTCACTGCACAAGCACGAGACTTGGCCTTTTTTGCGTGATTCATTATTATATCTCCTGATTCCTTGATTGATATTACAGTTGATTCAATGTTATTAAAAGAAAACTACTCACCAACACATAAACTGTCAAGTATTTCAGATTTACGTATGTGGCGTAACGACGTTTTTAGAGTGGAAATTATTATTTTTTAGTAAGAAAGGAGACTTTCTCGGCGAATGATTACAATGAAGTCCTCATAGGTTGTATCTTCGGATTTCATTGCAAACACACGAAATTACACACGTGAGGAAGACGGCGGAGGCAGCCGTCGAAGTATGGTGTTCCTACAACACAATTCGTCGATACACCCGTGAAAATTTCATTATAACTTTCTTTACCTTTAGTCGAAATATTAAGGAGAAGAGTGATTAATCGAAAGCCTGAGCGGCACATGTAAGCAGGTGGCTTTCGTCAAAGAAACGCATTGAGGCAGCGGCCAAAACAACAATAAGTCAAAGGATATACAATTTCCATTTGATAGCTGTTAAATAAATAGGTATACGATCGTTAAAATTACGATAACATTAAATTTCATATCAACGAATAATCAAATTTTCAGCAGCAAATTAGGAAATTGTCACAATTACGTTACCTGCAAATACAGAAAATGGGAATAATGAAACCGTGAATAATAAGCTGTAACCGAGTAGTTCAGATAACGTGTGCGACACTTAAAAATAATTATATAGTTAGAAAATCGTATTACATTAAATTAACTCAAATTACTGAAAGGTGAGTAGTAGGAGTACCTGTTTTCTGTATAGAAACCGGGAAAACCCATGAGTCACGAGGTGGTGGGGGGGGGGACCTCCCTCCGCTCCCTCCCCTCCATGACGTCACAGTTGGATGGCGGGAAATTCTAATCTAGTGCAGTGTTGCCACATTGACGGCATGACTACAGCATATTTCAAATTAAACATATATAACTGTTATTTAGTCTTTATTCTAGCTGTTATTTCACTTATCTCCAACAATGCTACTCTCATATCAGCGATATTATTTCCGATTTTGTCCTATGTGATGTAGATATTCCAGCTGCACAAATGTTGCAATGTAGCATATACACACATCCTGCCACCAGGTGTCTCCACCGAACAGCCGATGCCACGAGAAACTTCATCTGCGCATGCGCCGGCCAGAGATATTCCACTTCGCCACGAAATCTTCTATCCTTGTCTTGCGGGGGAAAACCCTACCCTAAGGCGTATTTGCACAGGTGTTGACATGTACGTACTTGCTCGGCCGCCGAGACCCTGTTGCGACATGTGCGATAACTTGCATAACTGTCGCTAGAGGTCAGCACACGGCAGAAGACATTTGTCGCTAGATGGAGCGGGTGTAGCAATATGCGTGAAATATTTCGATGTTTGCGAAGCCACTCGCGTGTTTGACCGGGAGTCCGACAGGTTACGAAATGGCTCCAAGGGAAGCACATTATTCATTCGCCATTATGAAAGCATAGCTGGGTGTCTGGCTGGCGGACAAAGAAAGTAGGGCGTCCAACACAGCGTTCGTGTGATTGCAGAATTTTGTTCAGAGTCTCAGGCTTGCAGCGAATTTCGTGTGTATTTGTTCAGGTGTCCTGCTATCGATAAGGAATTCAGGTTGCGCCATATGCCCATTGCACTGCGAAACCGCCCCAGCAGGATACATAGAAATATTTCAGCATTCACTTCGGTTCAAGAAGAAATTATTACGAGATGAGAATAATTATTATATGTCAGTTTTCGTAGTACAAATCTAGGAAACATTTATGGTAGCCCAATCACTCGTGTTTTCAAAACGAAAATCGAAAATTTTGTTTTCATTCTGGGTGACCAGAAAAACTGCTTGAGTCTCTGTATTTAATTAAAAAAATAGATCATGTGAAAGTGTAACTTTTACGTTTAAAACGTGATAATGAACCATGGAATGTCTTGGCATAGGTCAAATTCACGTCTATACAATTCAGTTCTGATATTCAAAATTGGCAGAGGGTGCTTTGCACAAAAAATAACTCTGTGCGAATAACAAGAGGAAATAAGGGCCAGTACGGTGGGATTCCAATATAATTAATCGTTAATGATAACTCGGGAATTTCTGTCACACTGCCATTATTTTAATTTATTAAATTATATGCAATGAAACAAAGCGAGAATCCAACTAATGTTTTAAAATCAAAGAAGTTATTTCCTCATGGATGTGTCTGCAACCTCGATGAACTTTGTGTATTTCTATCCTATTGCTATGGCATTAACTTCCCTGCCCATTTTATCTGAAAAATGCCCACTAAATTAGATTCACATGAATATCATTGCCTAACGCAAAGTTGCAGATGTGAAATCCAGTTTCTTTACCTACAGACATTTCTGAAGTGATTACATGTTAATCTCTCCACTGATGTCAAACCAATCAGCCTGTAATTTTTTCAAGCTTATTTCTCAACCCTACAGACTCAGTCTTTGGACAAGAGCCCCACATGAAAATACTTGTGACATGGTTAACAAAGCCTTTCCCACACCAAGGCTAGAAAAAATCAAAGTTTCCAATTTGACCTTGGAATGCAACGAGGGAAGAAAGAATTCATATAAGCATCAGTATGACACCTTATTTCTCTAATATATCCACGCCTAGAGAGTATGTGTACCTGTTTTCATGAAATTATTTAGCGTTCTGGCCTCGCATTCGAGAGGACGGCGGTTCCGGGCATCCAGATTTGGGTTTTCCATGATTTCCACAAATCACTCCAGGTGAATGCCGGGAGGCTTCCTTCAAAAGGGCCGAATTCCTTCCCATTCCTTGCTCCCCATCCTTTCCCCATCTCAAAAGGCCACGTTGTTAGAGAGACGTTAAAAAGTTTAAAAAATGAAATTATTGTGATAAAGTATAGCAATACCACACATACGCTATTCCTTTCAAAATTCGTAGCGTCAAAAACCCATCAATGGTGAAATCCTTTCATTGAAACCGAGAGACATTCACCGACGAAGGTAGGGAAAACCATGGGAACGAGGGAAGAAAGAATTCATATTAGCATCAGTGCGACACCTTATTTCCCTAATATTATCTCTGCTGCCATTGGTATAAAATATTTAATCACACTCATAATTTTTGCCATCAAACTCAAACGTATATCATCTGTCTATCCAGACCAATCTATGTATCAATTCTGTTATGCTTTCGTAAGCAATCACAAATTGAGTGTCCTTAGCTGCACTTTGTCTAAAATTCCAATCAATCCCTTGTGACACATCAGTGATTGACTAGAAACAGAGAGATATACCCACCTTTAACTGTATTTTACAGCACAGCACGTATGTTCCAGGAACGAAATACGTCTGTTAATCTTACTAATTTCACCCCTGTCGAATCGAAGTACGCCAGTCCTATGTGATAAAAATCGAGTCACGCTAAGGCAGTGCTAAGCACTGAACATGCCTGAGACCATCGCCTGTGACCAAGGTGGAGATACTCCCTTATAGAAGAAATCCAGTGCCAGCTTCTACTGATATTCTATTCCTAATTCTTTCACCAAGATCCACCCCTAGCCTCATCGCCAACATACCCACAGCACTTCTTCAAACCTCCTTCTGTTTGCCAATGATTCCCATTCAAACCCCTGATCAGTTACAGACAGGGTTACCTTCTGTTCGTGCGTTAAAGTAAACCAAAAATTCAAAATTCGCAAAGTCTTCTCCTAATCAGTAACCAGGTACCAAAATGTTCACTTAAGGTGGTTCTACTGCAGTTTTCCAGGAAATTATTTTTCAATAAATCAGGACCCAGGGGAGTTCTCCATTCGGCTTAAAATGTTCCCATCTAACGCCAACCTTCGGATTCAGGACCAAGTCTGACATTTGTTTGTAATTGCATGCTTTGTTCAAGTAACCACGATAAAGTTACCATAATGCTCTTAGCTAACTGATAGTTTCTTGGTCATCAAACAGACATCATAACCCACATTTTCATAGAAGATCCCCACACATCGACAAGTATCCAAAACGTCACCATAGGTTCTATTACGCCTAAGATAGTGCTCACACTTGATCTGTCGTAAATTGTTAGGTCAAAGTGGGTGTTTAGATATTTTATCCACTCAGGCCTCATCACCTAAAGTCTAGTGCGAGATTGTGGTCATGGTCAACTTAGGCTCCATACACCACTCAGAATTATTCCACCAATATCCATTCTAACAGCATTATACGCCACCTACAGCCCCGCAACACTCTTCCTATGTTCCAATGACATACCAGCTCCAGCTCCTTTATTATGTCACTTACTGAATATTTTCCACAGATAAATCTAGCTGCCCTCCTTTGCACCTTGCATTAGATGTACAAAAAATGTGGACTCCATACTACACCACACAAGCAATGGTCTGACTGTGGGTTTGTACCCAAGTCCTTCGCTTCTCTGGTACATCACCCCTCTCTGTTAAATGATTTTTGTGTAGTGAGAATCACAAGTCATATGCCAACACAAACGGTAGTAAACTGTAAAGAGCACATCGAAATGGGAGATTGCCTAAGCCCTGAAACAATGGTTAGAAGCACACGTTGATGGTGAGCATAATTCTATAGCCATATATTTTAGACTCAAATCCACATAGGAATGACACGCGCACACACTTGTACATGCATACCGCGAGGTCGACAGAACTAACAGCAAGCATCACGGAAACGATGAAGTGGGGCAGAATTGTCGTTACAACTGATTAACTGGACAGAACTATCGTTATAAAAATCATCAGACAGACGAGTTATTGGAGGGACAGCAAAATCATTCGTCCAGACAGACGTTTTTATAGAAGGTATTACCATATTTACACATACAGACACAGAGAGAGACGCACAAACACTCACATTTCCATGCCTTCAGCGAGCTAGACACAACATCCAGCCCCAATCATGGCGACGAAAAAGTGGGGTAGAATCCCCATGGCTCATAACTGACCAAAAAATCATCAGTAACATATGTTCCAGGCACCATACTCTTCACATCAACATCATCTCATTTATTTCACACTACAGACCTCACTACCATCCAGTATCATGTGTGCTAGGTACAAAACTGTTCACATCAGCACCAACACGTCTATCCCACACCTAAGCTTTTTCTGCCATTCAGTAACATGTGCCCCCCATGTACCACGAGTAGCAGTAGACACTTGGTCATCAGACAGATATCATAACTCCCATATTCATACTAGGTTCTCACCCACAAATCCATATGTCACCTCACACAAGCATAAGTGCAGGAACAGCACATCATACATCCAGACAAACGAGATAAAGGAAGGTATCTCCATATTTACGCAAAAAAACACACAGAGATAGAGACGCATACACACGTACATTTCCATGCCTATAGCGATCTCGACTCAACAACTAGCCCAATCATGGCAACGAAAAAGTTAAACAGAACACCCATGACTGGCCAAAAATCATATAAAGACACACATACACACTCACATGTCAATGCATTCACACAGTTCCATTCATCACCACACATAACTGGAGGAAAGAGACTGAACATGCTAGATCCAAACTGAAGAGTTACAGGATGTGTGAATTTTGAAATCACAGCCACATCTCTCCCACACCGCAACCCTTTCTGTCATTTAGTAACATGTGACCCAGGTACCATGAGTTACAATAGACACTTGTCTATCAGACGGATATCATAACCTCCATATTCATACTAGGTCTCACCCACAAATCCATACGCCTCCACACAAGCACAAACATATGGGACGAACAGCAATTCATACGTCCAGATAAATGAGTTTAAGGAAGGTATCACCATACTTACGCATACAGACACAGAGAAAGACGCACACAGACACATATTTCCATGCCTACAGCGAGCTCAACACAACAACCAGGCCAA
>JARYHS010013630.1:29714845-30202361 GCA_031002005.1 Vandiemenella viatica | reverse complement strand
TTGTGGTTTCTTCATGAAAACTGATCTTTCTTTGGAAAGAAGTCTTGTTTTTAAAAGACAAAATGTCATTGCTATAGATGAATATCAATCCCAATTGAAAAACCTTTTACAAGTGACAAAACAAGAAAAAATTACTAAATTCTTTAAAACATGGCCTAATCCTGACAGTAATAATTAAAACATGTTGTTTAAAATTTCTCATTAAATTTTTTTTTTTTTTTTTTTTTTTTTTTTTTTTTTTTTTTTTTTTTTTTTGAGCATTGGAACGTAACCCCTATAAACCCATACGAATTACCATTCCATATTCGCGGCATATTTACGGAGTGTATCCCCCGCGAATAAAAAACTGATATCGGCTGATTTTTCTTCTCGTATTCCAGCTTCGGTACAGTAACCACAGAATCATTTCACTATCAATTGTTTCAATCATTTCAATATCAATTGTTTTACAAAGAGTTGAGTTACACGCGCCAAATCGACGGTCCACGTGTCTGTCGAGGATGCGGTCGCCGCTCCAAAAGTCGCGTCGTGTGAACAGTTGGAGCGGCCGCTGCTTCGACCGCCGCCTAGGTCCGACACTGGTCCGCATCGTCACCGCACCGACACTTTTCTTATTGTTGGCACTAACTCGAATGAACTGAGTTCAAACGACACTGCGTGTCATCCCGCACTCGGCCGACACCCGGCGTCATTAGTTTGGTTTACTTTTTGACGGTGCGGACCTGCGTCGGGCTGGTGAATATGGAGAAGCGTGTAGAGAGAATTCGGAAATTTCCGGTCCCTTACAATCAAGTGTTGTTTTGTTGATTACCTTAAAAAAAGTGTATTTTTTCTTCAACCTCAGTTCCAGGTTCATCAGAAATACATAAAATGTAGGGAGAGTCCTAGCTTGTTCGCATTAACAAATCAAATCTTTTCCATAGGTAAATTTCGATTTTAAGGCCTCTTAAAATTGCTATCGAGACTAGGATTTGAACCGTGGACCTTCCATATCCGAATAGCAGCAATAACTATCTAATTCTCCAGGAAAATCTGCTGAAGTACTGAAAAATATGTATCCAAACATATAAGGTACAATTGTACAAAATAAATGGTATAACAAAAGAGAACATTTAGTTTACTATGTCTGAATACTTATTTTCATTACATCTAGATTTGTCTGGTGACTCAGATGGTCACGGGGTACGATTGGGCTACTGACGGTTCTAGTTCAAATCCCAGTCTCAGCTATAATTTTTACGGGCCTTGAAATTGACATTCACCTCTGGCAAAGCTTTGACTTGTTAATGCGAAGACGCTAGGATGCTCCGTGGTTCATATTTCACGTTAATCCGTAGGTCTTTTTTTTCAGGTTAGGTGACAACGATAGAGATGCATTGCGTAGCCATTAAGAAACTCTGTGAGTAGAACTTTGAGATTACATAAAATAATTATTATTACTATACAGAATATTTAGGTCTATATTTAACTTAAGATATATAATCATCTCATTCTTTGTTAACAAAAAATTGTGTGAATGGGTAGGAACCTAAAACAAAAGAAACACAAATGTAAAAAGAGCGACGCCTGACATTTCATTGGGATTGTGTTGAGATACCCTAGAATTTATCATTCCATGTGTGATGATGATTTGTTAAGAATGCGTTGGGATACTATTTTTGTACATAAAAGATCAACCAGTGAGGTTATAACGTGAGTCAGGTAAAAAAGAAGTATTTTAACGTACTTTATAACTTACGTAGATTATAAAGTACGCCTATTCAATATAAAGTACAGTACTTTATTATAAAGCACAGGTGGTAACTCTAGCTGCGATCCCCACTCAATTTTACGGAAATGTTTTAACATTAATTCCGTGAAACAACCAAGTGAAAACGTTGAAGAAGATTGAGAACTAAGTAGCTACCCGTCCGTCACACGGACGAACTACGGCCTATTATGGACACGAGGTAGGCGAGCCGTCACACGGCCGTCTGGCGGTGCGGTGACGGTGCGGACCATTATCGACAAGTGTGGTCCGATCTTTAGTCGAGGAATCTTCCGTTGAAACTAGACTCACAAAAGTGCTCTGGATCACACGCGTTTGTGAATTTCTAGCATATTAATTTTCAATGTTAACTTGTATGATGTATGTCATGTAAAACTAAAGTACAGTATACGGTATGGTTCGAAATCTTTGAGAGCGCAGTAAAAGTTACTCTGTTATTAAATAGACTTACTGGTAATGCTGCAGTTTTTGGCTGCCCACTGTTTCTTATTATAACTTGAAGCAGACCATTTTAATTCAATTAATGTTATCAGATATAATGAGCCATACGTTTATACTGAATGAAATAATAGGTATGGTGGATACTTTTTTTTTTTTTTTTTTTTTTTTGCTGTCGTCAGTCTTTAGACTGGTTTGATGCAATCCTCCATCCCTTTCTATCCTGTGCTAACCTTTTAGTTTCTACATACCCCTTACAACCCACGTCCTCATATATCTGCTTCATATATTCTAATCTCTGTCTTCCTCTACAGTTCTTACCTGCGACTGTTCCCTCCACTAACAAATTAACCAATCCATCATGTCTCAAAATATGACCTACCAGCCTGTCTCTTCTTCCTGTAAGCTTCTTCCATAAACTTCTTTTCTCACCCATCATTTCCAAAACTCGTTCATTTCTTACTTTGTCTGTCCACCTAATTTTTAGCATTCTTCTGTAGCACCACATTTCAAATGCTTCAAGTTTCTTTCTTTCCGGTATTCCTAAAGTCCATGTTTCGCTACCGTAAAGTGCTGTGCTCCACACATAGAGTTTTAAAAAGTTCTTTCTAATTCCTAGATCAATATTTGAAACTAAAAGGTTTCTCTTTTTCATGAAGGCTCTTTTAGCTAGTGCTATTCTGCTTTTAATATCATTCCTACTTCGGCCATCGGTTGTAATTTTGCTTCCCAAGTAACAGAACTCACTCACTTCTCCTATTAGCATCCGATCCTATTTTTATATTTAATCTGCTACTATTGGTATCATTTCTGCTACATTTCATCACTTTTGTCTTACTTTGATTTATATTCAGTCCAAAACCTTCCTTCAGTATTTTGTTCATGCCATTCAATAACTTCTCAATATCCTCAGCCCTCTCTGCTAACAAGACAATGTCATCAGCAAATCGTAGCATACTGATTTTTTCTCCCTGAAAACTTATGCCGCATGGAAATTTTTCTTTGACTTTCTTCATTGCTTCTTCTACATACAAGTTGAATATTAACGGGGATAGACTACAACCTTGTCTCACACCCTTTTTAACCGATGCATGTCTCTCGTGATTCTCTACTTTTATTACAGCCACTTGATTCTTATATAGTTTATAGAGTATTCTTCTATCTCGATACTTTAGACCTGACTTCTTTAAAATTTTGAACATCTTGTCCCACCTAACATTATCAAAAGCTTTTCCTAAATCAACAAATGCCATAAAAGTATCTTTGTTTTTCTTGATCCGCCCTTCAAGTATTAATCTTAAAGACAGAATTGCTTCCCTTGTACCGCGATTTTTCCTAAACCCAAACTGATCTTCACCTACTATCTCTTCTACTACCCTTTCCATCCTTCTGTATATTATTCTGGTTAGTAATTTTGAAGCATGTGATGTTAGACTAATGGTGCGATAATTCTCACATTTGTCGGCTTGTGCTTTCTTTGGAAGTGTGAAGATTATATTTTTATTAAAATCAGTTGGAATTTCTCCTGTTTCATAACTTTTTGATATCAGCTTGAATAATCTTTCGATTCCTTCCTCTCCTAGAGATTTAAGAAGTTCTGCAGGGATCTCATCAATACCAACTGCCTTATTTGCTTTCAAGTCTTTCAGAGCTTTATTAAATTCTGTTCTCAAAACAGGATCTCCTAAGTCATCAATGTCGACATCACCTTCCTTTTCCAATACACTATTGTTCAAGTCGGCCCCATCATACAGTTTCTCAATGTATTCCTTCCATCGATTTGCTCTTTCTTCTGAGCTTAAAAGAGGTTTCCCATCGGCGGCTTTAATGTTCATACCTCTTTTCTTCATTTCTCCAAAATTCTGTTTGATTTTTCTATATGCAACATCTACTTTTCCTACGACCATTTCCTTTTCTACTTCTTCACACTTTTCTTGTAGCCATTTTTCTTTTGCTATTTTGCATTTCCTATTTATTTGATTTCTAAATTGCCTGTACTGCTCTCTTCCTGCTTCATCCTGAGCATTTTTGTACCTTCTCCTCTGATCCATCAGATCCAAAATTTCTTCTGTGATCCAAGGTTTTCGGGCAGTTTGTTCCCTAAAGCTTAATGTTTCTTTGCCAGCTTTCATTATTTCGGTCTTTAATGCATTCCATTCGTCCTCGGTTGAGCTCCTTTCACAGTTACTTCTTAGACGTAAGTCTGCCATTTCTGCAAATTTTTCTCTTGTGCTAGATTGTTTCAGCTTATTCACTGCCAGTCTGTTCTGCTTATGCTGCTTCCTTATTCGCTTGAATTTCAGCCTGCACTTCATTACTATCAAATTATGGTCCGAGTCTATGTCTGCTCCTGGGTACGCTTTACAGTCTAGAACTTGATTCCTGAATCTCTGTTTGACCATGATATAATCTAGCTGATATCTGCCTGTATCCCCAGGACGTTTCCAGGTGTATATTCTTCTTGCATGGTTCTTAAACAGTGTGTTCGCCACTACTAGCTTATATCTTTCACAAAATTCTAGCAACCTGCTTCCTCGCTCATTTCTTTCTCCTAGACCAAAACTTCCTATAGTATTTCCCTCTTTTCCATCTCCCACTATTGCATTCCAATCACCCACGATTATTAGATTTTCCTCCCCTTTCACATATTGGATTAATTCTTCAATTTCAGCGTATATTTTTTCTATTTCTTCGTCATCTTCCTGTGACGTTGGCATATATACTTGTATTAATGTGGTTGAGACGGGCTTAGTTTCTAACCTCATCAAAATAATCCTGTCACTAAACTGTTCATAATAACTCACCCGTTTCCCTACTTTCTTGTTCATTACAAATCCTACACCAGTGACTCCATTGACAGCTTGTGTGCTAATTATCCTGTGTTCCCCAGACCAGAAATCCTGAGCGTCCTTCCATTTAATCTCACTAATCCCAACAACATCTAACCTAAGTTGTTACATCTCCCTTTTTAAGTTTTCTAACCTACCTGCCCTATTCAGACTTCTAACATTCCACGCTCCGACTCGTAGAATGTTTCTATCCATTCTGATGACTCCTCCCTGAGCAGTCCCCACCCGGAGATCCGATTGGGGGACTATTTTACCTCCCGAATATTTTACCCAGCCATCATGATATATGTAATTTGAGAGGATTACATGTCCTCGGGATACCCTTTGGGTCTTTAATGCAATGGTTTCCCGTTGCCTTCTGCAACCCCATGCCGTTGATCATTTCTGATTCATCCGCCTTTAGGGGCCGTTTCCAACCCCAAGGGCAAGAGGGTGCCCTGAACCACTCCCCGCTCTTCCGCCCTCCTTTCGGAGGCCGTTGGCAAGCAGTGGGTGACTCCTTATACCGGGAATCTTTCAGTCGCCAGAGCCTCGTCCGTGCAAACAGGGTGCACCACGTGAAGGAGAGGTTGACATTTGGTTGGAAAAGACTAGTATTGTCTCTCCCAAACCCTTACAACCCTGGATACTATTATGACCGCAAAATCCCGATGGAAGTTCTTCAACGTTAGCTTACATTCTTACCAGGTCCGCATTTAGGCTTTGTGGGCCCCCCTATCGGGCAGTGGCCCCTCCGACGATTCATGATTAAGGGGGGTGGGGGCTGCCTCCGGCTGTGGATGCTTAAATTCGAAATTCGGCCCTAACAATCTATGGGCGACCTTTTTTCACCATATATGGGATTTAGGTAGTGGGACGATATAGTTAATTATTTTGAGATAAGACTATGAACTGAAATATAATGTTATTTTTAAAGCGACATAAAAAAAATAGTTTCAATATGTGTACTGCGGCGGAGATTTTTTTGTAGTTTCAGTTTGTTTGTGAGTTTATGTTACCGTCGCCTCACGTACAGCTAGTAGCGGATAAGCTACGTAGCAAGAGTCAAAATATTGCTACAGACCTTCCAAGGCCTCTAGACTACGCGTAACAATAAGCTACGAATAGTAAACCACCCATCGTCCAATAAAGAGTCGTCAGTTTGGCAAAAATATTAGAAACTGAACCAAAACTTTATTTTCTTGATGGCAGCCGACATTGTCTGAAAGTAGTACCTGTTGTGTAGACATTGTTTATTATTTTTTCTATTTCAAATTTTGTGATGATTACAGTTTCAAACTACGTTAAAATTGACGAGAAATATAATTAAATAATGAGAAGTGGTATCCCCAAATTGTCTACTCTTTTTTGCCATGTTACACTAATTATTTTAAGAGTGAGCGCTGGTCACACCGTAAGGCCTCGTATCCAATTGAGCACGCTCAGGGCAATGAGCCACTCTAGTGAAGCGAGCCGATGAAGTGTTGACGCGAATGACGACGAGCGCGCTCAGGGCGAGCCGATCGAGTGATGGTATTTCAGAATTCTCAAAGGTTAGCCAGTGTGTGTTAGGCACTCAGTGTGGACGCTAGTTTGGGGGTTTTTACAATGAGCGCGAGCATGCGGACAACGACACTTGCTTGACAACAATTAATTAGTATGTGTCAAAGAAGTTATTACAGAAAAGCTTAAACCAACGGTATTTATAATCGAAGTAAATGAGAGGATGCATAGCGTGAAATCAGGGAGGTATTAAACCATAGTGTTGATTACGTAAAGAAAAATTTAAGAAACATAAAACAATATTATAATATATATTAGTATTAAAAGTCAATAAAAATAATAAATAGGTATCAACCTAATATAATTTTGGAGCGACTGAGTATCTTCATAGACTACTTGTAGAAAACGGTTGATGCTGTAGGGTACTTTGATCATATGCTGCAGGTTTGTATAGGAATCTTCCGAAAGCAGTAATCTTAAAGTTTTCATTAATTTATTTCCTGGTGGGATCGCCTCAAGCAAATGTGTACAGTGCTGTTTAATATGAGGTTCAACTAAACACAGGAAATGCTTGAAGATCCTTGACATGCTCATAAAGTTTTGAAGAGGTTCATTATCTCCTTCAAAAGACAAATGGCGAATTAAATTATTAAAATAATTTCTTGGCTGACGATAACTTTTTCTAATCCACCACCTTGGTCCTTTTTTTTTTTTTTTTTTTTTTTCTTTTTGACATCGTATGGATAATAATAAAGGCCGCAGCTGCCGCGCGCACTCGTGACAACACAATAACCGAGTGTTTTCTGAGCATTGGCACCAGGGTCGTTCGACCAAAATTTCCTTTTTCTTGAGCACGCTCAGACGAGCGCGATCAAAAGAATGAGCGACTCATTCGCCTGAGCGTGCTCAAGTGGATACGAGGCCTAATTATGCAATGCAAGTTGACAACACCGCAATATCAGGGGATTACCCTAATATTGTCTTCGAGTTGTTCGTATAGCCCGAAAATCTGGAATAATTACCAGAACTTAGTAATGATTGGATAGTGGATACTGTTACAGTAGTGCACAATATAAGCGTGAGGGCGTTCTTTTGTGTTGTTCTTTTTTCCCAACAGTGGACTAACACAACATTAATATATAATACTACTGTTTTACAACTTTAAAATTCTATAAGAAATAGTGAAAACGAGAAGAACTGAAGCATAAGAAAAGTTATTTGTTTTGTTCGTGTACTGTATCATAGCATGAGACCTACATCTTATGATGTAAAAGAAGATTATCAAAAGAAAATTGTTTGGGAAGGATTTAGATCTCTTCACTATTTTTCGGGTTCCATGTCCTCAGCCATGATTTAAATTAGTAGTTTATTTCCTATTTTGTACAGATCGAAGTAACCAATAAAAGGAGTTGATCTAAATATACAGGTAAACAATATGATTCTGGAACTGCAAAGGGGAAAGCAAAACGTGAGAGAAAAAAGTTCCATACTGCTATATCAAAACACGTAAACTGAGTTTTTTAATGTTTGTAATGATTTCTTTGAACCTACAGAAATTGAAATAGAACACAGAAGTTTCATCCCACTGCACAATTGATGATGCTAGTCTACTACCGGAATAAGAAATTCATTAGAATGTATTACAATCGCCGATATAACCACAATTGGGTATTTGACTACTTCTCGAGAATGGGTTTAAATTGTTTATTAGAGCACTTTTCACTTTCGTCAAAAAGTGCTAATTTTGCGTAAAAATCAAAGTTAAAATTTAAAAAATTTAGAAGTTCGCCAAAAGCGCTCCTTTGATGCCTAGCGAGGGCAACGACACTAGTCACGTCACACGTCTGTAAAAGCAGCGGCTGCGAATGCAGCGTTTCCTATTATCCAAGTTTTCAACTATTTTTATTGTTTGTTGCTGGTTATTTATTGTTATTAATGAAAGTTCATTTTGAATACAAAATCTAGAACAATTTGTAAAAGCCTACAGCCGAAAAATATTGAAAATAGACGCCATATTTGTGAGGCTACTATAGAAACAATCCCTGAGTTTTATTCAGTGGGGCTTAAAATGTAACAACATCAATCTGATATTGCGACAAAGTCACTTACGATTTTCTGTGAAGCTCATTTACACCGCAAATTCGTAGAGTTAAATGTAACACATTGTTTAAGGCGAGTATCACTACAGTTAGGGCCCTTAGTTTCGATCCACGCTTCGGAATATGTTTAATTTGTTTTCTGTTGTCGTTTTCTTTGGATACTAGTTGCTGTTGGTTGTATCGCATAATAATTTTTTCCCGAATATCCACCAAACATCAATTTAGTATTTTTCTTTTTTTGAAAGTTTCACAACTTTCTGGATAGCAAGCGAATTACAACCATTTGAAACATAACCAAAGAAGACTTCAAATAGGAAATTGGACGTTACTTGCATACCGAAAAACAGTAAAAAATAAGACTCAACCACCATTCTGCATCACCTGTACAGAGCGTGGAAAGGTAATCAAGAAAAAAGGAAAGGAATGCATGACCTATCAGCTTCTTCTGCAAAGAGTAATAAACAGAACAGAGTATTAGTAACAAAACAAAACTAGTAATGGAATCAAAAGGTTTAATACAAAACATGCACCTAAAAAACGAGACACAAGAAGCGATATCTAGGGAGAAACAAAAGAAAGACAAGCGGCAAGCTATCTGAAAAGTTTAGAAAGAATCTCGAAGTAGTCAAACAGGACATCAGAAACCAAGTGGATAGCGAAGAAGAACAAGAATTAATTCAGAGCCCAACTTTTAGTACAAATCTAAACCGGTTACGATCTAGAGTAGATAAAGCTGGGTTGCGTTGGGGCCCAAATCTTTTCGAACGCACAACACTAAAAACAGGACAGCAGATATTATTTATTGAATGCAGAAACCAGGAATGCACAAAAATTGATCATAGTTACGTGTTCCAAGGCTTGGAGGAAAATTTGAAACTAACAAGATTAGAAGAAGAACACATTCTCTAACCAGAACGCTACACCCGACTGGAAAAATCATCACGCTTCACCAGGTGGAAGAATTTACCCACAGATTCCCCTCAGTTCCTTACCCTTATCAAGAAGGTCTTTGACAGGCGAGGAGAGACCTTTGACCCAGAGGTAATATTCAAACAGTTCACAATGACACATGGGAGAATCGTTTTCGATCCTATGCACACCAGGAAGCATTGCAATATACAAACAAGGCACCCTCAAGTATTTGTCATAAGATTAAATTAGCGCAAATAAACGCAAGGCGAAGTAACATGGTGTTGCAAGAGATGAGGAGGCTAGCAGCTGAGGAACAGTGGCACATAATTTTATCCAAGAACCGTACACCAAAAATGGGAAAATTCTACATATGCAGGTGACTTCTCAAATAGTACCAGAAGGAAATACTTGTATGGCAGGACTAATAATCCTGAACAAACAAATTATTGTTAGTATTGGAGGAAGGATGGAGCTGGAAAAAGAAGCTCTTTAGTCAACCTCAATGAGAGTCCACTCGTCCGCATGACGTCACAATTTTAAGTTCTTTGCATGGTGGGCTTTTGAATCAGCCAATCAAAGTGAAGGGGGCGTGGCCAGTTGGCAGCAGAAACCTCAATTTGCGCATGCGTAGCCGCGTTAGTTCCATGACCGGCAGCCCAGATGGCAGCACCTCCCAAGCGTTTAATTTCTTTGTGCGCAGACATTCCACTTCCCCACCAGAGAGACACAGTTAGTTCTTCTGCCCATGTCTAATTCAACCCCCTGAGGCAAGAGCTGTTTCTGTTCTGGAATGCGGACCTGCGTGAACACGCTCTGTTTGCTCTCCATTAGACGTTGCGACAGGTGTCGACTTGCTAAGCCGAGGCATCAGGCGTTCGCCTGCGTGGTAACTTGCATAACTGTCGCCAGGTGGCGGCACCTAATGGCTCAGAGGGTATAGTCACCGCTAGATGCCATGGCATGCTTCATTGAGTCCCAATATGCCTTTAGGAGTTTATTTATTTATTTATTTAACTGTACATTCAGATGGTTCATTCCCTAGAGTATACAACGAACCGTTATTTCTTATACTGTATTAAAATTTATAATAAAGAAAATTTTGTCAAATAAACACAAATCCTATATACTACGAAAATGGTACAAACACACTGTAATTTATCAACCTGTTAGTAAAAACTATTACCCACTAATACTAAATAACTGATCATCTTGAGTTTTCAAAAGTTCGTTTAACGCTGGCATCCATTGAAGAAATAAGCTTCGGTAAATTCCAGATGCCATACTTCCGGCATCAGCGTTCCACTTAGTTGTTTGTATCTCGTCCGTTTAGAGTATCTTGTCTCATTCCTTAAATGGTTTGCTGCGTTCCGGCAGGTTGCTGGCTATGTTGAAGCCGATACCCCTCCCTGGCTGCATCTGACACAGCATCTGCCAGCTTGTCGAGTTCATTCAGGAGGAGGTTGTCTTTCATAATTTCCTTGATAGATTTCCCCATGAGCTTCATTCTGTACTGTTTGATTTGATCATCAACTGGAGCACATTCAAACAGTTTATGTTCAGGTGTTCCTGGAGATCCGCACGCGAATAGATCATTCTCTGTCCTATTGATCCTATGAAGATATGTTTCATACGGTCCATGACCGGTGAGGAAATGTATTAACCCTTGGGATGGATTGAAGTGCTTCACACGTATCCTCTCTCTGATGTCAGGAAGAATTTCAAATACTCTCCTACCTGTTTCCGAATTTTTCCACTGCTGTTGCCATTCACCCAAAATACAATTTTTGATGTCTATCTTCTTGGTTGCCACTTGACCCAGGATTTCTGTTATCTTGTCTAAGTTTCCTTTTCGTGGCCAGTAACATGCTGCTCTTTTTCTTATTTCCAGATCTAAAGGACATATTCCAAGAATGACTGTAAGTGCATTAGTTGGGGTACTTCCGAATGCACCTGTAAGACGCAAGAGAATTCCTCGTTGCATTCGTCTGATATCCCTTGCAGGTTTAACCAATCTTAACCTATGCGCCCATGTGCTCGCTCCATAACTTGCAATAGCTGTGGTAATGGCACCATGATACAGCCTTATAGTCGGCAGTGGGATTAGAAATCTTCTTTGCCCAATGCTAATTATTTTGTTCATTGCTGCAGTCGTTCTTTGGCATATACAGTCAATGTGATCTTTCAAATTCCTATGTTCATCCAGAACAACTCCTAAGTATCTTACTGTTTTGCGTCTTTTAATGGAATTTTCTCCAAGCTTCACATTGGGGTTGCATTTCAGTGTTCCTTTCACCAAAATGTATTGGGTTTTTGTTGGTGCTAGCTGGAGTTTAACTTGTTTACATCAGCATTCCATTACTTTCATTATTTCTTTGGTGTTTGTCTCGATCTCTCTTCTATTATTTCCTCCAACCAGCAGCAAGATATCATCTGCGAAGGCAACGATTCCTTCAAGCTCTGCCAGACCCATGAGTCTGTTAAGAACAGGTTCCAGAGCAATATCCCAGAATTCTGGGCCACATACTGAACCTTGTGGACATCCTTTTGTGAGATGTTTTGTCAGTTTCTGCCGCAGTTCTTCCGCGACAGTAGTCTTTGAAGCTCTCATACAACACTCGTGGGCATCCTAACTCCCTTAGTCGGGCGAACATACTCGGCCACCATAAGTTATCAAAGGCGCCGGAAATGTCGGTACATATTCCAATCACATATTTTTTGTTTATCGAGTTGACTATCCTCTGAACTTCATTTATCGCATCCTCTGTTGATCTGCCTTTCCGGAAGCCGAACTGTTGCTGATTCATACCTTCCAATAATCTGAATTCTTTTACATAGTAATTTTTCTTGAATTTTCCCAAGTGTATTTAGCAGGTAAATTGGTCTGTAAGACTTTGGTAGTGTAGGGTCCTTATCTTCTCCTTTCCTTATAATTTTTATGCTTGAGGTATCCTTCCCTGCAGCAGGCAGGCGTTCAGCAATTCGGTAAGGTAAGGAACTATTTGCTGACTTAAGGCTTGCAAGACTTCTGCTGTTATCCCATCAGGTACTGGTGCTTTATTTCTCTTCAGCGCGCTTATTGCGGTACTTACTTCCTCTTGAGCGAATGGTAGAACCACCATGTCGTTTTCACATTCGTTATTCATTAGTTGCCTTATGAGTTTGTGTTCCTCTGAATCGGACTCCTGCTGATCGTCCAGCAAGAGCATTTTCAGGAGAAGTTCCGCCGATTCCTGCCAACTGCTTGTCATACTTCCATCTCCTTTCCTGAGCGTAGAAAAAATAGTAGGTGATTTTATCTTCTGCGCAGCTAGCTTGTACGGAAGTCCCCATGGGTTTAATAGCAAGTTTTTGCTTATGTATCTCTCCCAGCTGGTTAGTCTAACATCCTGAAGTTTCTGATGGTACTCAGCTTTCGCTGACCTGTACTAATCCAGTGTACAGCTACGTTCAGCGGCAGTTTTAACATGGTGGTAGTGCCTTCGAGTTCTCCTTACTTTTCCGCGTATCGTTCCACAGAATACATCTTTTATCATGAGCTTTCTCTTTTGCACTATTGATACCTTCATGGCATGTTGTATCGCATCCGTCAGTTCTATCGCCTTTAGGTCAACATTATCTGACATTTCTGGCAATGCTGGTAGTTCAAAGGATCTTCTTAATAGGTTCCAGTCTGTTTTATAGGAATATGACCAACATTCGTCTATCATATCTTGCTCTTGGGCATTAGATATGGAGAACTAGATGATGTTGTTAGATTTTGCCCAACTTTCCAGTTTTGGACTAATCGGAAAGCTTTCCCATTTGCTAATGTTACATCTATGTTTGTTGCTGCACCAGCTCTATTTTAGAATGTGTAGGGATTGAAGGGTTTATTCATAACTTCCAGATTCAGTTCGAAAATAGTCTGCTCTAACGACATTCCTCGCTCATCCCTGATCTTACTATGCCAGAGTGGAGATTTAGCATTGGCATCCATTGTGTACACTACTGGTCTGTTTCCCATTGCTTCTTCTATTTCCCTCATTTTTTCAAGGTATCCATCTATTTCATCACTATATTGAAAGTACAGATTAGCAATCACAATTCTTTCATTATGTTTTGTTATTTCAACGCAGGTAACGTTCTCATTACATAACTGGGCAATTTTCGTGACTGTATAGTTCCTGTTAAGTACAACTATAGCAGCCATTGGATGTTCACCTTCACATACTATTTGTGTTGTCACAGGCATATGTGGTACTCTTCCTGCACTAGTGTACGGTTCTTGAAGCCACAGTACGTCGAAATTCATTTCTTCTGCTAATCTTCTTACTTCTAATGCACGGCTTCAGTGCGCCTTCCATTAAGTTGTGCTACATTGACTCCGTATTTGTTCATGGGTGGTGTGTATGTATGTGATTCTTAGGCCATTGTTGCCTATAGTCAATAGCAATGCGGCCATGTGTTATCACTAGTTGTCTGTACAAATCTTCAAAGTCAAATTCTTCTCCTCTTCTGTCGAACACTTCTAAAACGATCTCCATAAGATGAACTGGACTTGTGGGAAGATTTGCTGCTTTTAATTGTATCCTATCTATGGCTTCCGGAACTGGAAATGTTATGGACCTGCCTTTGCTGTGTCCCGTTCTAATTAAGTGCCTTAGTGCTATTGTAAGTAGTGACATTTCCTCTAGTCTTGCAAGTCGCATTGCCTTTTCGCATTTTTTATAAACTTCTATAGGGTTGCATTTTTTTGATACATTCGTGTTAATGTTCTGTGTCGATTGTTGTTTAGTTATTGCATCCCCAATTCCATCGGAATGGGTGCTAGCATCAACTCTTATATCTTCTTTCAGTCCTTTCTTTTTCCAGTATTCCCATGCCCTCAGCATATCTCTTAGTCTTCTACTTGGAGGCTTGCGCTTATTTCCTTTGATACCAGATGTAGAAATCCTCTCTGAATTATCGCTTGAATCTCGAATTTTGTTGATAACTAGATCTGTTACGGTCTTATTGTCCATAATCTATTTTATTTATGGTTCTTTGAAGCAACATCTGGTATGTGAGACAGTCGTTCTTTGATGAACAATTTACCTTTTTCTCTCGCTTCATACAAGTCACGCAGATGGGAGGTTGTCCTTTATTATCACATTCAGATATTATGATCCTCTTCACCACAATGAGAGCATGTGGACTTGTCTTTGTTGCAGTGCTTGCTAATGTGTCCTAGACCGTAACATTTAATGCACTTAGGTACTACTAGGAAGTTTTTAATGGCTATTGACTGGAAGCCCAAATATAACCGCTGTTTGGCAATAATAATTTTTCTTAGCTGTGGATCTACTTCCGCGACATGATGAACAGTGGCTTTTCCTTCAGGGCCAGTTCTGAATTTTAAGACGAATCCTTTCTCGTAGTCAGCTTTACTGACTGTTGCCTCAAGATTTTGGTAATAAACACAGTCTCGTATTTCCTCCTATTTCATTCCAATCGGTATATCGTATAATATTATTAACGGACGCCTTTTCTTAGGTGGCTCACATTTAAGTTCCTCTTGTAGCTTTGCATTTTCCATTATCTTTTTAGTGTCCTCACTTGACTCCGTTTCCACAATTAACATTTTTGCTGTGGTCCTCATACTTTTGATCCTTATTTGATATTTTTTAGGGTCTAGAAATTCTGTAAATTTCTTTTGAATCTCCCTTTCTCCTTTCTGGTTTTTTGATGAAATAAATACAGTGCCCGTCTGGTTCTTTAGAGCACTCTCAATCTGCGCCTTTGTTTTTGTGAGTATGGTAGTGCTAGAAGCCGCTTGCGCTTGGGCATATGATTTTCCAGGTTTTGAGATCACTACATTATTTTCCTTTCGCAGCCTTTCATTATCGATTTGCAGTTGTGTCATTCTACCGTTTAGCATTGCCTGAGCCAGTGCCCATTGGGCTATCTTTTCCTTTAAGGCAGCCATTTTTATGTGCATCATTTTCTGATTTGGAAGTTCCTTATCGATATAAAGTGAAAGCTCTTTGAACCGTTTTTCAATGTCCATGGCTACAATTAGATCTTCCAATCTGCCCGATGTATCCATTGCTGAATCACCGCGGGATTCATTTGAATACCTATCTGCAGACATGGCTTTTGACACGTGGGGATCTGAGAAAAGTTTAAATGTTACATTTGCTTGACAGTGAACTGTGGACTGGATTTATAGAGGATGCGGCCGTGTGCGGATGCGATGTACTCACGCAGTTGTAGAGGTGCTGAATCGGCAGCGAAGACAGCTGGACAGGCCTGCTGACGCCGGCGCGGGCGGTATGACGTTGTGACATGGCGGACGAGGTCGTTGTCCCTCGTCGCACCGTGTAGCTCCACTCTTAACAACGGGTTAATCTTCACAGTTTACTCACTTTTCACTTAATTTGCTTAAAGATCACGGCACTCTCACAATCGGCGAGTTCGCACCGGAAACGTCTGTCCCGAAAAATACTAAGCACACCGTGCGCTCACACAAAATATAATAATAACTTATTGTTCACACAGTTTTGATCTGAAACGCACAATTTTTTGCTATTGCGTATTTCGGCACACTTAATTTAAAGAGACGTATACTTTGGGAGTAGAGAAATATTTCGGTATCCCCGTCGATGTATGCGAAACTCCTCGAGTGAGTGGCTATTGTTCGCCCGCGAGTCTGGACTTCCCGCCAAGCAATACAGGTTACGAAATAGCTCCATTACAGTACGAAACAGATGGGCTGATGTGTGTTTGCCAAGGAAGCACATTATTCATCCACCATTATTAAAGCAGGCCCGTTATTTCTGTCATAGCTTGGTGTCTGGCTGGCGGCCTATAGTAATCGACAAGGGAACTAGACGTCCAACACAGCGTTCGTGCGATGTCATTTTTCGTAGAAAAATCTAAGAATCACTTATGGTAGTGTAATCCCTTGCCAAAATTACGTGTTTTCAAAACGAAAATTTTAGTTTCCACACCTAGAGAGTATGGAGCCAGCTTGACTTGTTGCAACTTCTCGGGTTTCAAGCCGCGTCAAAATTGAGTCGTCTGGCGACGTTTCGGAAGCTTGCACTGCTTCCATTGTCAAGCCCCCGATTAACATTACTGAAGTCTGCCGCACGGTAGTCTTTTATATAGCGCCAGTAGCCGGGAGTGGAGGGGCAAGCGCGTGGAGGGGCGGTCTAGTTGGACCCTGCTCGCTTGGTGACGTCACGATCGGATCACTCCTATGCCCTAATATGGCTCGATTCCGTCTCGTTTGTAATAATCCAATTACTGGCTTCCAAGCTTGGCTTAAATTGAGGCCTTGATCATGATTAATAACATTATTTCTAATCCTAATTTCAATAGCCTCCTTCACGACACTGTCCCAAAAGTTATTTGCGTAACAAAGCCGTGTCCTTTTGTCGAAGCATGGCACGTGTCCGTTGTCAATGGCGTGTTCGGCTAAGGCAGATTTTTCTTTTTGTCCAAGTTTAAAATGTCTGATGTGTTCTTTGCGTCTTTCATTAATTGTCCTTAAGGTTTGCCCTATGTAAGAAGTGCCGCATTCACATGAAATTTTGTACACTCCAGGAGCCCGAAGATTGAGACAATCCTTCGGAGTTCACAACAGCTCTCCAATTTTTGGTGGAGGTCGAAAAATCGAACGGATGCCCTGTTTGTTGAGTAACCTTGCTATTTTAGATGTCACTGCTCCACAGAAAGGTAGAAAGGCACGCGGCTTGTCTTGATCTCTCTGATCTGTCTTGGTTCTGTTGTTTCTTCCGATGGTTGCACGTCGGATTTCTTTAGTGGTATAACCATTGACACGAAATACACGTTCCAGGTGTTGCAGTTCCTACTTTAAATTTTCATTGTCGGACACCACCTTTGCCCTATGGACAAGAGTATTGAGAACTCCTAGTTTCTGAGAAGGATGGTGAAAACTTTGAGCACTAAGATAGCGATCGGTGTGTGTAGGTTTTTTGTAAACGTTGTGCCCTAACCTTCCATTAAGCCCCGTTTACACGGTGCGAGTTGACTGGAACGAGTGTACTGTCTTGCTGCGCGCGCAGCACTGGATAGTCCACTCTCCTCGTGTAAACAGGTACAAGACAGACAGTTGACTGAGGATAGTGGACTCGGTTCACTACCAACTTTTGGCGTGCGAGTTGAGGAAGCAAGATGGCGACAACTGGCAAGACGTGTAAGTGGAGTGAAGCGGAGACGTTAAAATTTTTAGAATTGTACGAAAATGAAGAAATTCTGTGGAACTTTAAGATTAAAAACTACAAAAACAAAGATTTTAGAGATGCTGCTCTCAAAAGAATTGTGTTATTACTAAATAAACCAGAAGTGGGTGAGATGGAGGTAAACAACAAAATAAAAAATTTAAGAAGCACTTATATACAGGAAGTAAACAAAATTAAATCGTCCAAGTTATCTGGGTCTTCAACGGACGAAGTATACAGATCAACTTTAATTTGGTTTGAAGTTGCAGATAGATTTTTGAGGAATGTGATTTCAACAAGAAAAACATCATCAAATTTGTTAAATCACATTATGTTTGTTTCATTTAAATAACAATTAACATTACATTGATGGCCGAATACATGCCCATTGCCACGGTACAGCACCTTTTGTATTGAAGTATTCCATGTACTTCCGTCTTTTCGTTTCAGCCGACTGAGAGAAATTATTACTTCCATGTTTAAGGTGAGATTCTGTTAAGCCCAAACTAATATCTGCCTGTCTCCAGGCACCTTGTAAAACGTTCCCATTTTCCAATTCCTTGTCAGCCACTGAAGAAATGTATGTGGTTGATGAAATATTTAGTAACCAGTTATGAAGTGCACAAGTAGCTTTTACAACAAGATCCACTTTCTCAGGAGAGAGCTGAATGGGTGTTCTGTAAATTCTAAAACGCATAGCTAAACTCCCAAAAGCATTTTCCACGATCCGTCTTGCCAGTGAAAGCCTATAGTTGAAAATTTTTTCTTGTGCAGATAGAGCACCATGGCTAGAAAATGATTTATAATGTATGATTTTAAAGGAAATGCGTCATCAGCTACTATCACTCCCCATGAAGGAAACTGCAATGCTCCGTTCTCTATTGATATTTTCGATGACGAATTTCGAAACACTGTGCTATCATTTACCCTACCATTTGAACCAACATCAATATAAATAAATATGTATCTGCTGTCCACGAGAGCGAAGAGAATTATGCTGAAATAGCCTTTGTAATTGTAGAAGTCAGTATGACTGTTTTTGGGGCATACAATATTGACGTGTTTCCCATCCATAGCACCACAACAATTGGGAAAATTCCACTTATCATTAAATCCATCAGCAATATTCTTCCATTCTTGCGCTGTAGTCGGAATCTAAAACAGCAAAGTAAAGGTCAATTATTGTAACTGCCGACTTTTTCTTTACTATTGTTATTATAAGTTTATTTTTATTTTTTATGGGTTGACGATAACAATGAGGAACTGCAACTAACAGCTGACACAAACAGCAGCCAAACTCAAAATATTGATGAGCATACAATTGATGAATTTGGCTATAATTTTTCAGTTCCCAGGAAGGAAAATCAGAAGAAATTAAAAAAAATGAAAGTAAATAATCCTCCTCCTACATATCATCAGCAATAGAAAAGCTGGAAAAAAATAGTAAAAAATAATGATGAATTTGATCATTTTGGGGCTAATATTGCCAGCCAGTTGAGAGAACTCCCACTAGAGCTATCTCTAGAACTGCAAAGTGACATAATGATGATGATAACAGAAAAACGAATTCATTATTACAGATCTCAAAAGGCTTCTAAAGAAATGGAGATTTCTTTACTATCTACGTCCTCTGGACAAACAACATCGTGTAGTGAAAGCAATAATGAGTGCATTATTGCTAAAGGTTTTACAAATAAACAATCGCCGGGGTCATCACCGCAACAAAGCTACGGAATTCTAAATACTGCAATAAATAGTATTGGAGAATTGAAACTTATTGACCTTTCTTATATCTTCTTATACTTCATTTATGTACATATTTAAGAATTAAAATAAATTTTTAGAAGTTGTAATTGATGTAAACTCAATTTTAAAAAAAGAAACTTACCTCCATATGTCCTTTCAAACTATCATAAATAGCTTTTAAAACAGCTGGAATAAATGTTGAAATCGTACATTTCGGCACACGATAAAAATGTTCCAGGGTACTATAGGAGTCACCTGTGGCTAAATATCTCAGTGTTATTCCAGTTTTATCCGGGGTGTTAGAGCTTGCCTCATAATGGTGTCATCTTTTTTAATACTGATAGAAATATTTGACAGAAGCTCTTCAAATTGAGAAACAGTCAGTCTTAAATGATTTCTGTAACTTTCTACATCTTCAACTGCAACTTCATTCAAAAACGTCGCCGAAGCACCTAAAACATTTCTTTTTGAAATCCATTCCCTTACCCAATTTCGTCGTTTTCTTTTATTTTTCTTCATAGCATTCAAACTTATAATTAACATATCAGCTACAATATCAATTCCTTCCTGTCATGCGGACATACTAATTTTCCAACAAGATCACAATGTAGTAGAGAACTCTCCTGAGAGTCGACAGTGTACTGTCTTCAAATTGTTACTAGCATGCTAGTCTACTCTCTTACCCCCACCACCGACCCCCCTTCCCACTGTCGTTCCAGTCAACTCGCACCGTCTAAACGGGGCTTTAAGCTTCCAACGCACTAGAACATCTAATAACGGAAGTGATCCATTCCTTTCGATTTCTATCGTGAATTTGATATTTGGATGAATCCCATTAAGATGGTCCACGAATTCATATAATGCCGGAATTCCATGAGACCACACGAGAAACGTATCGTCAACAAACCTGTAGAAACATTTAGGCTTTAAAGGAGTCGTGTCAAGAGCTATATGCTCAAAATGTTCCATATAGAAGTCAGCTCGAATTTCCTTTGTAAGCTGGTAAAACCATTAATTCGAAGTCTTCGCGTAAAACACGTAAGCCGTCTCGTTCAGCTCTAGTCATATTGGGCTTAGTTGGTTTTGCCCTCGTCAGGATGCGCGTCGTTTCCCTGAGAACCTCTTCTGCTGCGTCTGTTGGAATATTCCGCACTGCTTGTTCCACTCCGCTGATGATACCCATGATAGGTACGGAACGTGGAGCCGGTGTGAAGTTTAATCCTTTCTTCAGGGCTGAGATAGCACCTTCGTCAATTTCCTTCCCCGACAGGTTAATTACGGTTCGTCTGTCTTCCGTTGGATGAGCGTCGTGCGAATCCCGTGACAGGCGCTTGAATTTGCAACACTGCTTGCGTGTAGCCGTCCTCAATGTTGAGTTTTGCTGTCCTGTGGTGAAGTTATCGACCCATTCCCAATCCATCGGCGAGAGGGCAGCAACTAGTTGCAAATGACATCCCATCAATTCTGTAGCATTTTTAGCAAGATCACGGCGAGTTTGATGAATCCTCTCCCTCACAATTGCAAGACTGGTGCGGCGTAGAATCTTAATGGCAGTAGTGTATTTTTTTTTATTATTATTATTTTTTATTTCCTGATTTTACATAGCCTACTACCTTGTTACCTAAAGTAGGCCCTTAGTTTCTACAATTTTTATACTTAAAACAATTTACTTGAATATATATATATATCTGGATAATTATTCTTAAGGATTTAATGGATTTAAGTATTCTAATAGTTAATCTGCTAATTATTATAACTAGAGATCGCCCAGTGGTCGAAATTCGACCATAATTCATTAAGTTAATTAGTACTTTTTGTAACAGAGTAATAATTATTGCAAATAGTTTTTTGAATTTGTTCTATTGCGTTTGAAAAATTGTCCTATCGGTATCAAGTTTAGTACATACATTCCAACGTAAGCTTCGAATGCGTGAAAATGAGGAAAAATCACTTCAAATGTGGGTAGATGCACGCATGTTATTAAGCAAGAAATACACGTTATTACTTGTCGATATTATTTCTGTGTGTTTCTTACTCTTAATTTTAAGGTCCAGGCTGCATTTCAACCTAACCACAACTGCTATTAGTTACGGTAGACGCCATGCAATATATCTTAGCACTGAAAAACAATATGTCAGCCCGCACTGAGAAATCGTAACTGTTACATGATTTTCTATTTGCATGTGGAAAGCAGTTTTTATCCATAATGAAGACTTAAAAACACGCGGAATAAATGTCAACAGCTATGAACGTGTATTTCTTGCGTAATAACATGTATGCATCTACCCACATTTTTCCTCATTTCAACATATTCGAAGCTTACGATATACACTTTAAATCAAATATTATCGCCTAAGGAATGTGTGTACCAAATTTCAGACCGACAGGACAGTATTTGTAGGTTCCGATGTGATGCTAAACTCAGTATATAATGACTTTGCTGCCATTCATGTACTAACTTTTTTTTTAACACCAGATTTCGTTCAAATGGTCGCTCACCATCATATTACAGCTACATCAATTTGATCTGCATCATTGTAACATCGTATATCTAAATCACGATTTAATGAATTCCGAATATTCTCCGTTTCGAAATGTTGCTTCTATGTAAATTCAGAGATTAAGCTCGACTCTTTGGTTTCACCAAAGACCACAGAGTATCTCAATGCTGGAAATATACGTCACATAGTTGGCTCCGATCCGATTTCACTCACACACACGTTCCCGAATTTATTTTTCATTTAATAATGTATCTGTAACATGTTTTAACTATGCTTATAAATTATTATTTTTTTTTTTTTACTGTTGACCAAAGATTACAGACATCCCTACGTGTCGTTGCCTCTTAAAAACAATTGAATGTATACAACGAATGATTTATTTTATTTAATTTAATGTATTTTTAACACATATTATATGTAAATTTTGGCTTTATGCACTTCTTCCCCATATAAACTTTAACTATGCCAAATCTCACACTTCTCCGTGCGCGCAATATTTTGAAAAATGTTTCCAAAGTTTTCGCTTAGCGTATTAATATATAGATAATTGATATACTGGTTAATATACCAATTATTCTACTAATTACTGTAGCAATACTGATCAATATACCAATTATTATACTAATTACTCTACCAACATACTAATTCATACAAAAATCAACAATTGTCTTTGTATTTTCGTACTTCTAATTAATAAACTGTCTATTTGTATGTGTCCTTCTTTTACCACTGCTGGCCTGCGTCGACATCCAGGCCGCCAGCTGTCTCTACTGACGCAGCGGGGCGACTGCTGACATGCTGACCACAAAGTGTCGTCAGCCAGCTTCACGTTCCAGGTAGTGGTCTCGTTCTTCTCCGGTTTGGAGCCACCTACTCCCACATCAGGAGTTCCCTCCTGGAATCAGAGCAGGCCGGCCCCGGAGCCCTGGAGAAGGTGCCTCTGGCTTCCAGAGGCACTGTGATGAATTGAGTCTTTGCCGTCTTCCTGGTGCAGACACTGCCTTAGTCATGGGCAGTGCTTATGGTCACATTTGGGTTGTTCTTTACTCTCGAGTTTCTTCCTCTTCTGTTCTTCTTTCTGCTTCTGATGCCGGTTGCTCGCGGCGTCCTCTACGCTCTGCTAATTTCAATTCAACTAATCTCTCCTTCTCGCGTAGCGACGCTAGATTAGCAGCTTCATCCAGCAAGTGACAGAGCTCGGTGTCACGCAGTATGTCGTATATTCTTCTGTTCTGAAGTTGTATTTGAAGATATGCTCTTGATTCTTCAGTTTGTTTGCACTCCCAAACCACGTGCAGTAGTGTTTGCCGGATGATTTACCACGGCAAAACGTGGCACTGTTTCGGTATCTCTGCACCGTAACAGGAAGGCCAATGAACTTAGAAGTTTGGCCTTCTTGCAGCACATCTTCTCCAGATGTTTAACGCTGCGCGACATATCCTCCCCGTAAAGGTACGTTAGATAACTATGTACGTTCTCGCGGCGGCAATGCTTTATAAAAAAATCAGTAGACTTCCGTAATGTTAAGTGGGGCCTTGACAATGGAAGCAGTGCATGCTACCGAAACGTCGCTAGATGGCTCAATTTTGACGCGGCTTGAAACCCGAGAAGTTTTTATAAAGCATGTCACAAATATTTTCCACGTGTGCCCAAGAGGACTGGCAAATAGGCTTCAAAAAATATTACAGACTGATCGAATTCAATATGATGTGCAAAAGTAATTATGTTTTCCGTCTCTTCGTCGGTAAATGAATTTTTAATGTCTGCCTGCTTCGATGAATGGAATTTACGGTTTTCCCTACCTTCGTCGGTGACTGAATTTTTGATGTCTGTTTGTTGCATTGAAAGGATTGATGGGTTTTTGAGGCTACGAATTTTGAATGGAATATCTTACGTGTGGTATTGCTACACTTTAACGCAAGTAATCACAATAATATCATAAAATCAACACAAAAAATATACACATAGACAACTTCCCCGTTTTTATATCTTTGCCAATTGCCGAGATAATGATATTTTCCACTTAGGCCATTTAAGTATTTTGAAGGAAAGATTTATTCTTTTCAATCGCCTATAACTTATTTTTTAGTCAATTACAACATGTAATGCTGGCTCCATACTCTCTAGGTGTAGAAACTAAAATTTTCGTTTTGAAAACACGTAATTTTGGCAACGGATTACACTACCATAAGTGATTCTTAGATTTTTACTACGAAAACTGACATCGTACGAACGCAGTGTTGGACGTCTACTTCCCTTGTCGATTACTAAAGTCCGCCAGCCAGACACCCAGCTATGACAGAAATAACGGGCCTGCTTTAATAATGGTGGATGAATAATATGCTTCCCTTGGCAAACACACACCTGCCAATCTGTTTCGTACTGTAATGGAACTATTTCGTAACCTGTATTGCTTGGTGGAAACTCCAGACTCCCGGGCAAACAATAGCCACTCACGCGAGGAGTTGCGCCTACATCGACGGGGATACCGAAATATTTCTCCACTCCTAAAGGCATATTGGGATTCAATGAAGCATGCCATGGCATCTAGCGGTGACTATACCCTCTGAGCCATTAGGTGCCGCCACCTGGCGACAGTTATGCAAGTTACCACGCAGGCAAACGCCTGATGCCTCGGCTGAGCAAGTCGACACCTGTCGCAACGTCTAATGGAGAGCAAACAGAGCGTGTTCACGCAGGTCCGCATTCCAGAACAGAAATAGCTCTTGCCTCAGGGGGTGGAATTAGACATGGGCAGAAGAACTAGCTGTGTCTCTCTGGTGGGGAAGTGGAATGTCTGCGCACAAAGAAATTAAACGCTTGGGAGGTGCTGCCATCTAGGCTGCAGGTCATGGAACTAACGTGGCTACGCATGCGCAAATTGAGGTTTCTGCTGCCACCTGGCCACGCCCCCTTCACTCTGATTGACTGATTCAAAAGCCCACCATGGAAAGAACTTATAACTGTGACGTCACGCAGACGATTGGAGTCTCTTTATGGTTGTCCAAAGAGCTTCTTTTACCAGCCTCATCTCTCCCGCAATACTATTGTTATTAAAATCACGCTTTACTGCATTGGGCACACAGTATGTTCGGAAGTTAGCACCGATTGGTGACGCATGTTGTTAATAAATGTATATTTTCAGCATAAAGACCAGACTGAAATTGATATTACCAAGAAAAGGGATATATTTACAGTTTTTGGAAAACGGAAATTCATCATCACAGCATATGCAAATTGGAAGTGCATAGTGCATATGTGGACGAAGCTGGAGTTATGCTCGAAGAACTGATAAGTGTTTTAAATTTTTAAATTAGGAATAAGCCCAATAATCCACCCATGTATAGAAACACAGCAGGTGCAGAGTCTAACATTGATGTTACACTCACTTCGACAGATGTAGGGGACATTCTGCGAATTTGGAAGGTTGAAGATAACTTAACGAGTAGTGTTCATAATGTTGTAACGTTTGAATCGACAAAAGACAAACTCGAGGCCAAAGAAGGTGTATAATGTGTCAGGTGGCGCAATAACATAAAAAACGCTGACTGGTGCAAATTATGGAGCGTGTTTAGTCTGCCGTCAGGTCTCCTGGAAAGCGACGATGTCGATGCCATAAAAACAGGTATTAGAAATTCAATGCAAGCAGCAATGCAGGTGGCGATTCCAATAAAAATACCTACAAAGTTGGGAGACAAACCGTGGAGCGACCGGCTACAAAAAGCACTGGCGTAAATGTGCAAGGCAAGAATATACCAACGTTGTTTGATAGTGACCGAAAGGCCCGCCTTTCTCGACCAGTACAGGGACAGGAAAAGTGCTTTCCGGGAACTACTGCTTCAAACAAAACAGCAAAGTTGGGAGGCCTACGTTAATACAAACTTAAGGTTGAACCTCTAGGCCAGTGATGGGCAAACTTTTTAAGGGGAGGGCCACATAAAATAAAAAATTATCTCGGCGGGCCGAAAATTTTTTTTTGTTAGTGATAAACTTTATTTTTCATTTTTACATCACACACAACTTATATTATTTGCAACAATGGTAAAAAAAACTTAGAAAAAAGTTACAAAAATTGAGAGTAGGAAGGTGCATGTGACAGATGAAACTGTGACTGAGCTTCTAAAAGTTGTTCATAATCTGGTAGAAACTGGGATGAGCTGATTCGCAGTAGTGAAGCTAAATGGTGATCAGTCAATCGGTTTCTAACGCTGTTTCTGTGAAGCTTCATAGTAGAAAATGCCTGTTCACACAGGTAGGAAGATGCAAACATCGCAATTATCTTCTGAGCTTGAGATTTCAGGTTTGGGAAACTTGATTTTGACAGAGCCTTGTAGAACTCAATTTTAGAAACGTTGAGAAATAGTTGCTTCAATACAGTATTACATTGCAACTCAATCAGTTCGAGCTGCAATTCTGGTTTGACTGATTCACAATCCAGATTAAATGGCATGCTAAAAATGTCCAGGTCATGTTCGATAACTTTGAAATCTTGGAATCTTCGTTCAAATTCTTCATAAAGACATTTCAAGCTTTTCTCATAGCTCCTAAGTTTGTCTTCCCTAACTGCAACAGTCTTTAGTCTTGGAAAATGAGTAAAGTCTTTCTTGACTAGTTGTTTGGAGAATAGATTCAATTGCATTTTGAAACCCTTGATATGACTCCAACTATCATGGATTAATTGATTTCTTTCCTGGAGTTTAAGGTTCAATTTATTGATGTGACTGAGAAGATCTGTAAAAAATGCAAAGTCCGAAAGCCATACAATATCTTTCAAATGTTCACACTCGTCCATTCCTTTTTCTTCCATGAAAGAGATTATTTCGTCTTTTAGAGCCCAAACTCGTTCGAAAACCCGTCCTGCACTGAGCCACCTTACTTTAGTGTAGTAAAGTACATCAGAATATTCAGAATGCAATGAGTCAAGAAACTCTCGAAATTGTCTATCGTTGAGTGCTCGAGAACGAATGCTATTAACAAGCTTAACAACAGCATCAAGCACATGTTTCATGTCTAGAGCAGATTTACACAGAGCTTCTTAATGTATGACACAATAAAAAAACACATCTTCGTTCCCAGGAAATGATTCGTTAAACATGCCTACAAAACCAGATTTCGTCCCTATCATATTCGGTGCTCCATCAGTTGTAATGTTACAAATATTAATCAAAGGTACTTTCAAAGACGTGATAGTTTCTTGAAAAATGTCTGATCCTTTTGTCGTTCCCTTTAATGAACGGCATGCAAGCTAATTCTTCGCTAACACAAAAGTTGTCATCAATACCTCTTATAAATATCAGTAACTGAGCTGTGTCAGTTATGTACATACTTTCATCCAACGCAAAAGAACAGAATTTAAACTCCCTTATCTTTGACTCTAGTTGTGAGACAAACTGCATATCAATTACTTCAATTCTAGACGTAATTGTTGTTCGAGACAAACTTACTGTCTCAAAATCCTTTGTTTTGTCAGGACACAAAATGTCACATACTTGGAGCATACAAGTTTTAACAAATTCGCCGTCAGACAATGCTTTGTTACTTTTTGCAATATTGTATGCTACAACGTAACTAGCATGTGTAGCTAGCTTTTGAGAACAACTTTGTTTCTTAAAAATATTCTGCTGACCTGACAGGTTTTTACGTAGAGCTCCTGCTTTTTGCTTCCGATCTTCTTCGGTCATAGATTCATAAGTGGCGTTGTTATGTTTTGTCATAAAGTGACGTGAGAGGTTGAATTCCTTGAATACGGCTACAGCTTCATTGCAAATGAGGCACACAGGTTTATCCTTAATAGGCGTGAAAAAGTATTTTCAAGTCCACTCAGATTTAAAAACACGACATTCTGAATCAACTTTACGCTTTTTATATGCCATTGTAACGATCAAAAATTTAAAAAAACACTAGCAACAAAGGAAAACTATAGAAACACAAGCCAGACACACAGCCGCAGCACTGACTACGCGACTGTCCGAATTGCACTGACCTTGATAACAGACTAAACGACAATGGTAGCGCCCGAGTCGTTCCGAACTTAGTCGAGCAACACGCGCATTGTACTCCACATCGCCATGCTACTGATCTACAGACATATACTACGTCACTACGCAAACTCAGTTAATATTAGACGCGATAATATCGTACTGAAAACGCAATAAGAAGGAAAAATTCTATTCTAGCTACGCAGAAAATACATTTTGTCCTATGTGTAATTGTAGGGGTTATTCGAAACCATGTCGCGGGCCGGATTGACTAGCCCGAAGGGCCGGACTTGGCCCGCGGGCCGTACTTTCCCCATCACTGCTCTAGGCTGTCCCCTATAAGATAGCAGCTGGTAAGATACGGCCTCCAACCATGTTGTCGACAGTGCAGAGGGCTGACGGGACACGAACCACTGACTGGAGCACGACAGCGGAAGAATTGCTACACGAACTCTTGCCAGACGATGAAATAGATGCAGAAACGAACGAATAAAAGGAGTTACGCACCAAAGCAGAGTGTATCTATACAACAGAGGTGGTAACAGATAAAATAACCGTAGAAGAAGTGATAAAAACGATAAATACAATGTCCAAGAATAAGGCCCCTGAACCCGATAGAATTGCTGCAGAAGTGCTCCAGGCTCTAGTTGTTCAGTTAGCCCCACTGTTGTGTAATTTGTTTAATAAATGTTTACAGGAGGGAAGAATCCCTAATGCATGGAAACAAAGCGAGGTAATAATCTTAAAGAAAGGGGGTGGCAAGGATCCGACAAATCCCAAGTCCAATCGACCAATCTGCCTGTTAAACGTACTTGGTAAACTTCAAGAGAAAATTCTTGTCTGGGGCCTACAAACACATAGGAATAAAATAGGAATGAATATAAACCAGTACGGATTCAGAGCAGGCAGATCGACAGAGGACGCTGTACAAGTAAACAGAGCAATGCAATTGGTTGGAACGTGTAATAGCGATAATGTATTGCCAATATTTGTTGATATATCATGTGCTTTTGATAATCCCTTGTTACCAGGTTTGTTTTCTGGGCTCAGAGAATTAAAATGTCCAAGCAATATATACAAATCATTTATGGATTACTGTAGAAACAGATATGCTTAACTGAGATGTCAAAGAATGACCATTGAGAAAAAATTGTCTAAAGGTTGTCCTCAGGGATCGGTAAGTGGTTCGATATTGTGGGATAATTGTTTTGAAATAACAATGAGTAGACTGGGCTAGAAGGGTTGTTGGGCTTGGTGGCATTTGCTGATGACCTACTTCTGCTGATACAGGGAGGAACAAGAAGAGAAATTGAGTACAGAAGCAATTTTGTCCTAGAGCATCTTGACAAATGCTGCACGGAGGTCAAGCTTAAGCTCGCACCGCAGAAGACTAAGCATATGATTCTGCGCGGAAGTCTGCAGCGGAATCCAACGATCAAGATTAAAGGAAAAAGCATAGAAACGACAACCAAGTACAGATATCTCGGCATTACCATCGATGAGCTTCTAACATTTATGGATCATATAGAAGAAGTGTCCAGCAGGGTGAAGGTCGTCATGAATAAACTCAACAGCGCTGGGCAAAGAAGATTCCATATTCCCATCCACGTGATGACGCTCTATCAGGACGCCATTCTGGCATCAATAGTGAGTTACGGAGCGAGTATCTGGGTGAAACATGTGAAGAAAGTTAAACCAAAAGCAATACCTAGAGGAGCCCAGAGGAGTGTCATTTTTAGACTAAGTGGTGCATATAGCACCCCCACAATAGATGCTTCGCCAGCGGTTTTAGGTGCATGGCTCCTAGACATGATGGTATGAAAATGCTGTGCAATATACTGGCTAAAGTCCGGTTATAAGAGAGCAGCTGAAGAAATTGTAGGTTGACAGATGACAGTCAAAAAGGAAGTCAAGATTGGCAGCATCAATGGAATATTAGCAGTACAGGTCGGAGAACATACGGCATCCTTCCTGATGTCAAAGAACGGTTGGAACTGCAACATCTAAATCCGTCCACTGGCTCAATACACTTCATAGCCAGGCTTGGTCCTTATAACAGTTTGTTACACAGCAGGGGCCTCAAAAAATCGAGTCTGTGCGAGTGTGGAGCGGAAGCGACACCCGAACTTGTGGGTCTGGAATGCATTCTTCTTGCAGAAGCGAGGGAAATAGACTGCGAAATTCTCAATCAAATAGCAGACAGGATTTCTATGCACTATGAAACAAAATACATTGAGCAGATAGCAGGCGCGAGAAGGTACCAACAACGGAGGAACTAACAATAAAACACTGCATTGACTTATTAACGTTATCCTAGCTGGTCCTTCCCAGGGCCGGCGGATAATATGGGTATGGTGGGTAGCAGTACCCTCCCGGGAAATTCCGGGTGGGTATTTTACCCACCCGAAATTTGAGAGCGAATGAGGGTGCATAAAGTAAAGAAACAAGAGAAATAAAGAGTGAGAGACCAGACCAGGTAAGCACATTTATTATTCAAAAGGCTTGTAAAATAGGCTATGTATCCACAACAACGCCATGAAAAAGAGCAAATTCCTTTGGTGTTTCAACAGAGAATGAAGCTGTCGCCTACTGAGCTCGATTGACAGGAAACAGTCATTCTGCGTGAAAGCAAGAATGTTACGGTAAAATGTCGTACATCCAAAAACGTCATGGGTGAAAGTTTCCTTAGTGTATTTCGAACGCGCTTCGGCTAAATCCGTATGTATAATTGAAAAAAAAAAGTTCTTAAGAATAAATCCGTAGCCAAGCTGTAAAGGAGAAACGATTCAAGTGTTAATAATACTAGGAGACAGCAGCACGTGGGGGATAAATTTTCATCGCCCTTAAGGTAGCCACACACGTGGAGGCCGCGCTGCAGGGAAACAGTCCGCGGGCCGGACCGCAGGGATTTCATCGAAGTGGCGCTGCACACACACGGGGGGTTAAAATCCTCAAGGGTTTCTCAGAGTTGGCTTCACGATGGCAGCATCCGATGATGTTCACGCATTGGCTGCTGTTACTATTTTCTTTATTGAATCTGTCACAGTGCTACCTCTCTCTAAGTTGCCTAGTAAAACTCGAAGCAGCCTTTTTCTGTAGTTCCATATCTTCATAAAAGCTTCCTATCATATTTCAAAAATTTGCCTTGGTTAACCAGGTGGCTCGGATAATCGGAACTCGGATAACCGGACTTTTACTGTAATTGATTTATTCCCATTCGTAAATACATCAACAACATAAAATTAAGTTTAAATGACATAAAAACTAAATTAAAATAATATTACTTTAAACTCATGTTGTCATTAATATAGTTGATCATCTGATGCAAACTCAAATTAGAATAACACGATATCATTTGCATTATAATTTGATAGAACATTGCTACTACGTCGTTGTTTTGAGGTAATTTATCAAAATCTGCTGGTGGTTTATAATGATCTTGCGGGTGTTGCTTGAAAAGGGTGTGGGCTGAGACTATTTGATGAGGTTCCTAGATAAAAAAAAAAAAAATCCAGAACTGCCGCCTGCAGAATAGTACAGGGCAGAAGTAGGTAACCGTTGCTCACTGTAAGACATTCCTAAACAGCCCATTTCGACTTGAAACAGGGTGTCATTAATTATTTTTTCTGCTATTAGCGTTTGATTGGTCGAAAGGCCACGTAATTTTATTGCAACGGTTTTGCTAACAACGTCAAAGTGATCTTCTTGCCGGTTATTTTAATGTTCTTCAGCACATCACTTCGCAAAGATTCATTTCCTGATGGTTTAATGTTGCTGATTTTTTTTAGTATTGATTCTTTTTATTTTTTTGGATTTGGTTCATTCTCCTTCAATATTTATGACAGCTTGGCGTAGGTAGCTTCTCGTTTGTTTGTGTCGTTGTATTCCTGGTACTTCAATTCCAATAGACAGGGATCACTATCATACATATTTATAATCACGGAACATCACGAAACGGAACATTAGACACAAAACAGAGAAACAAAATCACAACACATGCAGGCACTCACAAGAAATCCTGGAAGGCCGACTGACCGCAGGACACACGCTGAGCTTCTCACCCTCCCTCCCGGCCTTCCAGGAAATAAAAATTGTCTTTCGGCGAGGATTTGGCCGCACCGGGGTGCGGCCACGGCCTCAAGAAAGTGCCCACACACGTGGCGGGATCCCGCAAGGCCGTGACCATCCCGTCCAAATCCCGTGGGTTCCCCGCACGTGTGTGGCGGCCTTTAGACGTAGGTCAGGGCCGGCGCTAGGAATTTCGGGCCCGGGGTAAACTGAAGGACCTTTTTTTTAGCTCTACAAACTGGGTGGGGGATATAGGCGGATCCTTCGATTCATGATCTGAGGGCCCCTACAGTCGATGATCTGGGCCCCCATCAGCCGGCGGGACCGGGTACTTTTGACCCGCTTACCCCCCCCCCCCCCTCCCTAACGCCGGCCCTGACGTAGGTTCACTGGAACTTTAAAATATGGCCTTGTTCAGTCAGGTGACAGTCTTATTTTTGTTCTTCGCTATCTACACAAGTATATAGATAATGAATATTCACTCACGTGTATGTTCTAGAGATGAAACGGAAGTTATATTAGGGGAACGGCGGGTAGTATGGGCCAGATGGTGTTTCAGCTATTCGCTACTAGATAGCAGCACGATACACAGTGTAACCTTTGCCGCCAGCGCCATTTCGCCATGTGCAGAGAGTTTGTTTGATTCCCAGTGTTGTATCGTCCGTGAGTGATTGTTGTTTGTTTGTGCTCCTACAAGTTGTTGCCTCGAGTAATTTTTAACATCGCCCTGAATCATTACAGGTAGGAATATACTTATGAAACTATAACGGTTATTTCGTTTACTCTATTAATAAAGGGGCCTAACAATTACAGTTCGCTTGCTCTAACAATGTGTCGCTTGCTGCCACGTTTTCATATCATTGTGAGTCGGGTAGTATGGGCCATGCAAAATTCGGGTAGTATGGGCCATGAAACTCATGTCCCTTTTCTTTTATTATTTTAGGATAGTATGCCAACGTTTAAGAAAAAACCAAAAGGTGAAGGTCGTGGAGAAAGGTCAGAGAATGATATGAAGAATGCTATTGCAAGTGTATTGGAAAAGAAACTTTCCGAAAGAGCTGCATCTTACCGATTCCATGTACCTAGAAGCACTCTACAAAGAAAGTTAAAAGCTATAGTAAATAATCAGCCAACTGATATACCACAAATGGGGTATTTTAAGGCAACCTTTGATGAAAGACGTGAAAGACTGTTAGTAGCTCATTTGATGGATTTAGATTCGAGACTAATGCCCCTGTCCAAAACAGAGTTTTTGAAACTGGCCTATGACTTGGCAGAAAAATTAAATTTGAATCACAGATTCAACAAAAGGACGAAAATGGTTGGAAAAGATTTTTATGCCAGTTTTATGAAGAAGCACCCAAATTTGACCTACAGAAAACCACAGTCAACTAGTCTGATGCGGTGTGTAGGGTTTAATAAGCCACAGGTCGAAAGGTTTTTCAGCCAGCTTGAAATTCTCTTAAAAAAGCATTCCTTTCGTCCATCCCGAATTTTTAATGCGGACGAGACTGGCGTGTCGTGTGTGCATGAAAATGACAAGGTCATTACAATGAAAGGCAAACGTCAAGTGGGAAAAATTACTTCTGGAGAGAGGGGACGTAATGTGACACTTCTGTTTTGCATGAGTGCAACTGGTCAGTTTATCCCTCCGCTTCTTATTTTCCCAAGGAAACGAATGAATGACCGCCTCATGATTGGTGCTCCAACTGAAAGCATTAGTTTTCCAACTTCTAGTGGTTGGATGACAGCTGAGGCTTTTCTTAAGTGGCTTCGACACTTTGTTTCCTTCACAAAGCCCTCAGCAGGAGATCCTGTCTTGCTGATTGTAGATGGGCATTCCAGTCACAAGGACTTAGATGTCATCATGTTTGCTCGGGAAAACCATGTCCATATGTTAAGTTCCCCCCCCCCCCCCCCACACACACACTTCTCATAAGTTGCAGCCTCTTGATAGGACATTCATGAAACCTTTCAAAAACTGCTACAATACTGCATGCAGTCTGTGGATGAGGGCTAATCCAGGGTCAAGAATTAATGACTTCGATATTGCAAAATTGGTAAGTGATGCCTACAAGCAAGTGTGTCGACTAGATATTGCTGAAAATGGATTTAGGTGCACTGGCATTTATCCGACAAACACAGACATATTTACTGAGTTGGACTTTATGGGCAGTGATGTTACCAACATTGCACAAGAACCTCTCCCCGAGATGACTTCTGATGGGGCTGGTGTTGCTATATCTAGGACACTCACGTCGATCTCACCAGCTGCTCTGACAGCCCCCCCTCAGCTTCCTTCCCAGGCAGAATCTATAGAAGAATCTGAAGAGGCCAACACTTCCTCCGATGTAGTACACTCAAGTGAACATTCTGATTTTGCAAGTGTCTTAAAAGAGGTGTCACCTTTGCCCTCCGGCAGCGAAAAGAGGCTGACATGTAGAAAAAGAAAAGCAGAGAGGAGCGAAATTTTGACATCAACGCCAATAAAAAATATGCTGACAGACAAGAAAGATTCAGCAGAGCAAAAGGAGAAAGAACTACAGAAAAAGAGACAACTGAAAATTTCCAAACAAGAGCAAAAGATGATCAATAACACGAAGAAAAGTGAACAAATCCAAATTTCTCATAATGACGGTGCAAAACCAGGTACTTCTCAAGACAGTGTAGATGTAAAATGTATTGTGTGTGGAGAATGCTATGAGGAGAACTGGATTCAGTGCAACAAGTGTGAAGGTTGGGCACATGAGCTCTGTGCGGACATTGACGACTTACTTTTTTACTTTTGTGATTTTTGTAAGTAAATAAATCATAACGTAAATGACCTATAATGTACACAGATTGTGTACATTATTAAACAATAAAACTTTTTCATTCAAAACAGTGTTTTTAATTTATAAAATTAATCATATTGATGTGGCCCATACTACCCGCCAATTTTTAAAATGCCCAAAATTCAATGTTAGTTCTAATTACCTTTTGTGTCATGTTCCTTTCATATATTGCTCAATATATTTATATATCTTTGAGGAAAGAGGTTGAAAATATTTTTTTTTCGCTCATAACTTAACATAAGCTACAAATATACTTTGTAATTAACATTTTTCCTTAAATGGCCCATACTACCCTCCGTCCCCCTATGGAAGCGGTAAGAGAAGCAGAAGTTATATGAAAATGTTTTATAAAAATGAAAATTGGTGTCACTGTTCTTAATTTACTTCCTAGTTATTTATACTTAATAAAAATTTCAAGTGAAATAATGTTTATTTTAATAATCAAATCAATCAGGCAGTAGCTGACTTTAAAGTTAATAATAATAATAGTTTTCTAATTACTATAACTAAAATTCGAAACTTAAAAATGAAAAGTTAAATTTAAAAAACATAAGCTATACAGCCTTTTCTTATTTTAAATTGCTTCTTTTTTTCACTATAAATTAAGGCTGTTTCACTGAACATTTTTTCACTAGCAACATTGATGGACGGAGTAATGACAACAAATAAAAAAATTTTAAGTGTTCATTTACCACCACTTAGGAGGCTCTTCTTTTGATGGAAGTCGTATTTGCTTAAGCTACTGGATCAGACTGACATTGATATTTTCTTTCTTGTTCCTATAACTTAAGAACTGCATTTAGTTTCCCACACTCTTCAAACTCTTCTGGAAGGATACACTTCAAATGACTTTATAAAGCAATGGTAGAATGGCAGAAATTATTTTTCACATAACGTACACTTTACCAAAGATTAAATTATTTCTCCAGATCGGATTTGGATTCATTTTGAGACACACTACTGGTTATACGACAAAATACCAATTCTCTTCAGACCAACTACGCTGAAGGATTAAAAAACGTTGATAATATCAACGTGGTACAATCGATAACAACGGCTCATTCAAAACAAATGTTTGATAACCATAAGAGTCGTCGAAAATATTTAGTACCTTTAAGCAGAGACAATATAATGCCTTTAAGGCCTTGGCGAGACCATGGAGCGAGACAAGGTTTGATGTGTGAGGAGCCAACAGTGATGAAAATTAAAAATTCATGGCATTTTTTAAAAGCTCGAGATGAAGATGTTACTGATCTAAAATCGTGGCTGCTAAGAGATGATTACAAATGGCTTCATAATGACTGTCAGAATGAAATTTTTGATTTTATGGCTACGACGCTATTGTCTTTAATCATGGAAGAAATAGGATCAACTTCCCTGCGAATGATTTCGGAAGATCTCATTGCAAGTGAACATTTCATTGGATTGTTTTTAACTGCGAACGCCAATGAAGAAACCTTATTTGATCCGGTCATTGATATTTTCGCCAAGCACAAGTTGGCGCTTTCAAAAGGCTACGATGAGGCTTTTAATGTTTCTAGAAAAATTTCAGGAGTTCAATCCCGAACACACAATGAAGAACCTCGAGCTTTACTTGTGCATTGTAGTGCCCATAATCTCAATCTTTCTGTACGAGATGGAATTGAGAGAGTTATAACAGCAACAAGATTCGTAGAAACTATAAAAGGTTTGGTAAACTTCTAGCGAGATTCGCCGAAACGACTTAAGTAACTGCAAATCGGAATATAAAAAGGAAATAATGATGATTTACTTTATTTTACAGCCTATTGTCCATCAAGTTATTTCTAAAGATTACAAGTAAAATCCAATTTTTTAAATTATCGTTTTTATTTGTAAGCGCATCTATACATAATTTTTTTTACAGATGGTTAATGAGAATAAAATCTCTTAAATCAGTAAGAGAAAATTATCAGCAGCGAATACAATTCATATACGATCATTCTGCAGCAGAGAATCAGATAGCGGTGTAGCTGTTAAGGCTTCTGGATTTTACTTCTACATGGAATCGTTTTTAGGTGTCTTTTCTATTTAACGCTGACGATTGAAATTTCTAATCGCTTCGAAATTTTGAATGCAGATCTACAGAAATCGAATCTATATGTTATTGGATCGTGTGAGAAGATAGAAGCAATCACTGATTTTGTACTGTGTTCGAGATTCAAAATTCGAAGCAATTTGACGGAAAAGCATGCAGTCAGGCACTAACTTTGAAATCAACGAACCACAAATCCCACATCAGCGTAAAATTCCCATCACCTTAACCAAGGTAGAAGCGAAAATCTCCGATTCGAAACACCTCAAGATTTTTTTTGATTTTTTTTCGTAAATCTTATATTGAAGTTTACGTGAAGTTTACGATCAAGTACTCTTGACGTTAGAGTCGATTCCACAACGATTCCATTCACTTCTTAAAATCGTTAGAATGATTCGCTTTGCCGCAAGCCCGCAAACATCGAAAGAATTGTAAAAAAAAAAAAAAAAAAAAAAAAAAAAAAAAAAAAAAAAAAAAAAAGGGATTGTAGATTTTTCACAAAAGTTCAAACAGATTAGAAGACTCATACCAGAGTTTGTTCACTTTCTTCGACTACTCGTCACGATTATTGGGTCATCCTGTTCGAATGAACGAAGTTTTCGTCTTACACCAAAGATCGACAATGTTTCAAGACAGACTAAACAATATCGCAATATTACATGTAAATTGTAATCTGACAGACGAAGAAGATGTGGAATAATTGTTGAATTGGTTCATTTCCAAACAAGCAAAGCGCAGTACAGTTTTTGCATTGCGCAGTTAATAATGAATAGTAAATTCCAAATATAATTTTTGTATAAAACTAAATTTATATTGAATAAATTATGTCTTTAAATTCATTTTTTTGTTTTTATCCGAATGAATTTCTCTTATGAATTTGTTTGTATTATTTACGTTATTATTGTTTCAGGTAAGATAACCAAGTAATATTTTCAAGGGAATCTCCTCTACCCTCCCCCCCCCCCCCCTCCCTAACTGTCGGACTACCACCCCGGGCGAACACAAAACGCCGCCCCTGCCTTCCTCGGCAGAATCCGGATCTTGTTTACAACAGCAGTTCGTGACGTCATCAGAATTTGAGGTCGTAGGACTGCCACTCGAGCATGTTTGCTTCAAGGAAAGCGGGCTAGTGTCGCAGTCACAACAACCGCTGCTGAGTTGCAGGTAGGACTTTGTTGTACAAAAAAGTGATATGAAATTATACAAGTACGTTATTCTCCCATTACAAATGCAAGTCTAACCAAGCCCAAATGCTGCACTGAGCAAATGAAACAAGAGCTCTGTTTTTTTCCGATTACTTATCATTTACTATTTTAAAACTTGATTGCAAAAACCTATTGGTTATTCCAGACATTGGAGATGTTAGTACCGGTACTTTATAACCCGACATTATATTTACCAAAATCAAGCGGGAGCGAAGTCTCGTAATTTCGATGAATAATAGAGGCTCATAAGGCTATTTAGCGATGAGGAATGTGAAAGACGAAAAAATTTTCGTATACAAAATATGTTTTAGAGTACGATAGGCTTATAATCAGATGCCATTTTTCATGCTGTACAGTATCGTGAATCCCATAGCCTACTATTTAGTAATCGCTGTCACATCTCAAAGAAGTGTTGATTGTTAAAAACGACCAAACTCACTATTTTAATTGCGATGGAGCACAAGCTCCGGTGGAAATTTCCCTACACACTCATTTTTCCCCTTTCCTGTACCCGCCTACTTTTGCCTTCTACAAATGTCAAGGATATTTTCTGAAGTCTCAGATTACATAATGTATAAGAGATCTTGAAGCAGATTTGAGAACGTAAGAAGACTTCAAGGTAGTAATAAGGATGGACGAACAAATATTTATTCTCAAACAGAAAATGAAGAGAACGGAATTTATAGGGTAAGAAGGTTAAATAGATTGCTCTTAACAACAAGCCACAAGGGAACGCCAAAACAAGTAGTTAATAGCCGCAAAGATCGAGACTGAAGATTAATATGTGACGAATATTATGGCTGCAGTCGGCCGCCGAATGATGCATCTAGAAATTTCTATGCTTATTTTAGGAAAATAAGCAGAAGAGAAGGCTTTTGGCCAATTGTAAAATAATGATGAGTAGAACTTGCTGAAGACCTAAAAAATGCAGTGAAATTAAGAAACTGAATTAATGAGACAGTGTGAGAATATGATTGTTGCTTGGGAGATCCCCCCGCCAGCGTGACAAGAGTTTCACTTCGCCGCGTATTTCGCCACTCCTACAGTGGCTCATATAATCAAACACAATTTTTGAAAATTCCTGGCCCGACTGAGATTTATCATTCGGAGGGAAAAAACCAGAAGAGATGCTACATTGCATAAATAGTACAGATGAGAGTTACACGGTATCTTACCTTGAAATATTATTTATATTGAGTCGGGAGTCTTACCAGAGGACTGGGAAAGTCCAGTTCATAAAGCAGGGGCATACAAGGTTGAAAATTACAAGTCCATTAGTTTGACATCAGTGATAGGTAAATTAATGGGGAGTTTTTGATATGCAACAGCATCAGAAATGTTTGTGAGGAAAGAAATTGAATTTCTAAATGACAACATGGCTTCAGAGCCGGATTAAAACAGCGCGGGGCCCGTAGCAAATGTGAAGAAGGGGCCGTTGGTTTTCGCCATCCGGGGCCGCGGTAGAGCTAAAAAAAAGGTCGCCCATCTGGTCTGACGGGTAGACTCCAGAGAATCATAGGCGCGGCGGAGCCCCCTAGAAGGCGCGACGCTCTCAGAAGGGGCACCCCCCCCCCCCGGAAGGTGCGAAGCCCCAAAAAAGGTGCGGGGCCCTGCAGAAGGCGCGGGACCCATAGAATTTGCTAACTACTGCTACATGGCTAATCTGGTACTGCATGGCTTTAAGCAAAGATATTCATTTTTATGTCTTAGAAGGGTATATGCATGATATTTTGAATGAAATGGACATGGGAGGCCAAGTTGATTGTGTAGCATTAGATCTGACTAGATTTCACAGAGTAGGCAATGAAATGAGAAATAAGGTAAAAACTATTGGAGTGGATGAATAAGGGGTTTGTTGTTTGGAGGAATTCTTAAAAGGTAAAGATGGAACATGTTCAGTGAGCAGTATATCTCTGGCCTTGTATTTATGAGGATGTGGGTTCGAATCTTAGTTTTGCCATTTAGTTTTTGGTTTCCCATGGTTTCTTCAAACCGCCCTAGCCCAATGCTGGGCTGAGTCCTTTAAAAGTCCAAGGGCAAATTTCTTCTCATTCATTGCTCCAAGTTCTTTCTTAGGTCTAATGACCTTGATATAAATAAGTTGTAAAGCCATAAACAAAAAAAGTAGAAAGCAAACACTTAGTGTAGATAGAACTGTATCAAAAGAATTTGACATAAAAACAGGAGTTCCACAAGGTAGTGTATTGATAGCTCACTGTTGATTAAATTGATTAGATATGTTCACTTTGGTCAAAAGTGTGCAGATGTGGAACAAACAAATAATTTTACAAAATATTTTTAATATACGTTAGTTAATTATATCCCATTAGTATTTTCAGTTACAACTGTTATATGCTTGTTCATTATTCTGCTGAGTGATTGTATTAATATTTTATGGTCAGAAAAAATTTGCAGATGACATAATGGGATCGAAATTGGAATAGAATTTGGACAGCTGTAGGGTGAACTGGACAGAACATCTAACTGTGTGGATCAATATGGAATGAAGATAAATACAAAGAAGAGTCAATTTAGTATGTACACATGTTTATGATTATATGCTTGAATAGGAATTGCTTGTTGAAGACCTGAAGTATAAATGCATTTGCATAACATCTGATAATAAACTCAACAATCAGGATCAAAATCCTTAATTTTTTGTAGAAGGTAATGATCTGTACCAGACATATGAGGAGAAATGTTAGGTGAGACCATTGCTTGAATATGATGGTGTGGTATGTGATCCACATTTTGGGTATCAAATACTAGAGTTTCAAGGGTTCAAAGGATGATATCTAGATTTATCTGTTAAATTCACTGTAGAACACTATCAGTAACTGATATAATTGATCGGGATTGGGATTCATTGGAAAACAGGAAAGGATACACAAGGCATAGATTGGTGATGAGGTGTGGAAAGATATTGGTAGAAGAATTAACAGTGGTGCATAAAAGGGAAAAGATGAATATGACCATGAAATAGCATATAATATCGAACATAAGGGAGTGGGGAAATTTTCTTTTGTGGATAAGGACGTTGTAGTTTGTAACAAAGCTCCAAGAGAATTGATGACTGTTTTACTAAAATCACTGAAAGAATTTAAAATTAAAATTTGTAAGAGTAATTTAACTTAATGTATAGGAAAAGAGAACAATGGGTTTGTAGGGAAATTGATACAGAAGCATGCACATCATGCTAATTAAATTAAATTATCTGCACCAAACAATAAAATGCTGCAAGAATTTACAATTAAAATCAGTTGGTGATGAATTTTTAATTGGTTGATGAAGTTAATCTTGAAAAATTAAAAAAAAAAAAAAAAAACAGAAAAAAACATGAAATGTAAAAATATTCCCACAGGTAAATTAACACAGGGGTGTGTAATCCATCACAGTCAAATTAACCCTTTCCTCCCTTATGTTACAAATTAGTACCACTATGTTTACCACCATTTAATTTTACAATACTATATTGTTAAGCCTGTTGATCCATTGCTGTACCATTAGGTCTGACAACAAGAACATTTATTTCTAAATTCTGGCCAAAACTGTCAAGCAATGAATTTTCCAAGTTGGGGCTTGACAGCATATTGACAAGAGAAACAAGTGCTACTTTACAATGCATTTTTAGATGAGAATTTACTCTGCAAGTGTTGATTTCTGTTATTATTCTTTTGGTCTGAAAATTTAACTATATATATTTTACCCACCATATACAATATGTTTTTCTAGTTTCTTTACTAAATAATCAAGAAAAACCAACAAGAACAAATAAGTACCATCTGGTTAGTTTTATGCAAATTGTTGGTAAATAGATTTAACAAGTATACAATTAGTTTTATTATTGTTTTAGATATTTTCAAATGGATATTTCTAAGAACTACACTCTGATTGAAACTCTTCTGTTAGAAGTTTCTAATTGATCAAGGCAAAATGAAGAAATGACAGCAAAGTTCTTGGATTACTCATTTGATCAAAGAGTGGTCTTCAAATTGACTGAACAATAATGGAACAATAACGTTGTTACCGAGCGTGGTGGTGTAACGGATAGCGTTCTGGCCTCGCATTCGGGAGGACGGCGGTTCGAATCCCCGTCCGGGCATCCAGATTTGGGTTTTCCATGGTTTCCCCTAATCACTCCAGGCGAATGCCGGGATGCTTCCTTCAAAAGGCCATGGTCGAATTCCTTCCCATTCCTTGCCCCCATCCTTTCCCGTCTCTAAAGACCACGTTGTTAAAAAGGGACGTTAAACTGTTACAAAAAAAAAAAAAAAAATATAACGTTGTTATCTGTTTTGATAATTATTTTTCATCTGTTTCATTATTTAAATAAACTGAAACAACCTTTGACTGTGGGGCAATCAGGCCCAACTACAAGGGGCTTTCTAACAACTTATCTGCTGGTGGCAAATTAAAAAGAGGGGATTGTGATAGTAGATTTTCAAACCTAGACATTGGCTACTGGGACTGGAAGGATAAATTGAACATGTACAATTGTAAATTGTACGTTTAGTATCAAATTTTCATGGCAGCGAGGAAGCTACTGTTATACACAGTGGCGTAACTATTAACTACACTGGTTAGTGTATTTGGCAACTTCAATGGATGGCCCCTCTCTCAGACTGGTTTGACGACCTGGGTGGATCTTGGACTAGAGGGCTCCCTCAGAAAGTTGGTCCAGTGGCATTTTGCCCACCCTAACACACTATTGTTACACCACTGGTTAGGCGCAAAGAAAAAGATGGGTTTAAGTTGACAGTTTCATGTGCAAGTTTCATCAAAGACTACTATACATTCATGAGTGGGGTTGATACTGCTGATGGCTTTGTGCAATGCTGACAGGAAATTACCAAAATCATGTCACAGATTGTTTTGGGGAATTCTGTATATTGTATTTGTCAATGCCTGTAACATAGATGGTTTGATGGTCTGTAAAAACAATTTCAGTAGGTCAGTTACACATGGTATGAAGTCTAAAAGGACAATTACAGATATTTCACCATGTACTTATCAGTTAAAACAATTCAAGTCAGACTATTCCACAATAAGAGACATAAGATTGGGAAATGGTTATTAACTGGCCCTAATCTGTAAAAATCAGATAAAGATGTGAAGTATGTAAAATGAAGAAGATACAGTCAAAACATCATTCCAAATAACTGTTTTTTTATTATTTTTCATCTAAAACAAATGCTTTTTATGGCAAATGCATTTCGTCATTATTTAAGACATTTTCCGTGCCCTACGTAAACATATATACATATATATAATAATGTTACTAGATTATATATGTTACTTGATTATATGTGTATATATATGTGTGTATATTTATTTATTTATTTTATTTTATGCGAATAGAATACAGATCATGCAAAACATAGTCATTTTCTGTCTGAGTTTCTTTTGCCATTTCAATATTCTCGCATCTGTTTACTGAAGGCAAGTTTTCTCTCTTCTGTCCATGTTGTGCTGGTCTTCTTGGCTTTGGTTTCTGACATGACTACCCAGTCATGTATTTTTTATCTGAAGATTTTGCGATCTAGGATTTCTGAACTCTTGATTTTATATATTTCCAGGTCTTGTCTTACTTGATCGAACCAACTGTTAGGCATTTTTAATGGTTACATGAATTTGAATATCTGCTTAGTTAATCTGTGATCTGGCATCCTGTTGATGTGACCGTAGAATTTTTGTCTGCATTTTCTGATGTCGTTGGCTATGTTTGATTGGGACTCTACTGTTTTGCTTGACTTTAGTCTGTAGACTTCTTCTGTTTTGGTTGCTCCAATAATTTTCCTGATTATTCTTTGTTCTTCTTTTTGGATGTTCTCGATATCCCTCTTAGAGTTTAGTGTGAGTGTTTCTGTGGCGTATAGAGCATTGTGTTTAATAACTGTATTGTAATGCCCAATTTTTGATTGGATTCCTATGTTCTTTATGTTGTAGATGTTGCAGGTCTGTCCGAAAGCCTTTTTCATTTTGTTGAGTCTGTTCTGTTGTGCCTTCTTTTTGAGTCCTGTTGGACTGATAATTTCAACTAAGTATTTAAACTCGGTGACTGTTGATTTTTCCATATTTTGTGTCCAGTGTTTAATGTTCAGTTTGTGTGCCAAGAAAAACCATTTTCTCAAAGGAGATTTTTAGTCCCATTTGTTCTGCTAATTCTTTGAGGGATTCTATTTGTTTGATGGCTTGTTGTTCACTTTCTGACAGAATAGCCAGATCATCTGCGAAGGCCAAGCATGAGATATTTAGTATTTTTATAGTTTTACTGGGGTGTTCATTTTCTCCCATTCTCTAATGACTTTGGCCACGGCTATATTAAATAAGATTGGCAAGAGACCGTCACCCTGTCTAACGCCAGTTTTCATCTTGAATTCTCTGGAGAGTTCTCCCATGAATTTTACTTTGTTTGTGGTGTTAGTGAGTGTCTGATTGTTTAATTCTCTTGATTTATTGTCCAGCCATATTCTCTTAGGATGATGAGTATGCTTTTCCTGTCGATGGAGTCATATGCCTTCTTGAAGTCTACAAAGGTGCATAAGGTTTTCTTGTGCCTGATTGATCTGTATTTTAGGATTGTTTTTAGGTTGAAGATTTGCTCTGCACACAATCTGTTAGGTCTGAAGCCAGCTTGGTATTCGCCAATTTTGTGTTCAATTTTTTCTTGTACTCTTTTGCGGAGACAAGCAGATAGAATTTTGTTGGGCATTGATAGTAGAGATATTCCTCTGTAGTTGTTCACATTGGTGCGGTAACCTTTTTTGTGAAGGGGAAGTATATGAGCACACTTCCAGTCTTTCAGGATTTCGTTTGTCTCAAAACAATGTTCGATAATTTTGGTTAGTTCTTGCAGTGAACTTTGGCCTAGATTTTTCAGGAATTCCACCACTGTGCCATCTTCTCCTGATGCCCTCCCATTTTTAGTTTCTGAATATGCTCCCTGATTTCTTCTAGTGTTGGTGAATCTGTATTGATTTCTTCTGATTGTTCTGTGAACCCTTCAGCTGGTTCTGGGCAATTTAGCAGTTGCTCAAAGTAGGTAGCGAGGAGTTCACAGTTTTCTCTGTTGTTCAGTGGCAATTTTCCATATGTGTTTTTAAATCAAAGACTCTGTGAGGAGAAGCCCTTAATTTTGTTTGCAAATATTCTATAATAGTCTCTAGCATTATAATTTCTGAAGTTTTCTTTGATGAATCCAATTGTTTCTTGAGGTATTGTCTTCTTGTTTTTCTGAGGGTTTTTGTGGCTAGTCTTCTCTTCTCATTGAGTTCTGTTTTTTTTTTTTCTGGTGATTTGTGAGAGCTATACTTCTTGTATGCAATTTTCCTGTACTATATTACTTGGTTGCATTCTTCGTTCCACCATGGGTGTTTGTACTTCTTTTTTAATGGAATTTGTTCTTTAGCCAATGAGGTGATTTTGTCTTTGAATTCTATCCAATTATTCGTGTGTATTTCCTCCAACCTCTTGGTGATTTCTGATCACTCTAGCTTGGTAAGATCGAATTTTGATAGTGTTGTTATTTTTTTAAAGCAATTTCAAGGTGTCATTCTAATCTTGACTCTTGTGAGGTAGTGGTCAGCCCCTTTTCTTACTTCAACATTGTGAATTTCTTTCTTGAAGTTTCCTGATATGACTACATGGTCGATTTGAAATTCTCCGATTGAATTTACTCGTGATCTCCAGGTCTTTTTCTTGGTTTTCTTGCTCTCTGCCTAGCTGTGCGTTGAAATCTCCGAGGAGAATTGTTACATCTTTTTGTGGGATTTTGGTGACGGTAGTTTCTAGTTTGTTCTAGCAGTTTTCTACATCTTTTGAGTTTTTCCGGTTGTCTATGTTTGTTGGAGCATGTGCATTGATGATGATATAGTGCTTGTTTTTGTATTGTAGCCTTAGTGTCATTAGTCTGTTGTTGATGGGCATGACTTATTTTACTGCATTCAAAACGGTTTTGTGGTCTGCGAGAGTCATTCCAAGTAGCGGTGCTCCTCTGCCAAACTTTGTCTCTGTTATATTCTTGAAAATCCTGAAGTTTCCGTTGTCCATTGTATCTTTGTCTATGAATCTGGTTTCTTGAAGTACAAGAATGGTGATCTTCTGTTTATCCAGTTCAGTGACTAGTGGGTGTAGTTTCCCTGGCTGGTATAGTGTGTTGGTGTTTAGTGTTCCAAAAAGTATGTGCTGTTTTCATCTGGGCAGTTTGCCAGAAGACTTCGACTTCTTATGATGTGTAAGCTCAAGGCTCTCAGAATCTGTATTGCCTTGAATGATGACTTGTTGTCGGGTGGATCGTGCACCTAAGGTAAGTTTCTCTTTACTCACACAGTTCATGATGATAGTTTATTGAGTATGTCCCATTGCTGAGGGAATTAGAATCAGCTAGCTCTGAAGCCGGTTTGCAGGCCGCCCCTAACCTGGAGTACAGACACCTTCGGCCAGCCGCCCCTTTGTGGTACAGACGCTGGCTTGTTGCTGCCACTTTTCAGAGTTCACAACAGGACAGACCATCAACCTTGGAGGTGCCAGGGAAACAAGTCCCAGATGGTATTCACCCTGAGGTGCATTCTCCTACTTCATATTATTATTATTTATTTGTTTTCAAATAGCCTATGGCTAATATATATATATATATACAAGTACAATTCATACAACACATTAAACATAAAATAGAAAAACAAAAAACAAAAAAACAAGGTGTTAATTTTATTGAATCCTTCACAAACAAAAAAAAAAAAAAAAAAAAAAAAAAAAACAATTACAATCTCTCTCCTCTAACCATTTACCCAGATTTTCTCTGAAAGTAGCAACAGTTCTGGTCCTTTTTATTTCTTCAGGTAATATGTTACATATTTTTAAACCTTTGTGTAACAGCATTTTCTGTTCCTTACTACTTCTATTTTCAGTTGAATGGAAATGGTTTGCCTGCCTTGTCTTATAATTATGTACATTATTATTCTGTTGTACTTAATCTAGACACATATCTTGATAATAATCCACTTTCCAGCCTATGTACATAAGTCAGTACATCTCTAATTATTTCCTTTTCAATATGTAAAAATCCTAAACCCTTAAGCATCATACTGACATTTTCAGTTCTCCTTTCATTTAGAACAGACCTCATTCCCTTATTAAAATTATTTTGCAATTTCATATTTTCTCTTTTGCTTGCCACGATTAATAATGTGGAGCAGTATTTTATGTGTGGCAGCACAATTGGCTTTAAACAATAGCTGATTACCTGGTTTAGATAACACCTTTCTTAATTTGTATATTAAATTTACCTTTTTGGCTAATATTTTATTTATATAATCTACATGTTTATATAGTTCACTGAAGATATCTTAAATAAAGACAAAACACATTTGCCATAAAAAGCATTTGTTTTGGTTGCAAGACGAAACATAACAAAAAACAGTTATCATAACAACTAAGGACCTGTGCTGAAAAAATCACCAACATCATTCCAAATGTTCCCACTGTAATTTCTTTTTGTATCTAAATATCATGAGGTGAGCATTTCATACTAATATGAAAATAATTGATTTCAATTGCTATTTCTGTATATCCTGTGATGCACAAAGTCCCTGACATTACTTATTTGTTATGGCTTAGTAATTAAAGTTTCAAAAATTAAATAAAAATAAAAAAATTGTGAAAAAATATTTGTGTTTAATTTCAAATACTTTTAAGTAAATATATAACTGAAATTATCTATTTTCCTGTATTTCCAATAGCTGGTAGGAAAGGGTTAAGAAAATGTGATCTTATGCTCCATTGGAATATTAATTTCAATAACTATTTTTCAAGTTATGTCCGCCCAGAATGCAACAGAAAATGACTAAAACAGTTATATGTTACCTACACATTTAGAAAGGTTCTTCTTTGTTCCCCAGCTCCATTTGGCAGCCATGTTCCACAAATGCCTGCAGAGGACTTTCCACCTGATTATTCAGAGAAGACAACCGTGTAGATTATTCACTGTAAAGGTAATTAGTGACACCAAAATTACATCAGACAGAGTGAATTTGAACAATAGATTTGACATCTCACACCTTTTTCCAACAGATGTATGTGTAAAACAATGGACTTGAGATCTATTAGCTTTCAAACTTAAACAAAAATTGATTATTTGTGTTAACTAAATTTACAACATAGGCTTAAAAACTTTTGACAAATCTAAGTTTCTATTATGTCTGCCTTAAATTAGGTTATAATTTATTATTCATTAATTATTCTGTTACTCCATTCCAAATTATTTACATACCCTTGCATCATATTCCAATGAAGTTTTCTCTAATGCCTAATTCCTTATATTTATTAATTTATATAAGAATGGAGTTTTACTCAGCACTGAGAATTAATATAATGTTCTTGGGTAACCAGATGAGTGAACAAATATTATGTTTTTTGCAGCATGATTAATCTAATTTTATGGGTAAATTTAATATTTTCTGGTAGAATATGAGGAATAATAATTATCGAAACTGTAAACGTATAGCAAGAAATACAAATTCCTGGTTCTTTTGGCTAAGATACAAAATGTGAAATTAAAAAAATGTTAGTAGACAATCCTCATGGTACTGGCTTAAACTGAATTGGCTCTTGTTTTTCATAATTTTTACTTTTTAATTTTTATTATAAGAAAACCTAAGAGATAAAAACATAATAGTCAACACTTTAATCTCTAGTAATTTTGTACCTGTTCTCAAAAGACCAAATTTGCTGGTTAGTTCCTTAAAAGCAAAATTGGTTACCTGCAGTCTTTGACTCACTTTTATTTTAATAATAATAACATAATCTATATCTATAAAACGAAAACCGGACATATTGGTCGTATAAAAACTCGGAAACTACGGGGCAGATATCGATGGAGTTTTCACCGTTTTAAAGCTTAGAATCTTAATTCACTTGTCTAGCATGTCTTATGTTTCAACATTAAATAATGTAGGAGCACTAAATGAAATTCTGAACGTATGGTGAGAAATTCCACAGGAGGAATCACTAGATGCTGCATACTCCGCACTAAACACACAACACAATGTCTCTGACCATAGCCTTTAATTAAAGCAATAAGATAACTTATAGTAATAACTATTTTGCACACTAAACAAAACTTTAAGTATTCTTTCTTTTAATTCGATATATTCAATTTTTAAAAGCCATAGCTTGAAGTATTCTTTCCTTTAATTCGGGATATCAATTTTTAAATGACATAGATAGCCATAAAACAACAGAGATTTTCTTTAAGCACGATCTCTGGACAATAACTCTGGCCTTCAGGATTAGTCTTCTGTTTATGATAATATTATTCCGGATTCACTTTTGATATTTTATCTGCAGAGTTAAAGGATCTGGCGTTTCGAGCCACAAGTATAAACATTCACTTTGCAATTGAATCAAACGTGAGTTTTTAACATAATCTAGGGTTGTTCAGTAATGTAGTAATGAAATTTCTTAGCCAAATTATCGAAGCTTGATATACATGAATCTTTTCAGACAAATGAAAATAGTATACGTACAAATAAACTTCAGCCCACCAGTTTCTGGGTAGGGGGCGGGTGAATGTAAGTTTGCTTTAATTCCGAAAAAGTTGGCACGTATTTTATGAAACTTTGTACAAATGTTTTGCGGAAATAAGGATAGGGTATGGTTAAATCTATGCCAACTATACCGGGCAACGCCGGGAACTCCGCTAGTTAAATATATAATTATTTACCATATTTATGAAGTACTTGAATAAATACGTTATTTAATTTTACTAACAAATGTGTTTCATTCCAACATGACAACAGAATACAAAACTGGGAGTGTCCATAGACTCTGAGGTGCTTTCCCTGCATCTTGGAGGAGGCTATCACTACAGGTTCCCTGTTGTGTGGCTTCGAGATAACTGCCAGTGTTCTCAGTGTTTTTCAAGGCAACAACAGTCAAGGACCATCTACTGGAAGAACTTTGACATCAATGTACAACCAGCATCTGTGCAGGTATTATACAATTACCTATCAATTGGTCACACAAGTTACCCCATTTTCACATTGTTTACCTCAAAGTGGTGTAATTTGCGAACGTTTCTGTTTTAAGTTTTAAATTCTACTTAACTCTCTCATGTTTTTACTTTTAGCTACAATTTTTCTAATAAGCTTTTGATCAAATTATGCACAACAAGAACTTCAAAAATTTAAAGATTTTATTACTATATAAAAATCAGATTGCTATACTACTTGCAGAGAGTTAAGTTTCTCATCCTTTTTTATGACATTAAACTTATTTATAGTGGTAGGAGACAAGTAAGTGAGATAAAAATCTAAGTAACCAGCAGACGTACCAGCAAAAGCAATCAGTAGTCTACTATTTGTTGATGTCTTTATCATATTACAAGAAAATAGTGAACACAGTGAGAAATGATTGAATTGATTGAACAAAATACCGGTAGTAGAATCTAGAGTAAATATAAACATACCAGTAGTAAGAAAAAATAACAAAATGTACCAGTAATAATAAGTCAGACTGGAGTAGATGGTAGTAGCAGGATACTTGCTGCAAGTTTTCAGTGGGGCCTATTGCAAGGAAAGGATCCATGCTGTTGTTTGGGAGAATCTAAAATAGAGTATTTGTGGACCAAGATGTTCTGGAGATTGGGTGATCTGCTGGATGATGTGTCAGTACAGTGCTATGGTTGGTGTTGAAATATGTAGGGTTAAGTAGTTATGTGGAAATATTCTTTGTTGGAATAGATGTCTCTGCTGTGTATGATAAGGCTGTAAGGAAAGGAACATTTGACACAAAGCTGTTGTAAATTAGTAGGCGTGTTGTTGAGGAGTTGTACCTTTCCAAATCATGATGACTGTATTGATTTTGGTGCTGCAGATTTTTTTCATATAATTTCAGTAAAGGCCATTTTTTTAAATGTATAACAGATTATTGTATTTGGCTTAAAACTGGTAACCAATAAATTGGAGTATATTTGATTGTGCTTAAAATTTTGTTAATAGATTGGTTTATCATGGAGCCTAATTAATTTATGGGAGCACTGTACAACCAAATGACACAGCAATATTTGACTGTAGGGTATAAAAGTCTCATTGCTGAGATCTACTTGTGGTCATGTGGATTCCCCAAGAAGACACTGCAACCTTCTGGATGACATTTCTTTGTTTTAATTTATAAGCATGTTTGAACAGATGTTTATACATAGAAGAGAGTGTTCTGTCAAGGATTAAACCATAGTACTATATGGTATCATCCCCATAAGAAAATCTACATTTTATATTTTCATAGTATCTGGAAATTTGACTTGCCCTATATCATTTGTACTTCGTACTATGTATGATGCTAAGGGGCCAATAAATACAAATACAAATACAAATACTCCATGCTAATGCTGGAATAGTTCCTTTAACAGACAATGGGTAAATGCCTTCCCATTTCTTGTCCCCAGTCCTGTTCTGCCTCCAATATTCTCGATGCCAATGAGGTGTCCATAAGGAAAAATATAAGTTATGATAGATCCATTCTTTATGACTTTGAAAATTAGATAAGTCTATAATTTATTTAGATGGAAACAGCACTATTGTGAAGGAAAACTTGTTGGTATTCTAGCAGCATCACAATTGGATCATCTGGCAATATTTCAGAAGTTACCACTGCTTCTATCGTCAAGCAACTGCTAAACATCGAGGTTATTATAGTAAAGGTTGGGCTCAACTATTGGTTGTTGAAAATGACATCTCCATAGGAGTAAACAGAAGGAATGGATGCAAGCAGCAAACATGTGGACACACATCTGTCTGAAACTATGTAAATTACAAATGCAGAAGAAATTAAATAAAGGAAAAAGGAAACGGCTTTAGGCAATATAAATTATAAAGAAAGGGAAAATGACTTATCACTCACCAAAGTTGAAGGCAGCAATGGGAGAAAAACATATATCGCGAACATAAAAATACACAATATTTCTGTCTTAAACCTCCTTCATGTAAAGAGAATGATTCATGTGGTTCGGGAAGTGTGCACACACCAAAGTTTCCTACATGACTGAGTGGATTATCAATATGGAGGTGGGACTAAGATGTTATATATAAATATGTATATCGTAGAAATAATTAAACTAAGGAAAAAGGAAACTGCTTTAGGCAACATAATTGTAAGGAAAGGGAAAATGACTCATCACTCACCAAAGTTAAGGCAGCGACGAGAGAAGAACATATATAACGAACACATAAATAAACTCAATATTTCAGTTATAAAACCTTATTCATGATGGAGAAAATGAGTCATGAATAAGGTTTTATAACCGAAATATTGAGTTTATTTATGTGTTCTATATCGTAGAAAGTGATAGAAGTTGTACTATACCAAAAGGGTATGGATTGTAGATACGAAAACAAAAATTGAATAAATAAATATAGATATATAAATTGGAAAAAATGTAGTTAGTTAAATGACAATAACGCTAATACTGATAATAATGAGTGATGCATCAAAGAAAGGAATTTTATCGGTAGTTGAGGCTGGGTGTGTTCCCATCTCTGAAGTTCTGAGGTGGTGGTGGTTTCGGGGAAAACTCTGATTGCTCTCATGGTGAAACATTCATTCAAGTTGCTGGAATTGTGGTAGTTTGCATGTTCAGGTATTGGCAGATATAAATTGCAGGTGTGGACTGTTTGTCTGTGGCCATTCATTCTGGTTGAACGTTGTTGTGTATTCAGGCCTATATAGGAACTAGTGCAAAGGCGGCAAGTTAGCTGGTATATGATGTGGGTTGTGAAGCATGTGGCATGTCCAGTGATATGGAAGTTTTTCCCTGTGACAGGGAAATATTGTGTATTTTTGTGTTCATGTTTTTCTCCCAGCGTTGCTTTCAACTTTGGTGAGTGATGAGTCATTTTCCCTTACATGCAGAAGAAATAAATTCAGCAAAAATTTATAAGTATTTGATGATAATATTCACATACATTCTTATTTTGTTGTTGATTTTTGTTTTTTTATTTTGTTTGGAGCATGTAATGCAAGCTAATGTAGAGATTTCTGTGCCAGGGCCACCTTTTGATTTTTCTGTTTAGCATACAGGTACCACAGTTAACATTATTGTCCTTACATAGGCCAAGCATATTATGACATTCTTTGGCTCCTTTTGATACTTGTCAATTATTTTGCCACAAAGTGTTTTAGCAACCTTATTTTCTTTTGAAAAATGTTCACAACTACATTTGTTGCCTTGCTGTATACTAACTTTTTAAAATTATTTTTTTCTGATCCTTGCTATCAATTCCTCTTTCACATATTTGTTCATGATCTTGAGGGTTAAGCATGCAGCTTGATAAGGCACTCACTGTATGGTCCTTTCAGAAAATGCTAATTGCAACTCAAATAATTAGTTCTTCAATTAACAGGTTATTGTCATATGGCTGCCATGTGATTTTTTTCCTTTCATCATAGGATGATAATTAACACAACTTCTGGATTGATTAAGGAGTACAATTAAATAACAAGACTGTTGATACACTTTTCAACTCACTTTTTTCCCCTCTGAAATGTTCACAAAACAATTATGCAGATGAGGCATTAACTTCACCTAAAGATACCAATCATATTACAAAACTCAACAAATAAAAACCATTGAAATACTCTTAAAATGAATCCTACAACTTCTCAAAAACAATTATCAACACTTCTGTGGCTAACCTGAACCGCAAATTTAAGTAGTTGCTTGAGAACAGTCAAGAAGACAATAAAGGTTGTTGCCAGAAATTTCTTGACTGTTAACAATCCCACTGACAATAAAAATCATATAAAGAAATTTAAAAAAAACACACACAATCATCAAGAATCACTATTTACATGCATTTAAAAATAAAAATAACAACATCAAACACTCCAAACAGCTGAAAATGATTCTCAAAACACTTTGGCTTAGTATTTCAAACAATATATAACTTCTGATCATATTAAAAATTGTTTAAAAAGTGTCCTTACATAAAAGCAATATTAATTCACATGAAAAAAATGTTGAAATGAAGTGATTAATTAACTTTCATAACTTTGTACTTAATTCCTATGATTAAAATTCATAGAAGTCTGTGTTTGAGTGCTGTTACAAGGTTCCAATTTTTCATTTTAGCTTCAAGGTATTTAACCTTTCTCTTTAGATAAGCTGATGCACTCAGAACTGAAGTGATAAAACCTTTTGTTTGGGAGTATTTGCAGGATATAAGGTGGGTGAAAGGTATTGTGGGCATACATAAGGCAAATACTGGTGATGAATGCTGTATAAATATTCATGGAAAACTTAGAAGCAGCAGATGGAAGGTAAGTAATAACTGTGAAAATAAATTATAATTGCCTTCTGCAATAAAAGTGCAGTAGTGTTGTCACTTGCAGGTAGAGGAGTTAAAGAAGGAACAAATTACCTAAGAAACTAATGAACATCATACCCCACAATATGAAGGAAGTCAAATTAAAAATAAGCATGAACTGTAGGAAAATATGTAGGAAAATTGTTTCCAAGATATGATCACCATAAAATTATTAATAACAAACACTTAGTCAGTATTGCTTATTATGGTCAAACTGCAATGATCTATTTCTATATTAATTTATTTATTTGGAGATTCAGAAGTAAGGTTTTAAAAACTTCTTTTTTTTTACCTGTCTGGCTTGATATATATCAGTTCATCTGTCTTAATTTTGACTTTTGATCTTGGATGGTGAACAATGAATGGAAGCAGATGTGTCAGGAGCAATAAAAAGCATTCCATGAAGATTAACATGTGTCACAGAATATGTTTTAATTACTTTTCAGGAAGCTATAATCAGAAATTCTGCTTGAAATTTACTAATATTATCCTCTGGCAAATTAAAATATTTCACCAACATTTTCAGTTTACCTAAAGCAAAATATATTCATTCAGCATTTATTTTCAATTGCCACCTTACCAGTGGTAGATGATTGACTTCCGTAAATTTTCATCATTTGAGCATTTCTGGTTTAAACCTTTTTAAATAATACATGAATGTCATAGATGAAAATGAGATTGAAAGATAATCTGGAAAGACTATAGTTGAATTTGAGTTGCTTCAGAACCTCAGTATTGATTTTGTTAAATCAAGTAAAAAGTGGGCATACGTGGTCCATCCCAAAAGTATCTACCCTCCCTTCATATTTCCTCGCAGGTGTTATTCTGCAACATCGAGGCAGTCCCCATTTGACTGAAGCATATACTCCCAATCGCCATTCCACTTTTTGATGCAGTCCTGGAACTTGTTTTTTGGTATTGGCTTTCAAGTTTTGAGTGTTTCTTTGTTGTTGAATTGGTGTCCTTTGAGTGGCATTTTTTATCTTGGGAACAGCGAAAACTAGCAGGGAGCTACATCATTTTAGTATGGAGGCTGAAAGAGCTGTACATTTCCAAATTGTACTGAGCGATTTCAAGACTAAGGCTTTTCTGCTCCATCATTAGCAATTTCAGAATGTATTTCACACACATGTGAACCATTTGAAAATTTACAGCTAAAAAATTTCCAAACACTAGTTTTTGGTATTCCAAGATTGTATTATAGTTCTTGCGCAGTCAATTGATGATCTTTATTGACCACAAGTCACACACGTTTGATATTATACAGTGTTTTTGTGTTCGAAGGCTACCCGGAGCATGGGTTAATATCAACAGATGTGCCAATTATGCCACTCTTTTGTTTGAGTTTTTCTCATACACTCATCACCAAATGCCATCTTCAATTTTTATGGTCTCTGCATAACTCTTTTCGAGTTTATTGCAACATTTAATGCAAATTCATTGCTCTGATCTTTCCATCATTTTTATGATAGAAAAAAGCAACAAACATACAAAACAATTTGTAAACAAACATACACTGCACATAAACTAAGGTATCCCAGTGACAACTGCTGTATTTAGGGATTTTGTGAAGCTTTACTGTTAACATTCATACCAACCATAAGGTACTAAAATTGTCAGAAGCAAAGATATGAAGGAATGTTGGATAATTTTGGGACAGACCACATATGTGGATAAAGACTAGCTCTTACTATCTGGCTTACATCATTTAATTTAATTAAATTAATTTAATTTAATTGCAATGGAGCACAGGCTCCAGTGGCAATTTCCCTACACACCCATCTTCCCCCTATCCTGCACCTACCTACATTTGCCCTCTACAAATTTTATCTTTAAATTCTTTCAAAGTATTCGGTAAATTATTCATCATTTCTCTTGGTAAACTCATTCCAATCCGTGACACCCTTACCTAAAAAAGAGAATCTTCCCACACCCTTGTGCCTGAAATCGAGTGCCAGCTTGTGGTCATGATCATCTTTTCCCTTCCATGCACTACTGTTCACACCTATGACTATTTGTTATTAAGTCTACTAGAAATTTTAGCAAACTATACTTCTATTTGTTTATTCACTGGAAACATTGTACTGTAATAGCGTTATATCAAAACAAAAATAAATAAAAACAGGAAAATGTTTGATGTGGAGTGCTAAAATTAATTATCTTAAAACTGAGGTAGAATTAATATAGGTAACAATGAAAGGAAAGAAATGCCATCAGGCAATATTTACTTGGATATGACAGGTAAAATACACTCAACACTCACCAAAGTTGAAGGGAGGCGGGCAGCAGCAATACAAAACAACACACAAACAAAAAAAATACAATATTTCAGGTGAAAACCCCTTTTTCAAGTTAACAGAGGTAGGTGGCTGGACTTGATCAAGACTTGCATTCAACGCAGCCACTCATAGAACAGAACAGACCATTGGAGGTGGGGGGGGGGAAGCAACAATAATATAACCGTGAGTATATGAAAGATTAAAATCGTTGAAAATATTAATAAAAATATAGATAAAAATATAATTGAAAAATGTAGAAAAATATATAAATCTATTGTGCTGGCCAGTGATGGGTGTATAGGGTGAGGAAGGATGATATTAACGGAAATTGAAGCCTGGGGGATGTCTAGTATGCAGGATGTGTTGATATGCCAATTCCCACCTGTGGTGTTCAGATTGGGAGGTAGTGTCTAAGGGAGAATTTAGTTATTCTAGGAACATGCAACTGCAAATCTTTGGTTAACACTTCATGTAGATTATTCAGTAGTTATATTAACTACCTAATTCATAATAACCAGTCAGGCCAGCAGCTATCATGCAAAACTTGTCATAAATCTGTATAGTACCTAAAAAGATTAAAATATCTTAAACATCAAACTCCTCCCATTTGACAAGGTCTCAACCACTGTGGTTATTGATCGAAGTGACTACACAGCTGAAGCCCTCAGGCAGCTCTCTGACAACTCCACTTACTTACCTCATATCACTGACCCCACTAATTCAATCTGCACAGAAATCCACTCTTTCCTCAGTCTCCAAGGTCCCTTTCAGGGTCTTTCACACCATTCCATTTGCCTTCTGACTCCTAAGACCCCCTGGACCCCCAGCTTGTATCTTCTGCCCAAGATACATAAGGCGGGCAATCCTGGACATCCTATAGTTGCTGACTTTGGCATTTCTGAATTCGTTGACCAGCACCTACAACCTTTCATCCAGGCCCTTCCATCCTATGTCAGAGACACCCCCCCCCCCCCCCACACACACACACACACTTATTAGAGCATCTGTCAACAGTCCCTACACTCCTACCAAAGATTGCTTCCTGGTCACTATTGATGTATCATCGCTCTACACCAACATCCCTCATGGCCAGGGCCTAAGTGCCATAGAGCATTACCTCAACAGTGGCCCCTGAAGACCTTCCTTAGCTCATTTCATCCTTACCAAAAATTTCTTTTCCTTCCAGTCTCAGGTTTACCATCAGATTCGAGGCACTGCTATGGGCACTCAGATGGCACCTTCCTATGCCAACCTTTTCATGGACAGACTAGAGGAACATTTTTTCAACAGGTTACCCGACAACCCACCGTGTGGTTCAGGTATATAGATGACATATTTATGATCTGGACCCAAGGTGAAAACCTCCTTCTTGACTTCTTGTACTCACTGAATTACTTCTCCTCCTTAAACTTCACCTGGTCCTACTCTCAAACTGATATCACTTTTCTGGATGTAGACATTTCTGTACAGAATGGTCACTTACACACCTATGTCCACATAAAACCAACTAACCTACAACAATATCTCAATTTTGATAGCTGCCATCCATATCATACAAAACGTTCCATTCCTTACAGTCTAGCCATTCGGGGCAAACACATCTGCTCTGATTATGAGTCCTTTACTCTCTACACCAACAATCTGACACAGGCACTCATAAACCGCAATTATCCTCCTGAACTAGTTCAAAAAACAGCTATCAAGAGTCAGGGACTGTCCCCCACACCGACACAAACAACCTAAAGCCTACGAGAACCCTGTATTTCTCACCCAGTTTTTCCCTGGCCTGGAATCGTTTAAACAACATTCTTTCTTCTTGGCTATGACTTTCTTAGATCCTTTCCTGAAATACGCCGCGTTCTTCCCACCACACCCCGAGTCACCTTCAGCAGACCGCCTAATCTAAAAAACATTCTTGTACATAAATATCAAGCCTCTGATGCTTCTAAACCACCGTTTGTATCCTTCCCTCGGAAGAGACCCAGTAGTTCACCTACCACTACCTATAGCAACCCTACTACTGGTGAAACCTACCCCATAATAGGTCATGCCACTTGTACAACCACCCATCTCATTTACCAGCTCACCTGCCTCCACTGTCCAAGTTCCTACATTGATCTGACCTCAAACTCATTATCCATCAGAATGAATGGTCCCAGACAAACAGTTTACTCCCAAAACCGGGACCTCACTGTTGCTCAACATGACAGTACTCACAACACCCGCAACCTTAATAACTGCTTCGCAGTCAGAGCCATTAGAGTACATCCAGACACTACCTCCCAATCTGAACTTTGCAGGTGGGAATTGGCATATCAACACATCCTGCAGACTAGACATCCCCCAGGCCTAAATTTCCGTTAATATCTTCTATCCTCACCCTATACACCCACTACTGGCCAGTATAATAGTTTTATATATTTTTAAAAATTTTCTATTATATTTTTATTTATTTATTTTTATAACTACTATTTTTTCAACCATTATAATCTTTCTTATACTCGTGGTTATATTATCGTTGCTCCCCCCACCACCTCTGATGGTCTATTGCGTTCTATGAGTGGATGCATCCAATGCAAGTCTTGCGCAAGACCAGTCACTTTAGATTGTTTGCTGATGATGCAATTATTTATAGGGAAGTAAGAAATTTGGCCGATTGCTTAGAAATTCAGTGCGATCTGGATGTTATTTTGGCTTGGTGCGCTGAGTGGCAACTTACTCTAAATTGTAAAAAGTGCAAGACAATGAGCATAACTAACAAAAAGAATCCAATTGTTCAGAAATACGAGTTAAACAATATAGTTATTGATATGGTTGATTCTATGAAATATTTGGGAGTAACAGTGCAAAGGAACATGAAATGGGACATACACATTACTTCGTTAGTAGGTAGAGCAAATTCTAGGCTGCGATTCATAGGTCGAATCTTGAAAAATTGTAATGAACAAACAAAGGAGATAGCGTACAAATCTTTTGTGCGTCCACATTTGGACTACTGTTGTGCCATTTGGGACCCGTTTCGTAAGGGGTTGATTGAAAGTATAGAGAAAGTACAGAGAAGAGCCGCTCGATTGGTGACCGCTTGCTACAGTCCTTATGAAAGCGTCACAGAACTGATTAGTAGACTAGGTTGGGAGTCTCTGGTAGATAGACGACACACGTTTCGTTTAAACTTATTGGTAAACATGCTTACTCCCACTTTCACTTTAGAGTGTAGTGAAATACTTCTTCCACCAACCTATTTGAGTCAGAAGGACAGGAAAGATAAAATTAGAGAAATAAGGTGCCAGACTGGTTCTTATATGAATTCTTTTTTCCCACGTACGATTAGGGATTGGAATGCTCAAAAAAAAGATTAACTTTGGTGCTGAGCACCCTCTGCCACCCACAATTTTGTGAATTGCAGAGTATATATGTAGATGTAGAATATTCCGGGATGCCATAGGATGATCTTTCGAATATTGGAGGAATTTTCTGAAAGATTGCCAATCAGTGAGTGTGAGTGACTTCAACCTGCAATTTAATTCAAGGAGATGATAGTTCTGATGCCTTTACTTTCTGGTACCTCAACTTGTACTAGGTTAAAATTCAAGAATATAAACTTTATTTATACAAGAACTGTTTTAATCGATAAACCTTTATCTCTTAGGGTAATTACGGGGGATTGGCGACGGTATAAAGAAGCTATGCAAGCATCCGTAAAGGTACCAACCAACCTGATCAAGTTCATATAGAAATGTTGCATAACCCCAATGCATGTTTTGTTTTGACAAGTCTGTCCACCATGTAGGCCTTCATAACATCATGGGGCCAGACATTCCATCTAGCCATTCAGTGTCCATTCAACCAATCCTTCAGTCTATCTGCAATTAGATGCAGAAGCATCGTTCATAGGCATAGCCAGACAGATCCTTGCAGGTCACATTATCAACTGTATTGTCTGCAGTCTTCACTGATCAATAAATGGGATTCTTTGAACTGCTCACAAGCTAGTCTTCCTTATCCTGGGTTGCTGAACCTATTAATCAGCTGGTGTCAAACTAATCCTGACTTAACATCATCTTTAGTAGCTCAAGAAGAGCTTCTTATCAAGATACCAGAGATTTCTTCAGCTACACAAACGCCACGAGGTTAGTAAACTCTCATCTAGATTTCCACATCAGATGTCCACAAATCCACCACTCAGCTACCCTTCCAGTTCTGTCACTTAGACAGGACTCTGACACTTGTGTCAAGAAGTGAAATACGATCATCGTATCCTACACTGGTGATCATAAATGTTCGATGCTTCTAACTCAGGACTTCTTGAAGGGAAAACCTTCGTCGGCATAGCAGCAAGACAAAGAAACCTTGGGGGAAGTATTGAATGGCAAAATAGTAGGCATCATACAGAAAGGCAAAAGGGAGGAATGGTCAAAAGCAAGCAATAATCAGTTACGGTTAAAGTTAGATCAACAGGCAACGGGGCTTTAAGCAGCTACGAGAAGTCAACAGCTGGCCGAGCTGAAACAGCGCAGTGTCTGATATCAACGGCACGGCATCACAGACAGCAGCAGTAGAGCTTCCGGACTTCATTTCTTCATGACTACAAGCAGATCCACGGTGTCCATGAGGGTCAAGAAAGCAGCAAAACAGTGAGTTTTAAAACTATACATGTGTGGCAATAAATTTATCTACTTTTTGTGTGAAAATCGTATGATTTTTCAAAGTTAAAAGTATTTCAGTGAGGCAAAATTTGTGAGATAACATCCACGATGAGAGTAATAAATATGATCAATGAACGGGTTTCTATTTGGTATTTAATAATAAATGATATATTTAAAAATCATATAAAGTGTGAAAAGTTTGTACACTGTAGAGGCCAGTGTCTCAGGAAACCGAAATCACAAGTCTCTCAGTAGATGGAGAGATAAATCCATCTAGCATGATAAACCTGAATCGAATAAGTTGTCTAACGAGTCAAGTGGATATAATGGGCAAATCATGATCTGGAAAGTCAATCATTCCATGTAACAGTTTTCAAATTTTATGTTTTTCGATTGAAAAGTATTTTTAAAGGAAAACAATTTATTTTTAAATCATTTCGGGTCAAAGTAAGTAACCTATTGTAAATTGCATAGTTAAATGAGCTTACGACTTTGATAGAGAGTGCACACTGAACAAAGTGGTAACTTCTTCAACGGATTCTATAAATGTTTAATTTAATTAATGATGTGTTTTGCAACCAACAGGACTCTCATTCCTGTAAAATATAAATGTCAGTAATTATTCCTTCACTCAGTAGTAATATAAAATTGAAAATAAGCCTTATTATACAAAGTAAGCGGGTAACAAAACAAAAGAATCTTATTGTTTCATCGTCTCCTAGGAAAATCTTAATTTCTCCTTCATATTGCATTCGCTCAAGAAATTATTTTAATGTGAATTTAGTTATCCGCCGATGTTTCATAATACAATGTTTAACTAGTATGTGTAAAGATAAAATTCGATACGATGGGTTAAAGCAAGCCTAATCATTTTGTGGTTGTTGAAATTCAGTTAATGTGTTACATGGAAATCTGTCAAGTTGCCCGCACTGATTTGACATGCTGTGAAGCTACAAAAAGGTTTTATGATTATTTTAATATAATATCAACAGAAACTGCAAAATATGCCAGTTAAGTAAGTGAAAGCCTATAAAATCATCTAAAGATCTGTAATGTTTAAATTGAAATTCTCGTTAAACGGATGTTTGAATAATGTATTGCGTGAAAATAGAAAGTGTGAAGTTGAGTAAAAAGTGTTTTTCTTTAATTAAATCAATTAAGATATAAACCGAATTTTGCTATTAAAAAAAAAAAAAGTAACATGCTAATGATATGTGCTAACATAATAGCTGATAAAGCGAGATATAACGAGTCCACTGGTTTATGGAATAATATGTGAGGGATGCTGTAATAAATTGTGTAATGCTGCAGTATAGTGATAAAAGGCCAAATTGATAGTGTAGCACAAGAACTGTCAAAGGCGTTTGACAGAGTGAGCCATAAAATGGTAGTAAATAAAGTAAAAAGTATTGGAGAGGATAAGAAAGTTATTTGCTGGATACAACAATTTTTAAAAGGTAGAAAACAGAAAGTTAGGGTAGGAAATTTAGTATCACAAGACGTGGAAGTAAAAATGGGAGTGCCGCAGGGTAGCATATTGGGACCATTGCCATTCATTATTGTAATGAATAATTGTGTTGATTGTTTACTATCTGAAATTAGATTGTTTGCAGATGGCATTATGCTATATAAAAGAATCAAAATGATAGAGGATTGTAAACAGTTGCAGGGTGATCTGGACAGAATATCTAGTTGGGTTGGTAAATATGGGATGAAGATAAATGGAAAGAAGAGTCAGTATGTTAGATACACAAATAAAAAACAAAAGATTAATGGTGAATATAAGGTGGTGAAAGAATTGCTCGCTGAAGAATTGAAATGTAAATATCTTGGCATTACATTTGACAACAAGCTTAACTGGGCAGGACACATTGGACAGGTGGTAGGAAAAGGTTTCAAAATTCTGCACTTGTTGGAGAGAGTGATGAGAGGATGTAGGAGAGAAGTAAAGGAATTGGGTTACAAAACTTTGGTCAGATCATTGCTCGAATATGGTAGTGTAGTATGGGACCCTCATTTTACGTGTCAAATACAGGAGTTGGAGAGGTTGCAAGAAAGGACTGCTAGATTTGTTTCTGGAAATTATTGCAGAATGCAATCAGTGACAGATATGATAAAGGAGTTGGAATGGGATTCATTGCAAGACAGGAGGAGGATGAGGAGGGTAATGGGAGTGTACAGGGCGTATACTGGCGCTGAGGCATGGAAAGATATTGGAGTAGGTATGAAAAGTATTTGATGGAAGGGAAAAGATGACTATGACCACAAGCTGGCACTTGATTTCTGCTTGTGCGAAGATTCACTTTTTTAGGTATTGTCAGGGATTGGAATGAGTTACCAAGAGAAATGATGAATAATTTACCGAAAATGTTCAAAGAATTTAAAGATAAAATTTGTAGAGGTGGGTGCAGGATAGGGGGAAGATGGGGGTGTAGGGAAATTGCCACCGGAGCGTGTGCTCCATTGCAATTAAAAAATTAAATTAAAGATTTATTGACCAAAGTGTCGAATGTTTAAGGTGCTATCACAAGACATGTCGCAAAGGCGTATGCAATGTTGGATGGGTAAGAATACCATGTTGGTTTATTGATAGCGTTCTTTCTGTTTCTGAAGGGGATCCTATGATTTCATCGCAACTTAAAACAGTTGTTCAGTAGACACGCTCCGCAAGCAGATATTATTTTAGCAATCGGATAGTTTGGGAACGGCGCATAAAATGGTATTTTTCGTAATACGCACAGCGCATTTGTTCAGACCTTGGACGCCCAGAAATTAAGAAAATACATTTTCTGAAGGAGGCAAAGTAAGGCCAATTATCAAATCTAAATCCGTGAAATTTAAAGTCAGTGAGTAGTGAACGATATGGCATTCAGAAAACAACAGTTTATTGAAACCTGATCTGTGCAATCGCTAGCTGTAAACATTGTGTCAATATGTGTGTATTAATGTTCGGAAGTCAGGATCTGGAATTATAGGAAGCACCAATGGAAAGCCGGACATAGGGGGCGAGCTGGAAGCACCCTGTATTGTAAAGTAAAATGAGTTAAACTGTCATTGGCAACAACAATGTAACCCATTCACTCATGTAAATGCAAAGATGACATTGTGGGTTGTGTGAAAACTAAAGTGTGTATGGCAGAAATTGGTCAAAGGAACCAAAATTGAATTACCAAGTGTAAATTAATGCAACAACCACAGTGAAACAGAATTTGGTGAATATATGAGTTAGTTAGCTGATACGAAGTTAGAAATTCCAAAAGTGCGCATGAATTAATGATGAGATAACAGACACATTGTTAAGCACAATGCACGTGAATAAATTAAATATGTTCCAAGTAACACGCTTGACTAACACCAAGATCATAGAAATGATGATATTGTAGTGTAGCGCCCCATTACAAATAATGTCACATATTAAACAACCATCTAGTCAGCAAATACCCATAAAGGTATATAACGACTGTAAAGGTGGTGAGCAAAAGATCAGAGTAACTGATAAATAAATTAAAAAAAAAAAAAGAAATATAAAATGTACTTAAATAAGAGAACTGTGTAACTACATTACGTAAAAAGAATTATAAACCTTAGATAAAGGGAATGATACATCCAATTTAAATTGTAAGCATGTACTGTCGGAAGTCAGTTTGATAAGTGAAGACTTACGATTAAAATCTGAGTGGTAAAAGTATTTCTAAAAATTAATGGGCTTATTTTAATACAGAGAAAACGTCCAGTTTATGGTTAGCCTACTTTCAGGAGTGCAAGAAGCATAATTTGAACTTTATGAAACTCTGAAATCTATTAATTCTTGGCTGTCCGGGTGGCGCCGTGTCATGTTCATCATAGCCGACGTTTCGACCCTCATTCTGGGTTCTTCTTCCAGGGCAGAACTGCCAAAGACCCCAGATAGAGGGTCGAAACGTCGGCTACGATGAACATGACGCGGCGCCACCCGGACAGCCAAGAATTAACTGACTCTGGCCGCAGAAGCCTACGATTACATCTGAAATCTAGTTTGAAGAACATAATTTTAGGGAAAAGGACTCAGTCAAGCTAATGTCTTATATTAATTAAATGCAAGAATATGGGAAACTATGGTAATCTAGGCTGTGTCCTAGAATTAAGGGGAATTATAGATTAAGATAGAAAAGGAATGCAAAATATATTTTAGATTTAGTCAGAAATGGGCATATAGCATATGTTTTGTATAATAGAATGTTGACTGTTCTTTTGCACAAATGTAGTTCAATATGTACTTTGTTAAAATATAGTAACATAACTGAGGCTACAAGTCACTGATTAATGTATAAAAGAATGTGTAGTAACAAAGCTCTCAGTAGCAGGCAATCTATTCCATTACACCCCCTAATAAATGGGCAATGGTCTGATTGATTTTCAGACATGAACCCAATATGTTGAAGACTCATCAATAGACATATAAATATTCGACAGAATCAAATTGATGGATCAGTTATTAATCTAAGTGATTGTTGTTTCAATATTCTTCACTAATGTTTGTTATTAATATAAATTTTCTAAGTTTTCATGCGAATTTACACAAATTTATAAATTTTACAGATTGATGATCAGTTCATTCTGTCAGAAACTATCTCTTCACAGCACCAAGCTTTACTGATCTTTGGCCTCGGGGTTTAACACAGTTGCCAACTACTCGAATTACCCCAAGCAGTAAAGGTTTAAAACACTCATATATGAACAGTTCACACTGCGAGGAGCAGAGTACAAATAAAGAATTATCATTTAAGATAAAAGTTCACACAGTATATTGTTCAAAGTAATCAATATATATAAAATTCCCGAGTACCAGAGCGTGTACACCTTAAAGACAATCAGACTTCATCACCGCAAAATAGATTGCAAAGTTCAGACATGAAGCATCATCACTTGGTCCTTAAAATAATTCCACGTTGCTTCTAACATGATAACTGCCACCCAACAACTATGTGCCTCCCACACTAGACCAACCATGACGATAGACGACCGACAACAGACCATGTGTAGGACGCGCTCTGTCTTAGATAGCCTCCTAGCAACGTCATACGTGCCAATCAAATCTCGTAATCTAAAATTCTTTTTGCGTCACCTAGATAGCTTTCCTTTGGTATAAAATCTTATGGCTCGTTCGCACTGGGCTAGTAATTTAGTCAAGTGGCGAGTAGTTTAGTAGCTTAATTACTCGCCACTGACCAAAAATCGTTCGCACTGCGGTCGAGTACAGTACACAAGTAGTGTGGTATTTTGCCATCAGGCTTCATCGCAATCAAATGAATGAGCTGATACAGCTTATGTCAAGCGCTGTTTAAGATGAAATGGATGAAGAAGTTTATGCGATAAACAAAAAAAAGCAATAGGTATGAAAATGGGTTAATAGAAGGGATGAACAAGGAGATACAAATTATCTTCTGAAGGAATTAGCATTAGAAGATCCCTACAAATAGTTTGAGAATTTCCAAAAGTTGTGTTAGTGAAAATGCAGTCGCAAATCGAGCGTGAAGATACCTATTTAAGGAGTGGAATGCCGGCAACTACATAATACGTACTACTTTATTGCCACCGGATGTAGTTTATGGACACGCACACCTAGTATTTAAATACAAAAAATCGAGCATTTCCTAATTCATCACAATGTGAAGGAATCTATGAAACATTAAAGGAATTTAAGTAATATTTCATAGAGATGGATCCAGTAAACTGAATCATTTTACTAAAGGGGTGTAAACTGTTTCAGTACCTGCACCTAAATTTTTTAACTTCTGTGAGTAGATAATTCTAAAAAGATTTTTATTGCTTTAGGTAGGACTTCTAATAATATCTTAATGTATAATCTAGATGTTATTGTAATTAAATAATTAATAAAATTGTACACTAAGGAGATGTTTTTAATTTTCAATTTACTTCTCACAAAATTCAAATATGTTTATTGTATTTTTCAAATTCAGGCGTGCAGATTACTTACTTTGTTTTTATAGCGCGGGGACTTAATATTCTACAAACATTCATATTCTACATATGTAGAAACAACTTTTAAAATTGTTTCTTCGCTCCAGCGAAACGACATTTTTGCGGCAGCTAATGAACTCGACTAAAACAATAGGTTCAGACTTGTTTATCCGATGAGCGAGTGGGCAGTGGCGCATGGTGGGTGGTGCTACTCGCCCGGTTTAATAGAACAAAATGGATTGACTCGACTAAACTACTCGACTAAACTACTCGACTAAACTACTCGACTAAATTTCATTGTTCACACACGTTTAGGCTCGTTCGCACTGGGCGAGTAATTTAGTCGAGTGGCGAGTAGTTTAGTAGCTAAATTACTCGCCACTGACCAAAAATCGTTCGCACTACGGTCGAGTACAGTACACAAGTAGCGTCGTATTTTGCCAGCAGGCTGCATTGCAATCAAATGAATGAGCTGATACAGCATATGTCAAGCGCTATTTTAGAAGAGATGGACGAAGAAGTTTATGCGATAAGAGGAAAAAAAATCAATGGGTACGAAAATGGGCTAATGAACTGGGAGCTGAAATTGTCTTCTGAAGGAATTAGCATTAGAAAATCCCTACGAATAGTTTGAGAATGTCCAAAAGTTGTGTTAATGAAAATGCACTCGGAAATCCAGCGTGAAGGAGTGCAATGCCGGCAACTACGTAGTTACAGGCAGTTCTCTACTTTATTGCCACCGGATGTAGATTAAAGACACTCACACCTAGTATTTATACACGGAAAATCGGGTATTTCCTAATTCATCACAGTGTGAAGAAATCTATGAAACATTAAAGGAATTGAATTAATGTTTCATAGACATGCATCTAGTAAACTGAATCGTTTTAGTGAAGGAGTGTAAATTGTTTCAGTACCTGCGCCTAATTTTTTGAATACTTTTTTTAACTCCTGCGAGTAGATAATACTAAAAAGATTTTTATCGCTTTAGGTAGTACTTCTAATAACCATAGGAATAATATCTTAATATATAATCTAGATGCTATTGTAATTAAATAATTAATAAAATTGTACACTAAGCAGATGTTTTTAATTTTCAATTTATTTCTTACCAAATCCAGGTATGTTTATTGTATTTTCCAAATCCATGCGTGCAGATTGCATCCTTTGTTTGTTTTTTATAGTTGGGGACTTAATATTCTACAAGCATTCATGTTCTACATATTTAGAAACAAATTTTAAAATTGTTTCTTCCTTTCAGCGAAACGACAGTTTTGCGGCAGCTAATGAACTCGATTCAAACAAAACGTTCAGACTTGTTTAGCCAATGAGCGAGTGGCAGTACCGCGTGGTGGGGGGTGATACTCGCCCGGTTTAATAGAACGAAACGGATCGACTTGACTAAACCACTCGACTAAACTACTCGACTAAATTTCACTGTTCACACACGTTTAGTTACTAAATCACTCGCCACTCGACTAAATTACTCGCCCAGTGCGAACGAGCCTTTACTAAATCACTCGACACTCGACTAAATTACTCGCCCAGTGCAACCGAGCCTTTAGATACTTCCCTCCCCATTAACTTACCAAAATATCCACCCCTTTATATAACTTGTTCATATAAATTTATTTGATGTGACCCCGGAACTATTTTCTCTCCTCGAAGCACGTGGTTCTTTGGCGCGAAACCAACTCATGGTCCTTAACCGTCTTGCTTATAAATGGCCGATATTTTCATATAATTTCAAAATTAAGTAACTTCCCTTGCAGAATCATGATTTCAAATCTAAGATCACCAGTGTATGCTTGAATTTCGTGTCTACAATTTGAAATGTGTCTGATTATTCTATCTAAAGTGGTTATTGATACAAATTTCCTAAAGTTTCCGACTTTCATAATTTAATTTAAAGTCCCCTAAACAAGTTACGATGTTCAAACCACGTCAGAGTGTAATACTAATTAGTCTGCTTCTATTGGTGTTCTTACAATTTTGCTACCTATAATACTTTTTAAAATAACCGATTATCAAAGATTTGTTTTGTCCTTAGATTGAAACACATGTTTTGCGATAATCTAAATTTACATGTTTTTATGTGCAAAACAAGTGATATTCTACTTTTTGTTATCGAAATCCCTTGAAAACCTGTTTGCTGATGATTTCCTCCTAATATAGTTAACAAATTCTAATCGGAACTGATTTCTTGGTTAAACTAACTTACGCGGTCCCACTTGAATAAATGACTGTGGCTACTACCTGAAGTTACCTGCCTATGGAAACCCAAACCAAAACATCTTTCTACTCTTTTGCACCCAAAAATAATGCTGTGACTTCAACTTTTCTTAACTGAAAGTAAGTTTAGGGGTTATAGGGAGGATGCTAGGCCCCTGACAATTCCAGTTACTATTGTTTTAAAAAGAAATTGCTACACTATGGATGATTCTAGAATTCACTAGTCATAGATTTAAGAACTACCAGGATTTATTTTCTGTCGCGAGATTATGTTTCAGTTTCACGAGTGCCAGTCAACAGCTGGAGCGAACTTTGCTGACACACTGAAAATGGATCTCACATCCGTGCAGCGCAAGTCACTTTGTCCACCACTTCTAAGCAGCAACAAATACGAGTACCGAAAAATATATTAAACTCTTTAACAGTGTTATCTGTGAAACTATTTTCATATTTTATCTTTTGTTATAACTTACTACGTAATATTTGGTATTTTTGGAAATTATTATTTAAAATAACAGTGAATGATACCATCAAACTTCCAAATGGAAAGACAGATTGATTCACAACCATTTGAAAAATCTGTTGTGAATATTTAATTCCAAATAGCTTTAACAGTCAATCACATAGAAGAGATTTATTATCTTTGTAGTTCAACCTAATGAAATAATAACCAATTAGAGTTTCTGAATTTTCATGACCTTTAGTCTAATGCTAAATATTTCAAACTGTTAACTTATATTCATTCATTTTTTACTCCGCAAGTTTATATATTTTGTTTCAACTGTAAAAACATTTGATTATAAAGAAAATATCTAGATACAACTTCACATATAGGGCTGAGACAGACTTAACTTTTGAGTTTTGTTGCCATATACTGATTCACATTCTACCAAACAACACCAATTAATTATGGTTTTAAGATTTATGTTCAATAATTAATTGCAATGATCAGATTGCATTTGTTCCAATTCCTGTTCAAATTTCTGCATTTAATTTCAATCTATATTTTTACATATATTATTTGAATTCATTCCTATAATGATGTACTTCATTTCCATTTTAATTTTATAACTTTCATAATTATGAGTATATTGGGAATTAATTTGTTTTGCGGATACTTCATAAACACTAAAGTAATATCTAAATTACAAGTTTAGAACAACATTGTTTCCTTAGCATTTAATTTAAGATAAATGCAAAGAAGAGTCAGCTAATTAGATACACAAATAAAAAACAAAAGTTTAATTATGAATATAAGGTGGGGAAAGAATTGCTTGCTGAAGACTTGAAATGTAAATATCTTGGCATTACATTTGATAACAAGCTTAACTGGGCAGGACATATTGGACAGGTGGTAGAAAAAGGTTTCAAAATCCTGCACTTGTTGGAGAGAGTGATGAGGGGATAAACAAGAGAAGAAAAGGAATTGGGTTAAAAAACTTTGGCCAGACCATTGCTCAAATATGGTAGTGTAGTATGGAACTCACATTTTGAATATCAAATACAGGAATTGGTGAGGGTGCAAGGTGCAAAGAAGGGCTGCTAGATTTGTTTCTGGAAATTATCGCAGAATGCAATCAGTGACAGATATGATAAATCAGCTGCAATGGGGGGATGAGGAGGGTCATGGGAGTGTACAGGGCATATAATGGCGATGTGGAATTGAAAGATATTGCAGTAGGTATGAAAAGTAGTTCATGGAAGGGAAAATATGACCATGAGCACAAGCTGGCACTCGATTTCAGGCACAAGGGTGTGGGAAGATTTTCTTTTCTAGGTAAGGGTGTCAGGGATTGGAATGAGTTACCAAGGGGAATGATGAATAACTTACCGAAAATGTTAAAAGAATTTAAAGTTAAAATTTGTAGAGGGCAAATGTAGGTGGGTGCAGGACAGGGATAAGTTGTATGTGTAGGGAAATTGCCACCGAAGCGTGTGCTCCATTGCAATTAAATTAAATTGTAATTAATTGTGTTTTATCACTTTGGGCTATACACACCAACTGAGGTTCTAAACATACGCTCACAATGATTTTCAGTAGAGTGAAAGTGATTTACTCAGCAATGGTGTCAACTTCATTTTTGTAAATGTTATTTGAACTTACGTGTTTCAATTTTAGTCTTAAATGGTGGACTACATACTTGAGTAGATTAGAAGCGTTTAAGCTGAGTAATTTGATAAATGGAATCAATAACACAAGAATAATTGGTATATGCCTTTTTAATGAATCTTTGTAGACAAATTTAGATGGCGTTCACTAGAAAATGTTGAAGTTGAAACAGAAATTGATAAAATCTAAATATTTTTAAGAATTCAAGAGCATATGTTTTATAATGATAACATATTAACTTTCATTAATAAGCTGTAATTCCAGTGCTGATGACTAATTTATAAGTTGATCGATAACCGATGAATAAGTGATTGTTTCTGCATTAATTAATTTTATGATGTTGATAGTTCAATTCTATTTAAACTGCAAGGGTCAGTCCGGAGATATAGAGTTTTATATTTATTACTAGCTGGTACCCACGACTTCGTTCGTGATTGTAAAGAATTCATATTGACAGCTATAGACATCTAACCACCATAGTGCACGATGGAAGACTCGATACTATTACCACACACAAATACCAGTCTTCTGCGTGATGTAGTTCCGGCAGCAAAGTAAAATTTACGGATACACACAAGTCTTTGGATGAAATACGAAAATATTCATGATCGACCAATTTCAAACACCATATCTCACACACTCCCACAGTTACCGAATTTCGGCCAACGCTGTGATCGATGGGAGACCCTATGTTACTACCACACACAAACGCCAGTGATCTGCGGTTGATAGTTTTCGCTGAAAAGTGATACACCATGACACATGCGTCTTTGGCAGAAATATGAAATTGCCGCAGGTCGACCATTTTCATCCCCCATATCTTCCACACCCCCATAGCTACAGACATCTAACAACCATAGTGCACGACAACAGACACGATTCTACTACCACACATAAATACCAATGCTCTATGCTATGTAGTCGTGGCAGAAAAGTGAAATCTGCGGAGACACATGCCTTTCGTCGAAATACGAAAATATCCTTGGTCGGCCACTTACAACCACCATATTTCCCACAGTACCACAGTTTCTGAAATTCGGCCACTGTTGTGATCGAAAGGTGACTCTGTGTTACTACCACACACAAATGCCAGAGATCTGTGATCGATAGTTTTCGCTGAAAAGTGATACACCATGACACTTTTGTCATTGGCAGAAGTATGAAATTGCCACAGGTTGACCACTTTCAACCCCCATTTCTCCCACACCCCCATAGCTACCGACATCTAACAACCATAGTACACTACATGAGATACGATTCTACTACCAAACACAAACACCAATGCTCTATGTTATGTAGTTGTGGCAGAAAAGTGACATATGCGGAGACAGTCGAAATACGAAAATATCCTTGGTCGGCCACTTACAACCACCATATCTACCACAGTACCACAGTTTCTGAAATTCGGCCGCTGTTGTGATCGAAAGGTGACTCTGTGCTACTACTACACACAAACGCCAGTTATCTGTGATCTATAGTTTTCGCTGAAAAGTGATACACCATGACACTTTTGTCTTTGGCAGAAGTATGAAACTGCCACAGGTCGACCACTTTCAACCCCCAATTTCTCCCACACCCTCATAGCTACCGACATCTAACAACCATAGTGCACTACATGAGATACGATTCTACTACCAAACACAAACACCAATGCTCTATGCTATGTAGTTGTGGCAGAAAAGTGACATATGCGGAGACAGTCGAAATACGAAAATATCCTTGGTCGGTCACTTACAACCACCATATCTACCACAGTACCACAGTTTCTGAAATTCGGCCGCTGTTGTGATCGAAAGGTGACTCTGTGCTACTACTACACACAAACGCCAGTTATCTGTGATCTATAGTTTTCGCTGAAAAGTGATACACCATGTCACTTTTGTCTTTGGCAGAAGTATGAAATTGCCACAGGTCGACCACTTTCAACCCCCATATCTCCCACACCCCCATAGCTACCGACATCTAACAACCATAGTGTATGACAGGAAAGACGATTCTACTACCACACACAAACACCAAAGGTCTATGTTATGTAGTTGTGGCAGGAAAGAGAAGTATACATAGATACGAATTTTTGGTCGAAATGTGAAAACGCCCTGCACTGACCAACTTTAATCATTATATCTCCCACATCCCACAGCTATCAGCATTCGGCCAACGTTGTGCACGACAGAAAACTCCATGCTACTTCCACCCACAAACATCAGTGATCTGTGCTAGGTAGTGGTGGCTGAAAACTGAAATATAGGAAAAAACACGTCTATTTTTATATATATATAAGATTTCATTTCATTTTGAGTAGAAGACTAATGAGTTTCTATACCCAGCCATTTTGGGGCATTGTTCTGACGTCGTCTCGGAGTAACTACGGCTTCGAAGGGGGAAAGAGTGTCAGTGTTGTATTTGAACCATGAGGATTTATTTTACGATAATCATAGATTTTAATAATAGAAATATTCAATGCAGTTAAAGGCAGCCAAGCCAGGTTGTAAGTGCTACCTGAGCATGGACTTGTTATTCACAAAACCTCCTGATGCACTGAGTCAATCATCAGCACCGATTTGAACTGGCTAATGACGTCAATAGGGTCTACCTCTGAAGTAAAGATATATTTCTTGCTTTTAGTCCGCAAGTAGCTTTCATCAAATCATTGTGGGTAACTAGGCCAACTCTCTTAAGCTTCAGTCTGTCCACCATGTAGGCCTTCATAACATCATGGGATCAGGCATTCCATCTAGCCATTCAGTGTCCATTCAACCAATCATTAATCCTTCAGTGTATCTCCAATTAGATGCAGAAGCATCGTTCATAGGTGTAGGCTATATTATGAATTGTATTGTCTACAGTCTTCACTGATCATTAAATGGGATTCTGTGAACTATTAGCCGCCTGTTATCATTTATCAGGATAGATTCTCAACTAGCTACTTAACACGAACTGCTCTTCCTTATCCTGCTTTTCTGAACCTATTAACCCTTTGACTGCTAATGACGGGTATAGCCGCAGTCGTCGCATTTCCCCTGAGTGCTGATGACGAGATAAGCCGCACCCGCCTGCCGCTACCTGTGTGCTGATGACGAATATAGACGCGCCGCTACCTGAGTCGTAAAGCAGACTTCTCGCCACATTTCTCAATAGCCTTTTGCAGTTTGGTCGCTAGCTTATCGTACGAATGTTTGTCTGCTGGGATCCTAGGCTTCGCTCTACAGTTCACTGTTCAACGAAAATTACATCAGTGTTCTTTGTGTCCTGTATTTTATAAAGAAAATTGAAAGACGTTGTGGGTGCATTGAGGAATAAATCATGGAGATTCTTACGATGAGCGACACTGAGGATGAACTACTTCATTTTGATGGAAGTGATAGCTTTTCCACAAAATCGGAAAGCTGTAATCCTAAAACATACTCGTCAGGAGGGGTGACAATGCAGTCTCATGTTTCAACAAGTTAGTTGTTCTGAAGAATCAGAAAGTGATAGTGTAACGGCTACGAAGAAATTACGTCTTGGTGATAAATCTAACTAGAAAATAATTTTCGTCCAGTTAGTCACGCATTTGATGTTACACTATTGGGACATGCGTGTCAAATAGGGAATCATTTTAAGGTCTCTTTCTATATTTGTGAATAGCGCGAGGAAAAATCGGATGGCTTTAACTCTCTGTATGAGTTCGAATATCTCTAATTTTACAGTGGTGGTCTGAACGCGGTATGTAAGTGTGGAATACAATATTTCTAGCATTTTTTTCGAATCAACAATAACACTCTAATACAGTAAGGGACCTACAGAAACTGCCAAGAAAGAACTGTAAACTATTGACGTAAATTTAAGAATCACCATGCTTTCGACAAAAGCTGCAAAAATAGAGAGAAAAATGCAAGCAAGAAATAATTATTAGTTATGAAAAATAGGGTTAATGATTCAGTTTTATTCTGTAGTAATTTATTTGCAGAGAAACTATGTAGTGAGAGCATTTATTCTGTATCAGTCATGAGAGGTCACAGTGCTTCGCCAGAAACATTCAGCACAGGGCGTGTGGAGCCGCTCGGACGGCTCCGTCCCAGGGATAATCACTTAGCGCAGGTAGCAGGCCACAGCGCGGCAGGTACACGATCCGCCGGCAGCAGTCAAAGGGTTAATCAGCTGGTGTCAAACTAATCCTGACTTAACATCAACTTAAGTAGCTCAAGAAGAGCTTCTTTTCAAGATATCAGAGATTTCTTCAGCTACACAAATGCCACAAGGTTAGTAAACTCTCCTCTAGATTTCCAGCACATCAGACATCCACAAATCCACCACTCTGTTACCATTCCAGTTCTGTCACTTAGCCAGGACTCTTACAATACCGAATGGGTATGGAATGATAAAACAAAAAACAAAATTAGAAAAATTTGTTTTAAATTATATATTTTTTTAATGTTGTAACTAGTTAAATGACAATAATGATAATACTAATACCAATAATTATGAGAGTAATTCTTCAAAGGAAGGAATTTTATCGGTGGTTGAGGCCAGGTGGGTGTCTGGTATCAAGGATACTTTGTTATGCAAGTTCCTATCTCCGAAATTCAGAAGCAGTTGTGGTTTCAGGGAAAACTCTGAATGCTCTCACAGTGAAACAGTCATTGTGGTTGCTGGAATTGTTAAAGTTAGCATGTTCTGGTAGTTTACGGTATAAATTGCGGGTGTGAACTGTTTGTCTGTGGCCATTCATTCTGGTTGAAAGTTGTTGTGTAGTCAGGCCCATATAGGAACTAGTGCAATGGTGGTAAGTTAGCTGGTATAGGATGTGTGTTGTGGAGCATGTGGCATGTCCAGTGATGGGGAAGGTTTCCCCTGTGTCAGGATTGCAATATGTGGTATTGGGAGAATTCATGATGCAGGTTTTCCATTGAGGGCTATTAAGAGGAAAAATCCATAAGGTGTTTTTAGAGAGTCAGATGGAGTGTATTTGTGAACCAAGATGTTATTGAGATTAGTTGGTCTGCTGAAAAATGAACGGGGGATGGTTGGCAGAGATTTTTGCAAGAGAGTGCACATTTCTGGAAAGGAGCAAAGGAAGTCATGCCCCTGTTGTAGGATTTGATTGATGTATTCAAGGCCAGGTGAGAACTGGATGACAGTTGGATGTAAAAGTAACTAGTTTAACTAATGGGTAATTTAATTACTGACTGATGTAAATAACATGGGAGCTAATAAATTAAAAAATGGCGCCCTCATAAACTTAACAGAAGGAAGCTAGGATACTTATGTTTCTTTGCCATTTTCTGTTCAACACAATATATTTGGATAATTGCCTAGTTATAAAAAGGAGAGAGAAGTATAATTATTGGAGTCATATGTGTTCTCAAAATTTTTTGTGCAGTTTAATGAAGGAATTTTAATGCTGAAATGGTCTGATGGACATGAAAGTAGATTTACATTTGACTGGCTGGAACAAAGAAATTTTTCAACTGATAATCAGAAACAATGGCTCACCAGCACTTACAAATTACCCCAAGTTCTATGGAATGAAAGAAAATTTCAGTCTATTCTGAAGCACTTCACATTCTCTGAAATAATGAGCAGGTAAAAACATATTAAATATTTTGTATTTATAGTTTTAGCAAAATAGTCTAAAGCATTTTTCTCAGCAGTTTGTTCTAGAATCCACATTACCCATTATCTGAAGTTTTTTTTTTTTTTTTTAAAGTAATATGAAAAGTACACAGATACTTTATAAATATCAAATATATGTTTGATATATGATGTTTTCTTTTTTACTTTTTAATTTTTTATGTGTAGATTAAGAGAAAAAAAATTAACATTATTTACCAAAACTCACTGTTAGGGCACAAGAAACAGACATAATGATAATATTAACATGACAGTTGTTACATCCTGCCACTATTTTTGGCTTTCCTGAATCAACCAAATTCAATTGAGATATTTTTACAACATTTAGGTAATTTTATTAATTTTTTCACTGTAGTAGTGTGTTGTATTTCTTATCGTGCTTATTTGTCACGTAATTTAATGCTTATTATAAATAAATGTATTGTGGCTTTTAGTTGTTTTAATAATTACACCCACCAGGGGATAAGTATGGTTAAATTTGCCTTTCCCTTTACTGTCCCCAAATAAAGAATATACCCTTTAATATTTTTACACAGGTTCAAACTTTATTAACATCCACTTGCTTGTCTTTCCATGGAACTACGTCAGAGTCATAAGGTATCCAAAAATAGCAGGTTCTTTTTCAGCAGTGACTGTAATATTCTTAGCAGCAACTCATGTACACATTATAGACTGTTTGACACTCAATATATATCTCACTCACCATGGCAACCCAAAGAATCTTATTTCCCCTTTTATCACTGCACCCTATTCCACTGCATCCATATTCAAAGAACCAAATATAATTTGTAGTGGAAAATTATTATCATCAATCCAAAAACTATTCCTGCTGTTACAAATGTTTTGTCCATCATTTAATTGGATACTAGAGAACTCAGTGAACCAGCAGCCAAAACAGAGTTGAGAAATAGGAATATTTTGAATTTGAAGAGACATTTCAGAAAACATTTCAGCAAATGGAAGGAAGGCAGAAGTACAATAGAGTCAAGGTGGGAAGAGTTCAAGGAGCATTAAGAAAGGGGGAAGAAAAATTTATTCAAAAACATAAAATAAAGAGAAGTAGAAAACCTCTTTACTATGATAGGGAGATGATGAGATTTAAAGAGTTTGGTTAGAAGTGGACATACAGTAACAGTGTTAAGAGGACTTAATAATAGACAACAAGGTGGTTAAAGATGGATTTATAAAGAGCATTATCAGAGCAGGGGGACCATTGATTGATGCATTAGAAATATCTATCGTTATTTTAGAAAACTGATGGGAAGTAAGGTGTTGAGATGCTTATAGATAAGAATGGAGGAGAAGATACTGTGGACTTGAAAAGGCAGAGATTTTAAGTAACTGGTTTAGTGTAAGCATTATGGACAATGAATCACAAATGGGAAAGTCTAAATTGGAGAATGAGCTTAACAACATAATTAGAAATGGGCAGACCAAAAAATTTGAATTTCATCCTGAGGATATCATGGAGGATCCAAGAAAGCTGAAAAAAAATAAGGGGGCTTGTGTAGATAATATTTCCACACATGTCTTCAGGATAGCAAGATGTGACATTGAATGTTATCTTGGAATATTTTTTAAATTAAGTCTGGATACTGGCTGCTAACCAGAGGACTGGAAAAGTGCGGTAGTAGTGCTGGTACCTAAAGGAGTGGTGAGAAATAAGAGTCGAAAATTATAGGCCAATCAGTTCGAAATCAGTGGTAGGTAAATTAATGGAGAGATTGATATGCAATCACATCACAAATATATGTGAGGAGATAAGTGATTTTCAAGTAGACAATATGGCTTTAGGCAAGGATATTGATGTGAATCTCAGTTGTTAGAATATATACAACACATTTCAAATGAAATGGGCAAGGGAGGTCAAATTGATAGTGTAGCACTAGATCTTTCTAAGGCTTTTCAGTGAGTGATCCATACAATGAAAGTAAATAAGGTAAAAACTATTAAAGTGGATAAGAAAGTGATTTGCTGGGTAGAAGAATTTTTGAAAGGTAGAAAACAGAAAGTTAAGGTAGGAAATACAGTATCAAAAGAAGTGGAAGTAAACTCGGGAGTGCTGCAGGGTAGCATATTGAGACCATTGCTATTCATTATTCTAATGAATAATTATGTTGATTGTTTACTATAAGAAATTAGATTGTTTGCAGATGACTTAATGCTGTATAAAATGGTCAAAATGGTAGAGGACTGTAAACAGCTGCAGGGTGATCTGGATGGGATAGTAATGATATAATATGAAATTAAATTTTGATGGATCGCAAACTACAGTGGCAATTTCCCTACACACCCATCTTCTCACTTTCCTGCACTCACCTACATTTGGCTTCTGCAAATTTTAGATTTAACTTCTTTCAACATTTTTGGTAAATTATTCATTATTTCTCTTGGTAACATATTCCAATAGCTGACACCCTTGCCAAAAAAGAGAATCTTCCTATACCCTTGTGCCTTAAATTGAGTGCCAGCTTGTGGTCACGGTCATCTTTTCCCTTCCTTGTATTACTTTTAATTCTTACACCAATATCTTTCCATGCCTCATCACCAATATATATAGGAATCAAATTAGGATAGGGAAATGAGCCACCACTTACCTTTAGATGATGGATGTGGGGTGTGAACACACAGAAAAGACACAAACACAAATAATAAATAAATTTTCGGGATAAAAACCCTTCGTCAACAAGTGAATATTATGGGAGGTGGGTGCAGCCAGAGATTGCCTCACAGAAAGACCCCCTGCCATAACTCATAACATCATTTAAATTAATATGGAAAATGTATTTTATGTTAAAGACATGAATAAAAACTTGATTAGTTATACAAAAGTAACAAACAAGCACAAAATTGTATCTGTAGGAAATGTTTCAAAAGTTTTTGATAAAAATAACAGGTTTATTGCAATTGCTATAAAGGAAGGTAATCTGTATAAAATGACAAGTAACATTTTTAAGGAAGATGTTGATGTAAATATTGTGAGTAACAGGATTCTATGACTGAAAAGGAGAGATGGCATTGCACATTGGGACCTGTAAATTTTAACTATTTAAATACTTTGTGTAAAGATCAATTAGCAGTTGGTTTACCTAAAAGTTTAGAGTCTGAATATATGAAGTGTATAGTTTGTATTGAAAACAAAATGTACGATTTAACTTTTGAAAATAATAGTAGCAAAGCAGAAGGGATTTTAGAAATTATTCACACAGGTTTAAATGGGCCTCACTTAAACTCTTGGTATGAATGGTGAAAGATACTTTCAAAACTTTATAGATCATTATAGCAAAGTAGCTCGTATTTACACTATCAAATCTAAAAAACAAGTTTGTGATTGTCTAGTTGCATATGTAAGTGAAATTAAAAATTTGACAGGTAAAACTATTAAGAAACTGAGATGTGGTAATGGAAAGGAATATTTAAATTCAGATGTTTATCAATTTGTAGATGAAAAGGGAATTGTTTTAAATGTTTGCCCTCCCTATGTACATGAGTTAAACAGTACAGCTGAAAGGTACAATACGAGGGTGGTCTGAAAAGTTTCCGATCTCAATGTGAAGATGGCAGCACTCGTAAATAAAAGCTAGTGAATTTCGTTGTTTATCTGTTGACAGTTACTCACCAAAGTTTCAGCGATTTTGGACGCGCATTTGTTATGTAATAGTCATTTGAGTGAGTTGATGTGAGTGTTTTTGTGAAAATGCACAAAAATCGAGTATCGAGCTGTCATTAAATATTTGTTTTTGAAAGGCAATACATCTATGCAAATAAAAGATGAGTTGGATTCTGTGTATGGGGACTCTGCTTAAGAGCTTGGGAGACGATGAACGTTCGAGATGTCAAAAAACTGCAACTACCAACGAAAACATCGCCAAAGTTCACCAATTGGTGCTAGACAACAGCCGAATTAAAGTGAGAGAGATAGCAGAGGTTATTAACATTTCAAAAGAGCGTGTTTGTTACATATTAAATCAACGTTTAAGTATGAGAAAGCTGTCCGCACGTTGGGTGCCACGTTTACTCACATTAGACCAAAAACGTGTTCGAATGAACATTTCCAACGCTCTGTTGGCGCAGTATAGGTGCAATAAATCCGAGTTTTGGCGCCAATTAATTACTGTAGATGAAACTTGGATACACCATTATATGCCCGAAACAAAAATACAGTCCAAACAGTGGACTGCAAAGGGGGAACCGGCTCCAAAAAAAGAAAAAAAACTGTTTTTTCGGCTGGGAAAGTGCTGGCGAATGTTTTTTTTGGATAGTCATGAAGTTATTTTAATCAATTATCTTCAAAAAGGAAAAACAATTACAGGAGCATACTACACATCATTACTTGACAAGCTGAAGGCAGAACTTGTGGAAAAATGGCCACATTTGCAGAAAAAGAAAATCCTGTTTCACCAAGATAATGCACCGTCTCACACCTCAGCGGTTGCCATGGCGAAAATTCACGAATTACAGTTTGAACTGCTTGACCATCCACCTTACTCACCAGATCTAGCCCCAGGCGACTTCTTTTTGTTCCCTCATCTAACAATTGCACTCGGAGGACAGAGATTTTCATCAAATAAAGAGCAATATCCTTCATAAATAATTAATTTGCAGAGAAAAACGCCGAGTACTATTTGGATGGGAGCATCGTTGGGAGAAGTGTGTAGAGTTACAAGGAGACTACATTGAAAAATAAATAAAAAAATTCAGAAAAAATGTCTTGTATCTTTGTTAGGTCAGAAACTTTTCATACCACCCTCGTAGATCTATCATGGATATGTCATGGTGTTTGCTAGCTGAAGCAAAAGTAGATAGAAGAGTCTGGCCTGAAGTAGTTTGTACAGCAGCTTATCTCAAAAATAAAACTTTAGCTAATACTATTGAAAAGAAAACTCCCTATGTAATTTTACTAGGAAAAAATCAAATGTTAAACATCTAAAGCAATAGGGTAGTAAAGTTTTTGTAAGAGTACCAGAATTGAATTGAATTGAATTGAATTTTATTTGATCCATGAAGTCATAATTTATGACATAGGACAAGTCATCAGTAATTACAATAAGCATTACAATATAATTGTTTCACACAATACAGGATTACATATCATTATTATAATTAACATACTTAAAATTGCACAGTCAATACAAGCAGCATATGAAATACATATGTACAACTGAAGTTAAATTAATATTTCAATGTTTTACAAGTTACAATACAAAATAATTTAATCATGTTCGTTCATTTCTCGATGGTTAATATATTCATTGACACTATAGAAGCTATTGACTAATAAAAATTTTTTTAGCTTATATTTAAAATTATGTATTATTTAATTATTATTATTATTTATCAATCTTGTTCCATGGATCCCTGCTGAGGAAGTACCTCTGGGATGTGAAACATGTCATTGTTGATACATATACACATAATATCATAGTAAATATATATAGATATTTTACAAATACAAGAAATAATAATAAACATACATTTTTGCAACTGAGTTTTGCAAATGTCATAATGAGTACAATTAATTATTTTCTTCAAATTCTTGAATGGAGTAGAAGGAGTTGGCAATAAGATAATCTCTAAGTTTTTGTTTAAATACATCTTTATTATCTGAAAGCTGTTTTATACGATTAGGTAGTTTATTAAACAGATGTATCCCAGAATAATTAACTCCTCTTTGTATTAATGACAGAGATGTTTGTGTTTTATGCAAGTTATTTCTGTTTCTTGTATTGAAACTGTGTACCTGTGAATTAGGTGTAAACAGGTTAAAATTTTCTATGACAAAGCTCATGAGAGAATATATATACTGAGAATACATTGTAAGAATATTGAGTTTCTTAAAGAGTTGTCTGCAAGAAGTTCTTGGTTTTACCCTACACAGAAACCTAATAGCTCTTTTCTGTGCTATGAAAACTTTTTTACTTTGTGAAGAGTTTCCCCAAAAAAATATGCCATATGACATTACTGAATGAAAATATGAGGAGTACACCCGTTTCATTAATTCTAGATCTGCTGTTAGAGAAAGTGTTCGTATTGCGAAGGTGGCACTACTTAACTTTGTCAGTAGTGTAGTGATATGATCATGCCAACAGAGTTTCTGATCTATTTTAATACCAAGAAATTTTATACTCTCTGTTTCTAAGATTGTGTTGTTTTTATAGTTTATACATATATCTGGCTGTGCATAGTTTTTGTTTAAACCTAATATAATGTGTTTTTTCAAAATTTAATTTTAATGAATTTGCCTTAAACCAATTTGCTATTACTGTAAGTACTTAATTTACATTAAATTCTATAGTACTGTTTGGTGTTTTACGCACAGTCAGGTTAGTGTCATCTGCAAATAAAACACTCTTAACTTTGTCGGATAAATTTCCAGGAAGGTCATTGATGTATAACAGAAAGAGCAGGGGACCTAAGACAGAGCCTTGTGGAATTCCATGTTTTATTTTCTCCCAGTCTGATGAAGCATCTTTACTTATTTTATAATCAAAAATTGAAACTTTTTGCATTCGGCTTTCAATGTATGATTTAAACCATTTACCTGCGGTCCCAAAAATACCATAGTATTCCATTTTTTTCAAAAGTAATTCATGATTTACACAGTCAAATGCTTTTGCAAGATCACAAAATATTTCTACAGGATTTATTTTATTATTCAGTTCCTCAAATGTGTTATTTAAAAATGAATATATAGCCATTTCTATGGATGATCCTTTTTTGAACCCAAATTGTGAATTAGTGAGGATATTATAGTGTGTAACATGTTTTATTACTCTACTATACATGACTTTTTCAAAAACCTTTGAGAATGTTGAAAGTAATGAAATGGGACGATAGTTGTCTACACATGTTACTTCTCCTTTTTTAAATAATGGTTTTACAACAGCATATTTGAGTCTATCGGGAAAAACACCTTGTATTAAGGATTCATTACAAATGTGAGCAAGTACATGACTGATACAGTCTGAACATCTTTTCAGTAATTTACTTGAAATATTGTCATAGCTGGAAGAATTTTTAGGTTTTAATTGTTTAATGAGTTTATTTATTTCTGAGAATGTTACTGGAGGCAATTTCATCTCCATAAAGCTATTTGGGAAAGCAGTCTCAAGAAGCCTTAGAGCACTATGTGGGGATTGCTTTTCTATGCCTAATTTATCTACTACTGACGTAAAATGTTTGTTAAATATTTCACAAACTTCCCCTACTTCGCTATACACATATCCATTTTGTTCTATTTTTATGTCTTTAGAGTGATTTACAGTTTTTCCTGTTTCAGTCTTTATTACATTCCATATTGTTCTCATTTTATTGTCTGAATTTTCAATTTTCGCCGATATGTACCTGTTCTTGGCCTTCCTTATTACATTTCTTAGTATTTTAGAATAAAGTTTATAGTGAACTTTCAGCGCATATATATTTATTTATTTATCAATCTTGTTCCATGGATCCCTGCTGAGGAAATACCTCTGGGATGTGAAACATGTCATTGTTGATACATATACACATAATATGAATCATATCATAGTAAATATATACATATTTTACAAATACAAGAAATAATAATAAACATACATTTTTGCAACTGAGTTTTGCAAACGTCATAATGAGTACAATTAATTATTTTCTTCAAATTCTTGAATGGAGTAGAAGGAGTTGCCAATAAGATAATCTCTAAGTTTTTGTTTGAATACATCTTTATTATCTGAAAGCTGTTTTATACGATTAGGTAGTTTATTAAACAGATGTATCCCAGAATAATTAACTCCTCTTTGTACTAATGACAGAGATGTTTGTGTTTTATGCAAGTTATTTCTGTTTCTTGTATTGAAACTGTGTACCTGTGAATTAGGTGTAAACAGGTTAAAATTTTCTATGACAAAGCTCATGAGAGAATATATATACTGAGAATACATTGTAAGAATATTCAGTTTCTTAAAGAGTTGTCTGCAAGAAGTTCTTGGTTTTACCCTACACAGAAACCTAATAGCTCTTTTCTGTGCTATGAAAACTTTTTTACTTTGTGAAGAGTTTCCCCAAAAAATTATGCCATATGACATTACTGAATGAAAATATGAGTAGTACACCTGTTTCATTAAGTCTAGATCTGCTGTTAGAGAAAGTGTTCGTATTGCAAAGGTGGCACTACTTAACTTTGCCAGTAGTGTAGTGATATGATCATGCCAACAGAGTTTCTGATCTATTTTAATACCAAGAAATTTTATACTCTCTGTTTCTAAGATTGTGTTGTTTTTATAGTTTATACATATATCTGGCTGTGCATAGTTTTTTGTTTTAAACCTAATATAATGTGTTTTTTTCAAAATTTAATTTTAATGAATTTGCCTTAAACCAATTTGCTACTACTCTAAGTACTTCATTTACATTAAATTCTATAGTACTGTTTGGTGTTTTACGCACAGTAAGGTTAGTGTCATCTGCAAATAAAACACTCTTAACTTTGTCGGATAAATTTCCAGGAAGGTCATTGATGTATAACAGAAAGAGGAGGGGACCTAAGACAGAGCCTTGTGGAATTCCATGTTTTATTTTCTCCCAGTCTGATGAAGCATCTTTACTTATTTTATAATCAAAAATTGAAACTTTTTGAATTCGGCTTTCAATGTATGATTTAAACCATTTACCTGCGGTCCCAAAAATACCATAGTATTCCATTTTTTTCCAAAAGTAATTGATGATTTACACAGTCAAATGCTTTTGCAAGATCACAAAATATTCCTACAGGATTCATTTTATTATTCAGTTCCTCAAATGTGTTATTTAAAAATGAATATATAGCCATTTCTATGGATGATCCTTTTTTGAACCCAAATTGTGAATTAGTTAGGATATTATAGTGTGTAACATGTTTTATTACTCTTCTATACATGACTTTTTCAAAAACCTTTGAAAATGTTGAAAGTAATGAAATGGGACGATAGTTGTCTACACATGTTACTTCTCCTTTTTTAAATAATGGTTTTACAACAGCATATTTGAGTCTATCGGGAAAAACACCTTGTATTAAGGATTCATTACAAATGTGAGCAAGTACATGACTGATACAGTCTGAACATCTTTTCAGTAATTTACTTGAAATATTGTCATAGCTGGAAGAATTTTTAGGTTTTAATTGTTTAATGAGTTTATTTATTTCTGAGACTGTTACTGGTGGCAATTTCATCTCCACAAAGCTATTTGGGAAAGCAGTCTCAAGAAGCCTTAGAGCACTATGTGGGGATTGCTTTTCTATGCCTAATTTATCTACTACTGACGTAAAATGTTTGTTAAATATTTCACAAACTTCCCCTATTTCGCTATACACATATCCATTTTGTTCTATTTTTATGTCCTTAGAGTGATTTTCAGTTTTTCCTGTTTCAGTCTTTATTATATTCCATATTGTTCTCATTTTATTATCTGAATTTTCTATTTTCGCCGATATGTACCTGTTCTTGGCCTTCCTTATTACATTTCTTAGTATTTTAGAATAAAGTTTATAGTGAACTTTCAGCGCATAGTTATCCGATTCTCTCATTTTTAAATAAAGGTCCCTCTTTGTTTTACTAGAGATTCTAATACCCTTTGTTATCCATCCCATGCCCAGTTCATTGTTTGGAGTGTTGAGAATTTTCGTTTTTTTGAAACTACCTTCAAAAAGTGTTAGAAATATATTCAGAAAGGAATCAAATTTCGCATTAACACCCTGCGCATTATATACTTCTAACCAGTTTTCAGTGTTTAAGGTATCTATGAAGTGTTTTATAGTATTTTCACTAATATTTCTTCTATAAACCCAGCTTTTCTTTATCTGTTTAACAGTGTTCCTGGACTCGATACATAATAGCTGGGCATCATGATCTGAGATACCATTTATTACTGGATATATGCTGTAATTACTGCACTGAGAAATATCCATAAAAAAATTATCAATTGCAGTCCTGCTATTATTTTGTATTCTCGTAGGAAAATTTACAAGTGCTGTTAAGTTAAAAGACAACATCAAGGCTTCCATATCTATTCTATCATTGCTGTGATTCAGAAAGTCAACATTGAAATCTCCACATAATACTATTTGTTTGCTATTTGTAAAACTTAGTAGCAAAGACTCTAAATGAGATAAAAACAGTCTGAAATTACCTGAGGGGGCCCTGTAAATTGCTATCACTATCAGCTCTTCCTTATCATATTCTAGTTTAGTAACACAACATTCAAAGTGTTGTTCTATACAATACTTACTTACAACTACACTACTGCATTCAATATTATTTTTAACAAAAATGGCAACTCCCCCTTTCTCCATTTTACATCTGCAGAAATGAGAGCTTAATTTAATATTTGATATTTGTTTTATGTTTTCAGGAAGAGAGTTGTACAGAATTTTAGGCTGGTAGAGTACACTATTTTGGTATAGAGCTTTCTTGTGCCACTCTAAATGAAAATTATTCCTATCCCTTGTTTCGTGTTTATGTATTTCCTTATTTAGCGCTGCATATTCCTGATGTGATTTCAGGAAGCAGATACACTCAAATAAGTATATACATGGTAGAGTCAGTATTTTTAGTTCTTTAAAAATATCCCTGCAGGATTCTCTACGTTTCATACCTCTCATGATTCTTATAGCTCTCTTTTGAAGTATGAATGCCTGTTTTGCATGTGTTGAATTTCCCCAAAAAATTATACCATATCTTAATAAGCTATGCATATATGAATAGTAGGCACACAACATTGTTTTCAAAGAGCAGCAATCTTTAAGCATTCTTAAAGTATAACAACATTTGCTTAACTTCTTATTCAGTGATTCAACATGTTTATCCCACTTTAAATGTTCATTCAACCATATACCTAAAAATTTTGTGTCATGTACTTGTTTTATATAGGTACCGGTATCTCCTATCCTCACTAAATTATTACTGTTATTTTTGTTTATTATATGAGTGAAACTAATCCATACTGTCTTTTCATGATTTACAATCAAGCAATTATCATGGAACCACTTTTCTACTTCTTTTGTTGTTGCAGTAATTTTCTGCTGTAGGTCAACTTCATCCTGCCCTTTTATAAAAATATTAGTGTCGTCTGCAAACAATACCTCATCAGCTGTTAATAAATGATTTGGTAAATCATTTATATATATAAGAAATAGTAAGGGTCCTAAGACTGAGCCTTGTGGTACTCCGTGGTCAACTTTCTGATACTCTGAAAAATATTCTTTACCATCATGACATATTTTTACTCTCTGGTACTTGTTGGAGAGATATGATTTAAACCAATCATATGCTTTGCCACGAATACCATATCTGTACAATTTTATTAATAAGAGGTCATGTCTAATAAGATCAAAGGTCTTGGACAGGTCTAAGAATAACCCACTGTTTATTTCACCCTTATCCACTGCATTGAGAACAGTATTCAGAAAATTGTAAATGGCTGTTTCTGTGGACCTATTTTTCCTAAACCCATGTTGTGAATTGCTTAGTATTTTGTTTCTAGTGAGAAAATCAGTGAGCCTTTCATACATTACTCTTTCAATTATTTTTGAAAAGCCAGGCAGTATAGACACAGGTCTGTAGTTCTTTATGTTATATTTGTCATCCTGTTTGTAAAGTGGTGTTACTGTTGAATACTTTAGTTCTGTTGGGAATATTCCTGCACTAAAGGAATCATTAATAATATCTGTAAGGTGGGAAACAATGGATCCTGAGCTGTGTTTAATGATTTTATCTGGGATCCCATAAATATTGCAGGACATTTTATTTTTTAATTTAGAAATAGCATTTCCTACTTCTGTTATAGTAACTGGATATAGAAACATAGTTTTTTCATTCATGGGGACATTTATATTACCATTTCTACTGCACATCTCATTGGTGAAATTTTTTGCTATGTTTGTGTAGTGTTTACTGAAAATATCTGCAATCTTTTTTGGGTCCTGAATAATTTTTCCTTCACTTTTTATAACATATGAATTAGTTTTTGCTTTAAAATTGCCAGTGCTTTTATTTATAATTTTCCAAATGGATTTAATTTTATTTGAGCTCTTGGAAATATATGTATCATTTGTCTGCTTTTTTGCTGCTAATATTACTTTTTTGAAAATTTTTCTATAGCATTTTACATGTGACTTTAAATTTTTATTTTGTTTGGCTAATTTGTTTAAAATTCTAAGATTTTCTGCAGAATTTTTAATGCCCTGGGTTATCCACGTGATTGGATTGCTTGTAATTCTAACTCTTTTTAATGGGAATGCAACTTCAAAACAATACTTATAATTAGACATAAAACAATTGAACTTATCATCTATACTATTATGCATTCCTTCCCCCCACTTCATATTTTGAAGCATGTAGTTGAAAGTCACAATATTATGATCATTAAAGGACCTCCTCTGCACATACTTTTCACCAGTCCTGCAAGATTTGGTGAATATGTTCTTTACAAATAATTTAATAGCCAGATGATCAGAGAAACCCATATCTATTGTTGTGATGTTATAGTTACATATTTCCTTGTTGATAAATATTTGGTCAATTGCAGACTCACTCCCGTTACCATACCTAGTGGCATCATACACAGTTTTATACATATTATAAGACATCAGCAAATTTATTAGCAGTTGCTTTCTAACACAATTACCATTAAAATCAACATTAAAGTCCCCAACTAATACTATATGGTTTGTTTGATTTTTTAGTTCACTTAGAAGATCTTCCATGTTTTCTAGGAATACTGTAAAGTTGCCAGATGGTGATCGATATATACACACAATAGTAATTTTACATTCAATAAGTACACATGCAGAGTATTCAAATCTTTTTCAAGACATTTTGCACTTTTCAGTCTTATTTCCTTTGACTTCAAATTAGGTTTAACATATATACATGTCCCACCACACTTGTAGGTTTCTCTGCAGAAACTACTTACCAATTCAAAATTGGGAATGTGAGCTGAACTTGTTTGAAATTCTTGCAACCAGTGCTCACTTAGACACAAAACTGATACATCATTCAAACTGTTATTTAACAACACTTCATATTCACTTATTTTATTACTTAGACCTAGCACATTTTGATACAGAACTGTAACTTGTTCATTTGACCCTATTTTATACGTGCTCCTGTCACTATGTTGAATATTGCAGGTTGATACTATGGGTGTATTGTTTTGGACTGTGGCCACCAAAAATCCTCACCTCTTGGTGGTGGATGTCTCTTTCGGGCTGGTTGTTTTCTTCTAAAATCATCCATTTCACTTTCAGTAGCACTTACAGGATTTTTTGTAGACAGTTCTTTAGGGTTAGTATTTTGAGTAGTACATACCGGTACCTGTTTGGATGTGGCTGTTGCTTCACCACTGTTGTTGTAACAGATAACTCTGTAGTGTCCAGGACAGAATTCTTGTGTTCTACATACACACTTGGTATTTGAGATACTATTGGTAGTTCTTTCACTTCAAATTGAGTGTGACTTGCATTTTCGTTTTTTGTTTTAATATAATGTAAAATCTGGTTAGCTGATTCTACTTTCCCTTTGTAATTTCGGTGCATGCCATGTCTTGTAAATTCGTCTCTGGGACATTCCACTTTCAAATAATTGACATTTGGAAATGCTTTGCAAATTTTTTCATACTTCCGATTTGTAGCCTCAATTTCTTTGTTTACACATGAGGCTGGTATCAGGTCATGTCTGTGGGGAATGCTGACTACATACACATTTATATTGTTCATTTTTCTTAACGTTGCTGCAGAGAGTGAATGTTCTAGTGATGAAAGTGTGAATGATGAAAATGAATCTGTAGATGACAAAAGGAAAGAAGGAGACGTTAAAGGAGGTTTAAACAGTGATAAATATAATCAAGGATTTAAATTGACAAGGACAGGTAGAAAATGTAAAATGCCAGATAGATTTAATGATTATGTCTGTAGCAATATCATTTATGTAAACTTTTGCAGTGTTGATAGTCCAGAAGATTTTGAGGAGGCGATTAATTGTAAAGAGTCAGTTGTAAGCATCTTAGAATTTTAGTAAATTCTAGCCTCTCACCTTTAGGCATTAGAGGGAAAGTTTACCCTGTAGTAAAAGATAGTTTTCATTTCATGTACAGGTTATGGGAGTAAAGCTTTGTATAGCATAGAGATACTGTAACCAAACACACTAAATAAAACCCTTTAGGAATAATAAAAGTATTTAAAATTCAATAAATGCTCTAAATAAACCTTTGATAACAAAAAGAAAACATCAGTTTGGGAGGAAATAGATTAAATCCCCCAAGTTCAGTTTCAAATAATAGACTTTGATATAGGTTAACTTTACAGTTTCTAAATCAATTTGAATGCAGTAAAGACTTTCAGTAGTGGCTAAACGCCGAATATAAACTTTGAATGATAATAAATAAACTTTAAATCAACTGAAAATTAAATAATCATCAGTAATCCAACTTTGTAATTATGAGCTTCTAACTGGGGAGCATTTTGTCATTTTTAAACCAATTTAGGAGCAAGAAAGTAACTCAATACTTAATAATCCAACTATACTAATTTTCTGTAATGATATTAACACCTTTTACTTACCTTAAATATGATAATCCAAAATAATCCAGTTTAGTACACAGGCAATTTCTAATATTTGGCATTTCACTGTTTTCACACACTTTCGAACAAAATAAAGTAATTGTAGGGAAGTAATCATGCAATTAAAATATAAATTCACTAAAATTTCGTAGTTTATGAACGTTTAAATAACTTAAATCAATTTTTATTTCGTCAGATGCTCTGCACTTTTAATAATTTTTTATCTCAAAATCCTAGAGAACATTCAAAATAAAAAGTAGATTTCCGGGAAGACCTAAAAATCTAATATCACATATAATAATTTCAAGTAATTCCAAGTAATAGAACCGATCTTATAGAGATCTTAAAATTTATTTTTCATCACGACCATGAGGTCAACTTAGAAATTAATTTCAACCGATCTAAAGTAGATACAGAGATGAGATAACTTTCATAATACGTAGTTTAATTCAGTGAATCTCTTGGTAATTTTAGATTTGCGAGAAAAGTAATAGAAATAAAGTTATAAAATTAAAACTGAAATTGCACTTTGGTTACGTCGCAGTTAAACTTTCCCGGCACCAATTTTAATAAAAGTTACACCAATAAACTCAGGAATTTTAGTAGAAAACGGTAATAATAATAACATTTATGTAAATTGTGGCTATAAGAAAATGACGAAATGTAGAAGTTTCGAGAACAAAAGTAACTCCCCAGAGTAGAGAAATAGTTCACTCCTACACTTACAACTTTTAAACCAGCTGCTTAAAATTATTCACTAAATATCCATTATTTCACAATTAAATATGTCGAAACACTGTCACACCTAAAGTTTTGGATAACTGTTTAGTTACTGAGATATTTCAGATCTAAATCGTAGAAGTGTTAGCAGAAAGTTGTGTTTTGGCTCTGACGTCAGCGAAGGTATAAATCACAGGACGCAGTGGTGACGGCGTCTTTTCCGGGGTTGAAGTCGTGCTAATAAGATGTTATAAGCGTGTGCGCTGGTAGGTTGGCAACTCCGACTTAGGTTGGTAGCTCAGGTCTTCGGTTGGCACTACCGGGTTCGGCCATGATGGAACATTGTCGGGGGGCGTGGCATTTGTTTACTTAACATGAACTGGTAATTCTCATCGGGGTTTGGTCGGTTTCTACTTCTCTCCATAATCTGTGATTTTTGAACGATTGTTCGATTGCCTAAGCAACTTAAGAATGCTGTTTGAACTTTGAATTTCATTCTAAATAAACTCTGAGAATTTTTGGAAAAGTGAACTGTTTTATTTCTGTAGCTGCTGTAATACCTTTTCAATATTTGGGATCTTCAAATATTGTGGCGACCTGTAGCGTTCTAGTTGTATCCTGGCAACATGGTCAAATTAAATTAAAGTATTCAACAAGTTTGCATCGGACTGGGAGGTGTGATCAAGAGAGTAAGTTAAGGCACATAGGCGATACTCTACCCCGGTGTCGGCCTTTGTCCTTACACAGTGTATTGGAAACAAGCAATGGATAAGGAGATTGACTGTTTATATCAAACCAAACCTGGAAACTAGTAATTAAACGAGAGAATGTAAATGCTCATTATGTAAAGTGGGTTTATACAAAAAAATTAGATAACACTTATTAAGCAAGACTAGTTGTAAGGGGTTTTCAACAAAAGGAAGTTGTGGATGATATACTGTAAATTCACCAGCAGCTAAGATGCAGACATAGAAATTTTTATTGCCATACTGTTGTCAAAATGATTTAGTGATAGAGGAAATGGATGTTGAGACTGCATTTCTTAATGGTCAAGTTTTATCAGAGGTCTACATAAAGCAGCCAAGAGGGTATGAAGATGGTACTAATAGGGTTTGTAAGTTGAAGAAAACATTGGTTTACGGGAAAGCCCTCGAGCTTGGAATGATTGTTTTGATGAATTTATGAGAGATCTGGGTTTTGCAAAATCTGAATTTGATCATTGTCTGTATAATTTGATCGATGGAGATGATGTAATTTATTTAATGATATTTGTCGATGACCTATTAATTTGTTGTAATAGTAGAAAGAAAATAGATAAAATCAAGAATCTGTTGTCGAAGAAATTCAAGATGAAAGACTAAGGTCAAGCAAAAACCTATTTAGGAATTAACATAGATTACAATCAGAAAGAAAATGTTATGAGTTTGAGTCAGGAAAATTACATCAATTCCTTAGCCTCAAAGTATAAAATTTTATACTCAAAATTGTATGCTACACCAATGGAAGTAAATTTAAATGTGAATGAAGTATGTCAAGACATTAGATACAGAAACTTAATAGGTGCTCTTTTGTACATCAGTTCAGGAACTAGACCAGATATCAGTTACAGTGTTAATTACTTAAGTAGATTTCAGAATTGTTACAGTACAGTTCATTACAAGTATGCATTAAGAATATTAAAGTATTTTTATTTAATGAAAGATTTGAAATAAAATTTCTGTAGAAATGAAAATGTTTCTGGAAATTATCGCAGAATGCAATCAGTGACGGATGTGATAAAGGAGCTGGAATGGGATTCATTGCAAGACAGGAGGAGAATGAGGAGGGTCATGGGAGTGTACAGGGCATATACTGGCGATGAGGCATGGAAAGATATTGAAATAGGTATGAAAAGTACTGCATGGAAGGTAAAAGATGACCATGACCACAAGCTGGCACTCGATTTCAGGCACAAGGGTGTAGGAAGATTCTCTTTTTTAAGTAAGGGTGTCAGGGATTGGAATGAGTTACCTAGAGAAATGATGAATAATTTACTGAAAACTTTGAAAGAATTTAAAGAAAAAATTTGTAGAGGGCAAATGTAGGTAGGTGCAGGATAAGGGGAAGATGGGTGTGTAGGGAAATTGCCACCGGAGCCTGTGCTCCATTGCAATTAAATTAAATTAAATTAAATTAAATGTTAAAATTTTGGATTGCTATGTAGATGCAGATTGGGCAGGTGATAGTGTAGATCAAAAGTCCACATCTGGGTATGTATTTAGATTGTTTGGAAATCGAGAAAACAAGGAGGTGTCACCACATTTTCCACTTTTGCTGAATATATAGCAATGTCAGAAGCTGTTACTGAACTTAAGTTTGTTTTAGATGTATTAAAAACTTTTAATGTAAATATCAGAAAACCTGTCCAAGTATATGAAGATAACTCAGGAACAGTAAATATTGCGAAGTATGGTAATTTTTCAAAGAACTCCAAGTATATTGAAGTACACTATCATTTTGTGAATGAGTGTTATACAAATGGTGTAATAGACATTGTGAAAAGAGATTAAACGAAAACATTGCTGATGTATTTACGAAGCTCAGTTTAAAAGGTTTAGAGAGATGTTGAATGTAAATTAATGGAAGTCTAGATATAAATGTCAGGAGACGTGTTGAGTATAGTACATTTATATCTAACTTGATCTGGTATCGATTACAGAGAAGAATGTTCTAGTACTTACTATATCTTTGGAAATGTACATCAAAGAGTAGTTGTAGTCTGACTTGTGAAGTGAACATCTAGTTATGATTTGTAATTTGTGTTTGTGCCTAACTAAAAGAATAATTACAGACTGTATGGTATGATTATCATAATTAACACTTATTATTATTTTGTTAAGAGCCATTTATTTCCCTTGACACCTAACCGAAATCAATAAAGAGGTACTCATATTACTTTAAAGAGTAAGGTTTCTGCTTTTTTTCACATCATATTTTAAGAAAGGAATGTTTCGAAATTCTACTCTTAAAGGGCGAAAGTATTATATAACAAGGTCACATGTATGACACAGATCAAAGCCAGCTAAGCCGATAGGCTTCGCTAAAGTCGATAATGATTGATTTTGTTACTACTAGATAGCAGACCTACTTATCTTGGAGATATGGATCTTGGATATTGTACACATTGTGTGTGTGTGTGTGTGTGTTTTTTTTTTTTTTTTTTTTTTTTTCAGCTTAGTTGTATTCCAGAGTTCTGTGACACATTAGTTTACAGGAAAGGATAGATTTAGGTGTTTACATCAAAGTAAAGAGCTGCAGAATAGCATACATCACATGAAAGCAGAAAGATATTGCTACAAATGAGACTGTTCTTTGAACGTACTACAAACCACCAGTCTCGCTGTTCTTCATATGTTATTATTGAATTTTTCTCACAGGTCATTGTTTTGCTATAAAATTTTTGTATAAACTTTCATTCATGAAATTTTCACATCAGTAATCTGGTTTATACAAAATTCCAATATGATGTGTCTACTATATCGTTAAAATTCTGAATCACTTCATTTCATTGCTGCCAAAGTTCACCTTCTCTGCAAAGTAAACTAGTGAGGGTTCTGTCATCCCCTTTCCAAAACCAAAAATATTAACAAATGTCAGGAGGTGTGGATCCTATATTCAATCTCAGACTGTCTTATAGCAGAATCATTGGGCTGCAGCAGAGGCACATGCTGTAAATATGGCTGAAAATGTAATCTCAGCAATCTTGAAGTCTTTTCAGAAGCAGAACTCAAAGTGTTACTATTCTTACCTTTTACATTTGGAATGCTTTTTATAGGGCATAAATTCTTGGCAACCATTAAATGTCAAGTTATTATTATTATTATTAATTTTAATTGTGATGATGGAGCTATGTCAGTTTTTCTCAACCCTTTTCATCCCAAGGATCATTAAAATGTCAAGAATAATGCCACAGGCCACTAACTTACCTATATCTGTATTATTAAACTTTGGGACGTATAATATAATATAAATGTAAAATCATGTTTTGAATTCTAATGGAAGCACAGGTATGAAACGCTGTAAATAATTTTTTGTTATGGTCTCTTTAATACATTAGAATTAAATTTTTAATATTCTGCCTGTGGACATCCAATCCCATCTTTGCGGACCATGGGTTATCCACAGTGATCTATGTACACCATGTCCAGGCCATTGTTAGGGAAGCATCTCAGTGCCTATGTAAATTCAAATCAAATACAAGTTTAAATCTGCATCTATCATTTTGAAAATTTTTGCATTAATTTTCTGAATTTGTGCACAAAAAACCAAAGTTTAAAGTAAAAAATTTTGCCAGGAAGGGAGGTGAGAGGGGCTAATAACACTTACCAGGGTCCTGAGAGTCCTTATGCTGGACCTGAACATGTCCAAACAGCTGTGACATTTTTTTAAGGAACTTGGTAGGTACACATTTTTCTTATTGGAGGACTAAAAACACTGAAGTGGTAAATCAGCACCAAGCCACCCTCTCAGTACAGTGTAGTGTTGAGTTGTTTAAATAATTATAACAAATGGACTTGATTGGTATGAGTTTGATTCACATGTTCTAGCTTTTCTAATCTACCTCTCTGGATGATAATTGAATCGGCGTTTTTTGGAAGGGCATAATTGACATTTTTTCACATTTATCTTATTTGGTGTTTTTTCCCCTTGAAGATAGAGTTATCAGTTTCTTTTGAAAAGGCATAGTGGGACATGTTAAGGCAACATATTTCAAATAAGTACCGTATAAAGCAAAACAAAAATTTTGAATAAGGCTTCAGAATTGGTTTTTTGTTAGCGTTCTGAAAGTTTATGTTTGGTCAGATGTGCCCTTTCAAAAAACATGGATTCAATTTCTTCTGAAGCATCTAGTGATGGTTCTTGAATTTTCTAAAACATTTTGTTTTATTCCAGAAATGGAGGGAATGAACTTGATGAAACTTGGTACACATCTCTTTTATTGGATGTCTAAAAATACTGTAGCAGTAAGTGAGCCCTAAACTCACACTCTTGTAGGTAGCATGGGGATGAATGGGCATTTTGTAATGATCTGGAAATGGTTAGGGCGATTTTGACGAACTTTCGTGAAAATATTTTTCATTGATGATTAAATATGAGTCTATTGTTAGGGTAAATCAAGCCCGACCAAACTGGACAACTCCAGGTACTCAGACTGTAAAGAAATAAAAATTGAGATTCATTGTTACAAGGCAAGTCATTACAATCTTCCTCATTAGGCTTAACATGGCTGGCAATAAATGGAGACTATGTAGCACTCGGTATGGACATTTCATGTTCATTGAAGCTGGATTTGGGGGGGGGAAACCCTTTTTTGGTTTTTAGCTCAGCTACTACCTTGGGAGTGATGACAATACAGCCAAAAAATAATGTTCAAAAGCATGGCAATCTCACAGTATTTGCCTGAACTCAGAAAATTCGTAGATCTGCCACTGATGTTCATTTCCTGTTGCAAATTACATTACAGTTATAGTGTAAGAATACTGCCCCCTACCCATTAGGAATTAACCTACTACTACAAGATAGGACATTAAGTCTAGCATGTGTCATAATTTTCATTCTAAACATAAATGTATATTGTGCAACTGCAAGGTTGATACTGTATGAATAATTTCAGTGACAAGCAACTTCTTTCATGGCTAGAAACACTTGCAGTGTATGGAGTGGCTTTGATTACAGACACACCCAAATCAAAAGACCAACTACTGCATTTGGCCAACAGAATCTTTCTACCCAAGAAGACACATTATGGGTAAGATAAAAAAGTAATAACTAATGTTTACAATTACTCATCACAACAATTATATTATCTGAGTTTTTAATGTATGATGAGGAACATAGCTAATGATTTGTTGTTGAGGAACAAAGGAGCAATTATTACAACAGCTCAAACATAGCAATAGCTACAGTCATTTTTATAAAGATGGCAGTTTTATTATACCCTCATAAACTGGGATAAAAGGATTGTTGTGATTGTGCAATATAGATTAAGTCCCATTGAAAAAACAAAACGAAAAAACCCAACTCACAACCCAAATGCACTATAGTCCTCACAGGTTCACAGCAAGATAGTGTCATAAAATTATGAAAACATTTCGACAACCTCTGTTGTCTTCATCAAGTATCTTGCTATCGAGAATCTAGAAGTTCATTGTAGACTTCAGGCACAAGGGTGTGGGAAGATTCTCTTTTTTAGGTAAGGGTGTCAGGGATTGGAATGAGTTACCAATAGAAATGATGAATAATTTACCGAAAACTTTGAAAGAATTTAAAGATAAAATTTGTAGAGGGCAAATGCAGGATAGGGGAAGTTGGGTGTGTAGGGAAATTGCCACCGGAGCCTGTGCTCTATTGAAATTAAATTTAATAAATAAAAAAAATTAGTAGTAGTAGTATTTTATATGTCATCTAAATCATATACATGTACTTTTTATACTTTATACATAATGATATGAGATACGTCAATTATAAAATATGATTTACATTAAATTATTTACATTTACATTAAATTATCACATATAATTCAAATATTCTTCTACAGAGTAAAATGAGTGGTATTGAAGATATGACATCAAAAAATTTTCAGAATTTCCTCTTTATGATTTTTCTTTTACATTACGCGGTAATTTATTGAAAAGCTTAATCCTTGTGTGAAATGTTCTATTTTGATGCATTTTTGTTTTCCTATGCATAATATGCAAATCTAATTGTTTCCTTGTGAAATGATCATGTATGTCATTATTTGTTTTAATATCTGCATCTTTACCTATGACATCATTTCTAAAAAAACATAATGGTTTTAAAGATGTAAAAGCATGGTAGTGGGAGAATATTCATATATTTAAATAAGGCTCTACAAGATTCCCATGTTTTGTGGTTTGTCATTATTCTTATTGCTCTCTTCTGAATTTTGAAAGAACTGAGTGCATCTGATAATAAACCCCAGTATATAATTCCATACGTTATTCGTGAATGAAAATGGGCAAAGTTTGAATTTTTCAAAGTTTGTTTACTAGTGGTTAATTTTAGGATAAGTAATGCATAACAGTAATGAAACTAAGAAAAATAGAAGTGGCATCTAGGTGATATAAATAATGAAGGAAAGGGAAATTAACCCACCATATACCAAAGTTGACTGCTGCGATGAGAGAAAACACTTAAAACACTTTGGTGGACAAACAAATACATTTAATCTTTGGCAATTACCTTCTTCAGTGGTAGGTAACGGGCCATTAGGCTCCGTACGTGTGCACACACAGAACCTCACACAATGACTAGCTAGGTAGTGGGGGAATGGGTGGGGGAAATGGTTAGTCTCAGCAATGTCTGAGATAATATATTGCAGCCGATGGTATAATGAACATATGTTTTTGGGTAAGGGTGTTAGGGGTTGGAATGAATTACCAAGTAAAATGATGAATAACTTTCCGAAAACCTTAACAGAATTACAAGTTAAAATTTGTAGATGGCAAATGTAGGTGGGAGCAGGATAGGGGGAAGATGGGTGTGTAGGGAAATTTTCCACCGGAGCGTGTGCTCTATTGCAATTAAATAATGTCAATGTCATTTAGGTTATTTGTTCCACACATTACAATTAGGAAATCATTGGTACCAAAGTCTTTTGTGTTATTTCTAATGTCTTTTACAATTTCCCTTATAGGGGCATATGGTTTTACGATATGTTGAACTTTGTTACCTGATTGTAGTTTTGAACTAAGTATCTCGTTGCAGCTCCTACCTTGGCTGTCACTAACTAGTAGTATTTTTCTGAGTTTCTTAGGACAGTTTCCACTTCTCACTTGACTTGTCTTCCCAGTAGTTGACTTTTTCCGGTTGCCCCTTTATTCCTGGCATTGATGAACACTTTGCACTCCCAGTTGCATTATTAAAAGATTCTGCTATTTCTACCGTGTTGCTGGAGTGGATGTCAGACAGTACACTAAATCTATTTTTTGTTGTGATTGAGGACTGATGCACTCTATGTCGGCGCTTTTATTCACTGTGACTGCAGATGATTGCTTTTTCATTTGGGGTGCTAATGACCTCGCTGTTGACGCGCCCTAAAACACCAACAACAACAACAACAAGCTTTTTTATTCCAACGACTTTGCTGCTAGAGTTTTTCTTCCAGATCCCTAATCTTGTCTGCCAATTATGAATTTTCTGTTTTTAGGTTTATTATCAATTCTGTTTTACTTAAAAGTTTTATTTTTAGCTGTTTAATTACTTCATGATCCACAATACCTGCTTCCTGGTGTGAGCTTGTAAACAAACATAACCTATCCTTACTGCATGTCCAATTTTCTTTGCATATCATCAAATTCTTTTCTGATACACATTCCAAATGATACCAATGTTGGCAAGCTGTACACCATATATCATTCTTAACATGTTCTAGCTCTTTCTGCACTTAATTCCATCATATTTACACACAAAAGCATCTGTTAACATTGGCACTTCCACCATGTTCTTTGTACATGTATCAATGATTTTAAATAACTTGAAGTGACTTGCTCAACAGAGTAATTCTTAAAAGGCAGAATGCAAAGAATTGGAGTAGGTAATCCTGTATCAAAATGACTTGGGAATGCCACAGGGTAGTGAACTGGGATCATTTCTATTCATCCGCTCTATAGATCGTAAACTACCTTACTCTTTGTATTTTCAATAATTAGTCAGAAAATAACGAGAAATGGGGTTAACATTAATACACGGTACAGCAGCCTAAAACCTAATTCACACCACATTAAAGTCAGAAGTGTAAAAAAAAAAAAAAACAGATAATAGCAGCAATAAAGAAACAGTGTTTAATAAGAAATCACTGGTAAACTTACCTAAATAAGCGTAATCCTTAACCATCCAAATATGTAAATAAGCAAGTTTGGTTACGTGACCATATCACTAATATTCCACACTTTTCACCACTGTAAAGCACTTTTGTAATAATAATTATGCCAAGGAGAATAAAAATTCACTAATAACCTATAGTTTCAAATATATTAAAAGCAGTAAATATGATTTTTGAAACATTGAACCATGTGCCCATCTTAAATAAAAGTATGACTTGGACAGGTAATTTCTGAGCTTAAAAAGTATTTTTTATGCCACCAAATAATATTCCCACTAATATTCCTTAAGTTTCAAATACCTGCCAGTTGTTTAACCCTTTCCTACCGGCTATTGGAAATAAAGGGATATTTATAATTTCAATTATATATTTGTATAAAGTTACTTGAAATTAAACACACATATTTTTCAATTTTTTTTTGGAACTCTAAGTTCTTATTACTAAGCTGGTACTAGTAAGTACCATTATGGACTTTGTGTATCACAGGATGTACAGCAATAGCAATTGAAATCAATTATGTTCATATTGGTATGAAATTTTTGCCTCACGATATTAAAAAAAAAAAAAAAAAAAAAAAAAAAAAAAAAAAAAAAAATTCTTTTTGCTCATTCAGACACAAAAGACATTGTAGTGCAACATTTGGAATGATGTTTTCACTGTATTTTCTTCATTCTACATACTTCACATGTTCATCTGATTTTCACAATTTCGGGACAGTGTATACCTCTGTTTCCCAATCTTACATTTCTCATTGTGGAATAGTATGACTTGTGTTGTTTGAATAGATGAGGGCTTGGTGAAATATATATAGATGACCTTTTCTTCTTACCGATATCCTTCATGGTCATCATACCTTGTGCAAAGGATCTTCTAAATTTTTTTAGACTTTTTTCAAATATTGGACCATTTATGTTATAGGCATTGACAAATACAACATCCAGAATTCCAAAAAACAATCTTTACCATGATTTCGGTCAGCACAAAGTCATCAGCTGATCAGCAGTATCAACCCCACACATGAAGGTATTGTAGTCCTTGACGACTCCTGAGCATGAAATTGTCGACTTCAATCCATCTTTTTCTTTGCATAGTGGTGTAACAACTGGGTGGCAGGATGGGCAAAATGCTATGGGACCTACAGCTGGAGGTGGCCCCCGATGACCGGCCAGAGAGGCCCTCTGGTCCAAAATCCACCAGGTCACCAATCCAACCCGAGAGAGGGCCCATCTGTTGAAGTTGCCATTGACCCCAACCAGTGTAGTGGAGTTTCACTGCTGCCATGAAAATTTGATACTAAATGTATGACGTTTTTATCCTTCAATTTCCAGTAGCAAAAACCTAGGTTTGTAAATTCATTGTCACAATCTCCTCTTTTTAGTTTTCCATCAGCAGATTGTTAGAAAGTCCCTTGCAGTCGGGTCTGATTCTCCCACAAACAAAAGTTGTTTCAGTTTTTTAGTAATGAAACTGATGAAAAATAATGATAATACTAGGTAACATCGTCACTGCTCCATTTTTTCAGTCAATTCTAAGACAACTCTTTGACCTAATGAGTAATCTGAGAACATTCCAGTCATTTCTTCATTTTTCCCTTGATAAATTATAAACTTCTAAGAGAAGAGCTTCAGTCAGAGCGTATTTCATAAAAATATCTAAAACAATGATAAAACCAATTGTATACTTGCTAAATATATTGACCAATAATCTGTATATAACTACCCAGAACTCCCTGATGGTATTTAAAACCTCACATTGGTTTTTCTAGATTATTTAGTAAAGAAACTAGAAAAACATATTTTATAGGTAAAAAATATATGGTGTCACGTTCCCGGTTCTCTTAGAACTTCAAGAAACGCTTCTACAATGGCTAGAGCTAACCCGGGTAATGCCGAGCGGCGCCAGAACCTTCCGGTTAGATAATTATTGAGCAGGAGGGGGGGAGGAGGTTAGGCAGACTAAGTCCCACAATGAACAGTCTTAGGAGTTTATTGACAGCCTCTAGTCACAACTATTATGCCTCCGAACAACTTGAGCTAACGTTAAGGCCGAAAGATAGAAATACAATAGGTCAGCTTACTTTGTGCGTGGTGAGCAGCTGCCAGCCAGCCAGTCCAGTGGAGCGCACTACTTCCGTGGGTGAGCGATCTCTGTCTGTAACCCTTCAGCAGTGGGCTTATATACATTACCCCGCGCTGACTGGGGTAAACATGCGTTAAAACAGTGATTGCCGTAAGTGGGTCGCCGGCTTAGCGCAATTCACTGGCTGGCTTGCGACACCTACCATCCCAAAAAAACGAAAAATTTTGGAGCGCGCAGCCATCAAAATTTTTCGTATCGTCGTACTTAACCTAATCTACCGCGATCCAGCCACTCAGGCCCCGCAGACGGCGGGAGTATCATTGGGAAGTTTCTCAACAGCGGCCGGCCTTGGGCTGGCTTACTAAGTACGCTCCGTGCGGCTTGATCGGGTAGAGCTCACAGTAGATTTAATACATTGTCTCCATACAGTACTTTGAACCAGTGGATCATGAAATATATACAATCATTATGCAACAGCTTACAACATAATTTAAATTTTATTACAGGCTTGTAACTGGAGGTGCGCAAACAAACGCGCTTTATTGAATTGCCAATACATAACAGATAGTTCAGTAACATACCCTAATTTATTTACAAAAATGAATTCTTTTAACCACCCACGCAGGGGTGCGGCGTGATCCCTGGCAGTACGTCGGTTGCGGGCCCCGTTGTTGCGGTGAGCCATTCACCTGTGGTCCACCATCGCGTCGTGTCGCGGCTGCGGCCGGGGTTCGGGACCTGGTGAGGGCGTCCTGCTGTGCGGGCCGGCCTCAGGTGGGGTGGTGTCCCGCCCACTCAGTCTTTTTCGGGCCGCTTGCAGCAGCGTGTGTCTGCAACACTCATAATGGTGTATAAGCCACATGGTTGGGACAAGCAATAGTACCACAACAATTCCGATGATCAATAGCATAATATGTTCTCCTGAGGTGCGGGGCACTTCTTGTAATCTAGCTGCTAACTTGCTCCATTCCGTGCCTACCTGTTTCAGATCATCTAAATGGCGGGCTTGGCTGTGTGGGACCCATAATGGATCTATTGTGGACAGGTTCACGCCAGCCCCCGTAAATTGTGGTAGATCCTGGCGTAAGTCCAGCGGGGGTATGGTATCGAGGATAGTTACAACCATGGTGAGCACTTCCTCCGACTGCAGCATGATGTCCAATCCATAACCCCTACATTTCTGGTTGACGTCAGTTTTCCTGTACCAAACAGTTGGACGTCGACGGGGTGTTGCTGGTCACAAATCACAGTAATTCCTACCCTTTTGGGAGCTGCATATAACCAGGTGTTCCCGTCAAGTTGAGTCCACGTGCTGTGGCTGAGTTTCGCCACCCTGGGTGCGTAATTGCTGGGCATACTGTGTGGTGTTTGCAGTAATTTGATCTCACAGGGCCCGTCTTGTATGGACGATTGGAGTACAAACGTCTGCTTGCAGATGTGGATACTGGAATCTAAGTTTTTACATTGGAGCTCTTGGTAATCTAGCATAGCATAGTGCCGTTTCGTTACATCTAGAAGTAGCAGATCTTCGCCGGAGCAAGTACATGTAGGTGTCATTAATTCCATTTATTAAATGGGGCAGCAGCAAAGGGCGATATAGCTGAAATATGGTGGCGTCAATCAAAGGTATGGTAATAGCATACCCTAACATGTCTTCCAGAATAAATGCGTCTAAGGTCACAATTCTTAATAGTTGATGTCCCCATTCGGGAGAGAGAGGAGTGGGAAGTTGTTTATCCCCCAGGGTAGCCCGAACATCCCTTAAGTAATCTATGATTTGTGCTGGGGTAATTAAATGGGGCGCGAGCATGCAATGTTGTGCTGTTACTACCGCGTTGATGATTAAGTCGTACTCGCGCGTTATACTGCCGAACATGACAGACGCGCGTAACAATTGTTCATTGATAAGTGTAGATAGGCTAATTTTTCGCAACATTGTCTCTGTGCTGTTAGTGCAATTCTCTAGGTATTCTTTTAGTGCTACCAACCCCTTCCCCAGGGTCGCCTCTACTTCTGCATGTTCAACTAAATCCCTGCTGGTCGTATTCAACGCTGCCTTTACAACAGTTAATTGCTCCTGCTCCAAATGTATTACATGCTTCTGCTGCTCCTCTAAGTGTGCAATTCTTTCCCGGAAATACTGCCCATCTGCGTGGCTTAGTGTCCCAAAAAGGGCCTTACTGACTACCCCGATTACATTTATGAGCCCCCTTTTCACCCTAGATTCATGGCGCACGATCTGTGCGAGAAGGTTTTGTGACCTACTTATAGTATCAATATGCCAATTAAGGCCTTGCTCCAGCATCCTGCAACTTCCTTCAGACCACTCATCCTGGCTTAGTCTTTCGTTGCAATATTTTATAGTACGCCTCGCATGTACCACCGCCTGCTTATATTTATTACTTAATTCTCCTAATCTTATATAGCTTATTAACCTCCAAGTGGTACTATATATTCTGACCGTACCTTGTCCGTCAAAGTAAATTCCCGGGTGGGTCGCAATGGGATCTATCCGGAATCCTTGTTCCGCCGCTACCAGGCACAGCATCCAGCTCACTAGTATCCCACGCATTATCTGTGAACAGACAGAGGTGTGTTGTGTCAGTTCCGCGCATTGCAGCGGTGAATCACAGCGTTGCGCTTAGTCGCGGCTCCCGGCGCCCTTGCTGACTCAGCCCACCTCAAGGTTGCCAGCTACGCGAAATATGGCTTGAGCTGGTTTAAATGCACTGTGAATGTTTTCCCTGTTTTCTTCCATAATACAGCATTAAGGCCTTTTAACTCCAGTATCGTATAAGGTCCCACCCACTGGGAATCTAGCTTCTTACTCCTGCCTCTCCTTAGGGCCTCATCTTTAAGTAATACCTGGTCACCTGGATGAAACTCTCTAGGTGTACAGCCACGATCGTAAGCTTTCTTGTACCGCCTTTTGTTCGCTTCCATGTGCTGCCTGGCGCATTCATGGGCCTGCTGTTCTGCCGCAAAATCATCATAGGTGTACTGGGGCTCAGTGCAGTTCTTTTGAAGAATCCCCGGTAGGTTGACTGATCTACCAAAAAACAGACTATGTGGATCATGCCCCATTGTGCGATGGGGAGTCGTATTAAAAACGAATACGGCATAAGGTAAATATTGGTCCCAATTATTCTGTTGCCTATTTGAAAAATGTCGTAAGTACTCAGTGAGGGTGCGGTGCGTCCTTTCAATCCCACCGTTACTTTGAGGCCGATAGGCTGTAGTAGTCACCCTCTCTACTTTAAATAGCTTACATACTCTTGCAAGTGTGTTGCTCAAAAACTGAGTACCCCGGTCACTTAATAATTTTTCCGGAATACCATAACGAAGGATTATTTGTTCTACCAGGGCCCTCGCCACTGTACTAGCATCTTGCCGTGGCAAGGGTACTGCTACCAGAAATTTGGTAAAAGCGTCTTGGAAGGTAAGAATATATTTATTCCCCGCTGACAAAACCGGAAGGGGGCCCACCACATCCATATCACAGCGAGCGAACACATGAGGGAGGGTTTCTGTTAGTAGCAGTGGCATCTTAGTTCCCGCACTTGTGACTTTATTTCTTTGACAGCTGTCGCAACTACGGATGAATTTTATAACATCCCGTTTAGCGCCGGGCCAAGTCTGGTGTTGTTTTAATTTCTTAAGGGTTTTCCAAATTCCGATATGCCCCCCTATGGGCGAGGAATGTATCTCGCGCAGTATGGCCTGTTTCTGCTCCTCATTGAGCGTGGCCTCCTTTGATGTATCGCCCTCCCGCGTTTCGGCTGAGCTGACCTCAGTAGGTGTGTTATTGTTTTGACTATCCGCTGTGCTGTCAGCTTCTGCGCTTTGTATGTTGCGCAGCCGACTCAGGGCATCTGCATTGCAAATTCGCGGTGCCCTTTCGGTATTTTATGTTGAAATCATATCCCTCCAATTTAAGCCTTAACTTCATCAGCCTAGATGACGGATCAGTGATACTTGCCAACCAAGTGAGGGGCTGGTGGTCGCTATATACTACGAAACTTGTACCATACACATACGGTCGAAATTGCTTTATTCCCCATACAACTGCCAAGCATTCACGTTCAATTGTGCTCCACCCCCGTTCGGTTTTAGTGAGCGACCGCAATGCAAAGGCAATGGGTAAGTCACCCTTGTCGTATGGTTTGTCTAAGAACTGCCCCTAAGGACGTACCGCTGGCATCCACACTAATGAAAAACTGCTTTGAGAAATCTGGGAATTGTAGGATCGGAGGATTAATTAATTTGTTTTTTAGTTCTTGAAAGGCAGCCTCCTGCTCTTCCTTCCATATGTACCGTACCCCCTTTTTAAGCAGGTCGTTCAGTGGTTTGGCTATTCCGCTAAAATTCTTTATGAACCTTCTATAGTAACCCGTTAATCCCGAAAGATAGAAATACAATAGGTCAGCTTACTTTATGCGTGGTGAGGAGCCGCCAGCCAGCCAGTCCAGTGGAGCGCGCTACTTCTGTGGGTGAGCGATCTCTGTCTGTACCCCTTCCAGCGGTGGGCTTATATACATTACCCCGCGCTGACTGGGGTAAACATGCGTTAAAACAGTGATTGCCGTAAGTGGGTCGCCGGCTTAGCGCAATTCACTGGCTGGCTCGCGACAATGGTTAAATGTTCAAACTAAAAAAGTAATAACAGAAATTGACACTTACCAAGTAAATTATCATCAAAAAATTCATTGTAATGTACCACATGTTACTCTTGTCAGTATGCTGTCAAGCCCCAACTTAGAAAATAAATTTCTCGGCAATTTTACGCAGAATTTAAAAATAAATGTTGTCATTGTCTGACTTAATCATAAAACAATACATCAACAGGCTTAACAATGCAGTGGACACTGGTATTGTTGAATTATATGGTGGTAAATACAGTGGTACTTATAAGTAACGCCAGGAAGGAAAGGGTTAATAAAACATGTAAATAATTTTAGAATCGCAAATTTAAAACGCAAATGTGCTCACCTAGAAAATAGAATTTTTAACCGGAAAACATATTTCAGTAACTAAAAACTTTTGGAAAACACTTAAATAAATTAAAGAAAGGTTTTAAAAATAATATCCTGGCGAAATAAGTTGTAAATAAAAAATTTAGCAAATTTGAGTAGAGTCGGAAAAACACGGATTTTAGAAAAATTAATAACTTTTGATCCACTCTACCGATTTGAAAGATAATTAGCTCATTGGAATCAGCAGTTGGTTAAGAACATTTTTGCAATAGTTTAAACAAATAATAATAAACTGGACTAACCAACTCAAAATAACTGTACTATTCCACCAACTAAATAAATGTTTTACAACGATTTGGAGGCATTTAGAGCTAAAACCCACTGAACACTTTTTAGAAGACACTCTACACTTTGTGATTTTCTGGAAGTCCTCTAATGACATGAGTTTTTTGAACATCTGTTGTTTTTGGCAGTTAGATGCCATTCTGATATAAGGATAATATAAGGATATCCTCATGCCGCCATGTTCAGTTGATAGGAAATCTAGGTGGCGAACGGACGTATCAACCGAATCTAGCACGTTGCGGCGCAGTGGCTCATGGGAGAGCTTAGTAGCCGAAAGTAGATATGGCATGCTTCAGGGGAGGCCATCTTTGAAATTTGAACTCGCCCAGACATGTAGTCAGTCAATAGGAGGAATTTGAATTTTCTGTTCGGGGTTCGGCGAGTCTGTTCTGCTTCATTTCCTGTAATCTTTCGAGTGATGATTAGACTGATGCCTTAGCTAACTGCCATTTATGTACTTTGTGGAACTTTTAAGAATATATTGTTTTCGTGACTTGAACTTCAACATCTTTCATTTCTAAATTAGTACCCTTCTTACATAGGGTTTATTTATGTAAGTGTTGGCCGTTTGATTGTGCAGTTAGTAATTCTCCATAGGTTATTCATGGTTTCAGAACATTTATTTGATTTTACCAGTATTTTGAAGGTGCAATAGTTCAGGTGATCAAGCCGATACACACCCTGGTATCCAGCTTGTCCCCCAACAAGATGAAGGATTGTGTTGATGGATTACATTCATTATTTAGGTTGTTTTCAGATGAAATAATGGTACATAATAGGATCAAACCAGGAGAAGAATGAATGGTTGCAGGGTGATCTGAATAAATTATCTAACTGGGATAAATACAGAGATAAAGATAAATACCAAAGAGAATCAACTTATTAAGTTCACAGGTAACAAACAAAGGTTTGATTATGATTACAGGGTGGGGACAGAATTGCATGTTGAAGTGTAAATATCTTGACATAACAATTGATGAGATACTCAACTGGGCAGGCAGGACATATTGAGCATGTGCCAGGAAAATATTACAGAATCCTTAAAGTAATGGAGCAGGTGCTGGTTGGATATAAGCATAGAAGTCAAGGAATTGCGTTACAAAACTGTGGTCAGATCATTGCCTGAATATGGTGGTGTAGTTTGGAAACCAATCTGATTTATCAAATACAGGAGTTTGTTAATGGGGACATTGGGCATAAGCTGGCACTGGATTTCATGTGTAAGGAATTGATAAAATTTTCTTTTGTTGGTAAGGGTTTCAGGGACTGGAATAAACTATCAATGGAGCAGATTAATAACATACCAAAAACTACGAAGGAATTTAGGGTAAAAATTTATAAATGGAAAAAGTATACTAGTGTAGGAATTTAACAATCAAAGTAAATAAGATGATAATAAACAAAAAACAAAAACAAAATCATAAGAAAAGTGTAGTTAGATGACCAAGGAAATTACCACTGTCGCATGAGTTCCATTGAAATTAAATTCGATTCAAAGTACAAAAAGTTTCTTTTGTACTAAGTATATTGATGTACTCATTTTGTATATTTTAATCATTTTTCTTTGCATTATTAAAAGTATAAGTATCTTGTATTTTTATAATAGCTGAATGGTCTTTTTCAGTTCCTCTCCAAATTTCTTGCAGTTTGTTGAAGGTGATCAGTGTATGCATAGTATTGTATAGATTTCTTTACAATATGTTAGGTTTATCAGGCATGTATTTGTCCTTCATCATATTCATTTCTAATAATTGAACAATAACTTAGACTACATCAATTTTGAATTTAGTTATTAAAATATTCCAGAGAACTTTTTGAAGTACTTCACAAGCCAGATACTACAAACATAGCATATTTGAACAAACCACTTCAGATGCACACTGATGTTCCATATTATGAATATAAACCTGGGGTAAGAATCTACAAAATAATGAATATCAGAATTTTGTTCAAATATAGGTCTGTAAATAAACTGTTTCACAACACGCAATTTGTACTTTCTAGTTAAATTTCTTGCACTGCTTTCAACAAACGGAAGGTCCAGGTGGAGAAAATCTACTGACAGATGCTTTCTATGTAAGTGAAGAACTGAAATCATCAAAACCAGATGTATATAAAGCCTTGTCCAGAATTCCTGTGGAATGGTCAGACATTGGAGAAGAAAATGGAAAAAAATTTCATTCACTCTTCAGAGCCCCAGTTATTTGGTGAGAGAATCATTCTTTGTAATATTTGCAAATATGCTATAAATGAATAAAACAGTGTTGATAAAATTAAGATGCTATATGGAACTATTAATAATATTGAGACTTTACATTATATATATGTAGTAACCAGGAAATAAAAGGAGCTAAGTAGTGAAAGAATTTACAAAAAAGATAGCAAAATGAGCCACCACTTACCTTAGATGATAGTTTCATGGGGTAAACACATAAAAAAACACAAGAACAGGAATAACAATGAATATTTTGGTACTTGTCCCTTTGTTAATAGGAGAATATTTTGGAGGGACGGTGGTGTGGAGACCATCTCACAGAATGACTGTTAGTCAGGAAGATGGTGGGGATAAATTCAAACAGAGGACAGGAAGAGGGGGACAGTGAATTGGAGCTAGTACACAAGCAATGCAAAATGTTGCAAAAATTGCAGTATAATAAATTAAAGTTTTCATAACATAACTTATAGTAAGCAAAAGTAAATAACTAAACAAAATTAAATTAAAAAATACAAAAAAATAATAATAAAAATAAAAGAATCTATGCAGTTAAACATCACCTCTGGTATGTGGTTGTTCAATATAGGCAGTAGGCTTGGAGGTAAAGAGAGAATGGAGGGAAGGAAAAGTACTGACTGGGTATTATCTCAAATTGAGACCTTGTGCCTTTTGCCTAGTTTGTATTGGTAGGCAAGCTCGCACCTTCTGAGTTCAGAGGAGCTGCTGTTGTTTGGGAAGACTTATAGCATGGACTGTGAAACAAGAATTAAAATTATTGTTTTCATGGGAGATGGCATGAATAGCTACTGGATGTTTTGGATTCCAGGTAAAGCTGTCTATCAATGACCATTCTTTCTTATGGTTAATGGATTGGTAGTCAAACCTATATAGGAAGGCACGAAGTGTTTGCAGGTTAGCTGGTATATTATGTGGGAGGTTTCACGTATCGTGTCCTATGATAGGAAAGCTCTCAACAGTGATAGGGTTGGTGAAAGTGGTGAAGGCATGGTGAATGTCACACATCTTACAGCGGGGTCTATTGCAAGGGAAAGAGCCTAGGGGTTGTCTGATGGGACGAGGAAGACTGTGTTTGTGGAATAGGAGTTGGCTGAGGTTGAGAGGCCTGCTGAAACAAGTTTTGGTAGAGCCAAGGAATATTTTTGGAACAATGGATCTTATTTCTGGGCAGGTTAGTAGAAAATCATAACACTGTCAGAGGATTCTATTGATGGAGTCAAGGACAGTGATGTATTGTGTAACCAGGACTGGACTAATTTTGGTTTCTGGGGGTATGGAGCAGTCAATAGGTTGAGCTGGTTGCAATGTGGCTCATGAAAGTTACTTGTGAACCAATGCTGGGGGATAGTTGCAGGATACGAATGCTTGTGATATGTCATTTGAATACTTCATTAGGGATTTCTGGTTTGAGCATATATGACTGCCTTGATTGCCAAGATTGTAGGAACATTTGGTATGATACGGATGGCAACTGTCAAAATGGGGGTACTGCTGTGAGTTAGCATGTTTGGTGGGGACTGAGGAGCTGAGGTGGCCATTGGAGAGGGACAGGTTGTTGTATTAATTTTATTCTTCTTATCAGATTGTCTATTTGTGTAGCTATTGGACTTTGTGTTTCTTTATAGCTTAAATCATAGTCACCAGGCATATATGTCCTGTTTAAACTCATTCAGAACCTTAATCTTCAAACTTATTAACTTAGTTTCTTCTACTTGAATAGTAAAAAATTTTCATATGACTTCATGCAGTTTATTAAACTAGCATCCAGCAGGTAAGGATCCAAAGTACAAGGTCCTTTGCTCACAGTAACAGTTTATCATCAACTCAAAAGCACGCACCTATTATCTCACTCGCTCTCTGTTTGTTAATCCAGTCGTTTCCATGACTACCAATTTCTCCCAGGGTAATCTTAAGCCTTTTGAAATTTCTCCATGAAACTCGTTATGCTACAAGGCCACATCCAAGAATGTGGCCTGATTGTGGGAGTAGGTCCATGTGGAATTCTGTGAATTATTAAAGGTATTTAGATTGTCCAGAAGATTTAGAAGGGTGTTCTCTTCATGTGTCCAGATCATAAAAATGTCATCTAAGAACCTAAGCCACAGGAAGGATTTGAGGGGGATGTTCTGCATAAACATCTGTTCCAGGAGGCCCATGAAGAGATTAGCATAAGAGGGAGCCATGCATGTTCCCATAGCAGTGCCACAGGTTTGGTGGTAGATATTGCCTTCAAAGGAGAATTAGTTGTTGTTAAGTATCAGTTCAGCCAATGTGGCAAGGAAAGACGTGCTGGGGCAGCTGTTCGGATGATGCTTATTCAGAAAATGTTTCACAGTGCTAAGGCCATGGCAGCCAGTGTGTACATTAATGTGACATCAACGGTTACCGGGATGGAGTTGGAAGGAAGTGGTTTAGGCATAGTGGAAAGACAGAAAAGCAAGTGTTGTGCATTCTTGATATGGGAGGGGAACTGACAGACTATAGGTTGTAGGTACAGGTCCAGCAATGCAGAGATTTGTTCAGTAGGAGATCCATAAGCCACAACAATGGGGCATGCCGGATTGCCATGCTTATGGATTTTGGGAAGGAGATAAAGGGTAGAAGTATGTGAATTTTGAGGAGTGAGAAGAGAGATTGACTGTGGGTTGAGACCTTGGAGGGGCCCATTGAGCAGTGCATATTCCTGTATTTTTTTTGTTGACAGCTGGTGTGGGATCTTCAGAGGGGTGGCAGTAAATGTTGGCATCTGATAACTGAATAAGGGCTTTAGCCACGTAGTCACTGTGATTCATAACTAATGTGTTTGAGACTTTGTCCGCAACTAGATTGATAAGGTCTGGGTTAGTCGAAAGTTGTTTTCTGGCACGGGTTTCAGCTGGGCTGAGATTGCTGGTATTCATCAAGGACTTCAGAAAACTAGGAGAAGCCAAACTGGTGGATAAGAATTCCTCAAAAAATTTTATGGGATGGATCTAGGGAAGATGTGGTGGGTCAAGTGTAGATGATGGCACTATTCGCCCGAGAAGATTCATGTGTATCAAGCTTCATTAATTTGGTTAAGAAATTGCTTTTCTACATTTCTAAACATTACTACATTATTTTAGTAACTCCCATTTGAGTCAATTGTGAAGTGAATGGATATATGTTTTGGTCCAAATGCCAGATACTTTAACTACACAGATTCAGCCTTTTATACAAATATCAAAAGTAAATCCAAAATAATATAATCATAAATAAATGATTTTATTATGAACATAAGACTAATGCTGATGGGCAGGACATTGTAGTTGTAGACCTACTGCCAGAGATCATGGTTAAAGAAAATATCCTTTGTTATTATGGCTATCTTTGGCATTTAAAAATTGAATATTCTGAATTAAAGGAAAGAATACTTGAAGTTGCAGCTATCTATGGTGCTTATACAATACAATACAATACATTCATTTTCCATTGATTCCAATATAAGAGACTGGCTCTGTGGGATGTGGAAAGTTGTCAATTTACAGATAAACCGTTGCATAACAAAATAATAAGAACACCACTAGATGTACAGTCATAGTATACATGGTACATTAAACACTTCCATTACAAAATAATACATACACCAGAAGACCTACAGTCGTAACATATATGGTACTATAAACAATTACATAACAAACTAAATACATACACCAGGAGATGTACAGTCATAGCTTACATGGTAAATTAATTATGTGAACTATATTTACACAAGATACTGGCAGTTATTTTTAAGATACCTTAGAAATAAATTCTTCGACAGAGTAGAAGGAGTTGTCAATTAAAAATTCTTTCAATTTTTTCCTGAATTTATTCTTATCATCTACTAGACATTTAATATGTGTTGGGAGCATATTGAAGATATGTATCCCTGAATATCGGCCCCCTTTTTGAACAAATGACAATGACTTGTAAGTCTTGTGAAGATCATTTTTACTTCTAGTGCCATAATTGTGTATTTTACTATTTGTTTCAAACAAAGTATAATTTGTGACTAAAAAGGACATTAATGTGTATATATATTCAGATGCTAATGTTAAAATCCCTAACTTCTTGAACAGCTCTCTACATGAAGTTCTATTGCTAACTCCACACATAATTCTTATTACAAGCTTTTGGGCTCTGAACACTTTGTCTCTATGGGTAGAATTGCCCCAGAATATTATTCCATATGACAATAAGGAGTAATAAACTAGCTGCCTCATACAGAGATCCCCTAAAGCTGAAATTGTACGAATTGCAAACGTGGCTGCTCCCAATCGCTTTAGTAAGTCAGAAACATGTACTTTCCAATTTAAATTATGATCAACATACAAACCTAGAAATTTCACACTCTCTACCTCTTGAATGGACTGACCTGCAAATTTTATGTCTATATCAGGTGTCAATCTGTGTGATGTACTGAATTGCATATACTGAGTTTCATCAAAGTTTAAAGACAAGCCATTAGCTGTAAACCATTTATTAATCAGTTCAAAGACATAATTTGAAATATATTCTGTAGATAAATCTGGAGTGTTTTTAATTCCTATGTTTGTGTCATCTGCAAATTGAACAAATTTTGAGTTTTTAGATGAAACACAGGGTAGATAATTTATATATATTAAAAACAATAGTGACCCCAATATAGAATCCTGAGGTACTCCACACCTTAAAAATATATTATCCCAAATTAAAGTCAAGAATACCTCAAGTTTTGTTTAGTATGCTAAATAGTTATTAATGTAAAGTTATTTTATTGCTTTCATTAAAACCTATGGTCAGAGACATTGTAGTTGTGTGTTTAGTGCAAAGTATGATTCATCTAATCCTTCCATCTTTGTGATTTGGTATCATACTTTCAGAATTTCATTTAATGCTTCTGCATTATTTAACGTTGAAACATAAAGACATGCCAAACAACTGAATTGAGATTCTAAGCTTATAATTGTGAAAGCCCCATATGACAGATTTATCCAGTTTTCATTTTATAGGTATAGACAGAAGACAGATAATCTGATATCAGTTTAACTTCAGAATTTTAAAAATATATAGCAATGAATTATGAGCACTGACTTTTCAGTTAAATATTATACCTGACTGTTATCTATTGCGGTAGAATAATAGAAAAATAGATTGGCAAACAATTTAATTATCAGATTAACTAACTTCCACAGTTAAAATTTAAGCTATATCCTGACTGTAACCACCAGTTTCAGTGAGACTTTGGTTTAACATATGTTATCAGTAGTAGTTCGAATTCAGCTTTGTACAACCTAAAATAGAATACTTTTACTTTCAAGATTTGGTAATTTATCTCCTTATTCTAATAGGCGAATTGCCACCAGAGTGTTAGCGCCATTACAATTAAAATTAATAATAATATTGATTTAGTCTGCATTTGACAACTGTGTATTTCCTCTTCTGTCTGTACAAACTTCAATACACAACTTATAGACTTCCATATAACCCAGCCAGTTTCACAATATTCAATATGACTTTATTACAGACACCTCTTTATTTGTGGTATCTTATAGTATCTTTCTTATTTAGTGTTCTCACATTGAAACTTCCCTATCCTGCATCTTGTCTTACCTTGATTATACTCATTTCTTTATTCCTAGGAGTTGTTCGATGTATACTTCTCTCAGTCTTTCATGGAGTAACACATTGCATCAAAGATATATTTATATTAATATCATTATTATTCAAATTGTTACATTAAATTACCAATTTAGGCTTTTTTTATGCATCATGACATGCAGCTATGCTCAAGATTTTAAAATAAAGGAGTGTTGAATGCTCCATTAATAATACAGGCATTAATTGTACAGCTGTCCACACTATTTATCATACCTATTGTTTTATGCTGAAATAATAAATCAGTTATTATCTATTATAAGTTAGATTTGCTGCTGCTTCAATTAAAATAATAGTCTAAGCAGGTAGACATAATTATGCATTTAATGTTTCAGTGAGGATATGTTTGGTCAGGTCAAGCGAATTAACTACAGTCAACCCCAAAGGGATTCACACTTCAATGTTTCAATAGAAAATGCAATATCATGGTACAAAGCCTATAGTGTGTTTACGGAGGCATTGTATTGTTCTGAAAATGTTGTCCGTTTAAAGACATCACCTGGTAAGTTCTGATAATGAATTGAACTTAGATAAACTTTAATTTTTTTAATTTAAATCAGCATGTGTTAAAAGTGTATAAAAATATCTTTTCAGGAGAAATATTAACATTTGACAACATTCGCTTAGTTCACGCTCGCGAAGGATATGATGACATGGTAGGTCGTGAAAGGCATATCATTGGTGTCTATATTGATTGGGACATAGCATATGCACGTATACGGATACTTCGTCACATGTTTGGAATGCTTAAGCTTTGAAGTCAGTGATATTTGAAAATTAAATAACCTTTTATTAATACAAAGTGATATATATTAATTTTATGACTGCAGAGAAAATAATGTACTTAATTATAGTTAATGAGTAACATTAGTCTAATAATTTTTATTACTTGGAATAAATCTTACACTGATTTAAATAAATATTTTCTCAAACTCAATTTTTTTATATGCTTTATTCTCCTATGTAATATCAATAACAAAAATACCACTAGCTTCAATTAAATATGCAAGAATGAAGAATCGTTCTTAGCATACACTTTCATATCATCCACACTTTCAACTTCCCCAGCTCTTATGGTGATGGTATTTGTAATTAAGAAATGTGCTTTAACAAACACAATTGTTACTGAATCAATACTTCAGGTCTATTATTTAAGAAATATTGCCAGCATTCAAGAATTACAAGGGACAATTTTAAGAATGGAGAAACCTCAAATGACTTGTCTTTTATGTGTGTTCGCACCCCACATCCATCATCTAAAGGTAAGTGGTGGCTCATTTCCCTATCCTAATTTGATTCCTTTCCGCTACTTAGCGTCTTTTTTTCATTGTTATATTATTATATATATATATATATATGGTGGTCAGAAATTCAATGATCAGTGGGTAAGGGTAGTGTTGCGGACATTACACTAATGAAATAAATACAAAAAAATCTGGTAAAAGTCGTACTGTTTCTGAATTATTCACAGCTAATGTTGGCCAATAAGAGCGCTGTGCTGGTGAATTCAAACAGCCTTCCACAGGCGGTGTTGCCAAGCATACTCAAAGCATGGGAGTTTCAAAGAAAGCAAAAAGAAAAACTCTCTTCAGAAGCAGGGATCGAACCCGCAACCTTAAATTTGAGAGTTTGTTGTCTTACCAACTACGGTGCCAAGGCATTACAATTTCTTTGTTTTTAGAAGCCACCAGGGTGGACTGTTTGTTTTTAATTGTAATTAATCGATAATCCGTGACATTTTTCAGGAAGTCAGTGGTGGGGCTAAGGGAATTTTTGATGGGAATTGGTTTTGAATTAGTTGATCTGCTTGCTAGATTTAAACAACTGTCAGCAAATTTAACTTATTTGTTGCAAAGAAGCTTCTTTTATTCCATGTAATCATATTTCACTAGATTTCAATCACAAATTTTTTATTGAATAACGTGAAAATCCATGCTACTATTTTGCAACAATAAACTTCTGGAAAAAACAATAAACCCATTAGCACCATTTGCAATGAAAATTTCTCTGTTGCAAAAAACCCGTTCTTATTCAAACAAGTTGTAAACATTTTGGTAACTTTTTTTTTACCACTTTATGCCTCATTGAAGGCTAAGGTCATTAGAGGCAGGATGGGAGTGGGGACAAGGAACGGGAAGGATTCTGGCCATTGCCTTTTTGAAGAAAGCATCCCGCCATTTGCCTGGAGTGATTTGCGGAAACCATGGAAAACCCAAATCTGGATGCCCAGATATGGATTTGAACCTGCATCCTCCCAAATGCGAGACCAGAACGTTAACCATTCATCCACCATGCTCAGTTTTGGTAATGTGTATCAACTCGCTAACATGCAGCAAGCCGCAATAGTTAAACAAGCTATTACTCCTTGGAAGCCCTTTTGTCACTGATACAAAACAAAATTACTGTACAGTGAATTCATTTTCAACTTGACATTATCTGTTGCTACATTGAAACCCAACACGGATTTACTTACAATAAGCGTCAACCCGCGACAGTAACCGTAAAATAAATAATCTCTGAAAAATCTTGTTTTTAGTAAAAATGTATCCCAATAAACAACAATAACAAAAAAATACGGTCCTTTACATTTTACAGCAACTGCTCAAAATGTACTCCCTCAACTACAATACCGGCACGACAACGCTGAGTTACTGAATTTGCGAGTCTTCCAAAATTGTAACTTTCTCTAATTTCATCAAAAGCTTGAATTATCCTAACTTCTGTTTCTACTTCAGTCTCATAAACAATGGCCTTGACAGCTCCCCAGAGTTAAATATCCAATGGGTTGTAGTCTGGTGACCAAGCTGGCCAGTGAATTGGGCCTACTCGACCAATCCACCTGTTAGGATACAATGCATCTAGGTGTTGATGTACTGCAAAATGCGACAGCGCGCCGTCATGTTCAAACCACATGTCATTACGAATTGCCAAAGGGACGTCTTCTAAATACAATGGAAGGACATTTTCATTAAATGCTAAATAAGAAGCGCCATTCGAACATTGCAGAAGTAGAACAGTGCCTAATACAAACCTGCCCAAAGGTTAACACTAATTTTGTGTTGGTATGACTTGACAAAAATTGAATGCGTATATTCGGCATCCCAGATGTTGCTGTTTCAGCTATTAAAACACCCCTCCCTGGTAATGCATGCCTCATCTGCCACAGCACCTACCTTTCAAAGTTTGTATAATCATTACATAGCTGCAGGTATCACTGTGAAAACTGAACTCGAAGCGGAAAATTGTCTTCCTCCAAATCTTGGACCTTTTGAAAGTGAAAGGGATGTAACCCTTCGTCATGAAGGACATCCAAAACAGTGGCATGAAATTAAAAAACAACAAAAATGACCTTATTGAAAGGCTGAATTTACACGGAGTATTTGAGGGATCACTTAGATTGGAGGTACCTGCAATGCGTTGGAAATGACCCTAGAGCTTGTTCTCGGATTATCAGCAATCATTTCTAGGACATTGTCTTAAAATCTTACACTCCGCATGAACCGATTTCGTCCAGCATCGGGCCTTTGAACAGCAACACTTCCTGTCTCCCTCAACCTTCTGTCAACCAACACAAAAGTGTTGGCCAATGGAATCACACAGTTAGGAAAGCGAGCCGTGTAAATCCTAACTGCATCAGAACTGTTATGCCCAGCAGTTACATATGCTAAATGCATATCAGCATACTCCTCAAATGAAAATTGATGATGTTGCATGATGACACTGTCTTTATCAGTAATATGCATTCGACTGCAAGACTTCTTGTCATGGTCCTTTAGCCCCACCACCAACTTCCCAAAAAAAGTCACAGATTACTGATTAATTCTGATTACTAACAAACAGTCCACCCTAGCATCTTCTAAAAACAAAGAAATTGTAGATCCTTGGCAGCGTAGTCGGTATGACGCCAAACTCTCAAACTGAAGGTTGTAGGTTCGGTAACCGCTTCCGAAGAGAGTTTTTCTTTTCAATTTCTTTGACAGTCCCATGCCTCAAGTGCACTTGGCAACACTGCCTGTGGAAGGATGTTTAGAAAGTTGAAACTCTAATTTCAATAGATTTCTCAATATCCATTCCCACTAATAAAGCTTAAAATTATGACAAGTTTGAAGTGTAACATGTATAGGCGCAAAATTTTATTTAAAGAGATATTTCAAGTTTTATTTTGCCAAGTGTGCGGGTTGAAAAAGGGCAAAAATAATCATCAATTAATGAAAAAAGATAACTCAAATTTTACCATGGCACCATATTGTCAACATTAAGATGCACATTATAACTAAAGATAGATAAATTCTAAATATGTTTCAGGGATGTAAAGAATTTATATAAATAAAAAAAAGTCCTTACTTCGGGCTAAGCAAAATCAATATCTGAACTTTAACAATAGGAATCACCGTTCCCTCTGGTACAAGCTATAATTAAATAATGAGGTTGCCACAAGATTAATATACACTTCAACTGTGATTAAATTAAAACACCGTACACAGTTTTTAATTCCAATGAAAATTATAATTTTCCATATAGTTCTTCTACATAATTTTAGTACCAGATTTTTGGATAAGGCTATCAAACCAACAGTTCCATTAATTACTGCAAGTAAAGCACACACTCATGAGAGATTTCAAACTCTCATCGGGCCACCTACCAAGATGAAAGTATAGTTACTGCATAATTGAATGTACCAACAAATATCAGTATGGTTTTGAGTAGAAATGTCATAAAATTGATTTGTGAACACTAGAGAAAGTTGCTGCCATTAAGTGAATGGACGAAACGGCGTCAAACACTGAGTGGCAGATTCCACATTCGTGTAGCGGAGCAATGACTGAGCAAGCGTCAATAAATTGAGACTATTTAAAGGTAGACGCCATATCGCCTCTCTCTCTCCATGCAAATGGGAGAGATACACCAGGAGTTTATCTGCCAGAAGCACTGGTTGACGTGAGAGCAGGGAAGTGTTTCTCGGCTATGATGAATACTACAGAAAAAGATGTAAAGTTCCCCTTCCCCACCCTACCAGTAGAATACATTGAGATAAATAAAACATAAATTCCAGCAACAGTGCATAAGGCTGAAGTAATCAGAAATGGGTTGGCGCTCAAAAGACTAAAATTGTTAAAGCAGAAGCTTACGGTAGATCATTTAAATGATGAAGAGAAGGCAGCCATAGTGGAGCTATGTGCTGCATATAATGATATTTTCACTTACCTGAGGATAAATTGAACTACACCACCACGGTAAAACATGAGATAGTGCTAAAGCCCAGAGGCGGGTAATAAACCAGAGGCCCTACCGGATTCCGCAAGGACAGAAATAAATCCTACAGGAGATGTTAGATAAACTGAAAAAGGAGAGGGTGATAACAGAAAGTACCTGGAACTTTCCATTCCTGCTGTTACTGAAGAAGCCAGATGCAGAAGGGCAGAAACGTTGGCAGATAGTCATAGACTATCATAAGTTTAATGAAGGAACAGTGGGGAATCTATATCTGCTACCACTCATTTCGGAAATCTTATACCAGTTAGGGAAAACCATATACTTTACCACCCTTGATCTATCACATGGGTACTACCAAATTTTGCTGGATGATAAATCCAAGTAAATGACAGCCTTTAGCAGACCAGATGGCCATTATCAGTTTGAACAAATGGGAATGGAACTAAAGACAGATTCGGACTGTATTGAGAAGCTGATGATCACGGTAATGGCTGGATTATAGGGTAAAAAGGCATTAATTTATTTGGACGATATAGTCTGCCATGTGCCCACCTTGGAAGAGCATAATAAAAGTCTAGCAGAAATCTTTTTAGGATAATGAAAAGAAAGAAACTGCCATGAGGCATTGAAAATAAGACAGGATAGGGAAAAAGAAACAGATACCCGTCACTTACCACAGATGAAGACAGGAGGGCGAGACGAACTCGTAAAAACACAAAAAAATAATCACAAATGCACAATATTTTGGCATGAGCCTTAATCATGTGAGAGGTGAGACATATGGCAAGGGGAAAGATGTGGTCACATCCCGACATGCCACAGGAATGAAACAAAGATGGAACCCACGCCATGATGTTGCAATTGCCAGGGGTGGTGTGATAAGATTGACCAGCGATAAATGTGAAACAAAATAATCTTTATCTACCATAATTCAAAAAGTTATTGTTATAATTTAATTTAGATCAGTTGTAAGTGAAAATAAATGGAGATAGAAATATATATATAAGTAACTGACTGTAAAGTAAAATGAAAGATAGCAAGTGACAGGTTTAATGTAGGTTTAGGCCAGATGTGTCTGGTGTCAAGGATATGTTGGTAGGCTAGTTCCCATCTGCGGAGTTCTGAAGGGGTGGTGGTATTTGGAAAAATTCTAATACCTCTAACTGTGAAGCAGGTGTTGAGGATATTCGAATCATGTAAGTTGGCATGAATTGCCACTGAATGGTCTGGGTTGGAAGTAAAAACTGTTTGTCTGCAGCCATTCACCTTGTAGCATAGTTGTTGAGTGGTGACACCGATGTATTATGCAGTGCAATGGAGGCAGGCAAATTGGTAAATGAGGTGAACGGTGGCACACGTAGCATGTCCAATTATAGGGAACAATTTGCCTGTGACAGGATTTGAGTAAGTAGTGGTGACGGGATTCATGCTACATGTTTTACAGTGGGGTCTGTTACAGGGGACGGTCGGGAAGTTGATGACAGCCGCGACAAGGCTACCATATTTAACGCCTAATTTAAAAATTCCTTCACTGACAAAAACATGGAAAACGTTCCCGTTTTTCCACGGCGTGTCGAATTTGAGATGGATCCAGTACAAATTGATAGTGTAGGTATCATAAAGCAATTAAAGCTCCTGAAGTGGGGGAAAGCACCGGGTCCCGATGGTATACCAGGAAGAGTATTTTCGGAATACGTGGAAGAAATAGAACCATTTCTGTCAGATATATTTCGTAATTCTTTAGAGGAAAGAAAAGTACCTTCTGACTGTAAAATTGCGCAGGTGATTCCCGTTTTCAAGAATGGAGATCGGAGAGATCCTAGGAATTATCGATCCATATCTCTAACATCTGTCTGCAGTAGAATTCTTGAGCATGTCATATGCTCTAACGTTATGAAGTTTCTGGATGAAAACGAGTTACTTACAGCAAACCAACACGGATTTCGTAAGAACCATTCTTATGAAATGCAACTGGCTCTATTTTCGCATGACGGAATGAAGGTTATCGATGCAGGATTACAAGTTGATGCTATTTTCTTGGATTTCCAGAAGGATTTTGACTGTGTACCACATAACCGCGTTTTGCCGAAGATTCGAGCGTACGGTATATCTGATCAGATCTGCAAATGGATACGCAATTTCCTAACTAGTCGGTCGCAGTATGTCGTTGTTGACGGGGAAGCCTCTTCAAAGCTAGATGTTACTTCGGGCGTTGCTCAAGGAAGTGTAATAGGACCACTTCTTTTCTTAATTTTTATAAACGATCTCGGTGACAACGTTAATTGCAGGATGCGATTTTTTGCTGATGATGCACTTATTTATAGTAGGGAAGTGGGGTGCTCTGATGATTGCTTAGAAATACAGCGCGATCTGGATGTTATTTCGGAATGGTGCCGTAAATGGCAGCTTACACTTAACTGTAAAAAGTGCAAGGCAATGCACATAAGTAATAAAAAGACCCCACTTGCTCAGGAGTACAAAGTTAACAATTCAGTTGTTGACACTGTGGATTCCCTGAAGTATCTAGGCGTAACAGTACAAAGCAACATGAAATGGGACTTGCACATAACTTCCGTTGTAGGCAAAGCTAATTCCAAACTACGATTCATAGGACGTATTTTGAGAAGTTGTAATGCTCATACAAAGGAAATAGCGTACAAAACACTAGTGCGTCTGCATTTGGAATACTGTTGTGGAATTTGGGATCCGTATTGCAAGGGATTGATTGACACATTAGAGAAAGTACAGAGAAGAGCCGCTCGATTCGTGACTGCTAGTTACAGTCCTTACGTAAGTGTCACAGAGCTGATTCGTGGGTTGGGCTGGGATTGTTTGGCAGACAGATGACGCCGTTTGAATTTGCTGGAGAGTATGCGAAAATCTTTAAGTTACGAGTACAATGAAATACTTCTTCCGCCAACCTATTTAGGTCGCAATGACAGGAGGGATAAGATTAGAGAAATAAGATGCCGTACTGATTCATTTATGTATTCCTTCTTTCCTCGATCTGTTTGGGATTGGAATGCGCAGAATTAGGATTGGTGCTTAGCACCCTATGCCACCCACAGTATTTGTGATTTGCAGAGTATAGATATAGATGTAGGGGAAAGGTTCCTGTGGAGGTCTAGGAGAGTCATCAGGTAAATGCTTTAATTAATTTAATTTTAATTTAATTGCAATGGAGAACACGCTCCGGTGGCAATTTCCCTACACACCCAACTTCCCGCTATCCTTCACTCACCTACATTTGCCCTCTACAAATTTTAACTTTAAATTCTTTTAACGTTTTCGGTAGGTTATTCATCATTCCCCTTGGTAACTCATTCCAATCCGTGACACCCTTACCCAAAAAAGAAAATCTTCCCACACCCCTGTGCCTGAAATCGAGTGCCAGCTTGTGGTCATGGTCATCTTTTCCCTTCCATGAACTACTTTTCATACCTACTGCAATATCTTTCCATGCCTCATCGCCAGTATACGCCATGTACACTCCCATTACCCTCCTCATCCTCCTCCTGCCTTGCAATGAATCCCATTCCAGCTCCTTTATCATATCTGTCACTGATTGCATTCTGCGATAATTTCCAGAAACAAATCTAGCAGCCCTTCTTTGCACCTTCTCCAACTCCTGTATTTGATACTCAAAATGTGGGTCCCATACTACACTACCATATTCGAGCAATGGTCTGACCAAAGTTTTGTAACCCAATTCCTTTACTTCTCTCATGCATCCCCTCATCACTCTCTCCAACAAGTGCAAGATTTTGAAACCTTCTCCTACTACCTGTCCAATGTGTCCTTCCCAGTTAAACTTGTTATCAAATGTAATGCCAAGATATTTACATTTCAAGTCTTCAGCAAGCAATTCTTCCCCCACCTTATATTCATAATTAACCTTTTGTTTTTTATTTGTGTATCTAATTAGCTGACTCTTCTTTGCATTTATCTTCATCCCATGTTTACCAACCCAACTAGATATCCTGTCTAGATCACCCTGCAACTGTTTACAGTTCTCTATCGTGCTTGCGGACCAAGATGTTATTCAGATTGGGTGGTCTGCTGAAGCAAGTGCAGGGAGCAGTGAGTAGGATTTTTGGAAGGAGGAGACGCATTTCAGGGAATGATCATTATTTATCAGTAAAGAAAAACTTATTACGAAAGGGTTTAGTGTTTGAAATGGTTTTGTTTTGTCTGGTATCTGGTGAAAAACATTTCTGTGCAAATGATCATACCTAAAATAATGAGAGCTTTCTCAACCACATTATATTACATTACAGTTAAATTTACACTTTTAAATTGTATTTTGATAGTATAGGTTGCTGTAATTAAGAGTACAAATACCACAAAATATTAGTATCAAGCAAAATAAATTAGAGTGAGTGTTGTTCATTGCAATCCAGAAAGTGGGGTTAGGATAATTTTACAACTGAAAAAAATTAGTGTGGAAATGGCTACAGTGGTGATTGAGAGATGCATGTAAATCCTGAAATAATATTGTGTATTAAACATATTGGATTAAATTACGAAGGAAAGGTGTTTGAGAAAGTTGGTAAACAGGCGAGACTAACAGAATATAACAAACCGATTTTCTGAAAGCAGAGGGAAGTGAACATTGTCATAACTCACTTGCTTAACAAAAACAGGTATATATTGATTAACAGTACAGTAGAGTTAACTTTGGAACTCAGTGGATTTAAAGTTCAGTAGCAGAACAAGTGTATAGAGGGACTTGAAACATCTCAGTACTGTAGTTCCTAGAGATTGAGATAACTATCAGATCTTAAAATAATTCTATGTCTGTAGACGTGGGAGTTAGAGTAGGTAAATTGTCTAATTAAATTTTGACCAACTCATATATAGCAGAGTTAGAAGTGCTATTCCATGTCGGTGGTTTATTAATGTAGGTACAGCTATCAGGAATAAAGTATGTGCTGTGTGGGTAGTCTGATTAAACTGTCCTAAATTATAAAATTTGGTAGTTTAAAAAAGCTACTACAATCAATAATAATCTACTCACACTAAAACCATATTTTAATCTGTAATATAGTATTGTTCTTTTCTACTTTAGAATTTGAGGTATTTTGTAAAAAGTATGTCTGCCTCACAGGATCATGATGAGGGAGAAAGACGAAATGATTAGAGTGTTGTTGAAAGAGTCAGGGCCCTTGAAGATGAGCCTGTGGAGGTGAGGCCTATGGTGGAAAGGCCTGAGGGGGCCTCGCCCGTGGAGGCTCAACCTATATTGGCAGATAGAGATGGTGGGTATGGAGAAGAGGGAAATAGCGATGGTTGAGAGCTGATAACAGGTCGTAAGGGAAAAATGGTAAATAGGAGGAAGAAGCCAGACACTTTAAAAATTGATGGGAAAAATAGGTTTGACCTGTTATCGGAGTCAGGAGGGGAGGAGCCTCATGCAGATGTAGGAAGGCTAGGTGCAGCAGGCCTTTAGGAACAGGGGCATACAAGGAAAAAATGGGAAGAAAAGAGTTCTGCTGCTAGGTAGTGGCCACAGAAGAGGTGAAGACCCTCTCTTTCAGGATCAGCTGGCCTCAGGTTAGCAGGTCACAAGTTTTTTCAAACCTAGTGCAACTTTAGGTCAGGTAATACAGGATATATGTTCACTTTGTAGGGGTTTCACCAAGGAGGATAGGGTAGTGATAGTGAGAGGTGCAGGGAACAGTATGAATAGAAATGGTAATTATAGTATAGAGAGTGGCCTAAAGGAAGTGTTGAAGGAGGCACAGCACACTAAAGTGGAGCTCATTCAAGTCCTAAGTTGCCATCAACTGTTGCAATTGAACCACATTGTGAGGCTGGTAAATGTGGAAATGGAGAAGCTGCTTGGGAACAGCATTAGTTCTGTCATGGGGTGGTGCCTGTGGAGGCCATTGGTAGGTGGGGTTTTACTAGATGTGACATACACCTATTTAGGAAGGATAAGGAAATACTTTCTGAGTTGTTGGCTAAGGCTGTGAGGGTGCCCACTTCCAATGGTGACGGGGTTGGGACTGTGACTTTTTTAGATTAATGGCTGCTGGTGAGGGGGTAAAAATAGGAAATCATAGGAATACTGAGCATAGATCCATAGTTAGGAAAATCACTAATACTGAAAAAATAAAAGAAACTTTTGAAAAAAATAACAGAGGGAGGCATATCTGGGAAGGCAAATGTTAGTGCTTAAAATATCATGAAGCCAGTGATAATAGTGTTATTGGTAAACTGTAGAAGAATAATGAACAAAGTCATGGAATTTGCAAACCTAATTGAGATACATGAACCTCAAGTAGTTATAGGGGTAGAGTCCTGGTTAAAAGAAGGAGTACTAGACAATGAGGTTTTTCCCGATGGTTACAGACTGTATCGCAGAGACAGATGAGCAACTGGGGAAGGGGTATTCATCCTGGTTAGCAAAGACTACTACAGTTCACTGGTGTTTAGAGATCATGACCATAAGTTACTTGGGGTAGACTTCTGGGGAAATAATAAAAGAAAAAGTCAGGGTGTTGGCTACTTACTGTAGTGGAAAAATGAATGATAAAGATGAGGCTCTTGGGGAGAAACTAAATTCATATTCAGAGTTCAGAAGTGAGTATAGAATGGTAATTATTGGTAGGGATTTGAACCAACCAGGTGTAGACTGGGTAGGAAATTAAATTAATAACACTAAGGAACAGATCATAAGGGAAGGAGGCTTTACACAGGTGGTTGAGCAGAAAACAAGGGGACAAAACAAGTTGGACATTTTCCTAACAAAGCTGGATCATAACCTAATCAGATGTCAAGTAACCAAAGCAATAAGTGATCATAATGCAGTTCTGATGGATATAAGGGGAACCAGTAAACCAGTGGCCAGAATTAAAGGGCGAAATAGATACAATTATAAAAAGGCACATATCTTGGAACTGGAAAGATACTTCAGGGTTAATTTTATTAAATGGAAGAATGACTCAACTTCAGTGTAGACAAAGTGGGAAGAGTTCAAGGAAATGATCAGAATGGGTGAAGAAATGTTTATTCCAAAACAGAGATTAAAGAGAAGTACAGAACCTTCATACTATAACAGGGAGGTGAGGAGGTTAAACAGATTGGTGAGACGAGAACATAACGGAGTTAAGAAACAGCAAGGCAGTAGGGAAGTCATGAAACAACTAACAAAGGAATTAATTATGTCAAAGAAACTGGCTAAGGATGAGTTTATGGAGAATTTTATTTGTGCATGGGGACCTCTGACTGATGCATCTAGAAATTTCTATAGCTATATCAGGAAACTGAGGGGAAGAGAGGGTATTGAGACAATTATAGACAATGATGGAGAAGAAGTAACAGGGGATTTAAAAAAGACAGAGTTGTTGAGCAGCTGGTTCAGTGAGTCCATTAGGGACAATAATTCAGGAGTTGTATCTGGAAATAAGCCTATCCTCACAGTTGGAGGGGAGCAGATCAGAAAATTTTAAATTAAATATGAAGATATCATGAAGGAACTAAGGAATCTAAAAAAGGAAAAGGGGCTGGTGTTGATAATATTACTACAGATGTCTTAAAGATAGTAGGATGGGACATTTTACCTTACCTTGAAACATTATTTAAATTCAGTCTGGACACTTGTTGTTTACCAGATGACTGGAAAAATGAAGTAGCGGTACTGGTCCATAAAGATGGGGAGACAAATAGGGTTGAAAACCATTGGCCAGTCAATTTCACATAAGTGGTAGGTAAATTAATGGAGAGATTAATATTCAACCATATTAGAGGTGTCTGTGAGGAAAGTAAATGGTTTTCAGGTTGGTAGCATGGCTTTTGCCAAACATATTCATGTGAATCTCAGTTAGTAGCATATATGCAAGATATTTTTGATGAAATTGACTGGGGAGGTCAAGATGATTGTGTGCCACTAGATATTTCAATGGCCTTTGACAGAGTGAGCCATAAAATGGTGCTAAATAAGGTAAAAATTATTGGAGCTGATAAAAGGTGATTTTCTGGGTGGAAGAATTCCTAAAAGGTAGAAAGCAAAAAGTTAGTAGGGAATGCAATATCAAAAGAAGTAAAAGTGAACTTGGTAGCCCCAAAGGGTAATGTTTAGGGACCATTGCTATTCGTTATTCTAATGAATGATTGTGTCAATGCTTTACTGTCAGAGATTAGATTGTTTGCAGTTAATATAATGTTATACAAAAGGATCATAACAATAGAAAACTGTAAACAACTGCAGGGTGATCTAGATAGGATAACTAGCTGGGTGAGTAAACATGAGATAAATGCAAAGAAGAGTCAGCTTATTAGGTAAACAGATAAAAAACTAAAGGTTCATTACAATTATAATGTGGGGAAGGAGCTACTTATTGAAGACTCAAAATGTAAATACCATGGCATTACTTGACTTAACTGAGCAGGACAAATTGGACAGGTTGTAGGGAAAGGTTTCAAAATCCTTCACGTGTTGGAAAGAGTGATGAGGGGATGCACTAGAGAAGTAAGGGAATTGGGGTACAAAACTTTGGTCAGACCATTGCTGGAATATGGTGGTGTAGTTTGGGACCCACATTTTGAGTATCAACTACAGGAGTTGGATGGGATGCAGAGGAGGGCTGCAAGGTTTGTCTCTGGAAATTACCGCAGAACGCAATCGGTAACTAATATGATTAAGGAGCTGGAGTGGGATTCATTTGGAGGACAGAAGGAGCCTGAAGCATGAGAGTGTAGAAAGCCTATACTGGTGATGAAGCATGGGTGGAAAAATTAAGAGAGGTGCTTGGAAGTTTAAGCTTGACCATGACCACAAGCTGGCACTTGATTTCAGGCATCAGGGTGTGGGAAAATTTTGTTTCATAGGAAATCGAGTAAGGGACTAGAATAAATTGCCAAGAGAATTGATGAATAACTTTTCAGAATCACTGAAGGAATTTAAAGTAAAAATTAGTAGAGGACAAAAGTAGGTTGTAAGGGGATAGAGTGGGGGTGTAGGGAGATTGCGACCAGAGCGGGCACTCCATCGCAATTTTATCAATGATTATAATTATTAATTCATGCCCACAGCGGAGTATCTGGTTGACAGATTCCAGGCCAGGAAAGAACTGGGCGATGAGTGTTGATCCACGGTCAGTTTTTGAAGGTGCTGAACAAGGGTTGTGGGTGATAGCATGGTAGATTTGTTTTTCCATGAGATCATTGGTGGTATCGGTATGAAATAAAGGGTTGGGATAGTTTTATGGGAGTAACTGGAGATTGATTCATTATTGGAACAGATGCGTTTGCCATGGATTGCAAGGCTGTATGGGAGGGAACGTTTGACGTGGAAGGAGTGACAACTGTCAAAGTATAGGTATTGTTGTAAATTGGTTGGTTGATGTGTAATGAGGTATGGAGGACTCCCTGTGGTAGGGTGATATCTACGTCAAGGAAGGTGATAAAGGTGTGGGAATATGATTATGTGAAATTGATGGAGTGATTGTCATTGAGTGAGTTGAGAATGCCTAGGAGGTGGTCAGCTTGGAGCAGTTAAAACTGCGATCCCAACTAGACCCTCCTCTGCTTCCACAAAACCATCCCCTCCTCCTGTTCCAAGACTTCTTCACATTGACCCTATCCTCAAAATCTTTCCTCAATTATATTCCAAACACCAATAACCTCAACCCTACTGAATTCCGGGCCATGTGAGAACTGTTCAGTAACAAACATACACTCATGGAAATTGAAAGAAGAACACCCTGAATTCATTGTCCCAGGAATGGGAAACTTTATATACACATTCCTGGGGTCAGATACAACACATGATCACACAGACAGAACCATAGGCACATAGACACAGGCAACAGAGCATTCACAATGTCGGCACTAGTACCGTGTATATCCTGCTTTCGCAGCAATGCAGGCTGCAATTCTCCCATGGAGACGATCGTAGAGGTGCTGGATGTAGTCCTGCGGAACGGCATGCCAAGCCATTTCCACCTGGCACCTCAGCTGGACCAGCATTCGTGCTGGACGTGCAGACCGCGTGAGATGACGTTTCATCCAGTCCCAAACATGCTCAATGGGGGACAGATCCGGAGATCTCGCTGGCCAGGGTAGTTGACTTACACCTTCTAGAGCATGTTGGGTGGCACGGGATACATGTGGACATGCATTGTCCTGTTGGAACAGTATGTTCCCTTGCCGGTCTAGGAATGGTAGAACGATGCGTTCGATGACGGTTTGAATGTACCGTCCACTGTTCAGTGTCCCCTCGACGATCACCAGAGGTGTACGGCCAGTGTAGGAGATCGCTCCCCACACCATGATGCCGGGTGTTGGCCCTGTGTGCCTTGGTCGTATGCAGTCCTGATTGTGGCGCTCACCTGCACGGCGCCAAACACGCATACGACCATCATTGGCACCAAGGCAGAAGCGACTCTCATCACTGAAGACGACACGTCTCCATTCGTCCCTCCATACACGCCTGTCGCGACACCACTGGAGGCGGGCTGCACGATGTTGGGGCGTGAGCGGAAGACGGCCTGACGGTGCGCGGGACCGTAGCCCAGCTTCATGGAGACGGATGGGAATGGTCCTCTCTGATACCCCAGGAGCAACAGTATCCCTAATTAGCCGGGAAGTGGCGGTGCGGTCCCCTACGGCACTGCGTAGGATGCGACGGTCTTGGCGTGCGTCCGTGCGTCGCTGCTGTCCGGACCCAGGTCGACGGGCACGTGCACCTTCCGCCGACCACTGGCGACAACATCGATGTACTGTGGAGACCTCGCGCCCCACATGTTGAGCAATTCGGTGGTACGTCCACCCGGCCTCCCGCATGCCCACTATACGCCCTCGCTCAAAGTCCGTCAACTGCACATACGGTTCACGTACACACTGTCGCGGCATGCTCTCAGTGTTAAAGACTGAGATGGAGCTCCGTATGCCACGGCAAACTGGCTGACACTGACTGCGGCGGTGCCCAACCGCTGCGCAGCTAGCGCCCTTCGACGGCCAACACTGCTGTTCCTGGTGTGTCCGCTGTGCCGTGCATTTGATCATTGCTTGTACAGCCCTCTTGTAGTGTCCGGAGCAAGTATGGTGGGTCTTACACACCGGCGTCAATGTGTTCTTATTTCAATTTCCAGTAGTGTATTATTATCCTTTCAGCAGATAAGAGCTCCAACCACCATGATCATGGACTGCAGTGACTACGATGCGGAGGGCCTTAAACAGCTTTCTGATACCAACACTTATCGTTCACGTGCCACAGATTCCACCTCTTTTATCTGCCTTGTAATTTGTTCCTTCCTGAACCTCCTGAGCCCCTTACAAGGCCTTTCTTCACAATCCTTATTACTTCTCACCCCTCAGAATCCCCGCACACCTACTCTATGCCTTCTCCCCAAGATACACAAGGCTAGCAATTCAGGATTACTGACCTACAGTTGTGGTCTATGGTTCCCCCACAGAACGGATTTCAGCCTTGATGGATCAACGTCTCCAACCTTCTGTGCAGAACCTTCCTTCTTACATCAAAGACACGCCACATTTTTTAGAGTGTCTGTCGAAAGTCCCCAGTCCTCTACCATCAGACTCCCTCCTTGTTTCCATTGATGTTACCTCTTTGTACACCAATATTCATCACCTGGAATGCCTCAGTTCCCTTCAACACTTCCTGGATATGTGCCCTCTAAACAGTCTTCCCAGAACATCCTTCCTCATATCCCTAGCCAACTTTATCCTCTCCAAAAACTATTTCTCATTCAACTCCCAGATTTATAACCAGATACGCGGCACTGCCATGGGTACCCACATGGCCCCCTATGCCAACCTCTTCCTGTGCTTTATGGAGGAAAATTTTCTGAAGAACTGCCCCCTCAGTTCCCTCACGTGGTTCGGATACATAGATGATATATTTGTGATCTGGACCCTTGGGGAAGACCACCTTCTAGACATCCAAAACTCACTCAATAACAATCACTCCATCCATTTCACCTGGTCATATTCCCACACCTGAATCACCTTCCTTGATATAGATATCTACCTACAACAGGAGGTTCTTCTCACCTCTGTACACATCAAACTAACTAATTTACTACGATACTTACACTTTGACAGTTGTCACCCCTTCCACATAAAACGTTCCCTCCCATACAGCTTTGTAATCCGTGGCAAACACATCTTCTCCAATATTGAATCAATCTCCAGTTACTCAAAAAAAATATTCCAAACCCTTGTTTACCGCCGATATCCCTATTATCTCGTGGAAAAATAAATCTCCCATCCCATCACCCACAACCCTTGTTCTGTACCTCCTACAACTGAACGTGGACCAACACCAGGGCCGGCGCTAGGAATTTTGGGCCCGGGGTAAAATGGGCGACCTTTTAATGAGCGTATTCTTGGCTTCATGGCCTGAGGGTCCCTCCAGTCGGTGATCGGGGCCCCCCCATCAGCCGGCGGGCCCGGGTACTTTTGACCCGCTTACCCCCCCTAACGCCGGCCCTGACCACCACTCATCACCCAGTTCTTTGCTGGCCTGGAAACTGTTAACCAAATACTTCGCCGTTGGCATGATTTCCCACACTCCTTCCCTGAAATGCGTTTCCTCCTTCCAAAAATCCTACCCACTGCTCCCTGCACTTGCTTCAGCAGACCACCCAATCTGAATAACATCTTAGTCCACAAGTATTTACCTACCGACTCTGTTAGACCTCCACAGGGATCTTTCTCCTGTAAAAGACCCCTCTGTAATACATGCAGCATGCATCCCGCCACCACTACTTCCTGTCACAGGCGAATCATTCCCTATAATTGGACATGCTATGTGTGCCACCGCTCACCTCAATTACCAACACACCTGCCTCCATTGCACTGCCACTTACATTGGTCTCACCACTCAACCATTATCCTAGAGGATGAATGGCTGCAGGCAAACAGCTTATACTTCCTTCCCAGACCATCCAGTGGCAATTCATGCCAACTTACATGATTCGAACAAACTCAACACCTGCTTCACAGTTAGAGGTAATAGAGCTTTTCCAAATTCCACCATCCCTTTAGAACTCCGCAGATGGGAACTGGCCTGCCAACATATCCTTGCAATGTAGATGACCTGAGTCGGCTGCGCAAAGCACAACACACAGAAGCCGACAGCACAGCGGATAACCAAAACAATAACACACCAACTCTGGTCAGCTCAGCTGAAACGCGGAAAGGCGAAACATCAAAGGAGGTCACGTTCAGTGAGGAGCAAAAACAGGCCATATAGGCGCATATCGGAATATGGAAAACTGTTAAAAAATTAAAGCAACACCAGACTTGGCCCGGCGCCAAACGAGATGTTATAAAGTTCATCCAGAGTTGTGACAGCTGTCAAAGAAATAAAGTCACACGGCCGGGAATTAAGATGCTACCGCTACTAACAGAAACTCCTCCACATGTGTTTGCTCTCTACGATACCGATTTAGTGGGCCCTCTTCCGGTTTCGTCAGCGCAAAATAGATATATTCTTACCTTCCAAGACGCTTTTACCAAATTTCTGGTGGCAGTGCCCTTGCCACAGCATAATACTAGCACAGTGGCGAGAGCCTTGGTAGAACAAATAATCCTTAGTCATGGTATTCCCGAAACATTGGTAAGCGACTGGGGTACTCAGTTTTTGAGCAAAACGCTTGTAAGAGATGCAAACTGTTGAAGGTAGAGAGGGTAGCTACTGCGGCCTATTGCCTTCAAAGTAACGGGGGTGTTGAAAGGACGCATCACAGCCTCACTGAGTACTTACGACATTCTTTAATGAGCAACAGAATAATGTGGACCAATATTTATCTTACGCCATATACGTTTTTAATACCCCTCTCCATCGCACCTCTTGGCACGATCCACATAGTCTGTTTTTTGGTAGACCAGTCAACCTACCGGGGATTCTACAAAAGAACTGTACTGAGCCACCGTACAGTTATGATGATTTTGCGTCGGAGCTAAGAGCTCGTATGCAGGAGGCCTACGAATGCGCAAGGCAGCATATAGAAGCATATAGAAGCAAATAAAAGACGGTACAAGGAAGCTTACGACCGAGACTGTAAGCCAAGAGTGTTTCATCCAAGTGATCAGGTATTACTGAAAGATGAAGCCCTAAGGAGAGGCAGAAGCAAGAAGCTAGATTCCAATGGTTGGGGCCTTATACGATATTGGAATTAAAAGTCCTTAAAGCTATATTGCGGAAGAAAACCGGGAAGACATTCACAGTGCATTTAAATTGGCTCAAGTCGTATTTCGCGTAGCTGGCAACTTTGAGGCGGGCTGAGTCAAGTAAGCACAACGGTGCGATTTACCGCTGCGATGAGCGGAACTGACACAACACACTTCTGTCTGCTCACGGATAATGGGCGGGATACAAATGAACTGGATGCTGTGCCTGGTACCGGCGGAGCAAGGTTTCAACCCCCTCCACGATGCTGGATGCTGGAAAAAGGCCTTAACTATCATAAGTAGGTCGCAAGACCTTCTCGCGTAGATCACGCGCCATGAATCTAGGGTAAAAAGGGGGCTCCTAAATGTAGTCGAGGTAATCAGTAAGGCATTGTTCGGGACATTAAGTCACACCGATGGGCGGTATATCCGGGAAAGAATTGCACACTTAGTGGAGCAGCAGGAGTACTTAATACATTTGGAGCAGGAGCATTGACGGTTGTAAAGGCAGCGTTGAATACGACCAGTAGGAATTTAGTTGAACTGGCAGAAGTAGAGGCGACCCTGGGAAGGGGTTGGTAGCACTAAAAGAATATCTAGAGAATTTCACTAAGAGCACAGAGACAATGTTGCAAAAAATTAGTCTATCTACACTTATCAATGAACAATTGTTACGAGCATCAGTTGTTATTCGGCAATATAACACGAGAGTATGACTTAATTATCAACGCGGTAGTAAAATCACAGAATGGAAATCTCGCACCCCATTTAATTAGCCCAGCTCTAATCATCAATTACTTGAGAGACATTCTGGCTGCCTTGGGGGATAAAAAATTTCCAACTCCCCTTACTCCCGAATGGTGATATTAACTATTAAGAATTGTGACATTAGACGCATTAGACATGTTAGTATATGTTATTACCATACCGTTGATTGACGCTATCATATTTCAGCTAAATCGCCCTTTGCCTCTGGCGCATTCAGTAAATGGAATTAGCAACACCTATATGTATGTACCTTGCTCCGGCGAAGAATCTGCTACTGCTAGATATAACGAAACGACACTATACTGTGCTACATTACCAAGAGCTCTAATTTAAAAACTTAGATTCCAGTATCCACATCTTCAAACAGACCTTCGTACTCCAATCAGCCATACAAGACGCACCCTGTGAGATCAAATTACTGCAAACACCACGCAGTATGTCAGGCAATTGCGCACCCAGGGTGGCGAAACTCAGCCACATAACGTGGACCCAGCTTGATGGGAACACCTTATTTTATGCGACCCCCAAACATGTACGAATTACTGTGATCTGTGACCAGCAATACCCCGTCGACGTTCAACTGGAAGGTACAGGAAAACTGGCGTTCAGCCAGAAGTGTAATGGTATGGATTGGACATCATGCTGCAGTCGGAGCAACTGATCACCACAGTAGTAACCATCCCCGATACCATACCTCCGCTGCACTTACACCAGGATCTACCAAAATTTACGGGGTCTGAAGTAAATCTGTCTACAATAGATCCATTATGGGTCCCACACATCCATGCCCGATACTTAGATGATCTGAAACATGTAGGCGCGGAGTGGAGCAAGTTTGCAGCTAGATTACAGGATCTGCCCCGCACTTCAGGAGAACAAATTAATCATCAGAATTGTTGTGGTACTTTTGCTTGTCGCAACCTCGTGGCTCATACACCACAGGCACATGCTGCTGCAATCGGCCCGCAAGAGACTGAGTGGGCGAGACACCACCCCACCTTAGGCCGGCCAACGCAGCAGGGCACTCTTACCAGGTCCCGAACCCCGGCCGCAGCCGCGGCACGATGCAATGGTAGACCGCAGATGAATGGCTCACCGCACCAATGGGTTCCGCGACCTTCGAACCGCTAGGTAGCTCTACACATCCCTGCAAAGGCGGTATATAGAATTTATTTTGTAAATATATTAGGGTATCTTACTGAAACATCTGTTGTATCTTGGCAAATCAATAAAGCACGTTTGTTTACGCACCACTAGATACTTATAAAAGCCTGTATTGTAGTATCAATTGTAAATTATGTTGTAAACTGTTGTAGAATGATTCTATATATTCTGTGATGTAGTGATTCAAATGTACTGTATAGAGACACTATATATTTAATTTACTATGAGCTCTACCCGGTCAAGCCACGTGGAGCGTACTTAGTAACTTGAATCACTTTGCATTGTGGTGGTCTGGGCAAGGAATTTAGGGATATCTATAGGCAAAGTTAAAATTGGCATATGAAAGTGATTGTCTGTTGCAGAGTCGAAGAGTCGAAACCAGGGCAAGTTACAACACAGAATTAAACAAGCTAGAGGCTGGAATGTAAGCTAGGAAAGGTTGCAACTTCTCCAAAGTGGCAGAGTGTCAGCGGAAATTAGGAGTTGGCACTAAGTCATGTAGGAGAGATGGTAGGATAGGGAGGCTGCTGATTAGCTGGGGGCACTCCCTCCTATGAAGAATCGAAGAGGGGAAACGTCACAAATCTGGCCTGTACGAGCAGCCTGGAAGTCGTCTTCTTGGGGATCATCAGCTGAGTGTCATCTGAGCGAGCGTGGAGCTTGCAGGTGTCGCAGGTCGATGGGTAGTGAGTTTTAGGCTACAACTGATGCAGCCAGGAGCCTTCAGCGTCAGAACCAGGTGGGAGAAATGTAGCCAGCAAGAAGTAAAGTCACAGAAGGGGAGTGGTAGTTGGGAGATAAATATAGGAGGAGCTAAGGAGATGTTTGGATGTATATAGATATTGCATTAAAGTGTAAATATGTGAATATCTCTACTGGGAGTTTTATTTATAGTGCTAAGGCTCACATGGCAAGTGGTTACCCACGAGTAAATGTATTCTTCTCGGGAGGTGGCAAGGAGAACAGAATATAAGTTCAATCGTCCACCACAGTAGAATATTATTTGGTATCAATGGATATAATAACAAGTGTCAAATAATAGCAATAAGAAGAAAAGGAAAAGTAATGCTAGAGAAATCAGATAGAAGAAGATAGTGAGACGGAGATTATTGCTCCAATATAACAGTGTTACATGATCGATGAGGTGACCTGCTTTGGAGTGCAAAAGGCGGCATAAACAGGAGCCAGCAGAACGGAGTTAGAGGCAGGGCCGGCGCTAGGATTCTCGGGCCCCGGATAAACATTCTTAGGGCCCCCTCCACCTGACAAAATTTTTTCTTTAATCTTTGATTTTTTTATGAAGTCAGAATGCAAGAAAATTACATAATGCCTTTTTTAAAAAGTTTTTGAAGTTTATTTGTATTTAGTTAGTCACCCTGGGCGGAGGGCCCCCTTAGGAGGCTCGGGCCCCGGGTACTTTTGCCCCGCTTACCCCTCCCTAACGCCGGGCCTGGTTAGAGGTCGCTGAGGCAGCGGAATTGAGACAGCTGCATCGACTCTTCACAAACGAGTGAGTACGCACGCTAAGGGAAAATGCCGAACGATGCAGGAACGTGTGACATGGGGAAGAGTGAATGTTCCACGAAAAAGGAGAAACTGCAAGTGGGATTGGCAGAAATGTTGAAACTGCTACCTAATACTTTTTCGGGAGAAAAAGGTAGCCTCGATCAGTTTTTGGAAGATTGCGATACCGCTTTCAGCCAAATTTTTGAAGAGGAGCAGGATATATTATTAAAATTCGTAAAATCAAGAATCGGAGGCACGGCCAGACAACGAATTCTTACACGAGAAAAGGCGAAAGATTGGAAAGAGATAAGGACGATTTCAGTAGAAATCTTCCGACCAAGACGAACAATTAACCATTATGCCAAAAGTCTGTTTTTAATTCGGCAACGAACGGGAGGAACAGTGTCAGATTTCGCAAATAGGTTCGATGTAACCATACATGAGTTAAGAGAAGTCACGAAGAATGATTTGAAACGAAGCGAATTAAATGGAGAGCTGAAATTAATCCACAATTTAATTCGTGCTGCATTTACAAACTGACTGATAGATGAGAAGATTGTAGCGGTGTTAAGGGTCCTAGGTATGGAGCTAACATTAGCCGAAACAATTGAAACCGCATTACTAGAGGAAACAGTAATCCTGTCAAGCAGGGAGAAATGGAGTATGAGTGAAGCGAACGGAGGTCGCTGGTGGATGGTAACAGAGACCGGAGGGGAGGTTGGAATCATCGGAGCGAAGGAAAAGCAGAAATATGTCAATTATGTGGTGGCAAGAACCACAACGCAAGGCAGTGTGTGACATCTGTTAAAATACGCGAAGTGGATTGCACAGCCGGTAGGCAGGATCGGTGGCATAAGCTAAACGAGCCTGACGCAAGTATTACATACGCGACGGCGAGAGTTTGTAAACACGTGGTTTGTTGACAGCAAGCGGAAAGAAGCAGCGATGGAATTTCTACAGTGGAGAAATGGGGCCGGAAAAATAGAACCCATCAACGAGAAGGAAATCAGAGAAAATTGCCGACGAGATACGAATCTAGGGAAGCCAAGGCCATGTGAACGATGTCATTTGTCGAGTCATCCATGAGAATGTCGCCATTACCGGTCGACGAAATGTGAAAAATTCAACCGTTGGGGCCACTACCCACGAGATTGCAATGCATGCCCATAGATCGCACCAGGACAGAGGGCTTATACAGAGAGAGGAGCATCGTTAAACTGAAGACGGACGAGACTAAAAAAGAAGTGGAAGTAATTTTAGGATAACTATAGGCAAAGATAAAATTGGCAGGTGAAAGTGATTGTCTGTGGTAGAGTCGAAACCAGGGCAAGTTACAATATAGAATTAAACAAGCTAGAGGCTGGAATGTAAGCAAGGAAAGGTTGCAACGACTCCAAGTGGGACATAGTGTCAGCGGAAATTAGGAGTTGGGAGAGATGGTAGGATAGGAAGGCTGCTGATTGGCTGGGAGCACTCCCTCCTACGAAGAATCGAAGAAGGAAAAAGTCACAAATCTGGCCTGTACGAGCAGCCTGGGAGTCGTCTTCTTGGGGATCATCAGCAGGGTGTCATCTGGGCGATCGAGGAGCTTGCAGGTGTCGCAGGTCGACGGGTAGCGGGTTTTAGGCTACAACTGATGCACCCAGGAGCCATCACCGTCAGAACCAGGTGGGAGAAAGCCAATGGTTTATACGAAATGTAGCCAGCAAGAAGTAAAGTCACAGAAGGGGAGTGGTAGGCGGGAGATAAATATAGGGGGGGGGGGGCTAAGGAGATGTTTGGATGTATATAGATGTTGCATTAAAGTGTAAATATGTGAATATCTCTACTGGGAGTGTTATTTATAGTTCTAAGGCTCACATGACAAGTGGTTACCCACGCGTAAATGTATTCCTCTCGGGAGGTGGCAAGGCGAACAGAAAAAAAATTCGATCGTCCACCACAGCGTTGATACTCCCGCTGTTTGCGGGGCCTGAGTGGCTGGATCGTGGTAGATTAGGTTAAGTACGAAAATACAAAAAAAATTGATTGCTACACCCTCCAAAATTTTTAGTTTTTTCGGGAGGGTAGGTGTCGCGTGCCAGCCAGTGAGTTGCGCCAAGCCGGCGTCCCCATTAGTAGTACAGATAGATCGGTCAACCCACGAAATTAGTGCGTACCACCAGACTGCGCTAGCTGGCTGCGACGGCTCCTCACCACTCACAAAGTAAGCTGTTATTATTGTATTTCTATCTTTTGGGACTTAACGATAGCTCAAGCTGTTCGGCTGCATAACAGTTGTGACTGAAGGCTGCCAATAAACTCTTGAGACTATCAATTGTGGGACTTAGTCTGCCTAATCCCCACCTCCCCCTGAAATTATCTAACCCCAAGGTTTTAGCACCACTCTGCATTACCAGGGTTAGCTGTAGCCACTGTAGAGGCGTCGCCTGGAGTTCTAACAGAATCGGGAACGCGACAGGGAAAACCGTATGAACATTCGATTGGCTATTCTTTGTCTTATATTTTTGCTCTTGGTACCTCGAAAACAGCTTTAACGCCATCTCGTAGACGATTCAGGTACCAGGGAGCCTACTAATATTTTCTTTTTGGTTTCAAGGAACTCATATATTTAAACGAGCATTTCTTGTATAGTTTTCTTCGGAGTTATACTAGCAGTACATGTTTAATGGTAAAATATTTGAAAAGGAGATTTTTAAAAATTGTCTTTGTCAGAAGTGATACTTTAGTTTACAAAACTTCTTTGAAAATAATATTCACCGTATATCAAACATCATATTACTGAATTGTAAAAAGTTATCATTAACTAGGCCTACTACCAGTTTAATTGTAACACATTTAAAAAATATATATTTAAAAAATAGATACCGGTTTTGTCAAATGCTATTTTTTCAAACTTAAAAAAAAAATTAACGTCACGTTGTGTCTACTGTTTTATCTTTGGTTGTTGTAAACAATTATTAGCTTCGAAATGCATAGGAAGCCTTGTATACTAGCTGACCCGTGTAAAACATTTGAAAAGAAGATATTTAAAAATTGGCTTCGTCAAAAATGATTCTTTACTCTACAAAAATATTTTTAAAATAATATTAACACTTGTAATGTAATCATTGTGTACTTTTTGACCGCTTGTGTAATTCTCACAAACATCAATATTACTGAATTGAAAAAAGTGATTATTAAAGTGCTGTGCAAAGTACGGCCAGTAAAAAAAATTGTTATTTCGAGATGAAAATGTGATTAACGCACTCCTTAGGTATTAGTATTCAAGAAAAAGTGTACGCGAAGTCGACAAAACAGGTAAGACGTGAATGTGTTGATTTCAAGGAGCTGTATTAGCGGAGGGTGTGGTTAGGTTTAAATGCAGCCTGCTCCTGCATGAAGACTAATATTTCATGGTGACTTATGGTTTTTGAGTGAATAATGTGGCTGCAGTACCGAATTCTAACTATAATAACGTCACAGGCGGTACGAGACGTTTATTGCCGCTAAGTGACCAATGTGCCTAATCTTGTTGTGTTTAGGTTGAATGGCAACCTAGAACAGAATGACTACTAACATTCCATGATGCTTAGTTTATTCTGCGTAAAGAAAACAGATGCCACAAAATTCTGACTATAAAAACGTCACAGACGGCTCAAGATCATGGGCGCCGGAGGGGGGTGCAAGAGGGGTGCACTTGCACCCCCCTGACATATCATAAAAAAAATTGGAAAATACACAGAAAAAATTTAATTACTAAATTCACAGTATGAACAATAACTTTAGGGGTCTAGGTCGCTGTCCAAATTTGTTCAACACCTTGTCAATAAATTCAGTGTCCTCCTATACCCTTTTCCTGTGAACACTGAGCATGCACAGGCCGTTTAGCCTCGCGTTTCCCTTTGTTGACCGGTTCCAAGTCTTGACCCATCGTAAGGTACTAAATGACCTTTCAATGCTACATGTTGTCGCTGGAATGGTTAGGCCAATATTGATTGCCTCGCATACCGCTGGGTAAAATGGGGTGGCTTGAGCAATCAAAGCTGCGTATTCAGTAAGGGATTCATTTAAGGCTGCATCACTCACTTCACCTGTCTTGTGCATCTCGTACCATGTGGTAGCCTCGGCAATAAAATTCTGTAAAAAATATCCATAAAAATTCTGTATCTATTCTGCCATGACTAAAAATGTTTGTCCAATTTTCTTATGTTTTCTGGATGTAACTGGATAAGCGAAAATGCTTTTTTATATGTAGAGGAAAAACGTATTCTCAGTGAAGAAATTACTGAATCTAAATATGGGATGAAGATAGATATTCTGAAGAATTCTTCTGTATTTTCAGAGGGTTGATTTGATCTGTAGGTCTGTCTTGCCACTATTCCAGTTCTTCGCAAATTTTTCGAGCATTCTCCAAAATAACAACGAACTCCATCGTCGCATTATCACGGTGAGATTGAAGCAAGTCCGTTAATTTATTTATGTGATCGTGTATTGCCTTTATATTTATATCTACTTTTTGTAATTGGTTGCACACGGGTTCCAGTTTGGCGGAATAGGCAGCAATCACTAATAGTGTCACAATATATGTTGGAGTTGTTGCTGATATGTTTTGGTTTTCGTTATGGAGATTTGAGCTTTGTGCGAAAGTTCTTCTAAAACTCGTACAATAGTAATAAAGTTTTCAGAAAATTTTCTTATACTCTTGTACTTTTCGGTCCTACGCGTTTCACAGAAAAGAGGTATATTTGGAATTTTATTTCGTCGCAATGTACTCTCTCTAAAAAAAATGTATGATGTCCTTTCTCGTCCCAGCAGCGTTTCTTACTTCACTGACATCGTTCAGATCATTGACGACAAGATTCAATATATGGCTTGCACAATGGAAGAATAGGGCTGTGGGATACTTGTCATTAATAATTTTCTGAACACCACCTACATGACCAGCCATTGCAGCACAGCCATCGTATCCTTGGGCAACGAGTTTATTGGGGGAAGAATTGCTTACTGAAGACTTGAAATGTAAATATCTTGGTATTATATTTGATAACAAGCTTAACTGGGCAGGACACATTGGACAGGTGGTAGGAAAAGGTTTCAAAATTCTGCACTTGTTGGAGAGAGTGATGAGGGGATGAACGAGAGATGTAATTGAATTGGGTTACAAAACTTTGGTCAGACCATTGCTCGAATATGGTAGTGTAGCATGGGACCCTCATTTTGAGTATCAAATACAGGAGTTGGAGAAGGTGCAAAGAAGGGCTGCTAGATTTGTTTCTGGAAATTATTGCAGAATGCGATCAGTGACAGATATGATAAAGGAGCTGGAATGGGATTCATTGCAAGACAGGAGGAGGATGAGGAGGGTAATGCGAGTGTACAGGGCGTATACTGGCGATGAAGCATGGAAAGATATTGCAGTAGGTATGAAAAGTAGTTCATGGAAGGGAAAAGATGACCATGACCACAAGCTGGCACTCGATTTCAGGCACAAGGGTGTGGGAAGATTTTCTTTTTTAGGTAAGGGTGTCAGGGATTGGAATGAGTTACCAAGGGGAATGATGAATAACCTGCCGAAAACGTTAAAAGAATTTAAAGTTAAAATTTGTAGAGGGCAAATGTAGGTGAGTGAAGGATAGCGGGAAGATGGGTGTGTAAGGAAATTGCCACCGGAGCGTGTGCTCCATTGCAATTAAATTAAATCAAAATTGCAACTCGAAAATGTAGTAGATCTGTGAAAACAGTAGCCTTATCGACTTTCCCGCGAAGTGGAAGATCATGCTGTCCCCAAAATAAAATTGCTGATACAATCGATCGAAGTTTCACTCGATTTCCTTCAACTTCTTTGTGATATACTGTATTTAAAGATTCGTGAACACTCAGTCCATTACTTTTTCAAATTTTTTTTGAAGAAGTCAGCGCGTCACTATACCACTTACTTTTCGCATGAGACTGTGCAGCTTCATGAGACTTATGATACTTAAAGCAAGGAGAAACGATAAACTGTCCTTGTAGACCGCGCTGCACTGGAGACCGGAACAAAACACACACTCGACATAAAGGTCCTTTTGCTACAGCTGAGTAGACCAACCACGGGTAAGCTGTAAGCCATTCAGGTCAAAAAGCCCTTTTAGCGTCAAGGTTTACGTCATTTTTGAAATTGTATGTTATACTAGGAATCCAATGATCTCTTAGCAATTTCAAACGAAGATCGTCATCAATTTAATAGTTTAAATTTAAGCACATGCCAACATCCAGTAATGAATCAGTTGTGCTCATAGGCGCCTGGAGGGGGGTGCATGGAATGCATGTGGTAGCCTCGGCAATAAAATTCTGTAAAAAATATCCATAAAGATTATGTATCTTTTCTGCCATGACTAAAAATGAATGTTTGTCCAATTTTCTTATGTATTCTGGATGTAACTGGATAAGCCTAATTTTATATGTCTGCTTATAATTATGAGGATAAGCTGTTCTAATTAATATTATTACTTAATTATTTAATAAATAGAAAATGTATTATATAATTATAATGTGTAAGAAGTATAAAAATATATTGTAAATATGCCGGTGCACCACAGGGTCGCAAAAAAAAGGTCGCCCAGCCCGGAAATTTTTGGGACCGATAGGGGGGGGGCACCAATGCAGCCTTGGTGCACCCCCCTAGAAGCAATCCTGCCGGCGCCCATGCTCAAGATGTCTATTAATGCATAGACAGTAATGTGCATAATCGTGTGTTTTGGCGCTAATTACAACTCTGTATATTATAACTATGTATATTTTACGGCTTTCAGGTACACTTTTCCTTAAAGTTCGAAGGAAGCAGCTAGTCGTATTTTAAACCCGATTTAACAGTTTTTTCCACTTGCCGTAGTTTTCACGGTAACCGGTTATCATTAAATACTACCAGTTTAATTGTAAAACAATTTATGTAAGTAGAAATGAAATATATTGAATGTATAACAAATATGGAGTGGTCTGATAGCTCAAATGTAATTAGTGGGGAAAAAAGTGGTTTCTGCGCTAGCTCTCAAAAAATTCTGGCTACGATCCTGTGTTCAAATCCCGGTGGGGGCAAGAATTTTTAAGATTTGTACTTGATCATATGAACTACGCTGGGACGTTCTGTTGTTCTGAATCTACGTTAAACTGTAGTTCCCAGAGGAAAGGAACTGACCATCCTACCTTTGATACATTAGCTTAGTATGCCTCCTTCTGGAGGATCCAACCATCCTTCAGGTTAGGTTTTTATCCTGTCTATATATTTAATCTGTCTAATCCAATACTATTATATGAGTAACTCTTATAAATAGATAAAATTAATTTCTCAAAAACTTCTCTAAGGTTACTGATGAAATCTTGCATACTGAAAAGAAATCGAAAAATGCCGAGCGAAGATAGGTCACACAGGTATTCTTATATCTTTAAATGAGCAATTCTTGTATATAAATATATATTTACAATCTCAGAAATGGTTCCTACGGTTTCGATGAAATTTGATATTTAGATAACGTTTTGTTTTTTAAGATTACCTAAAACCAATTTTACAAAATACGAACAATTTTTGCTCTTGGTATCTCGAAAACAGCTCTAACGTGATCTCGTAGACGATTCAGGTACCAAGAAGCATGCCAAGAAGCCTACTAATATCATCTCTTTGGTTTCAAGGTACGCATATATTTAATCGAACAATTCATGTATACTAACTGAACCATGCGAATATTTCGCACAATATCATTATCAATCACCGAATGGTAATATAATAATGAGGAAATAAGTAATTACAAGTATTTATTAATGAAAGGTATTTTATTTTGAAGAGTAGTAATAAATATCAATTTCACAGTAAAAAGTCGTTAAAATTAAATACTAAATAACAGTGAAATGCCGTTACCATTACATATTACGTATTTAATTGTAAAACATTTCAAAAGTAAATATTTGACAATGTGATAATCGTTGATTTTATGAACGTATGTATATAGAACACAAAAATAAATATTAATCAATCCAAAAACTCGTGGAAAAGCCACATACATGTATCTATACGAAAAAAAAACAGGTTCTGATAAATATAATATTGCATTTTGAAGGGTCTGACCTATTCCTTTTTTTGATGTTCAAATTGTTTTCTTATGATATAGAAAGGCAGGGTTGTTGGTGTGAGGTTAATGCGAGGTAAGAGCTTAGTTTTATCGGAGTGAATTAATTTAAGACAGACGATGTATTTGTCTATGAGAATTACCACTAATCTTGCACCATTAATTAATCCCTGATTATCCTTAATATTTCTATTTAACACATTAATAGCAATTTTCTTTAAAATCAATTCATGAGGTCGTAAACCAGACGATCTCGGAAAATGCTCTAGCGATTTGGATGAAATTTCGTATGTAGATAATGATTTGCTTTTCAAGTTTGTAATGCGATTTTACAGCAAAAAAAAAAAAAAAAAAAAAAAAAAAAAAAAAAAAAAAAAAAAAAAAAAATCAATTTTTAGCTTAGCTATCTCAGAAATGGTTCTAACGTCATCTCGTAGGATTCAGGTAATAATAAGCCTACTGATATTAGTTAAACTTCTCTTTGCAGGGATCTGTGCACTTAAAAATGCTTATGAAGCCTTCAGAATAACCTTTAACTTTAATCAAACTTTACTAAAAATCTTGCATATTGAACAGATTGAAAGATGCCAAGTGAAGATCGATCATTAAAAAAGCTGCAGGGAAAATTTGACCTCCCACTACTCTTTCCACAATCACGAGATCGAATGGACACATACCCACGAACTGGATAGATTCAGCAGAGGAGTTAATAAAAATTAAGTTGTCGGAAATACGGAAGAATAAAAAGAAACATATGGCAGCCTTGCTGGAGTGAAGAGTAGGGTGTTGATTTCACACCTGAAGAAGAAATAATCGATAAACCTAACGCTCTGGCCTCGCAATCGGGAGGACGCCGGTTCGAATATTCGTACGGGCATCCAGATTTGAGTTTTCCATGGTTTCCCGAAATCACTCCAGGTGAATGCCGGGATGCTTCCTCCAAAAGGCGATGGCCGAATTCCTTCAAGTTCCTTGTCCCGCATCTAATGACTTCGATGTCGACGTGGCATAAAGCCAATCGATAAACCAAATGAAAAACTGAAAGGCCCTCGGTCCTGATGAAATTTCAGCCTATGTCCGCCAGGAATTAATAATAAAATTAAGCCTGTCCTATGTAGACTACTGAACAAATGCCTATTCCAGAGTAGAGTTCATAGAATTTATAAAAGCAGTGAGTGGTAATTCTACCCAGATCGTTGCTGAGTATCATATTTGCTTGACAAAGTCCAGAGGAAGATGCTATGCAAGAATTTACAAAACCATTAGGATCTCAAGTAAACAAATCTTAGTCAATGTGGGTATTGAATGGGAAAGTCGACAGAAGATTGCATAAATCGCTCGATGGAAATAATTATTAGCAGTATCAAATACTGAACGGTGGGCATTCTTGTGAACATCTAGGGAACATTTGACAATCTACAGTGGCCCCCCTGTTTGCACGCCTGAAAAAGACAGGTTGTCCAAGAAAAGTATTATACAATATCAGGGATTGGTGCAGATTAAAAACTGATTGCATGAAATGCCGGAAGCCATTCATTCCGAACACTCTGACTAAAGGATGCCTGCAAGTTTCAGTTTGCTGTCCAATATTCTGGAGATCAAACAAAGGACACCAGTTCTCCATTATATTCCGAAAATTGAATTGTTCATAAGCTTGAAAACGTCTCACTCAAAGTCTCATTTGGCTTAACGGCGAGAACACATATTGAAAGATATATGTTCTTTCAACCACGGTGAATGTTGAAAGAAATAATGCGGTGGTTTTTGGTCGCCTGCAACACCAAGTCTTCACATTGCTGGTGGACTAGGTAATGGATAACATACCGTACTTTTTTATCTAATGTGGTCATCAGTTTGGGTAGGGTAAAACCTACAGTGGCTTTGTGATCCGGGCATAACTTCTGGTCCGCTGGGAATCGTCAGGTCTACCTCCAAAACGAAATCCCTAGACAAGTTGGTTACAACGTTCATGAAACCTATGCTGGTGATTTCCGCTGGTCATAACCATCCAAACTTTCCAGAGAGTATATAATCTGTAATAGCTTTGGCTGTACAAATTGTTTACGTTTGTAGTGACCCTGTCAGCTTATCGACAAGAGCGGACAGGGTAAGCTTCTATTGGAGCAGTGGATAAGGGTCGAGCGTAGATCTTGGCCATGGTTCTGATATGAATATTCGTCGTAGGTCCCTACTGCATCCCCTAACAGGTTTTATGGCCCAGTATCTTGAGACATTAATATAGGAATGGAGGTTAAAGTACTGTAAACGGCAGTTACAATATTTACACATTTATTTACAGGAGAAATGACTGATGGCATATGTGAATATCTACAATGTTTAATTGGCTTTATAACACAACTTTAGAGATCGGGTCAAGACTAGGCGAGCTTGTAACTTGTGGGCGCCTCGCAGTACAAACTAACTGGAATATTGATAATGTTCTCTACAAGACTATGCCCACATGAATTCGACCAAATTATTGACCCTACCGCAGTAGAGCCCACCTTAGTATTAGACAACTAGCATCATCTTCTCGTCTGCGACTGCCGCCCCGGCGGCGCCGGCGTCGACGCCCTTAGCATCAATGTGGTACATTGAAAAACTTTCTTAGAGAGCCCGACAGACCCCTGTCCACAGGGTTTAAATAAATACTTCCACTTCCTATCACCACTGTGTGAAGAGGGCAATGCTACTCGCTAACCTGCTGTATGAAGTCACTTTACCAGATTTTAGTAATAACAGGCACTTGGCAATTGGTGTCTTAGGGACTTGCTGATTGGCGTGTTACTTCTCAGGTCATAGCTACTATTGCTTAACTATTTCATGGTCGCCCACCCTGGATACTGTGTATGAAAGTATGAGGTATTTAGGCAAGTGATCGACCTTGATCACTACATGTTGAAGTACATTTACAATTCTCAAACACATCGTCGTTGTACTCTGTCATGTACCTAGCGACGCGTCGGTAAATACCCCCACGAAAAGAGCAGCATGTCAACATCTGTCAGAAGGTCCAGCTCAACATGCCTGTTCCTTAACGTAGGCTGCGACGAAAGGCCTGGGGCTGTGAAGTAATGAGCGTGATCCAGTGTGTATTTCTTCAAGTATAAGCATCTAAATTTTTCTAACAAATACACAAGTAACATCCGTCCCCATGTACAGCCATGTATATTCACCCAAGCTCTGGACCTAGAAAACCATCTTCACTTGTGTCCAGTGTACGTAACCATCGTCTGAAATTCCTGACTCCGACAATGGACTATAAAATTTTGACTTTGGAGGGAGCATGTTGTCAGAGAGCTGCTTCATTGAATCCATGTATTCATAAGCGAAGATTCCTTTTCACTTAAATAACTGAAACTTCTTGAGGTTCGTGAAATTTGCACGGATAATGCACGAGTCCGTTCCTCAAGGCTTTCAACCAGATTCTCTAATGGTTACTGCATGAAACGGCACCAGTCCAGGAACCAAAATGTGTTCGACATACCAATAATCTTTTTAGAAATCGATATTAAATGCTCACGACGTCCATCTCATCCTTTATCGAATTGTGTTAATGCTCTAACAATCAAGTGCGCATCTAATTATGGAATGGATGAGTACATAACTTTAACTCTGAAATGTAAAATACAGTTGTCATACGCAGTTCCTCTAAATTCATCTGTGATGTGGTAATGATCACGAACCTTAATAGCCTCCTTGTACAATACCTTCACAGGTGTGGAATACTGCAACAGGGCTAAATTGTGGTTCTTCATCAGCTGTCATTACAAGAGGAATAACCCCATTGCAAATTTCACCAAAGTCACGGGCTAGTTTAACGAGTTGTTCTACTAGTAACTTCTCAGGGTTTTCCCCCAAGGATGAGTCGAATCGTTTCAGCTGGTAGCCTTATGCGCAAACGACCTGGTATGCCACAGCAAAAGGATTGTGTCTCTGGACTGCTGTAGTGTCGGATGAATTTGGGTGAGGACTGCAGGTATCAACGGGTTTCAACAAATATTCTAAATAAGCGAAACGGTGAATGGTTCACTTTGTTGGTGCACAGAAACCTTAAACTTTAAAGTTTTGTCTTCCCGGGTATATCGACTCTGACAGCGTCCAACCATGAGCAATGAATCTCATAGCACTCCAAGTGATCTTTACTCCATACATTTTGCAAATATCTATCACAAATGTGGACAATAGCTTCATGCTTTGATACAGATGATCTAACTAACCATTATAGGTTCATGATCCAACAGACATATATTTACCACTAACGTCAGAAATCAGGATGTTTATGTGGTTATCCAATTTGTCTGCATTCAGATGCAAGGATCTTTACTAATTTTCTCCATACAGAATACATTGATGGTGTAGTCTGGATTCTGCCCCTTGAATTTCGGTATATCTGAGAGTTTCACTGAATACTCGGTATTACTGAAATCGAAAGGGACATTGGAGCATACTTTTTATATGTAATAACTCTTTGCAGATAGCGCTTTTACTTGAGATCCATGAATCGTCCATAGGGAGCATATTTCGTCTTTGTTTTCAACATTGACTAATGCATTCTTTCTATAGATATCGAGCGGCAGAGGAACATAGGAATTCCTTCGATTGAATGGTTCAAATTCTGAAATGTTAATACGGAGTCTGGTGATTCTATCAAGAACTTTGCCACTTTCTCTGTCTTGAAACTCACTATTTTTTTAAATAATATCTGGCTGCACATAGACTTTATACCAAATATCTATATAAGTACTAATTGTGATCTGAGCATCTTAATTGAAAAGCACATTCGGGCGGTTTCTAAATGTTGTTCCTTCTGTAATTTAAAGTCATTAATCAATCCATCCTGAAATTTTACAGCCGGGGTAGACGGATTAGTGACCATGTCGCGAATATTATTTTCCTACAGTTGAAAGCACGCATTGATGAAGGCTTTCTAAAGTTTTCAGAATTTTGAATGGTCCCGTAATATATTCTGCTAGCAAAAGAAGGTTCTCTTTCTTCAAGAATTAACATGGATCACTCGAATTGGATATTATACTGGTTAATGTTGTGATTGGCTGGAAACCGTTTGAAGGATCTGATGACCTCACTGTTAAAGATTGGATCTGTATACGTCCTTCACAGATATTGTTGGACTCCATACATGAGGAGCAGAAGAGCCAGTTTGTAGATGACCCTGTAACAACAGAAACAGTCTTGTAGTAACGTCAAATTAACTCGTTACATATTTACAAAATAAAGTAGTTACATTAAAAACCTTACCATTCGTTCAGATACTCCCTGTCAGTAGCTATATTGGTAAGCCCGTTAACGGAAGCCATGACGATGTTGAAAATAGACTCTATATCGATTGCTCCTTCGAAGCCATTGTAAACCCGATTATGAAACAGAAAAAAGTCGAATGAACAAGTTACTTATCAAACAAATAATATAAAACTCACCAATAATTCTGAGACTCGAAAGTGGTAGGCCCACTCACGGTATATCCTGAGGAAGACACATTGATAATTTCGGTTGCACCGACGATACTGTTGGCAACCCCGACTCCGTAGACGCCAAATTCCAGAACTGCAGAATTGTTCATAGCAAGCTCTGAAAAAATTATACATTTCGAAGAAAAAAATAACGAGCAAATTATGCAATAGCGTTAAGGATGTAGATTTTACATCTATTCATTCCCCTTCGTTTTAAGGAACGTATTGTATTCTTTCGGTTGTGGGTTTTCCCACCTGCTTTACTGTTAATATTCATAACACTTTGACAATCTGAAAACAAAAATATATATAACACTTAAATACAATCTAATTAATTGGAATATAACTATTAAATATTACATTACCAACATCCTTTACTTTGTCAAGATCAAACTATTGGGAAGACATGGCAGAGAGTTACCATGTTAACTGTGTGAGAGGAAGTAACACTACGAGACAGCTGATGGAGCCCAGCTCATTATGAACCTACCTGCCGTGAAGGTCGTCTAGCCTCCTGATTTGCTGTAAAAACTGTGGCAGAACTTTTCTGGCTCCTAAGTGGCTGAGAAAACTGTGACAGAACACCCTTGATACATCTGCTGCCGAACACTGGCTTTCAACATTGTAGACCACATGTATCCTGCTAACCTTGATAATTTACCACGTCTATCTTAATGATGGGCTGCTAGCCACTGACGACTGACTCTGATTACAACTTCCTAAAAATTGACTTCGTAACTTTCTCACGCCTTATAGTCGTCCTCTGCCTATAATTCAATACTGTTACCAAATTGAGTTCCAAGTTACCAAGAGAAATTACGAATAAATTACCAAAAATGCTGAAATAATTTGAAGTTGAAATTTGCAGAGGGCAAAAGAAGGCGAAACAAAGCAAGGGAAGAATTGGTGTATGTAAATTGCCACCGGAGAGTGCTACCCATCGCAATTAAATTAAAATGCGGTGGGTACGCGATAAGAATGGGGCGTGGGATTAGTAGCATGCGTCTTCAATTTCCATTCCTACATTACAGATTTCTGTTTTTCTTTGGTTTCCCAAAATCATGCCAGGCAAAAACCAAGGCCAAATTCCTCCCCGTAACTGAATTCAATTCTGTTCCGCATATAATAACATCGACGTCGATGATGTGTGAAGCAAAATACAATTGATGACTAACTCCCACAGCTTGCTTCGATTGACTATCACTCTTAGTTTGTACTTTAAAATAGATCTGCTTAGGAACATATGAGAATACTGTGATCTCTCGGAATAATCCCTCTTGGCCGCAGCATTCTGAAACAATACGCTAATCACTGATTCTTCTCCAGTTCCCTGTGTATGACTAAATCATATGATCTGTTCGATGTCACTCTAGACTAGAGCATTCGATCGACAGTCACAAGCTGATAAATCTCACAACTAAATAATATTCTAAAATGTTATTACAAATGCAAGATTAAAAAATTCCTACCATTACTATCCAAAAAACATTTATTTAGGCATGCGTAATAATTATACTCCTTTCAGGCTATACGGATAGAGGTCAGTTAAACGAAGAAGGAGAAAAGTCAGATAGGAACTAACAACAAGTCACTGGACAAATAGAATTAAATTGGGCGGAGAAATAATTTTTCGTCTTCCATCAAAATTAAGAAGGATCAGTCACAAGCAGATATAGGAACAGATAAAAGTGCAGTAGTTTATTAAAAGTAGAACAGTGAATATAAACGATAGGAAGAAAACAAAAGAAAAAAGGAGTTTTCGGTTTATCAGGTCCCCAACGAATAAATTACCACAGGGAGAGCGCTCCTATGTGATGCGAACTTCGACCTCATCTTCTGGCGAATTTCGGTAGTCTATTTTTTAAAAAAATTATTTCTCAGTTCATTTCTCCCCGAATGGGGCTGGGTTAACAACGAATGATGCGTGCTCTCCAGCCTACATATAGATACTTTTACATAATAGCTGTCTATATTTTATAATACAATTGTAATTTTCAGTTTTTACAGTTTGTATTTCGTTACATCGCTTTTTATAAATGCTTTTTGTAATGTATCTTTCTTTTATATTGCATTTTTTTATCATAGTTCTAAGCTTGCTGGATAGGATTTGTAGTAGTTTTTTTGCTGTCATCAGTTTTCGACTGGTTTGATATAATCCTCAATCCCTTCCTATCTTGTGCTAACCTCTTCATCTCTACAAACCCACTTCCTCAATTATTTTCTTCATATATTCTAATCTCTGTCCTCCTATACAGATCTTACCTTCGACTGTTCCTTCCACTAACAAATTAACCAATCTACATCTACATTCATACTCTGGAAATCACAAACATTGTGGGTGGCAGAGGGTACTAAGCACCAATCCTAAACCCGCCCATTCCAATCCAGAATAGTGAGAGGAAAGAAGGAATACATATAAGTATCAGTACGGCATCTTATTTCTCTAATCTTATCCCTCCGGTCATTGCGACCTAAATAGGTTGGCGGAAGAAGTATTTTATTGCACTCGAAATTTAAATTTTTTCGCATATCTATACTATTATAAATCTGTAAGCAAGCTGCGTTTGTAGTGAGGCTTGATCTCTAATAACGCAAAAACTACAGCATCAATTTACATGGTGTTTCCAAATTTTTAAAGCTAATGTTTCTGATCAACATCTGCAGAAGTAGCTAACGACTAATATGTACCATGGGAAGAAGCAAGTCAGTAAAAAACGTCAGAAATGTGAAACTGTAGACCACAGATAGTTATACACATTCAGACGGTCACTCCTTTCATAAAGAGACCTGACAAAATTTAGGATTTCCTTTTTTTTTTTTTTTTTTACTTCTGCGATTCATTTTTCTGGACCGCAGTACTTCAAAATAAAAAGAATACGTGAATCAAGTATAATCAGCATTTACTTGAATCGTAACAGGTCTGTTGAATTACGAAAAAGTTGAAAGTTGAAAAAGTTGAAGACATGTATTGTCTCTGGTAGACTGTTATACAGTTTGTCTCTGGAACAAAATTGCTACTTGAACGCTGTACAATACAGCCACAATAAGCCAATACTTAATACCAAATTCAGTTTTTTCTCGAAGAGCGATGTCTGAAAAACAGCTATTATAAATATCAGCAAGTAATAAAACACACTTCTTTCATAATGACTTGTGCGGAATTGCACATACTTGGAAGTACTTTATTCGATTAATATGTCTCGTGGCTATAACGTGCAAATATAACTAGGCATCCGAAAATTCAGGTACATGCGACTCATATAATTACATAGAAAATACGGATATATTGAAAGACACTCAAATAAAAAAAATTTCATATCCTAATGCTACACCGCGTAAATTATAAAGCTAAAAGCATCATCCCTTTGGCCTATAACAAAGCATATCAGCTGTCATCACTGTCCAGGTTGCATTTCAATCGATTTACAACATGCGATAATTTTGCCACTCAGAAATAATTGCTTGAGTTACATGCACATTAGTACATATACTGTACCGTGATCCATTTTGACATTTTTTGAATTAATTATATCTGACTGAAATAATGACAATAATGGTACGACGTTTTGAAACCAAGATTAACTCCAATTCACGTAAATTTCTAATTAAAAGCAGGAATAATTGATGGTGTATCAACATAAAATAAAAACCAATATCCAAACAGCAAAAAATAAATAAATCAGAAAAAATTGAGATGCTGTGATTATTGGTAACGAATTTTTATTTCAAATATAACTAGGCATCCTAACATTCTATTCTACACTGCGTAAATTTTAAAACTAAACCCGTTATGCCTGATGCTAAACAAAACGAGTCAATTGTCATCTGGTCCAGGCTGTTGTTTCGCCAGGTACTTACATGCGACTGAAATAATTACATAGAAAATACGGCTATATTGAAAGAAACTTAAATTAAAAATGTTTCATATCCTAATGCTACACCGCGTAGATTATAAAGCTGCAGGCATCGTCTCTTAGGCCTATAACAAAGCATCATTTCAGCTGTCAGGTTGCATTTCAAGCGATTCACAACTTGCGATAATGTTGCCACTCAGAAATAATTGTTTCAGTTACATGCACGTTACTACATAAACTGTACCATGATCACATCTCGACATTTATGGATTAATTATATCTGACTGAAATAATGACAGTAATGATACGACGATTTGAAATCAAGAGTAGCTCCAATTCACGTAAATTTCTATTTTAAAGCAGGAATAATTGATGGTGTATCAACATAAAATAAAATCAATATCCAAACAACAAAAAATAAATAAATCAGAAAAATTGAGATGCTGTGATTATTGGTAACGAATTTTTATATTTCAGCACAATTCCAAGAGGACTAAGTCGTAGATTACTGCTATATTTACATAAATTTATGGCACCGCGGTTATGTTGCAATCCTCGGTATCCACATTTAAAAATAAACTTTTTTTAGTTAAGTATCATGGAAACAATATTTTTCATTATATCCACAGATACATCCTTAACAAAGCTTATACCTGGCTATATAATCCCAGGCAAAGTTTACACATAAAATCGCCAAAAAAAAATTACACATAATGATTATAATATCAGCTTTCTTAACGTTACAACTGTTATATATCCATTTAAATTTTCGGTACCACGGTTAACGTGGAATCCTCCATATCAGCATTTAAAAATATTATGTTTTAGCTGAGTTAAATATTGCTTTCAGAAATAATATTATTTCCTACTACCACAGATATTCTATATTGTAACCAAGTTTATGCTCATCTATATACTCGCAGCCAAAGTTCACGTATAGTGATAATTGCAGCTGTGAAAACGTTTTAATTGTTAGTGCTGTGAGTTGGGCAAGTATAAAAGTTTATGATATGCCCTTACGAAAGAGATCTAATCTGTCGGGGTCAACTTCTGCAGCTAAAAGATGTCGCCGAAATCGGCTAAATGAGAGTGAAATAGACCGACAACATCGTCTGCAACGTCAAAGAGAACGAGATGAAATAGCTAGAGCAAATGAAAGTAACCTGCACCGAGAAAAGCGATTGACCTATAACCGGGTTCTAAATCCATAGCTTCTGAAAGCGCACAGAAGAAAGAATGTCGTTTGAACCGTGAAAGATTTCTAAACAATAAATGTTTATACTTCGCACAATAATCACAACCACGAATTACTACTGTTAATTTTTCAGGAACCTTTTCTACTATTGAATCAATTGCATCACGTTAAAATATGAATAAAACAACTCTCTGACATCAGTATGAAAACCGAACCTAACGTATTAACCGAAGCAAACGAAACTATTCAGAATACACTAACAGTTCATGCCTTTCCACGTTAATGTCTGATAAGAGAATAAAATCGGTAAATAATTTCTACACCTGCCAAGGCACGCGCGCGTGAAGCAGCGGGCAAAGCTAGTTCTCCAATAAATTCGAACGCAAGCTACGTCGTCTGTCTTCCAAACTATCCCAGCCTAATCTATGTATCAATTCTGTGACACTTTCATAAGGGCTGTAACAATAAGTCACGAATCTAGCGGCTCTCCTATGCACCCTCTCAACTGAGTCAATCAGAACCTTGCGATACGGATCCCAAACCCCACAACAGTTATCCAGATGCGGACGCACTAGTGTTTTATACGCTATCTCCTTTGTTTGAGCATTACAATTCCTCAAAATACGACCTATGAATCGTAATTTAGAATTAGCCTTGCCTACGACGCAAGTTATGTACATGTCCCATTCCATGTTGCTTTGTACTATCACCCCCAGATACTTCACGGAATCAACCGTGTCAACAGGTGAATTGTTTATTTTGTACTCGTGAACCAATCAAGCATGTCTCAAAATATGACCTACCATCCTGTCTCTTCTTTCTGCAAGACTCTTCCACAAACTCCTTTCCACGCCCATCATTTCCAAAAATCATTTGCTTCGTACTTTATCAGTCCACTTAATTTTCAGCATCCTTCTATAGCGCCACATTTCAAATGCTTCAATTTTCCATCTTGTTGGTATTCCTAACGTGAATACATAGTGCTTTGCTCCAAACATAGAGTTTTAAAAAATTCTGAGGCCTGGATTAATATATGAAAATAAAAGATTTTTCTTTTTCATCAAAGTACTTATTGCTGGTACTTGTCTGCTTTTAACATAATTCTTGCTTCGGCCATCGGTTGTAATTTTACATTCCGGATAGCAGAATTCTCTTACTTCTCCTATTGCATCCGATCCCATTTCTATATTTAATCTACTATGATCGATATAATTTCTGATACATTTTATCACTTTTGTCTTGCTTTGATTTATATACAGTCCAGATTCATCCTTCAGTATTTGTTCATGCCATTCAGTAACTTCTCAATTTCGTCATACTGTTCTGCTAACAAGACGACAATACCATCAGCAAATCGTAGCATACTTATTTTTTTCTCATTGAACACATGAAAATTTTTGTTTTACTTACTTTATTGCTTTTTCTACATACAAGTTGAATATTAACGGGGATAGACTACAACCTTGTCTCACACCATTTTAACTAAGGAAATTTATTCTTATATAGTTTATAAAGGGCTGTTCTATTTCGATATTTTAGACCTGACTACTTTAAAATTATTAACATCTTTTACCACCTAACATTATCAAAAGGTTTTTCTAAATCAACAAACGCCATAAAGGTAAATTTGTTTCTGCTGATCCGCCCTTCAAGTATGAATCTTAAAGCCAGAGTTGCTTTCCACGTCTCGCGGTAATTCATAAAACCAAACTGATCTTCAACTACTATCTATTATACCGCCCTTTACATTCTTATGTATATTTTTCTGGACAGTAATTTTGAGTAATGTGATCTTAGACTAATGGTGCGATAATTCTCACATGAAGTTGGTTTGTGCTTTTTCGGATGTGTGAAGATATTTTTATTGAAATCAGTTGGATTTTCTTCTGTTTCATAACCATTTGATATCAGTTTGAGCAATCTTTTGATTCCTTCTTCTCCTCGGGATTTATGAAGTTCTGCAGGCATCTCAGCAATTCAAATTGACTTACTTGCTTTCAAGTCATTCTGAGCTCTATCAAATTCTGTACTCAAAACAGGATCTCCTAAGTCATCAATGTCGACATCACCTTCCTTTTCTGTTACGAAACTGTTCAAGTCATCACCATCATACAGTTTCTCAATGTACTCCTTCCATCGGTTCGCTCTATTGTCTGAACTTAAAAGAGGTTTCCCATTGTCAGCGTTAATGTTCATACCTCTTTTCTTCATTTCTCCAAAATTATGTTTGATCTTCCTATATGCAAAATCTACTTTACCTATCACCAATTCATTTTCTACTTGACACTTTTCTTGCATCCTTCTTTCTTTTGCTTCTCTGTTTACTTGGTTTCTAAATTGCCTGTATTGATCTCTTCCCACTTCATCCTGAGCATTTTTGTGCTTTTCCTCTGATCCATCAGCTCCAAAATATCTTCTGTAATCCAAGGTTTTCACGCAGTTTGCTCCATAAAGCCTAATGATTCTTTACCAGCTTTCATTATTTCTCTCTTCAATGTATTACATTCGTCCTTGGTTGAGCTCCTTTCAGACTTACCTCTTAGACCTAAGTTTACCATTTTTGTAAATTTTTCTCTCATGCCAGATTATTTCAGTTTATTTACTTCCAGTCTGTTCTGCCTATATTACTACCTTATTCACTTGAATTTCAGCCTGCACTTCATTACTATCAACTTATTGCCAGAGTCTACTTCTGCTTCTGCTTCGGGTATCCTTTACAGTATAGAACTTGATTCCCGAATCTCTGTCTGACCATGGTAAAATATAGCTGACATCTGCCTGTATCCGCTGGACGTTTCCCGATGTGTATCCTTCTTACATGGTTCTCAAACAATGTGTTTGCCACAACTAGCTTATATCTTTCACAAAATTCTAACAACCTGCTACCTCGCTCATTTGTTTCTTCTAGACCTAAACTTCGTACAGTATTCCCTTTTCCTTCTCCCACTATCAAATTCCAATCACCCATGATTATTAGATTTTCCTCCCCCTCCACATGTTAGATCAATTCTTCAATTTCGGTGTAGGCTATATTTTCTCTATTTCTTGATCATCTTACTGTGATGCTGGGTTATACACTTATACTAACGTGATTGGGGTGAGTTTAGTTTCTATCCTCAACAAAATAATCCTGTCGCTAAAACTATTCATAATAACTCACTCGTTTCCCTACTCTCTTATTCCTTACAAAACCTACACCAGTAACTCCAATGACTGTTTTTGTGTAAATTATTCTGTGTTCCCCATACCAGTAATCCTGTGCATCCTTCCACTTAATCTCACTAATCCAGACGACATCTAACTTAAGTCGTTCCATCTCCGTTTTAACTTTTCTAAACTACTAGCTGTTACCCGCGACTTCGTACGCGTGGACTTGGAGTTTCATTTCCAGAATTGGATATAGAAAACTGTTAGTAACGCAAGATTTGTCCCAAACAACACCGAGTCGACATAATATGATGGAAAGCCATCATTATATCATTCTATCGTCTAATCTGTCTCATGAAGAGAATCAATTTACAACATATTTAAAAACAGAAAAGTAACCGAAGGTGCGGGGATGTGTGTGTGTGTGGGGGGGGGGGGGGGTGGTAAACTGATGGCAGCTTTATTTCAGCTTGGTAGACCTGCACCTTAGGCCAGGTTTACGTCCGTAAGGTATGTCAAAAAGGAAGACAAATTGGTGCCAGAAACTTTTATACAGACACAATTGAATAGTACAGTGCAGAGCAAATTGACTTCTATACGAAATAATAAGTTTTGTTTCTTATCGAAATTTATTAATAAATCAAACGCTAACAGACTGCGTGACTGAGCAACCAACGTAACATTACAGACTAACACACGAATCTGTCTGTCTTTCATCATTCGATAAGTTCTTAAAATTTCGTGACTAAAACTGAAATTCATACCGGAAAAATGTCCTGTGTCCTTCCTACACTATTTAATTGTTAAATTCCATCAATATTGATATAGCCATTTAGTCGTCAAAACGTAACAAACAGACAGAAACTTACTTCCACATTTATAATATAATAGCTGGTACCCACAACTTCGTTCGTGATTGTAAAGTATTCATATTGAAAGCTGTAGACATCTAACCACCACAGTGCACGATGGGAGACTCGATACTATTACCACACACAAATACCAGTCTTCAGCGCTATGTAGTTCCGGCAGCAAAGTAAAATTTACGGATACACACAAGTCTTTGGATGAAATACGAAAATATTCATGATCGACCAATTTCAAATACCATATCTCACACACTCCCACAGTTACCGAATTTCGGCCAACGTTGTGATCGATGGGTGACTCCGTGTTACTACCGCACAAAAACGCAGGTAATCTGCGATTGATAGTTTTCACTTAAAAGTGATACACCGTGACACATGCGTCTTTGGCAGAAATATGAAATTGCGACAGGTCGACCACTTTCAACCCCCATTTCTCCCACACCCCTATAGCTACCGACATCTAACAACCATAGTGCACTACATGAGATACGATTCTACTACCAAACACAAACACCAATGCTCTATGCTATGTAGTTGTGGCAGAAAAGTGACATATGCGGAGACAGTCGAAATACGAAAATATCCTTGGTCGGCCACTTACAACCACCATATCTACCACAGTACCACAGTTTATGAAAATCGGCCGCTGTTGTGATCGAAAGGTGACTCTGTGCTACTACTACACACAAACGCCAGTTATCTGTGATCTATAGTTTTCGCTGAAAAGTGATACACCATGACACTTTTGTCTTTGGCAGAAGTATGAAATTGCGACAGGTCGACCACTTTCAACCCCCATTTCTCCCACACCCCCATTGCTACCGACATCTAACAACCATAGTGCACTACATGAGATACGATTCTACTACCAAACACAAACACCAATGCTCTATGCTATGTAGTTGTGTCAGAAAAGTGACATATGCGGAGACAGTCGAAATACGAAAATATCCTTGGTCGGCCACTTACAACCACCATATCTACCACAGTACCACAGTTTATGAAAATCGGCCGCTGTTGTGATCGAAAGGTGACTCTGTGCTACTACTACACACAAACGCCAGTTATATGTGATCTATAGTTTTCGCTGAAAAGTGATACACCATGACACTTTTGTCTTTGGCAGAAGTATGAAATTGCGACAGGTCGACCACTTTCAACCCCCATTTCTCCCACACCCCCATAGCTACCGACATCTAACAACCATAGAGCACTACATGAGATACGATTCTACTACCAAACACAAACACCAATGCTCTATGCTATGTAGTTGTGGCAGAAAAGTGACATATGCGGAGACAGTCGAAATACGAAAATATCCTTGGTCGGCCACTTACAACCACCATATCTACCACAGTACCATATTTTATGAAAATCGGCCGCTGTTGTGATCGAAAGGTGACTCTGTGCTACTACTACACACGAACGCCAGTTATCTGTGATCTATAGTTTTCGCTGAAAAGTGATACACCATGACACTTTTGTCTTTGGCAGAAGTATGAAATTGCGACAGGTCGACCACTTTCAACCCCCATTTCTCCCACACCCCCATAGCTACCGACATCTAACAACCATAGTGCACTACATGAGATACGATTCTACTACCAAACACAAACACCAATGCTCTATGCTATGTAGTTGTGTCAGAAATGTGACATATGCGGAGACAGTCGAAATACGAAAATATCTTGGTCGGCCACTTACAACCACCATACCTACCACAGTACCACAGTTTATGAAAATCTGCCGCTGTTGTGATCGAAAGGTGACTCTGTGCTACTACTACACACAAACGCCAGTTATCTGTGATCTATAGTTTTCGCTGAAAAGTGATACACCATGACACTTTTGTCTTTGGCAGAAGTATGAAATGTGCACAGGTCGACCACTTTCAACCCCCATTTCTCCCACACCCCCATAGCTACCGACATCTAACAACCATAGTGCACTACATGAGATACGATTCTACTACCAAACACAAACACCAATGCTCTATGCTATGTAGTTGTGTCAGAAAAGTGACATATGCGGAGACAGTCGAAATACGAAAATATCCTTGGTCGCCACTTACAACCACCATATCTACCACAGTACCACAGTTTATGAAAATCGGCCGCTGTTGTGATCGAAAGGTGACTCTGTGCTACTACTACACACGAACGCCAGTTATCTGTGATCTATAGTTTTCGCTGAAAAGTGATACACCATGACACTTTTGTCTTTGGCAGAAGTATGAAATTGCGACAGGTCGACCACTTTCAACCCCCATTTCTCCCACACCCCCATTGCTACCGACATCTAACAACCATAGTGCACTACATGAGATACGATTCTACTACCAAACACAAACACCAATGCTCTATGCTATGTAGTTGTGTCAGAAAAGTGACATATGCGGAGACAGTCGAAATACGAAAATATCCTTGGTCGGCCACTTACAACCACCATATCTACCACAGTACCACAGTTTATGAAAATTCGGCCGCTGTTGTGATCGAAAGGTGACTCTGTGCTACTACTACACACAAACGCCAGTTATATGTGATCTATAGTTTTCGCTGAAAAGTGATACACCATGACACTTTTGTCTTTGGCAGAAGTATGAAATTGCGACAGGTCGACCACTTTCAACCCCCATATTCTCCCACACCCCCATAGCTACCGACATCTAACAACCATAGTAGCACTACATGAGATACGATTCTACTACCAAACACAAACACCAATGCTCTATGCTATGTAGTTGTGGCAGAAAAGTGACATATGCGGAGACAGTCGAAATACGAAAATATCCTTGGTCGGCCACTTACAACCACCATATCTACCACAGTACCATATTTTATGAAAATCGGCCGCTGTTGTGATCGAAAGGTGACTCTGTGCTACTACTACACACGAACGCCAGTTATCTGTGATCTATAGTTTTCGCTGAAAAGTGATACACCATGACACTTTTGTCTTTGGCAGAAGTATGAAATTGCGACAGGTCGACCAATTTCAACCCCCATTTCTCCCACACCCCCATAGCTACCGACATCTAACAACCATAGTGCACTACATGAGATACGATTCTACTACCAAACACAAAACACCAATGCTCTATGCTATGTAGTTGTGTCAGAAATGTGACATATGCGGAGACAGTCGAAATACGAAAATATCTTTGGTCGGCCACTTACAACCACCATACCTACCACAGTACCACAGTTTATGAAAATCTGCCGCTGTTGTGATCGAAAGGTGACTCTGTGCTACTACTACACACAAACGCCAGTTATCTGTGATCTATAGTTTTCGCTGAAAAGTGATACACCATGACACTTTTGTCTTTGGCAGAAGTATGAAATTGTGACAGGTCGACCACTTTCAACCCCCATTTCTCCCACACCCCCATAGCTACCGACATCTAACAACCATAGTGCACTACATGAGATACGATTCTACTACCAAACACAAACACCAATGCTCTATGCTATGTAGTTGTGTCAGAAAAGTGACATATGCGGAGACAGTCGAAATACGAAAATATCCTTGGTCGGCCACTTACAACCACCATATCTACCACAGTACCACAGTTTATGAAAATCGGCCGCTGTTGTGATCGAAAGGTGACTCTGTGCTACTACTACACACGAACGCCAGTTATCTGTGATCTATAGTTTTCGCTGAAAAGTGATACACCATGACACTTTTGTCTTTGGCAGAAGTATGAAATTGCGACAGGTCGACCACTTTCAACCCCCATTTCTCCCACACCCCCATTGCTACCGACATCTAACAACCATAGTGCACTACATGAGATACGATTCTACTACCAAACACAAACACCAATGCTCTATGCTATGTAGTTGTGTCAGAAAAAGTGACATATGCGGAGACAGTTGAAATACGAAAATATCCTTGGTCGCCCACTTACAACCACCATATCTACCACAGTACCACAGTTTATGAAAATCGGCCGCTGTTGTGATCGAAAGGTGACTCTGTGCTACTACTACACACGAACGCCAGTTATCTGTGATCTATAGTTTTCGCTGAAAAGTGATACACCATGACACTTTTGTCTTAGGCAGAAGTATGAAATTGCGACAGGTCGACCACTTTCAACCCCCATTTCTCCCACACCCCCATTGCTACCGACATCTAACAACCATAGTGCACTACATGAGATACGATTCTACTACCAAACACAAACACCAATGCTCTATGCTATGTAGTTGTGTCAGAAAAGTGACATATGCGGAGACAGTTGAAATACGAAAATATCCTTGGTCGCCCACTTACAACCACCATATCTACCACAGTACCACAGTTTATGAAAATCGGCCGCTGTTGTGATCGAAAGGTGACTCTGTGCTACTACTACACACAAACGCCAGTTATCTGTGATCTATAGTTTTCGCTGAAAAGTGATACACCATGACACTTTTGTCTTTGGCAGAAGTATGAAATTGCCACAGGTCGACCACTTTCAACCCCCATAGCTACCGACATCTAACAACCATAGTGCACGACAGGAAAGACGATTCTACTACCACACACAAATACCAAAGGTCTATGTTATGTAGTTGTGGCAGGAAAGAGAAGTATTCGGAGATACGAATTTTTGGTCGAAATATGAAAACGCCCTGCACTGACCAACTTTAATCATTATATCTCCCACATCCCCACAGCTATCGGCATTCGGCCAACGTTGTGCACGACAGGAAACTCCATGCTACTTCCACCCACAAGATCAGTGATCTGTGCTAGGTAGTGGTGGCTGAAAAGTGAAATATAGGAAAAAACACGTCTATTTTTATATATATATATAAGATCTGCATTATTCAGACTTCTAACATTCCAGGATCCGTCTCGTAGAATGTTTCTATCCATTCTGATGACTCCTCCCTTAGCAGTCGCCACCCGGAGATCCGATTGGGGGACTAATTTACCTCCGGAATATTTTACCCACGAAAAAGCCATCTTTATATATGTAATTTTAAAGGATTGCATGACCTAGGGATAGCCTTTGGGTCTTTAATGCAGTGGTTTTCTGTTGCCTTCTGTATCTCCATGCCCAACCTCAAGGGGAAGAGTGTGCCCTGGACCACTCCCCGCTCTCCTATAAGGGGCCGTTGGCAAGCCGGGAATTTTTCAGTCACCAGAGCCTCGTCCAATAAAACGGGGTGCATATCTGGATGAATATGTTGATAAGGTAGAGGGAGGTTACTGAAGTTTCTACTGTTTAGTGTATATAGTGGGTAGAGGCGGAGTGCTGGCAGTATGTGTTTATGGTGTGGTTTTAGTGTGCTGGGGCTTATGATATGTGGAGTATAAAGTGGGTTGTGTGTGTTGTGTTTGCCCACGGTAAAGGAGATTCCTAGGGATTCGAGGAAGAGGAAATTGCGTGAGAAGGAGATTTAATATACAGGATGTGGTTAGGAAAATGAAGGCTGTTTTATAGGCAAGGTGGAGTGCAAAGACATTTTATTATTTACAGTGCTTTGTAATAGTGATCTATATGTTTTTGTAGCGATTGGGTGGATTGTTGATGGTTGTTGTGGCAGTCGATGTAGGCCGTTTCAAAGGAGGTAAATACGAGCGCGTGGCAGCCTCTTCATGCCAAGGCATTGATTTTTCGTTTGTAATTCTCGACCGTCAGGAGAATAGTGATAAAGGATGCAGTGGAGATTCTAATCGAGGAAGCCATTGTGAACAGAAATAGGTGCTATAAACTTAGCGCAGCCAAATAAGAGTAACGTTACAAAGCCGTCGAAAACATGCGAGAATGAACTCCGAACAACCGATCCCCCCTATTGCGTATATCCCTTCCAAGCGGAGTGTAGCACCGAGAGTGGTGGTGTAACGGCTAGCATTCTGGCCTCGCATTCGGGAGGACGGCGGTTCGAATCCCCGTCCGGGCATCCAGATTTGGGTTTTCCATGGTTTCCCCAAATCACTCCAGGTGAATGCCGGGATGCTTCCTTCAAAAGGCCATGGCCAAATTCCTTCCCATTCCTTGCCCCCCATCCTTTCCCGTCTCTAAATACCTAGTTGTTATAGGAGTGTAGCTTCGCACAGGTCATCGCGTACGGACATGGGGAAGCAGCGGCGACCAATATCGCCAACCGCTACTCCTGCGTGCCACCAGGATGTGCCACCGTCACCTCGCCAGTTCCTGCCTGCAGCCAGCGCTCCACCTCAATCCGCGTCCCGCAGGGGTGACGGAAGGTCGGGCCAACCCGTCTCTCTGAGTGGGGGGGACTGTCTCCTGGTGCTGCGGCGCACCACCAGGGCGCAATGCTGGAGCAACCAGTTCTCGAGCAAGCATGTAGCACCGGGCCTCAATCGCCAATGCATAGCGGTGCGGAGGGAACGGGCTTGGACAGCCCAGTGGCCCAGTCAACTCCATACGACGGCTAGCTCAGCCAACGCATCATAGAAGTTATTCCAGGAAATCCTCGAGGATGACATCACCATAGAGAAAGACGGGCAGATATACCTTCGCCTCAAGAATGAAGAGTTCGAGTATCACTCTCATGCCTACTACTACACAATCAAGCAATTCGAAAAATTTCTCCAAGCAGAAGGAGGGCCATGGCCAATAGAACTTAGAGTCAGAGCCTGGACGAACGTCTACGCCTGGGAGATTCCTACCTCAACCTTCAAGGAAATTCAACGAACGCTCTGCAACCCAAAGTACTCATACCTCGCCATTCCCAAGGTCTAGACAGGGAAGGATTGGTCACCTTTTGTACCCTTCCCAACCATCCTCGCAGATAATTTCATCTAGGCAGAGTACCTTAAGGAACTTAAACGCAGACTGTTCGCCACTCCGTCCCCATCCTTACTTAGCAACGAGGAAGGGACACCGATCACCATGAAGGAGAAAGGAAGTCCCACCACACCAAGAAACGAACATTATGATGAACGCAACAACGTTGACTAGGCAGTCGGCCATCAAGCAATAATGAATCAGTTGACACAAGAATCCTCGACCACGCATCTCGCCGCCATGGCAGAGGCACTTCGCCAGAGTTTATCACTCCCGTACAACGCGCGGACATATATGGCGATGTTCCTCGTCGAACGCCCACTCCAGGAAGACACTGAGTCCGCTATCGGACATCTCAGCGGGCCGGAAAACCAGAGTGAGACCGAGCAGTCTGACTGCCTACAACCAAGCGTGGACCAAGCTACTGGAGCTGTGGAACTCAACGCGGCTCGATCGGACTAGAAGCAAAAGCGGCGACCGGAACCAGGACAGAGCCGACCCCTGACTGAACCAGCAGCTGAGTCTCAACCGGAGGTCAACCAACATAAAAAATTACAAACCCCCAGGAATGATCGGAAGAAGAAGCAATCTGCGATCAACCAATGCTTCCCATGCCAAGGGTTCTGGCAACAACCTAGCACGGTGTGTTCACTCCGTTGGAAGCCACAGCGTCGAGAACTGTACGCGTCCGCGTGAAGCCACGCCGACGTGTGCAGATTGTGGCTCAGATCACAAGCGTTCCACGTTGACAACGCCGTCAGGAGGAAGCTGCAAGTCTCTGCCGACAGAAGCCGACGCCAACCAAAACATACCCGGACAATGGAAGAAGGACAGTACCAAAGGAAGAGGATCAGAAACCTCACCCATGGTCACCAAGCTGCGGCGATAAGCAACCACTGAACAGCGGCCCATCACTGCTGCAGACACGACCACCGAAAAGAACCAGACGACCAGTTGGAGAAAGACTTCATACTGCTGACGTAGCTGATCACGACGATTATTCCCAACGAATGCAGTAAAACTAAAGGAGTTTTCGACAAGGCTGTCAGTGACATGGAATAGCCATTTTCCCCCACAAAGAGAAAAAAAAGCGTCCTAAAAAAATAACCCCATGCCAACAAGCGACACATTGTAACAGAGGCTGCTCCGGCTGGAGGGTGGAGTGGAGTGGTGAATACCGGAGATCTCCACCTGGACCAACCTTACCTTCTCACCTTTGTACTTTAACATAAAATCTGAATATTAAAAATGGTTTTAATCTAATGGTTGCTACAAGGTGAACTAGAACCATGTACTTTACACCAGAAATAAAATTTGATTTATTGGGTCTTAAGGATGATACAATTCCAGGTAACATTTAACTTTACGTTAATCATATTTCAAAGGACACAAGCTATACCCGACAGTTACATTCATAGGTAAAAGAAAACATAAAAATTGAATTAACTATTTCAACAAAGAACAAATGAACATATTATCAAAACGGCAACACAGGCCATCATATTGACGTTAACGTTCACAATGAAAGGGGGAAACCCAGGGCGCCAGTTTAAAACAAACAAGAAGCACTGTCTTGCATTTAACACAAACCTGCAAGGTGCTAAAATTGAAATTAATCATGAAATCAGCTAGCTCAGTGATTTATTTAGGACGGTAGTAGAGTCTGTCTCAGGGCCGCTTAAGTATTCACAAGTCTCATTAAAAACCCACTGGAATGCATCCATATGCTTCGTTACTTTACCATGCGTCGACGTGAAGAAATGTGCAGCAGATAATGCCACAACAGCTGCGAAACCAGGTTGGTGGTTTCGCCACGTTCCACAATAACCCTCAGGCTATGGCAGGCTTGCCATATAATTTCCCGCTCTCCTGAGCAAGAAAGTACAAGTCAATGTGACCGGACCCAGTCACTCATGGCTGGATGTGAGCGTGTCGGCTTCAACACGTCTGCTCTGTCGTCGGTCCGGACTGCAAGTGCCGCTTAAGATGGCTTCTTCCTTCTTCCTCGGAAAGTCGTCTCTCCACATGTAACAAACTCCCTAGAATTAGTACTGTGGACCCTTATGACTTTCACTATTGGTGCATTGAAACAAGTCCGTCGTCACGTGTTTTTATCGCGCCCTTCCATACACTATCGCCGTTCGCGCACTTTTCGTGGCCTCGCGCCAACGTCAGAGGGAGGGAGCAAGTTCACTGTCCCTAACGGGTTTTCCAGCGCGTGCCTGCATTGTTCGGGGGTAGGCGTCTCACTGTCGCGAAGCCTCAACGACTTTGTCTGGCCCCAGACCGTTAAAATGGCAGCTTTCAGCTTCCCAAACGAAAATGTCACTGAACACTAAGCTTTACAGAAATTAAATTATAATAATAATGACTTTGGCTGCCTGGGTTGAATATACAATTATTACCTATACAATATTTCTATTATCTACCATATTTTCGATCTACATTATTGAATATCATAACGAAATCTGAATATTACAAAGAAAAAAATCTGAATATAAATTAATTATTTAATTATTCGTTGTGGGTGACTCTGTCACACCACAACATTAGGTAGAGTTGCCCAGGAAGCGGTACCTTTTACATGCCTATGAGACACAAAAAAAACCCTCCAGATTTGTGTTTTCCATGGTTTCCCCGAATCACTCCTGGCGAATGACGGGATGGTTCCTTTAAAAGGCCATTGCCGAATTTATTCCAGTTTCTTACCCCCCCCGTTCTTTCCCTCCTCTAATGACCTATATGCAGGGCCGCCGTAAGCGGGCGTGCAAGGCGTGCACCGCACGCGGGCGGCACTTCGAGGGGGGCGGCAAAACGAGTGATCGACAGTTGCCGCCCTGCGCTATAGTTACTATTCCATTGTCGCCACGATGAAATTTGCAGCGTATTATGTAGTATTTGCAGCGTATTATTTTTTTTTTTTAGCTCAACAGCTGCTTCGGGCGCGGCCGCCGACACTCGGGATGGCAACAATGGGGGCGGCAAATATTGTTCGAAGGGGCGGCAATCTCAGTTTTTTGATCCGGTTCAGAAATTTCCTAGATCCACCACTGGCTGTAGTTAGACAGGGGGCGGCATAATCGGTATTGCACAAGGGCGCTCAAACAGCTAGCGGCGGGCCTAGCTATATGTAGGGGAGATGCAAACTAGTTCGATGAATTAGGAATAGTGCATTCAAAGGAAAAGACGACGGAGTGCACAAGGAGTCACTCGATTCCATACTTAATGGAAGGGGAAAATGTCCTCTTGTGTGTGAGGGTATTGGGGATTGGAATTATTGCCGAAGGAATAATTTACCAAAAACGCTGAACCAATTTCAAATTAAAATTTGTAAAGTTGCAAAAGTAGATGGGTGGAGTAATTTAACACTAAAACTGCACAAGACGACAATAAAAGTAATAATAAATGGTTAATTGGATTATTAGGGAAATTGTGACAGGATTATGCGCTCCATAGCAATTCAATTCAATTCAGCTCAACATAACAATCACCCTCCTCACCGCTTCCTGTCTTCGACGACAACCAACCTAGTTCGTTCATCTAGGCTGATACAAGAAAGGAAGAAAATGGATGTGTAGGGAAATTGCCACTGAAGAGAGAGCTCCATCGCAATTAAACACCGGTCTCAATATGGTCGCCAAAGTTAATAAACTAGTAAGGTATCGTAAATGATATTTATGGTTTTGTTATTTCTATTTACAGGGTTTTAATCGTCGTTTTGCTTCAGATGTTTGCTGTATGATCTATTAGAGGTATCGAATTACTTTTTACTTAGGGTTACCAACTTTTTTCGGTTGATTACAATATTTTCTAGAATAAGCTATATATATATATATATATATATATATAAAAACACTAGGCCCTATACTTCCAATAATATAGTATTTTATGGAAATAGTAAAAAAGGGCGAAAAGGTATGTTTTCTTAAGTATTTATTTTTATAAAAACTATATTTATTTTGCACCTCTTGTACCTTTGTCTACAGTAAAATGTTTTATCGCCTTCAATTTTAAATTAATATAGATACAAATCTTATTTTTTATTAATTAAATATTATATCCGCTTCTTTCTTCCATTTCTCTCACCATTACGAATTAATAATTGAAAATATCCTTTCTGTGGATGTCGGAGTGGCATAAATAGAGATCATAAATGAAACAATGATAAATACATTTATAATTTTTCGGCATGTGGTTGCTTTACATATCGAGGGTGCTGGAGTGTCGGGTGAGCGCTCTGGCCTCGCGTTCGGGACGGTGGTTCGAATCCCCGTCAGGCAGGGCCGGCGCTAGGAATTTCGGGCCCGGGGTAAAATGGGTGACCTTTTTTTTTACCCCCCTAACGCCGGCCCTGCCGTCAGGGCATCTACATTTGGGTTTACAATGGTTTCCACAGATCACTGCAGGCGAATGCCGGGATGTTGCCTTCAAACAAGGCAATGGCCGAATTCCTACCCGTTCCTTGTCCTCAGTCCCATCCCGCCTCTAGTGATCACGACGTCGATGAGGCGTAAAAAAAAAAAAAAATCCTTCACCTAGATTTCATTTAGTATTGTTATTTCAGATTAAACTTCGACTATGTTGATACTCATTATTATTTTTTAAATTTTAGAACTTCTAATACTGTCTCTCAGTCATCAGTTAAACTTAATGTTTTAAATCTAATTTATGAATTTTGCTCAATTCATTTATTGAGATAATAAGGAAAAAAACTGAAAGAATTTTTAATTGAAATTCCTTCTACTCTGTCGAAGAATCTATTTCTAAGGTATCTACAAAATAACTGCTAGTAGTTCGTGTATATGTAGTTGAAATAATTAATGTAGCATGTAGGCCTATGCCATGACTGTACATCTTATTTTGCTATGCAATTGTTTAGCTGTAATTTGACAACTTTCCACAGAGCAGGTGTCTTATATTGGGATCAATGGAAAATAAATGTTTTGTGTTATATTAACATATTCCAGATATTTATAAACGAATACTAGAAATAATTTTTAATACTATCACTTTCTATGGAAGATTTGACTTCTAAGTAATTTTTTTTGGTTTCTTAACCAAAGAATGTGCCTTTTTTACATTGTTCTAGCGCTGACAAAGTCTGAAGTTAAGACTGTAATGTTATTACCTTTCAGTTGTAACAGCTTTGTGAAATTTTTGTGAAAAATTGATTGCGAATTTGGAAAATGTTTTAACTATTATAGCGTCTCCATAAATTTCATTCATCGTCAAAATATTTTGAGTATGTGTAGGACAATCTTCGCCTAAACTAATGTCTCCAATTCACATGAATTTTACGTACTTTTGTTAACACTTTTAAGAACTAATTTAATTTAATTAATTTCAAAAGAAAGAACAATCTCCAAATGAAAATAATTAACAAAACAAAGCCAGTTACACGAGCAAACATTTGTTTGACGTTGTGAATTTCGACATTCTGCAAAGCAGCATAGCATGAGAGAGGCACATACTCCACACATGGATTTCCTCCATGACTCCACATCTCTGTACATGTCTCTCTATAGATAAATCGTAACCATGGAGGACGGAATATATCCTCCATGATCGTAACAAGCGTTCACAGATTTTACAAAGTGAGGGATTTGTTTGTTATTAGTTTCAGTGTTGAAAAAAAGATTGATCCATCCTATCTGAAATATAGTATTTTTGAGTAGTGTACTATATATTTTTTCAATAGTATGTAGTACACAGGCCCCAAATGCAGTACAATACTTTATAGTTTATATTACAGAACGGTTGGCAACTCTATTTCTACTCCATTCTTAGAGCTGTATGAAATTGTTTTGGATTTACAAGAAATATTAATTATCCAGATTTGTTAGCTGATAATTTTCAGACAAATAAAAGGAGTCCATAATTATCTTTGACATTTCTGATATTCGTGGAAATATAGAGCGGATCGTATTTTTTCACTGGAAATTCAAATAAAAGATTTGACATTCAGTGCCCATATGTTATTAAAGGAAATGCTGTTTCTAGCACAGATTCTCATTGGTTATTCTCCTACCACACAACCCGAAATCCGTGATCATGCCTTGTAAGGCGTAAAATAAGAATCCTGTTTCTAGGATTTGTGAATCACCTGTTGCTTGACAGATATGTCTGTACTGTTAAAAAATGTTACGAACAGTGTGTGGCATGCTTTTAATGCCTTAGTGACTGAGAAAAATGGTTTTGTGATGAAATCCAAGCTGAAAGTAAATTTATAATCATTTTCTGTGCGTTTAGATGGTTTTTAAAACAAGTTTCTAACATTAGAGTGGAATTGACAGTAAAAGTTCTGTTTTCTAGGTGCTCACTGCTAATATCGGCACATTATTGGATCTGTACGGTATTGAAAAGGGTCTAGAACATTATAGAAGTACGAAATGTTTAAATTTTGAACATTACAAATATTACTTGCAGCATGAGGTAGGTGTAAGACACTGGTTATGTCTATTTAGACAGTACCTTTAAATGTGCACAGTATAGAAAATCACTTTTTTATATATAAAAAAAGTATACATATTTTTACCCCAGTCATCAATAAATTTAAGTAAATTTTAACTGTCTTCATTTAAAAGTATGTCAAATCCACAGTGTAACATACATTACAAATCGGTTTTGAAGACGTGGTATTTAATATTACGATACAAACAAATGAAGTTTAATGAGTATAGTTGAATAAAATCATAAGTTACACTGTTTACCAAAATTCTTATGTAATATAAACCATTATGACATTTCTTATCATTTGTAGGGATTGCTGGAGATTGTGATTCCGTGAGGAATTGGTGTCATAATTCTGTAGTAGTCAAATGCAAGACACTATTGGAAATACTTTCTGAATTAGTTTAGCAGTGTCATGCTGGTCCAGAGTGATTATTAGTTACTGCTTGGAAATAATGGCCCGGGGTGTATTTAATTTAATTGCAATGGAGCACACGCTCCGGTGGCAATTTCCCTACACACCCAACTTCCCCCTATCCTACACTCACCTACACTTGCCCTCTACAAATTTTAACTTTAAATTCTTTTAACGTTTTCGGTAGGTTATTCATCATTCCACTTGGTAACTCATTCCAATCCCTGACACCCTTACCCAAAAAAGAAAATCTTCCCACACCCTTGTGCCTGAAATCGAGTGCCAGCTTGTGGTCATGGTCATCTTTTCCCTTCCATGAACTACTTTTCATACCTACTGCACAATATCTTTCCATGCCTCATCGCCAGTATATGCCCTGTACACTCCCATTACCCTCCTTATCCTCCTTCTGTCTTGCAATGAATCCCATTCCAGCTCCTTTATCATATCTGTCACTGATTGCATTCTGCAATAATTTCCAGAAACAAGTCTAGCAGCCCTTCTTTGCACCTTCTCCAACTGCTGTATTTGATACTCAAAATGTGGGTCCCATACTACACTACCGTATTCGAGCAATGGTCTTACAACCTAATTACTTGCTAGAAACTAAAATGCCATGCTAATCACTACTGCAATGATATGATGACATTAGTCAGTGTGGAAGAATGTTGTAATGGAATTGTGATCTCTGGTAAAGACCAATTTTATTCAGTCAAGATATTTAAAATAAATGTAAGCCGAAACTTTTGATAAAAATGTGATGAACCGATACTTCAGTAAAATTAGTTGAATATTCTAGTTAGATTAATATTGTCATTGAGATTTGAAAGCATAATAAATACCATTAGAACCAAGATATATTTGTAAATCTGCATGACAGGTAGTCTAAAAAATAAAACAAAACTGTGAGCAAAGCTCTATGGATTACTGGAGATCGTGATTCTATGAGGAATTGGCATCACAATACTACAGTAATCAAATGCAAGATACCATAAGACATACTTTTCATGTAGTTTTAGTGGTGTTATGCTGGTCCAGGGTGTATTAAAACCTAATTACTATTTGGAAATAATATATCTGACTATGCAGAATTATGACACCATTAGTCAGAAGCAAACAATAATACTGAAGTGTTTCACGATCTCCGGGCAACTCAAGCTTTAATTATAAACAGTAATTATTGTGCAAACTATGTTGGACCATGAATGTTACCAGAATATACTATCTATCTGGTTAACCCTGCAGTGGTCGCGCTCTGAAAAGTCCCATTAGAAATGGCTTGAGTGGACTACATATGTAATCCACGCGACCACTGCAGGGTTAAATAAAAAGGCTCATAATGTAATCTAATTTACATGTTACAGTAAAAATATTGATACTACATAAGTTCTGATCCAGGCATTACAATATTACAACTTAACCACCTCTTCCATATTTAACCCCAGAAAGGAGCTAAAATTCTGTTTTTTTATTCTTGTAACTGTTTTAATAATACTGTTAAATAATTGTTACTAATTGTTACCAGGCTGATGCCATGGTGGTAATTATGATGCATGTTAATTTTTGCTTCACAATCTTTTACAGCCTGTGATATATTGTTCTCGCCATCATTATTTAAGTCTTTGCCCTCCTCCCTTGCAAAAAAAAAACGTCCCTCTCTTTTCTGTCTAAATTCAGGTGCGAATTTATTGCCATGGTACTTTCTTACTTTACAAATAATCAGCATCTTGAAAAGTTCCCTTCCTGTTGCCAGATCTTCTGGGTAAACAGTCTCTCCAAGTATCCTGTGTTTCCACCATTTCTCCTCTTCCCCTACAGACCTGTTTGTCCTCTGTCTTACACTTAATCCATCTATCCTGTGGTCTCCTTTTGAAACTTTTTTCCTTCCATTTTCAAATTATACATTTTATTTTGATCACTTATCTTCTTAATATTTACATGTTACAAGATTATTGGTCTTCCAATTCTGTCCTGTACAGGTCACCTTAAACTGCTATTCTTACATGATCAGTCTTATTCCACCAATCCTACTACTATCAAATATTCGTCCTCTTTCTGTAATGCAGAAAGAGATGTTAGTAGAATGCAGGCCACAGAGACAAATGTTTGATAGGAGTAATACTTCAAAACTTTCATTCCCAATGATTCTACTCAATCTTCTGCTAATATGTAACCACACTTCATCGCAACCATACTTGTTACACATACTCAGTATTCTATTCACTTGGCTCTGTTCTTTCAACGTCTCTAATGCCAGCTCCTTTATCATATCAGTTACAGAAAAAATTCCAACTCCAGTATCTGATACCCATAATGTGGGTTTTATGCCATCCTACAACACTGATACAAAGGCTGATCAAGGTTTTGTAATCCTGCTCCCTTACTTAGTTCATCCCCTCACTAGCCTCTCCAGTTGGTAAAATACTTGAAATCCTAACCCTATAGCGTCCCGCAGTTTGCCCTTCACTACAAGCATGTTCCTATAAATTGACATTCTGAGTTATTATCACCTATAATGTTGGCTACACTGTTCAATTATGAGTGTGATGTGTGTTTCAGTTCTAGTTGTATCATATATTCTCTGCCTGTTTGAATGCTGACATTTTTAATCTTTTTTTAATTTAATAATAAAAATAATATCTTCGTGGAATATGCTGGTTTTGGAGACAAAAGAAATAGTAATGTAGTTTGGGACTGACATTTTGAGTATCAAATACTGGAGTTGGAAAGCTTTCAAAGAAGAGCAGCTAAATTTGTTTGTGGAAATTATCACAGGAACCAGTCAGTATTTGATATGATAAAGGAGCTGGGTTTGGAGCCATTGTACGACGGGAGGAGGGTGAAGAGAATGCTGGGAGTGTACAAGGCATTTGTTGGTGATCAAGCTTGGTAGGATATTGGTTGAAGAATTAGGAATGGTGCATGGAAGGGAAGAGACGACTATGACCACAAACCAGCACTTGATTTCATGCATAAGGGAGTGGTAAAATTTGTGGGTGTCAGGGATTGGAATAAATTACCAAATGAAGTGATGATTAATTTACCAAAAATGCTGAAGTAATTTAAAATTAAAATTCATAAATCACAAACGTAGATGGGAGGTGAATTTGACACTGATAGTATATAAGATAAATTAGTAAAAATATTGAAAGGGTGGGGGTAATTAGATGACTAGGGGAATTTACACTGGAGCAAGTGAACCATTGCAATTACATTAAGATAATTCACAATAATAATGTTATTTTTATTGTTCTGAAAGAATATCACAAATTTTTATCAATTGTATTCAGTTAGAATGTTGCAATCCCAAGTACTTAAAATGATGTGTTCATATGACAGTAATTTAGGAAGCACTGAAGGAAAAAAAACTAAAAAAAACTGTTTAAGTAAATTTGACTGATGAAAAGGTGGTTTTTGTAAGGTATGATGTAGAGCATTTTAAATAAATTCAGAGCAGTGTGTCTTATAAATTTGTAGCAATTCAGAATGTGAAAAATCATTGAAATTAATTTAATTATGATGGAGTGCAAGCTCTGGTAACAATTTCCCCACAAACCTATTTTTCCCCTTTCCTGTACCCACCTACTTTTGCCATCTATAAATTTAATTCTTTCAGCATTTTTGATAAATTGTTCATCATTTTTCTTGGTAACTTATTCCAATCTCTTAGCCCCTTATCTATGAAAGAAAATATTTCCTCATCATTTTGCCTGAAATTGAGTGCCAGCTTATGATCATTGTCATGTTTTCTCTTTGATGCACTGCTCTTAATTGTTATACTAATTTATTTCCACGCCTCATCACCAGTGTACATCTTGTACACTCCATGACTCTCTTCTCCCTCATCCTCTCATGCAGTGAATCCCATTCCAACATCTTTATCATATTGGTTGCTGATTGTATTCTGCATTAATTTCCAGAGACAAATATAGCAGCCCTACTTTGAACCCTCTCTAATCACACTGTATTTGATACCCAAAATGTGGGTCCCATACTACACCACCATATTCAAGCATTGGTACGACCAAAGTTTTGTAACAATTCATTTACTTCTCCGGTACATCCCCTGATTACTCTAAAATGAAATAATGTTCATGCTAGGTATGGCAATTGAAAACTGCATGTGAAGGCACTCTTTTTGACCATAGGTTTCGAAATATCACCATGAAACAGACATATCGGAAATGATCATTGGCACGAACTTGTGTAAGGTTTTACGAAGAAAATTCTCTTAAGAACTCAAATAGTGACTTGAAAGAATATAGTTTTTTAAGAAAATTAATCCCAAGGCCAGTAATATGATTGAATCAGATAAAGTAAAGAATTTAAGGAATCATATGAAAACTGTTAGTAATATAAAATTGGATAATCTTTAAATCCCTCAGCACATTAGAATAAAACAAAATGGTTTTGTACACAGTGAGTAGGAGAATTTTGTAATATATATATATTTGGATAGGAAAAAAACTGCCACTTACCTTAGAGGAAGGTTCCTGCAGTAATGAGACACACAAAGAGCATGAAAGTTTCATGCTTATAGCCCTTCTTCAGCAATAGAATGAAGTGGCAGCATGGTGGAAGCCAGTAGCCAACTATATATATATATATATATATTGAACATTGGATAGGATAAAAAACCACCGCTTACCAAAGAAGGGGATTCCACGAACACACACAGAATAAAATTTTCGAGCATGGCTCTTCCTCAGTAGAAGTGAGATAGCTGCACGCAAGCGCTGCTGGCAGCCAACTGCACGAGCCACAATTTCGGTGGCTAATGGTGGGGGAAATACATCATGGCAGGAAGTGAGGAGGATTACAGGCTGGAAAATGGAGATGAATGGCAAGTATAAAACAAAACTGTACAAGGTCCTGACGCGGAAGGGTAGTATACCTCAGTTAATCAAGTAATGGACACAAATGGGGGGGGGGGGGGGAATTTTTTTTGGTTGAAACTAAAACTAAAATTCGAAAACACAATCTATAAAGATAGGCTCTGGTGAGCCGTGGTTCTGTGAGGGAAGGTGGAAGTGAGGGGGATGGGTGGGAGGAAAATTGGTGCTATCTTAAATTTAGACCTGGAGATTGTCTGGTCCCCAGTTGGTACTGATAGGCCAGTTCCCACCTCCTAAGTTCTGAAATACTGCTTTTATCTGGGAGGACTCTGATGGCGCGGACCGAGAAACAGGTATTAAAATCGTTGGTGCCATGTATAGTGGCATGATGAGATACAGGGTGATCAGGGTTCTTGGTATGTACTGATTGTCGGTGTCCATTCATTCTGATGGCTAGTGGATTGGTTGTGAGTCCGATGTAGGAGGCTGGGCAATGGTTACAAGTGAGTTGGTATATGAGGTGGGAGGATGTACAAGTGGCAAATCCTGTGATGGGAAAGCTTTCCCCAGTTACGAGGTTGGTAAAGGTGGTGGAAGGCGGGTGCATACTGCATAATTTGCAACGGGATCTGTTGCAAGGAAATGAACCTTGAGGCTGTCTTGCAGGCTGGGGGACCCCGTGCTTATGGACCAAGAGTTGGTTGAGGTTTGGAGGCCTGCTGAAGCAGGGAGGATTTTAGGAAGGAGGTTTCTCATCTCAGGGCAGGCTCGAAGGAAGTCGTAACCTTGTCTCAAGACTCGGTTATCGGATTCCAAGCCTGGGAAGTAACGGGTGATCAAAACAGGGCTATGGTGGGTTTTAGAGGATTGTGGATTGTTGATAGGTTGTGATGTGGCATGAGAAACCTGTTTGTGAACTAAAATTGGCGGGTAATTGCGGGAAATCAGGGCTTCAGAGATATTGCTGGCATATTGTTGAAGGGCTTGTTGATTGGAACAAATGTGACTGTCTCGAATGCCTAGGCTATATGGGAGGGAACGTTTGATGTGATGAGGATGGCAGCTGTCATAATGAAGGTACTGTTGTAGGTTGGTGGGTTTGATATGGACAGCTGTGTGTATATAGCCATTTGTGAGGGAAATGTCGACATCCAGGAAAGTGGCCTGTGTATGGGAGTAAGTCCATGTAAATTTCAAGGAGCTGACAGTGTTCAGTTTATTGAGGAAACTGAGTAGGTTGTCTTCTCTGTGGGTCCAGATTATATATATATATATATATATATATACAGGGTGCTTCAAAAAAATGTATACACACTTTGAACTTCCATAGAAAATTTATTTACCGTTCTACAAAGTTAAATTTCAGGAAAATAGAAAGCTAAAAGTCCAATGTAAATCAAACATAAACAACAAATGTTAATACTGTTCAAATTGGTGACCTGCAGCATCAATACAATTCTGAGTACGAGTCACCACAGATTCTGTACATCGTATCAAAACGTCCAATGAGATTTCTCTACACACTGCTTGAATCTCATTCCAAAGAATGTCTAGGTTACGTGGTTTAAGTTTGTACACCTCGTCTTTTACTGTGCCCCACAAGAAGAAATCCAGTGGTGTAAGGTCTGGAGAGCGTGCTGGAAACTCGATTGGCCCCCTGCGTCCTATCCATCGGCCCGACAAATTTTGATCCAGGTAAGCTCGTACGTCCCTGTGATAGTGCGGCGGAGCACCATCTGGTTGAAAATAAAAATCATCATTACCGTATAATGCACGAATGGCAGGAAATATGGAATCAGCAAGCATTGTTAGGTAATTAATACCAGTTACAGTGCCTTCAAATCGAAAAGGTCCAATGAGTCCCCTTGAAGACAAACCGCACCACACATTTACACCTGGCAAATTTACAGCTTTTTCAATTGTAATGTGAGGATTTTCTTCACTCCAGTAAACACAATTGTGCCTATTGACAGTTCCATTAAGTTTGAATTGGGCTTCAACCGACCAAATGATGCTACCCATAAATCCCGGTTCACGTATCACCATCTCCTGAATCCATTCACAAAATTGCAACCTTCTATCTGGATCGTCGTCACTTAGCTGTTGCACCAGCCTTGGAATGTAAACACGATACTTGCCTCTCTTCAGAATGCGTAGCACGCTGCTAGCACTTACATCACTTTCACGTGCCCCTTGCCTTGAAGATTTGTTAGGAGAGCGTTGAAACAGTTCCAAGACTGCCATTGATGACTCATCACTTGTAGCTGTTCGAGGCCGACCTGAATGACCTTTATGCACATCACACACTGTTCCATGAACTTCGAACTTGTCTCGTATGCGTGTAATTGTTAATCTTGAAGGTGGTTCTGTATCATACTCCCTTCTCCACTGTCTTTGAACTTCATTTACATTCTCAAACTTCCAGTACCACTTAATAACCTGCTTACGTTCTTCAAAACTCAAACGTACGTCCCCCATGTTGATATTACAAATTCCAACTGATAATATAACATAGAGGGACGATTATGCTGGCACCTGGCGAAGAAATATAACACTAGCCTTGTAGAGCGGGAAAACAACAATAGTTTAAAGTGTGTATACATTTTTTTGAAGCACCCGGTATATTGAAATTTTGGAATAAAAAAGCTTAAGGCATCTTCAGACTGTGTTCCGAAATAGTTTTGTTGGGATGCATTGTTATATAGTAAATAAATAATAAATCTGAATAGAAAGCATTAAAATGTTGAGATGAAGAAGATAGTTGTAACCATATTTAAGAAATAAGGGAAATGTTAGTAAGCCAAAGAAAAATGGCTTAGATAGAAATATAAATAACTGGAAAATGATATGATTATTGACAACAAATCTTCTCGGGTTTGCAGCCGGATTTTATTAAAATGCGACAAGCTTTCAGCAACTAGCTCAGAAGCCATCATCAGGTCAATTATGTACTGGCGATCTTGCTGTTACGAATACCAGGCGTTTACTGGTGTCGCTTAGCAACCTCACGACACTCGCAGTTCGGCTTCACTGTGATTGGTCGTAGGCGGCGGTCACCCATCTAAGTGCTAACCATGCTTCGCGTTTCTTCCGTTATGTGGATGATACATTTGTTGTTTGGCCACATGGGATCAGCAGTCTACATGAATTTTTGGACCATCTCAATTGGATTCACCCAAACATACGTTTAACGATGGAACTGGAAGAGAATGGTAAATTGCCTTTTTTTGGAAATTCTCATTCGGCGGAAACCAGATGGGACTCTTTCTGATAGTGGGTATAGGAAACCTACTCATATGGACCATTACTTACGTGCCGAAAGCTTCCACCACTCGCCTCAGAAAAATGTGGTATTGTACACACTGGTGTGTAGAGCGAAAGAAATTTCTGATGCTGACAGTCTGCCGATGGAATTGGAACATCTCCATATTTCATTCAGGAGAAATGGATATTGTAACCGACAAATAGTAAGGGCACCACAAAAAATGCCATACAAACAGGCAATGGAACCTAAAGAACAGTATAAAGATCTGGCATTTATACCATTTGCAGGTAACATATCCGGGAGAACAGGCAGGATAATAGGTCAACGTGGTATTAAGAGCATATTTCGTCCTCCTGCCAAAATATGTGATCTGTTATGTTCTGTGAAGGATGACTTGGGGCTGAAGATGCCAGGGGTGTATACTATAAAGTGTGAATGTGGGAAATCTTACATTGGACAGACTGTACGCACAATCAAGGTCTGTGTTGCAGAACATCAACGCTACATTCGGCTTCTTCAAATGGAGAAATCTGCTGTTGCCCAACATGTAATTGAAAAAGGCCACAGAATGGATTTTGATAACATGAAGGTGCTGAAAAAGTGTTCGTTCTTTTGGGAGTCGGTGGTTAAAGAAGTAATAGAAATACGGTTACATGACAATCTGGTTAACAGTGACATGTGTTATTTGCTGAGCAATGCTTGGAAACCAGGGTTATCTCTACTGTGCGTGCAACGTTCCCTGCTTGACAGCGATCAAGTGGAGTGTGGACAGACAAATGAGGGAGAGCCAATCAGGGCGCGGTTTCGACAACTTAGGCTCCGGCAGTTAAGCAATGTGGAGCGTGTTTAGCACTTGGTTGGGTGACCGCTGCCTACGACCAATCACAGTGAAGCTGAACTGCGAGTGTCGTGAGGTTGCTAAGCGACACCAGTAAACGCCTGGTATTCGTAATGGCAAGATCGCAGGTACATAATTGACCTGACGATTGCTACTGAGCTAGTTGCCAAAAGCTTGTCGCTTTGTAATAAAATCCGGCTGCAAACCAGAGAAGATTTGTTGTCATTTATTCACCAGGAAAGCCTACACTCAGAAATGATTATTGTTATTACCCTTTCTACCTTCTTTTGTATTGTGAATTTCACTTTAGTTTCAGTGTATGAGATAATTAACGTGTTCAATATTTTCTTTGATAATTTATTCCAATCCCTAACTACCTTACTATTAACAGAAAAATTTACCATTCTCATATGCCTGAAACATGAATATCCCTACTTGCCTTGTGACAAATGTGTGCCTTATACACTCCTTCACTCTCATCATACATCTGTCTTTCAGTAGCACTCAACTCTGCTCCTTTATCATATTAGTTACTGACAGCGACCTGCAATAATTTTTGTGAACAAATCTAGCTGCCCTCCTTTGCATCTCCTCAAATTTGTGTACAGGTTTTTGATACCCACAATGTAGCATATTCAAGCAATGACTGGCCAAGATTTTGTGTGCCAGTTCCCTCGCTTCCCTGGTGTATCACCTCATCACTTAGGTGTAGGACTTTTGAAATTCATCGTACCTTCTACTTAAGTTATTATCAAATGATAATTTAATCCATTTACACTTATAAAGATTGTTGATAAAAGGGCACCAGTTTCGAATTGTGTGTTGTATTGTCATATTTTAGTTGGCCACATTGTTGTGTATATGGTTGGTATCCAATTAATGTTCTGAGTGGCACTCCAGTCTGAATTTCCTGATTCATGGTGTGTCTAAGCATGGAGGAGTTTACTAATGCTAGTCCATTTTATCAGAATGGAGAAAGTTATGTAGCAACTGTGAGATGTCTTTCCACATTTCTATTACATATTGAAACATCGAATGGATCAACAATTTGCAGAGTTTTGGTAAAATTCAATGTAACAGGTGCAAAAGTAAATGTGAAAGGTGAGCGTCCTTGTTCTGGTCGCTCTGTGCAAAACACTGAGGTGGTTGTGCAAGTATAGCAGTTTTTTTCTTTCTCTCTCCCCCCCCCCCCCCCCCGTCTCCTTCAATGAAGTCAGTTCATTGCAGTTTACAAGAATTGGGCATAAGATATTCCTCAGCACAGCAAATTCTTCAGTTTGATCTCCATTACCACCCTTAAAAAACTCAATAAACACATAACCTGAAAGTAGTTGATCATTAGAAGAGACAACATTTTTTTAACTGTTTTCTAAGAAGACAACAAACAATAGGGCAATGGCTTTGCAAATAAAATCACGTTTAGTGATGGGGAAAATTTCCACTTAAATCAGTGTGTGAATAAATATAAGTGCCGTATTTCCGATTCAGAAAATCTCTGCATGCTTCAAGAAAGGAAATGGTATGGTGTGGCTTTTGGGAAGGGGGGGGGCAGAGGGTAGTAGCATCATCAGCCCTTATTTATTTGAAGATGAGGCAGGAAAAAACTGTGACAATTGATAGAAACCGCTACCATGTTATGATAAGAGATTTTTTCAGTCTCATTTCAGTGGACTGGAGACACAAGAGTTGTGGTTTCAGCAGGATGGTACCCCCTGTAATAGGTCCTATGCAACAACCGAGTTAACCCAGGAGCGGTTTCCAGATCGCCTCATCTCGCATAATGCTGACCACCAAGGTCATCTGACTTAACCTGTTGCGATTATTTTTCTTTAGATTTATCCGAAATCATTGGGTTTTTTCAATAAACCCCGAAACATCTACAAGTTAATGGTGGAAATTCAATGCATTGTTGGTGATATGCAAGTGGACTCTTGGTAGGCAGCATTGTGAATTTCACAGAGTTTGCACATGTCAGTGTAGTAGAGGGGAGCATATACTGATATCATTTTCATATCTGAAATTGGTATGTTTACAGAACATGCTTATGTATTTCATTACTGAAAATTTTTATTTTGTTTTGAAAACAATTTGGTATAGCAGAGCCCTTTTTGCAATACTCTATACCATCAACAAGCAATTCCTTGTTATAATCACACAAAATCTCTTATTTTCTTTTCAGTGTGCCTAAATGAAAAGACTATTTTTGTTATTTATCTTAATTTCATGTTGGTCTGCCCCAGCTACATATTTTGTCTTGACTCCTCTGTAGCTGTTCATAGTAACCTATCGTACCAATCCAATTACACAACAATTTGTCATTCAAAAAGAGCTTGACATCCAGTCCTCAGAAAATAAGGAAAGAAGGGAAACTAACCAGTCATTTACCACAGTGAAGGGAGCAGGGCAGGAGAAAGGGGGAACAAATTCACATTAAAATATTTTTGCTGAATAATCTTACTCATGCTAGAGGCAAGACATATGGCAAGGGATGTTTACACGTCCAGACCTACCACATGAATCATGTAGTAGTTCTGGATGTTTACAAATTACCACTTTCTAAAGTCTTCCTCTTTCAGTAAGGTATTTAAAACTCTTTGCCTTGATATGTTATCAATCCTGTTTCTAGACCACATACATCCCACCAGTAATTATCATCCTACTGCCCTTGAACATTTAAAGAACCTCATCTTCGTAATTCATTCTTCTGCTTTGGTTAACAGCCAAGGTCCTTATGTATAAATTGCAATTGATGGAGGGGTATTCATTCTGGTTAGCAAAGATTAGTACAGTTCCCTAGTGTTCATAGATCATGATCATCGGGGTAGGTTTTTGATGTGATAAAAATGAAAAAATTCAGGGTATTGGCTGCTTACCGTAGTGGAAGAATGAATGATGGAGCTGAGATTCTTGGAGAGAAACTAAATTCACACTTCAGAGGTGATTGTAGAATGGTTGTTATTGGAGGGGATTTAAATTTACCAGGTGTCAATTGGGAAGAAAATAAAATTAATAACACAAGGGAACAAAGATTTGCAAATACCTTAGTAAGGGAAGGAGATTTTACACAAATGGTAGAGCAAAATATGAGGGGACCAAACATGTTGGATATCTTTATAATCACAATATAGTACTGATGGATATTAGGGGAGTCAGTAAACCAGTGGCCAAAATAAGAGGAGGAAATGGGTATAATTATAAAAAGTACAGACTTTAGAACTGAAGAGATATTTCAAGGAAACGTTCAGCAAATGGAAGGATGGCACAAGTACAGTGAAGACGAAATGGGAAGAGCTTAAGGAAATAATAAAAGAGGGTGTGGAAATGTTTATTCCAAAACAGAAATTAAAGAGATGTACAGAACCTACATATTACAATAGGGATGTGAGAAGGTTAAAGAGGCTAATTAGATTGGAACACAAGAGAATTAAGAGACAAGAAGGCAGTAAGGAATCAGTACCATAGCTGGGTCAACAAGGGTCCCGGTGCAAAAAATTATTTTGGGCCCTCAGGCTAAATGGGTGACCTTTTTCTTTTAGCTCTACTAAGTCTCCCTGTGGGCTCAGGGGCCCCCTGGGCCTAGGGGCCCCAGTGCACTGCACCGCCTTCCCCTATAATAACTACGCCCTGTACAGAATACTTAAAACAACTAAACAAGCGGAAATCCCAAAAAAAAAACCCTCACGTTATTTATGGATGTCTCCTCAGATGAAATGGACAATGGAGGCCAAATTGATAGTGTAGCATTAGATTTGTCAAAGGTGTTTGACAGAGTGAGCCATAAAATGGTAGTAAATAAGGTAAAAACTATTGGGGTGGACGAGAAAGTGATTTCTGTATTTTTAAAAGTTATAAAACAAAGTTAGGGTAGGAAATGCGGTATCAAAAGAAGTGGAAGTAAAAAAGAGAGTGCCGCAGGGTAGAGTATTGGGACCATTGCTATTCATTATTCTAATTAATAATTGTCTTGATTGTTTACTATCTGAAATTAGATTGTTTGCAGATGACATAATGCTATATAAAAGTATCAAAACGTTAGTGGACTGTAAACAGTTGCAGAGTGATCTGGACAGGATATCCAATTGCGTTGGTAAACATGGGATGAAGATAAATGCAAAGAAGAATCGGCTTATTAGATATACAAATAAAAAACAAAAGGTTAATTATGAATATAAGTTGGTGAAAGAATTGCTTGCTGAAGACTTGAAATGTAAATATCTTTTGCATTACATTTGATAACAACCTTAACTGGGCAGGACACATTGGACAGGTGGTAGGATAAGATTTAAAAATTCTGCACTTGTTGGAGAGAGTGATAAAGGAATGAACGAGAGAAGTAAAGGAATTGGGTTACAAAACTTTGGTCAGACCATTGCTCGAATATGGTAGTGTAGTATGGGACTCACATTTTGAATATCAAATACAGTAGTTGGAGAGTGTGCAAAAAAGGGCTGCTTGATTTGTTTCTGGAAATTATCACAGAATTAAATCAGTGACAGATGTGATAAACAAGCTGGAATGGGATTCATTGCAAGACAGGAGGAGGATGAGGATTGTCATGGGAGTGTACATATACTGGCGATGAGGCAGGGAAAGATATTGGGGTATTCGGTATAATAATACCTAACCAGTTGCTTAAAGCAACTTTAAGCAACTGGTTGGCTGTTATTATACTGTATACAAGTTTTACCGTTGCTGTAACACAGCTATGCTCAAGATTCTAATATTGGAGTATGTATGAAAGGTAGTGCATGGAAGGGACAAGATGACCATGACCACTGGCTAGTACTCGATTTCAGGCACAGGGGTGTGGGAAGATTCTCTTATTTAGGTAAGGGTGTCAGGGTTTGGAATGAGTTACCAAGGGAAATGATGAATAACTTACCGAACATGTTGAAAGAATTTAAAGTTAAATATTGTAGAGGGCAAATGTAGGTGGGTGCAGGATAGTGAAAGGATGTGTGCATATGGAAATTGCCACCGGAGCATGTGCTCCATGGCAATTAAATTAAAGTGTTACTCTCATAGCTATTTGTGATTTATGCATCTCTGTTCAGCTACCACAGTTTTCTTTTCTTCTTTAATTGTATTCCTGTAATTTGTCAGTAGCAGTATGTTTGTGGCTTTGACATTTTCTCATCATTAGATTTAACCTACTTTATTGCTAATTACTCTTTCAATGCTGTCATTTACTTCACATTCCTTGTTATTTATTATTTACACATTAAAATTCTATAGTCATTACTCCTTCAGTTATTTATTTTTATCTTCTCTCCAGCAGCCTCTAACCGAAAAGTTTGGATGACAGTGAAATAAAATTAGTTCTTCATATTTTTTTTATAGGATAGATAAGAGAATTTTTTAATTACATTAATGTAATGTATTTTGGCAAATGATAAGATTGACATATTTCGTTATGTTAACTATGTATACATTGCTGATAGAAATTTTATGTGAGATTACCATAGTGATATATATAGAGTGCACGGAATATAATTTCACTCTGCTATATGTTACACTCTTACCAGTACAGTCCATGGTGCAGTCTACATCTACCAAAAATTGTACGAGGATGGCCCAGAAACTAATGCACCACAATTTTTTTCTTCGACAATTATTTATTGAACACAGTGAAACGTATACACAAGAAAGAATGGTGTTTTTTCTACACTCCCTGTTTTTCCACATAATTTCCTTCCTGTTCTATGGCCTTCCTCCTGTAAGACACAAGAGCGTGTATACCCTGGCAGTACCATTCCTTGTTCTGTTCACGATGCCATTTCTTCACTGTGTGAATCACCCCTTCATCATCCTCAAAATGTCTCCCACAAATGGCCCAAACAAGTGAAAGTCTGAGGGAGCTTGGTCAGGGCCTTAGGGTGGATGGGGTAACACTGTCCAACCCTGTTTAGTGATATGTTCCAATGTCCTCAAACTTGTGTGAGGTTATGTGTTATCATGTTGATGCAAACAATCACCTGGGTTGTCCAAGTCATTGGAAGCGCTTCTTGAGTTTGGTTAACGTGTTCACTTATGCCTCAGAATTTTGTTGGTGCCTCTCAGCATCACATCAATGAGTATGACACCATCACGGTCCCAAAACACAGTGATAATGACCTTACCAGTTTTTCTTCTTCTGTGGAGAATCAGAATGGCACCATTCCATCGATTGCTGTTTTGTTTTGGGCTCAAAATGGTGAAACCAGGTTTCATCACCTGTCACAATCCATGACAAGAAGGCTTCCACCTCAGCTTCAAAACGTTGCAGCAACTCAGAAGAAATGTTTTTTCTGAAAGTTTTGTGTTCCTCCATAAAACGGCACAAAACCCATTCTGAACCCTTTTTTTCTTTTGCGTAATCAAGAGCACTGATGATTATACCCACACTTCCTTTGCTGATTGACAGCTCCCGCGCCAACTGCCGAGTTATGCATCAGTACTCGTGAATAAGCACATGAGCATGCTGCATCTTGTCGGGCATTAAAGCTGTGGGTCACCTTCCCAAAAGCTGCAAATCTTGGAGCTCTGCAAAACCGCTTTCAGATGGCCTCACCCTCTGTGCTGAGTGACTGACCTTACTTCTGTTGATTGCTGATGCTTCATAAACTGCAAATAAACATTTGTGAATATTTCCAATCGTCTCCTCTGCAGTGAGAAATTCAATGACGACACCCTGCTTATAACATATATCACTCACAGACGCCATGTTGAACCATAGCTGCAAGTATGCTATCTATCAGAAGAAATGGCAACTTTGCACACACACTCTGAAACTTTCAAAAAATTAATATCTAACGTTTCACATTTGTACCATTGCTGGGGGCTGAGAAAAAAAATTAGATGCATTATTTTCTAGGCCACCCTTATAAAATTCAGCATAACGTCATTCTGATTGCATTGTATTTCATGCGATATAACTCATCACACACTGCTAAGGAAACCTACACGATAAGAATTTCTCAGTTGTTCTCAACCCTGAATTGACAATTTTGAGCTAGCTGAGTCATACCCACAAATTATATTGATTTTTTTATTCTTTATCGAGATGGCAATAATTGTATATCTTTTTGTCATGTTAGGTATTTTCGTTAAGCGTGATATACTGATTTTTCTTGACGAATTAATAATTTTTCTGTGTTGTTTTTAGTCTTTGTGTTCATATGCTGCACCATGAATGTAAAAAATATAATTTTCATCATTTAGTAATAAATTAATGTTAAATTGTGAAACTTATGGCCATTACCAGTTAGTTACCAGTTAGTGGTGCCATTCCAAGTCTAAGCCACAAGGGCCTTCTTGCATGTTGTGCTGTACCAGTCTCACCAAAGTATCTCTTTTATCCTCTTCTCTTCAGCTGGCTCACCATTGTTGAAAGAAACAGAAAAAAAAACAATCTTGGTACCTAGCTATATTCTGCACATTACTTATTGGAGAAAGTTAGTCCCCACTCCACTTATATTCCACACTATTCATAGTATTGGCTATAACATTTTAACATAGCCAAAAAATGGTTGTAAATAAGGTAAAATCTATTTGAGTGGAGTGATTTGCTGGGTAGAAGAATTCTTAAATAGGTATAGAGCAAAAAGTTAGGATAGGAAATGCAGTTTCAAATGCAATGGAACTGAAAAGGGAGTGCCATAGGGTAGCGTATTGGGACCATTGCTGTTCATTATTCTAATGAATGATTGTGTTGATGGTTTTATGTCAGAAGTTAGGTTTTTTGCAGATGACATAATAGGATTGGATCAAAAAGGTAGAGGACTATGAACAGGTCCATGGTAATCTGGGCAGAATATCAAGCTGGGTTGGTAAACATAAGATGAAGATAAATTCAAAGAAGAGTCAGATAAAAATAAAAGGTTGATTATGATTATAATATCTACATCTATACTCCACAAATCACAAATATTGCAGTAGGCAGATGGCGCTTTGCACCAAAAATAACTCCAGATATTCTAATCTTGTATTGCCTGAGGAAAGAAATAATACATATAACTATCAGTACGGCCTCTTACTTCTCTAATCTTATCTATCCTGTCATTGCTCCCTAAATATGTTGGTGAACGAAGTATTTCATTGCAGTCTCTAATGAAAGAAAAATTTCACATATTTGCAAACAAGTTCAGATGAAATGGATGTTGTATGTTTGCCTGATCAACCAAGTACAATCTATTTATCATTTCTGTGATGCTTTCGTTAGGGCTGTAGCAAGCAGTGACAAATCGAGTGGCTCTTCTCTGGAATTTCTCTAATGCATCAATCAATCTCAAACTACATGACAGTAAACCAAATGAGGGTGCACAAGAGTTTTATAAGCTATTTCCTTTGTATAAGCATTACAATTCTTCAAAATACAACCTTTGAATCTTAAACTAGAATTAGCTTTACGCACAACGGAAGTTATGTGCATGACCTGTTTCATGTTGCTTTGTACTATTACGCCCAAATACTTCACAGAATCAACTGTCAACAACTGACCTGTTTACTTTGTACTCATGATCAAACAAATGTTTTTGGTTAGTAACGTGCAATGCTTGAACTTTTTCCAATTTAATGTAAGTTTCCATTTATTGCGCCATTCCGAAATAAAATCCAGGTTGTGCTGAATTTCTAAGCAATCATCAAAACACCTTACTTCCTTAAAGATAACTACACATCAGCAAACAATCGTAACCTCCTATTAATGTTGTCACCAAAATTGTTTATAAAAATTAAGAAAAATTAAGAAAATTAAGAAAAAAGTGGTTGTACACACTGCCTTGAGGTATGCCCGAAGGAACATCTAGATTAGCATCTACAATGGCATACTGTGACTGACCAGTCAGAAAATCTCTTATCCATTCACAAATCTGATCTGATATACCACATGCTCTCATTTTCACTAAAAGTCAGTTGTGTGTCATGGAGTCAAAAGTTTTCTGAAAATCCATTAACTCGTGAACCTACGTTAATAGCTTTCATTACATCATGAGAAAAAAGGGCTAACTGTGTTTCACACGATCTGTTCTTCTGAAATCCGTGTTGATTCACCATAGGAAACTTGTTTTCATCTAGTAACTTCATAATGTTAGAGCATATAACATGCTCCTGAATATGAGTTGATAATTTCTCCTCCTTGAAAATAGGAATTACCGGGTCAATTTTCCAGTCAGAAGGTACTTTTTTCTCTTCCAGAGATTTACAGAATATATCAGAAAAAATGGTCCTATTTTCTCCACGTACTCCAAAAATACTTACTGGCGCTTCCCACATTTCAGGAGTTTAAATTTCTATTCAGTATCTACACTAGTGTTGTAAAAAAATCGTTTTTTTCTGGCTTGAAAAAAAACATGAAAAAAAAACTTAGAAAAAAAACATGTTTTTTTTCTGGGACACGTTTTTTTTTTCATAGCTACTAAATCTCAAATTTGTAAGGCATTTATTGATTAATATGACTGTTTTAGAGTTTATTCTAAGTACTTTTCTTAATTTTTAAATCTAATATATTTTTCTGGTTCAGTAAAAAAAAAAAAAATACGAAAATATTGGCAACATTGACTGAAATTTTCTTTTATGAATGGGGACTTCCCGAAGAGGCTATGTTGCGCGAGAAGGAATCCCCGTTCCCCATTGTTTGGATTGATACTCGCTATTTGAACTAGTGCTACTAGGCCTACGAATTTATCTGTAGACTTATGGATCTTTTCAAAAAATTAGGAATTTTAAATTTATCTACGTTTTTTTGCCTCTTTTTATTACTTATTGTGCTTTCCTTGTATTCGTATACTTGTTAAACTCTCAGCGTATAGTGATACTAAGTCATTAAATTGTCAGTAATTATGAATCGTTTCCTTGCAACTTTTGGCGTAAATCAACGATTGGAATGAAATAAAGCTCCTATTTTGTATGATAATAGATTTAAATTCAAACTTAAAAGACCGTAATACAGAACTATCGGCGCAGTCTTTAAGCACAGTGTGTACTTTGCTCACAATTTAAAATTGCAATTTCAAAATCTTTTGTGTACAATACAAGAACAACCAGTAAAAGAAAATTGTAACTTCTTCTGAAGTTATGGATATAGAGAAGACAAGAAGAAACAGAAAATTCCGACACCGACTGAACTAGTGATGGTAATGCTGATACCAGTGAATGTGGTACTGACATAGGATGAATAAAATGATATTACCTATATAGATACATTTATGAATTATTATGTAAAACATTATATGATTCAGTAAGATTTAAAACACACTTGTAAAATGTAAGTTCCGTAAATGAAATTATAATTTATCAAATATAATGTTTTCTGAAAAAAAAAACAAATTTAGATAAAAAACAAGGGTGCTAAGTTTTTTTTCATGTTTTTTTTCACAAAGCTGAAAATTTTTTTTTTTTCAATTTGCAACACTAATCTACACTGTAAATTCATGTCGAATCCGTCACTAATTGCACATGACACGAAAAAAATTGGTATGTTTTCATCTGTCTTAAATATAGTAGCCTTGTTGTGGCTGTCAAATACTTCATGACCTCCTTGTATTGGTACGGACATATTGTCACTACAACTGACTTTTTTTTTTTTTTTTACATAGGACCAAAATTTCTTTGAATTTTCCATGAGGCTCTTAGAAAGTGAATTGCAACAGAAGTCATTAAAGGCCTCACACATTGCATCTTCTTATCTCATCTAACTTTTCTAAAACACTACAGTACCTAGTCCTTCTTGAGCATGCATGTATTCTTCTTTGCTTTTTAGGTAAACTTATAACTTCACGTGTATTCCATGGGGGATCATACCCTTCCTTGATTGTCCATTTCTGTATATTGTAAGGGGCTAAGCTTATACCGGGGTGAAGTATAGGCCTAGTACCTTAACTGAAAGTTCACTTAAAATGTTCTCTGACTTTAGGTTAATAATTTTAAAAGACCATGTTGCCTGTCTGGATTCTCATCTGAAATGCGTACGGATTGCCACTAAATTTGTTTAAACCACAAACTTAGAAAAGGTTTCGGTTTACTATGAAATCACAAAAGTTCACTTTGATAAAAATCTGAAGTTTATTTTCAAAAGTCACATTCTACAGTTAAGTAGGCGATCGAACAAACATTTCCAGAAAATTGCAGATTGTGGAGAGAATGGAATGCCGACCGACCCCGTTAGAAAAATCATAAGTTCATAAGAGCTGTTAACACGACACGATAACAAAACAAGTCATCATGGCCAACACCGCTTGCAGCCCAGCTAGCTTCGGGCTTCAAACTGACCCGCACGTCGACAAACTTACACAGATTTACCTTACATCGCGTTCCCGGAGTACAGACAAAAGACAAAACCATAAAGAGAAACCACGACCTCTACGAGGTACCCGCTCATATAACCCATCTGCGCAACATCAGGTATTCACCTACTTTCCCAAAATAGTGTAAAATGATTGTGATTATAAAAGGTGTTCATATTTTAACAGCATATAGTCTTGTCCTCAAGGTACATAAAAAGTGTTTAGTTAGAATTCCTGAATGATTAGTTTGCTTAAAAATGAATTTAGTTTAAACGGCGTATTGATATGATTCTCAGACAGTAATAGGGATTTCCCTATTTCTATGTTTGAATTTAAGCCAATTTTTAGTAATCCTGCTGGATTACAAATTATCACCACAAAATTAGTGCCAAAGTGTTCTGTTAAAATTCCTGATTCCAGTGATGTAAATTTTGTGAAAATCGGTGGCGAAATAGCTAAGTTATCTATTTAACTAGAGCGTGTTTAATTCAGTTTAGCAAACACTTGGTTTTTCGTTAATAATTATTAAAGTATTGTTTGTATCGAAACAGTGAAGTTATCGGAGTTTTCTTTGAATTTAGTTACATGTTTTGAAAGTTATTTTATTTATGGAAGTGGCTTAGTTTACTCACAAATAAATTTCAAGTGAAACCACGTATGTTTAGTGACGAAATAATTTTAAAAACCTATATAAAATCAGTTCTACTGCATGGAATGTTCTGAAATTTAAATATGTTATATTAGATTTTTGGCTCTTTCAGAAAATCTACTTTTTAGTTCAGGAAATTATCAAAAACATGATAAAAAATGTTAGAAGTGTAAGTGAATTTATCGAATTGTTTAAAAATTTATTTATGTTATTTACACGCCTGAAACTACAAAATTTTACTAAATTTAGCTTTCTTTTGAATTATTATTATTTTAAAATTACTTTACTTCATTTAAAAGTATTCAGAAATGGTGAAACGCTCATGTAACAAAAATCTGTTGTTTATAAGTTGGATGATAATGGATTATCCTATTCCAGGTTAGTTAAAAGTTTCTTACTATTATAAAAAGTTTATTTAGTTCTTTTATTAAATGTTGTGTGTCTTTATTGCTTTTTAAAATGGTTTATTTAATGAATTAGGTTACAGTATCAGCTTCTATATGAAACGTTTCTCCCATAACCTATACCTGTAATGAAAATTATATGGCTATTGGGAATCTTACACCCTCCCTCATTCTTTAAACTGAGCAAACTAGAATTTACCAAAATTCTAAGATGCTTACAATATGTATGTCTATATCTTCCCTGACTATACGAATAGATCCATGCCATCACCTATTTGCTATGAGAATATCTAAAATCTTTTCATTATTGTTGTGACACCGCATTGTAATGTATCCTGAACTTGGATACATTACATTTTAATTTTCACATGTTGGCACACTAAGGAATTGCAGCCCATGCTGGGGGAGGTGGCAGGCTGACATTCGCAAATCTAAGGTTCTGCCAAATGCAGCCTTGTGGGAGGGGGGAAATTCCACTGGACTTCCTGGGTGATAACAGAGGTCGCCACCTACTGGAGTGCAGCAGGGAGTCTCGAGTGTGTGAGGACCACTAAATGACAGAGGTTACAGTTGCTCATTGTTAATGTGGTTATTTTATATTCTGTGCACAATGAGAGAAGTTGTCGCCATTGCCGAGCAAGGTCCATATGATCTATTGTGTAAGCTTGTATGGGGAGCTTGGCAGCATCATCCACAGAATGCATATAGCAGTGGATTTGACGGAGTACATCACAACATGGAAAGGGTTGAATACCATCATCCACCAGCATCCAACCGACACCTTGATGTGTTGACTTCGCTTCATTAATGTAATGGTAATGACATCTATAAAGGGGTCACCACAAAGTGTAGTTGTGTGAAAACCCAGTGCTGCCCTGAAACAGATAACTCCATTCAATTGAGTTTCATTCTTGTCAATTAAAGTTACGTGACATGAGGTATGCCCTGAAAACAGTCATTATATTCAAGAGAGAAGAAATCCTGAGAACTTTTAACAATACCACGTTAAGATCTGCTAAGAGCTTGTTTTCACTCATTTTGTCATTGTGAAAATAAAATGTTTAAGATTTTGTGAAATAAGTAGTATGTTTATGTCCATTGTAAATTTGGTGAAGTTTTACATTCAGGAAAGAATCATCCCACTGTCTCCCTAGATTAATTTATTGATGTTATTATTAATCGTTTTGATAATATATATATTTTAAATATTTGATAGTCGAAATTAAAAAATAAAGGAGGTACACCTAACCGGTACAATTCAGCGTTGGCTCAGTGTCAAGCTGCTTAAGATGAAGATCTGATAACAGGTCAAGAATGATTTCACAAACTGTTTTATCCATGTCACCAGTAACATGAAAGTAATTAGTTCAGTCAATACGTGGCAAATTGAAGTCATCTCCTAATGTTATTGCATGATCGGGAAATTGATGAGCTATATTATTTACAATATTCCTTAATGTCTCAGGAAGAGTTATTCCAGCGTCTGGTGGAAGATAGAAGGGGCCTATCACAAGTTTTCTCCTAGCTACGTTGAGCTTAATCCATAAGATTTCACAGATCGTATTGATATCACGACAGGTGTTTACTAACAGCTATATATACACCACCTCCATTGGAATGCAACCTATTCTTATAGAAAATGTTCATGCTATTGTTAAAAATTTTCTTCTGAACTTATATCCGGTTTTAACCAACTTTCTGTACCTAATACAATATCTGCTTCTGTGCTACTAATGATGCTTTCTGGTTCATGCTGCTTATTACAAACACTTCTGCAGTTAATCACAATAATGGTCAAGATTCATTTAAGCTACTCGTAACATATGGTGTTGAAATTAATTGGGCTGCCTGTAACTGTGATTCCAGTTTTGGACTTCCTCCCTCAGCCTAAAAAATCTCCTAATGCACTTCACATGGCCCCTGCCACCTGTGTAGTCAATTCCAGGCGTGTAGTGCACACCTGATCTTCTCAAGGCCACCCTACACAACTCAGGGTGAAGATCGAGGAATCTGCAGCCAGTTTTACCTCAGAAATGCCACAGTCTCTGATTACGACCCTCAACATGGCCCTGAACCAGAGGTTCTATCGTTAATGCTGCAGATAGTTAATTCCGACTTCTAGAATACCCATCTGTGGCTGCTCAGACCTAACGGGTTGGGGGGCTAACAACTCACAAGATTATGATTGTGAAACTGAATCAGTTCCAGACAATACAACAAACTGGTTGGACAGAGGTATAAACTTGCCTTCTTGGAATTGAGGCTTGTATGACTGACCCTGCATGTGACATTGACATCCAGAAACTGCATGGCAGTCACCAGCAGGCTACTGCCAGATAGAATCCAACATCTCTACCAGGACTTCTGGGGAAAACCTGTGAGAGGCTAGCTACAACAGGGTCATCAATACTGCATCTACTATAATCATGGCAGTTTCTAGCTGTGTAACTTTTGTTAACAAAGCAGCAAGCTGAGTGTGCAGATCAGGCTGCATCTGCAAACAGCAACCACAGTCCCTACACATACAGTCTTTCTGAACAAAAAACTGAGATGTGGATAAAAGGATTAACTCTCTAAGTGACCTAAATAGCAAACTGTTAACTCACATGAACCTCTAGGTGCAATGAAATATTTCGCTACCTACTAATAACTACTAATGATGGCTTAAATGAAACCTAAATATGGAATCACTATAAGTTTAGACCAGACAGCAGATACTGTACAGCAGTTTATAGGACATACCAGTAAAATGTGTTATCTAACCATAGCAATAAATCAAAGATCAAATATGCAAACTGTTATTGTTTTTAATGCAGTTTATTAATTAATACAAGTTCTGACCCGGTCGCCACCAACGAAATGTTGGAAAATGTTCTGAAACGTTTAGGTTTCAATATAATAAGTCATAAGCATTTGAAATACAAGAAACATTTTTAATTGTCACCAGATTCTTTCTGTGACCACCACTTTACAAATTGACTGTGAAGTTTAATTGTGACTTTGTATTCCTAAAGATGCAGGTTCTTGTGTTTGTTAATACTTCCACTATCTCGATAATGCTTTGATCACCAACAGTTATTAACTATGCGAATTCACCGACACAATTCTTCACAATGAAGTGGCTGTCTTTATTCTATTTCACCGCCTGGTTTCACTGTTCTGACTTTTTATCCTCACACACCTATAAAAGCATACTTCACTTTCCTTTCTGCACTGAACACAGTACCTGCGCTGCCTCCCGGCAAAACGTGTCCGCTCACCTTCGAGTACCCATCTAGACTACTGACTTTGTCACGTGACTCTTCCGCCACAGATATAGCTAGTTTCCTGACAATCTGCATATGTCCCTACAGGTAAACTTTAAAGGTGATCACAGTTACTCTAAGCTGAGAAAATTCAAATAACACAAATTAAAAAAATTTTTTTTTTTTTAATTTGTGTTATTTGAATTTTCTCAGCTTAGAGTAACTGTGATCACACTACAACACTTTAATTTAACAGAAACAGTGGAATTTATCTTGATAGTTGCTATGGATGAAACAAGTTGCTGTGGATAAAGCTATCTACACACCTGAAATTAAACTAACATTTAAGGCAGAAATTATTGTAACGGTTGCCAAAGGTCGACTGTCTTCTGCTGGGGGTAAACAGTAAACTTGCAAACATGGAACAAAAGCTATCAACACACTTTAAATTAAATTAACACTCAAAGTGCATTAAATAATAAATTTTTGACTCAATATTGGAATACTGTGTTTAGATGGCATAATTGAATTTAATAGGATCAAAATAGGAGACGATTGAACAGCTGGAGAGTGACCTGGATACAATATCTAAATGGGTAGATCAACATGGATTTAAGATAAATGCCAAGAAGAGGCAGCTTATTAGGTACACAGATAAAAGACTAAAGATTGTTTGTGATTCTAGGTGGGATCACAATTTCTTGTTGAAGGCTTAAAGTGTAATCTTGGCAGAACCGCATCAGTTTGTTGAAACCTGACATTTTTGCCACCATTCTGTGCCTTTCTTCAGAGGACTACCATGGATGGAATCGCTGCCTTCTATAAATAGATTCTGAAAAGCATGCTAACCATTTGGAAGGACATTACTGAAGTTCCCGCCGCCAGCATGGCCAGCCCGCTGGGGGCTTGGATCCCTCTTTTTCCTAAGCAAGCATGACCATATTTGGTGAAGTTGTAGCCCACTGTCAGTGTTCATATTATCTGGTCTTTTTTTATTTCTAATGTCTGACTCTCCTGGGCCACCATCTGCTTTCCTGAACCACTAATGTCACTGAATAAAGTAGCATGTTGAGCTGCCCACTGTCAGATGAATGTTGAGCTACAGCTGATTTCCTGGCATCATTATTATTAACTGTGCTTATTGCAAGCCCACGTGTACGAATTGCTGTCTGTATGCAGCCTCTCACCACCATCTAGCAGTGAAAGGCAGAATTTTAAAAACTTAAACTGCCCATGCATCCATAGTTAGTGACAAAGTGAACACAGACACTGAAAAAGAAATTTTAAAGGAGATATTTCTGGCCAATGGCTAGAGCATTGACATTATCAATAAGGCCACTACAATGCTTAAACCTCTAGCACTTCACTGTACTCCAGCACCAGCAGAAGAAGTCAAAAGACATGGCAGTGTTACTCTGTGTCCAGGAGATGATGGAAAAAATTGGCTCTTTTAAAAAAGAAAAATATCCATCCAGTATAAAGGAAAATTTCTGAGGGGATCATGAAGGTCAAAGACGTGTATGTTGGCGAATCTGGATGCACGATCAAGGAAAGTGTCCGGACTAAATATGCCGGGTGTTTGCAACACTTTGCCTAAACTGTGAACATGAAAGTTCATGATCTGTGTAGCCTTTCTGTTACCTTAATATTTAATAAATCGGTCGCCACGGTCTTGTATTATAACCTCAAAAACAGAGGATGTAATAAATAAGTTCACTTGACACAGTCTTAAGATCAAAAAATACTTATATTCTTCATAAAGTTCACTCATACATTGTCAGTACCAGAAATGTGAATAAGACATCAGACAACAGTTCCATTGAAGATTGACAGGCTAAGCGCATTCACACGAGAAGACAAATATTAATGAGCATATAATTAGCATGTTACTACATACTGTAACGACTACCGCATGGAGCAGTTCGCTCCACAAACCAACGTGAATAGCAACATGAAGTTACTTCATTGAAAATCACTGAAAAACTGGGCAAATTCAAGATGGCTGCAGGGGCTTTTAAAAGCTTTCCAATTCCGGTGACATCGGTGATTTTTTTTTCAGAAATTAATATCTCCGAATATACTAAAGGACTTCCTGTGATCACATTCTATCTATTTTAATTTAGTTCAACATTCAAAAGGATTTCTATAAGATTAACCTTGAATTCTCTTATGTCACTGGCTTGGTGGAATTTGACTCACTCTAACAACAACTAGCAACAACCTATCTTCAAAATCTTGATTATCTCACTAATGCTTAAACTTTCTATCGAAACCACTATGTATCATTCTCCAGCTCCAGTCCCCCTGGGTGCTGGTGATGAGCATTCTCCACTACTTCCTGTCCATTAATAGTTGTTGTTTATGAACATTCTTCCAATCAAGTCCTAAGTCTTCTATATCCTTCTTGATTTGGTCTATCCATTTCTTTTTGGGCCTTCCCACACGTCTTTTACCTTGCATGTTTCATATTAAGTAGGCCTTTGATCTTCTTTCTTCCTCCATCCTTTGGACATGTCCATACCACCTCAGGCGAGAACACTGTAAGGATTTTGCCACACTGATGTTTATACCGGCCTCTGGACAATTGATTTCATTTCTCACTTTGTCCTTTTGTGTTCTCTGAAGTGTGGTACGCAAAAACTTCATTTCAGAAGCTTGTCTCTTCTGGATAGGGTTCATGTTTCCAGTGCATAAGTCAATATGGGGATGTAATATGTTTTGAATATTGTATGTTTGCACTTTCTGGAAACTTTGTTGTCGCACAATAGAGTTCTCACCTGATTATAGAAAATTGCTGCATTATTATTTCTGTTTGTAATTTCACATTTACTGGTGTTATATTTACTTAGAGTACTGCCAAGATATTTGAACTGGTCAACATTTTGTAGTTGTTGGTGGTTTAGGTAAATCTTCACACTGGAAGTCCCTTTTGCTATGACCACTGTCTTACTCTGGCTGATTTTCAGTCCATACTCCTCAAACTACTTGTTCCAAGCCTCCAGCTTCTCTTGCACCTCTTCTGCACTTTCGCGCCAAATCACTACATCATCAGCAAAGACTACGGCTTTTGTTTTTTTCCCATACACTTCTTTGAAATTCTTCAAGATGTCATCCATCACAGAAATGAAGAATAGGGGTGACAGAGCACTGCCCTGTTGTACTCCTCTTCTTCTCCCAAACCACTTGCTCTCTCTGCACCTATTTACACAGGCTTTTGTGTTTTCACATTTTAATCTTGCTGATTAAGGATTCTGGTACCTTTCTTTTTTCTAGGCAATCCCAAATTTTTGTTCTTGCTATGCAATCATAGGCCTTTTTGACTTCAAGAAATACAATGATGATTTCCTTACCCCTTTCTAGATATTTTTCAGTGAGCATTCTTGCTACAAAGATCAAGTCTTTAGTACTTCTTCCTGGTCTGCAACAATGTTGCTCATCCTCTAATAAGATTTCCAGCTGTCTTCGTAACCTTTTCTCTGTCACTTTTTCCAAGATCTTCAATCCATGGGAAATAAGTGTGATTCCATGATAGTTACCACATTTTTTTTCTGTTGCCCTTTTTAAATATGTGTATCATTACACTCTTAGACCAATCTTCTGGGATTTTACCATCCTTCCAAATGACATTTAAAACCCTACAACCACTGGATCCCATTCACCCCATTTACTTTTATCATGTTTGAGTTAACCTCGTTGTAACCACTTGATTTACCTTTCTTCATGGATTTCAAGCCATTTTTCACTTCAGGTCAGGTTATAGCAGGTTCTGCATCTTGCAAGGCTTCTGTCTCAGTAAGCTCTTTTAAATCCCTGGAATATGTATTGACTGCATCACCATTTAATATTTTATTAAAATACTGTACCATTTCTTCCCTGATCTTTCTTATATTCCTTATCACTACTCCCTTGTTATCCTCTATTGATTTCACTGAGTCTTGCTGTCCTCTCCTATTTTTAAATGTTATGTATAACAGCTTTTTATTTCCTTTAGCATCTTCTTCAAGTTTCAGAAAAATTCCCCCCACTTCTTGTTTTTCTCATTCTCAATTATTCGTTTCACCATAAGTTTGTGTTCTGTATATACCTGAGCCAGTGATCTGATCTTTTCCTAATCTCTCTGGGTATCAACCTTCTGCTTTTCCAAGTCTAATAATCTGTTTTCCTTATTCCTCAGATGAATAGCTGCCTTGACTTCATTATTCCACCAAGCAGTTTCCTTACCCAAAACCTTATTACCTGTCATACCAAATACTTCCTTTGCCTCTTGAACAAGAGCATTCTTGGATTCCTCCCACTCTTCCTGCCCACACCTGGTCTCATTTTTGGGAACATTTCCCCTGACTCTTCCTGCTTCTGAATTTTCTCCTGTTCCCACACCTTAATTTTAGATTTTTTTTTCAGCCATTGTATTGCACAATTTAATTCCTGTTATCACAGATACAACTAATCTATGGTCACTGCCTAAACTCTCACTAGGAATGACTGACACCCATAACTTGCCTTCCTGTCTCCTCCGTTGTTATAACCAGGTCAATCATCGTTTTGTATTTTCCATCCCAACTGTATCTGGTTAATTTGTGGATGCCCCTCTTCTTAAACCAGGTGTTCTGTATTTTTAAGTTCTTTCGGCAGCATAGATCAATCAGGTCTTCTCCCTCTGCATTTCTGTTACCATATGCAAATGGCGCTATCACCTTTTTCACATCAATCCTATTTACCCTACCTAGGCATTCAAGTCTCCTATTATTAAGATGTTCTCCTTATCCAGCTGGTTTTCAAGCTGTTCCAAAAATCTCAGCTTTTCCTCAGATGTACATCCTGTTTGAGGTGCATATAACTGCAGAAGTGTAATTACTATACTATTTGAAGGTATCTCTACTTTGATCATTCTACCATTAATACATGTAGCACTGCAATATCTTCTACATTCTTACTCAGTAGAATACCAACTCCATTTTGTGACTTTTTCCATTTGCATTCCAGTACAAGGTGTATCCATGCCTCAAGATTTTTTTCCCTGTTCTTTTCCACTTTGTTTAACTGAAACCCATCACATCAGCTGTTTACTTTCGATTATGTCAACCAGCTCTTCACACTTTCCAGTTAATGACATTACATTTATTGTACCTATTATCATTTTTTGCATTCTTTTTCTCATTTTAGACCTTCCCACTCACTTCCATTGCCTAGCATCGGGTTGTGCACCATCATATTTGTCAGTGGCATGATATGTAGGCTGTCACATCCAGTGAACTAAATTCATTCCAAGGCTCATTTTAACGTTGAAAGCAAGTTGCTGATCATTCCTCTACACGCTTGCTAGGCAAAACATATCGGAGGATTTTTGGTCAGGGTTTACTCCCTTAGCCTTTGGTAGTCCCCTACCAAATCTGCAAGGCAGCAGTTTGTACTCATATTTTACCCCTGAGTACTGGGTTGCCTCTTCTGCCATCTCTCCTGTACCGAAGTCCACCTTCTCCATGTTCCATGCCATTGAGGTCTCTGGTTAATCTGATAAATTTATATGTCATTTCCTAAACAAAGGCTTCATCTAGTGTCCAAAGGAGGGACTCCTCCAACCACAGCCGTTGGTCCACCTTTGGTGATCCTCTTACTTTAGGCTATCTACTGATATAAATTTCTTAATTGTATTCCTTTCAGTTAAAAATTATATTTTTTCTCTTAATTAAAACCACTATTAAACTTTGCCAAATTAATTAATTTTACTATCAAAATATTCTAGACAGTGCTGAAAATAGCTGGTGATAAAAGATCAGCTGTGACTTTACTCAATTCAAAGGTATTTCAAACTTTAAATATTTGCTTCCCTAACAGCGTGGTTTAAAACATAAACAATCTTACTTATTTCTTAAACAAAATTTTTCCAGACGTAATGAATACACTTATAAATGATTCTTATGACAAGCTTTCACTGTGGAAATGAATGCAGGAAAAACAATTTATGTTGAAAATTACTTTACACGAAATTTCTATGCCCTGCATAAGTGACTTCAAAATCGAACTACAGAGTATGTGACTTCTGGGAAAAGTTAGTGGGAATGTTTTTGGTGAGCTAAAGGGTACCTTACATGCCCAGCAAATTTAAACTTATTTCCGCAAAGCTGTAAATGAGTTGAAATTTTCCTAAAAAAAACTAATATTCCCCCCTTTTCGGGATATGAGAGTTTGTCTTCTCCTCCTCCTCATAAACATGTTATTACAAATCGAAGTGCAAATGCTTTCATTCATATCATCATTAGAAAAAGTGAAAATTATTTGAAAAACCAGATTGATGCAACAAAAAAAAAATTACCTAATTTCTGGTACCGTCCCTAACAGGGGCGGATCCAGGGTGGGGCTAGGGGGCTCAAGCCCCCCCCCCCAAAGTATCTGGATCCACCCCCGACATTGTAATTTTTTAGACTTTTTTTTTTTTTTTTTTTTAGCTCTACGGATTCGAGGCCCGAGGAGACTACCCCATGGCCGACTCAAGGCCCCCCCCCAAAACCAAAATTCACTCAAGCCAAGCCCCCCAAAACAAAAGTCCGCTCAAGCCCCCCCCCCCCACCCACAACCAAAAATCCTGGATCCGCCCCTGGTCCCTAATCATTTACAAAACATTCCATTGGTACTTAAAATATAGCATGTGTTAACATATAACATTCAGAATAGAACATGTGTAAGTATGTAGAATTCATTCAAAAAAGTCACAAATATTAATGTTTGCAATACTGTTTGCATGTGTCCATATGATTTCACTTTTTGAGTGTGTTTATTATTAAAAATGTACAAAATTAGGCACTTTACCACACAAAATTCCACCAAATTTGGTGGAGTCATCACGTCCTGTCGTGGTCACCATGTCAGGCCTAAATTTGCACAGGGGTTTGCAACACTTTGCCTAAACTGTGAACATAAAAGTTCATGACCTGTGTAGCCTTTTGGTACCTTAATATTTAGTAAATCGGTTGCCATGGGCTTGTTTTATAATCCCAAATTCTTCACGGGTTTGTCGCCGGATTACATTTTCTAATGACAAGCTTTCGGTGACTTGTACTACCGCCATCATCGGGTCCGTTGTATCTAAAAGAACAACAAAAACTGAACTGAATAGCGGAACTGAAGTGAGCCAGGATCGTTGTTGACGTCCGATTGGCTGACTACAATGACGTAACCATTCCGTGACTGTAATTGGTCGGTTCCAGAACCAGGTGTACATATACACAAGCGTTGTACTGACAGTTGGCTCCACAGCGTAAACCAAAGCCGAGGTTGTTATAAATGGAAAGAAGATGGATTACACATGTCAATGTTCGCATAACATCACTGTTCATATTGCTTCACCGTTCACATTATTCTACCACTATTAATCATGATGTTAATCTCAAGAATCTGTAGGGAGCCAAGCGATATTCTGATTGGCTGACTACAATAACTGTTCTCATAGTGTCATCATTCACATTATTCTCACACAGAAATATCCCAAAAACTTCTTCAATGAAAGACCCCCACATTATATCTTCTTCAAACATTTACTATCATAATTAATGATGCTTAACTCAAGAAATCCATAGGGAGACATGTGGTCTTCCGATTGGCTGACTATAACCCCGGTTCTATAATACTTGTCAGTGACCGGTCGGCTATGGATCCAGCTATAGATGAAGTAGGACAGAACTGCCGTGCTCCACTCTCCTATCATCCATCAGCGAGACACTTGGTTGTTTAAGAATGGCAAAAACAGGATTACATGCGTCACTGAGCCATACACCCAAGTCCCTGTTCATATTATTAGTATTCAGTCGTATCTCAATAGCTTCTTTAATCACAGATTCCCAGAAGAAGGAACACTTGGCTAGAACTCTCACATTATCGAAATCTATACTGTGACCATTTTCGATCACGTGTTGTGCCACAGCAGATTTTTCTAGTTGAAACAACCGGATGTTGCGTTGATGTTCAGTCACACGGACTTGGATAGTGCGGATTGTTTGACCAATATAACTCTTACCACATTAGCACGGTATACTGTACATTCCTGGTGTTTTTAAACCCACAACATCCTTCACAGGACGCAGCAAATCCCGTATTTTGGCAGGAGGGCGGAAAATGCACTTGATTCCATGTCGTGCTAAAATCCTGCCGATTTTCCCAGAGATGTTACCTGCATACGGGATGAAGGCAAGATCTATAGGCTGTTTTTCTTCCTCAATATTACGTATATCTGCCTTTTTCCTTCGAAGTGCCCGTTCTATCAATGGGATCAGGTATCCATTCCGCATGAAGGTATGGCGGAGATGTTCAAGTTCGGCCTGCAGATTGTCAGCGTCTGAAATTACCTTTGCTCAGTATACAAGCGTGTATAACACCATGTTCTTCTGCGCCGGATGCTGGAAGCTATTGGCATGTAAATAGCGGTCTGTGTGTGTTATTTTCCTGTATAAACTATGTGACAGGGTTCAATCAGGTCTCCGCCGGATTAAAATATCTAGAAAGGGCAAGCTACCATTTTTCTCTAGCTCCATTGTGAATTTGATACTTTCATGAATACTGTTGAGATGGTCCAAGAATTCATAAAGACTGGATCCCATGGGGCCAAACAAAAAACATATCGTCCACATAATGATAGAAGGTTTGAGGACGGATGTTTCAATTGCTCGATCTTCAAAATGTTCCATAAAAAGATCGGCTACTACAGGAGATAATGGAGACCCCATAGCCACACCATCAGTCTGTTCATAAAAACTCCCACCATAGGTGAAGTAAGTCGAAGAGAGGACTAGTTCAAACAGGCCAACCAAGTTAGGTTCAAAAAGACCTTGTAACAGCTGCAGAGTGTCTCTCAAAGGAACCTTGGTGAAAAGTGAGACAACATCAAAGCTGACCATAATATCAGACTCTGACAACCGCATCTTTTAAAGCGTATTGACAAAATGTGTTGAGTTCTTTACATGGTGTGGACAATTTCCTACAAAGGGTCTAAGCATCTTAGACAAATGCTTGGCCAAGTTATATGTGGGACTACCAATAGTACTTACAATCGGTCATAAAGGCACGTCCTCCTTATGGATCTTTGGCAGGCCGTAAAGCCTAGGTGGCCATGCGGCACGAGGTCGAAGGTTCTTGACGACATCAGGCGTAAATCCGGCCTTCTTAACAAGAGCTGACACTTTCCTCTCGACTCTGGAAGTAGGATCACAAATAAGGGGCTTGTAGGCGGTTTCATCAAGAATTTTCTGTATTTTAGATTCATACATATCAGAACTAAGCAGGACAGTGGCATTCCTTTTGTCCGCAGGTAACACTACAACTTCTTCATTCCGATGCAACGCACGGAGAGCGAAGCGTTCTGATTTTGTGATGTTGGACCTAGGTGGTTTGGCTTTCTCCAGAACTCTGCATGTTTCCCTTCGGATTTCTTCAGACCCATCCCCTGGAAGCTTTCGAACAGTTATTTCAATCACACAGATGATATCCTTTACAGGAACCTTATCAGGAGCTGGGGCAAAGTTTAGCCCTTTGGACAGAACTTTCTCAGTTGCTTCGTCCAGCTGTGTTCCAATAAGGTTTACTACCGCACGTTTGAAATTTTCCTCCTCAGAAGGCCTATGTGCCTGTGACAGACGATTGAATTTGGAAATCTGTCTGTAAATTCCCAGGAGGTCGGAGACAGTTTGGCTGCAAGCTGCAGATGGCAGTGAAATAATTCTCGTGTGTTACGGTCAAGCTCAAAATGCGTGTGACGAATGTGTTCTCAAAGGAGCGCAATACTGGCGCGACACAGAATACGGTCAGCTTTAGTGCTTGCAATGCAATGGCCAACCAGACAAAAACGAGGTAAAATATTTTAATTCCGACATCTCAATAAGAAGGTCAAGGCTTTCTTCTTCCACAACTTTTCTAGATGTCTTACTCGTTTGTGCATATCCTCCCCGTAGAGGTATTTAATATGAAAGATAAGTCCTTCCTGGCATATCTTTGATACAAATTATTCACGGGTTTGCCGCCGGATTACATTTTCTAATGACAAGCTTTCGGCGACTTGCACTGCCGCCATCATCGGGTCCGTTGTATCTAAAGGAACAACAAAAACTGAACTGAATAGCGGAACTGAAGCGAGCCAGGATCGTTGTTGACGTCCGATTGGCTGACTACAATGACGTAACCATTCCGTGACTGTAATTGGTCGGTTCCGGAACCAGGTGTAGATATACACAAGCGTTGTACTGACAGTTGGCTCTACAGCGTAAACCAAAGCCGAGGTTGTTATAAATGGAAAGAAGATGGATTACGTCACTGTTCATATTGCATCACCGTTCACATTATTCTACCACTATTAATCAATCATGATGTTAATCTCAAGAATCCGTAGGGAGCCAAGCGATATTCTGATTGGCTGACTACAATAACTGTTCTCATAGTGTCATCATTCACATTATTCTCACACAGAAATATCCCAAAAACTTCTTCGATGAATGACCCCCACATTATATATTCTTCAAACATTTACTATCATTAATTATGATGTTTAACTCGAGAAATCCATAGGGAGCCATGCGGTCTTCCGATTGGCTGACTATAACCCTGGTTCTATAATACTTGTCAGTGATCGGTCGGCTACGGATGCAGCTATAGGTGAAGTAGGACAGATCTGCCGTGCTCCACTCTCCACTCTCCTATCATCTGGCAGCGAGACACTTGGTTGTTTAAGAATGGCAAAAACAGGATTCCATGCGTCACTGAGCCATACACCCAAGTCCCTGTTCATATTATTAGTATTCAGTCGTATCTCAATAGCTTCTTTAATCACAGATTCCCAGAAGAAGGAACACTTGGCTAGAACTCTCACATTATCGAAATCCATACTGTGACCATTTTCGATCACATGTTGTGCCACAGCAGATTTTTCTAGTTGAAACAACCGGATGTTGTGCTGATGTTCAGTCACTCGGGCCTGGATAGTGCGGATGGTTTCCTTTAGATACAACGAACCCGATGATGGCGGCAGTGCAAGTCGCCGAAAGCTTGTCATTCAAAAATGTAATTAGAAACCCGTGAAGAATTTGTATCAAAGATATGCCGGGAAAGACTTATCTTTCATACTTATATTCTTGATAAAGTTCACTCATACATTGTCGGTACCAGAAGTGTGAATAAGACATCGGACAACAGTTCCATTGAAGACTGACATGCTAAGTGCATTCACACGTGAAGACAAACTCACGAAGTTCCCCTAACATTAGTGAGCATATGATTATGGCATGTTACTATTTGCCATAATGACTACTGCATGGAGCAGTTCACTCCATGAACCAATGTGAATAGCGACATGAAGTTACTTCATTGAAAATAACTGAAAGACTGGGCAAATTGAAGATGGCTGCAGGCGCTTTTAGAAGTTTTCCAATGCTTATGACATTGATAACTTTTTTCAGAAATTAATATCTCCCAATATACTAAATGGTTTAACTTGAAATTACTAAAGGGCTTCTTCTGATCGTATTCTGTCTGTATGAAATGCACTCGGTTGACTAGCCGAGTCAAGAATGCGTTGTCACAAGATATTTCAGCAACTAAATTCATTGTAGCCATCTTCTGGTGAAGTACCGGATGCAGTGGAAATACTCAGTTCTTATATGAGCCTGCCAGGTGGCCCAGTGCGCGTGAGTGTTGAGTGCATCCATGATTGACTGACGTAGGTGCTGCCAGGGTGGGGGGTGGTGCTGGTAGCGCCTAGCGTGTGCTTAGTTGAATCAGGCGCGTGACGTCGTGCGGTCCTCAGCAGCGCTGCTGACGCACCGGTTCTATGACTGTCATCCAAGCATCACTCAGTTGGTACCCACCATCTCGGTTGACGATGTTTGAGGCAAGACGAATTTCAACAGCTTCCGTGAGTATTTTTTCCCAGAAACTTCTAGTGTGCACCAGTACCCTGGTGCTTTCAAAATCGAAGCCGTGGCCCTGTTCAAGGCTGTGTTCTGCCACCACTGACTTTTCCTTTTGCCCTAGACAAATGTGCTGAGCATGTTCTATACATCTCTGGTTGATACACCATATTGTCCGCCCAATGTATCTTTTCCTGCATTCACAAGGGATACAGTATACCCCAGGCGTCCTTGGGGGATTGGAAAATGTTTTTCAGTTTCGGCGGTGGTAGGAAGATGGTTTTAATCCCACTTTTTGCTAGAACCTGTCCTATCCTCAACATTGTGGCACCAAAGTACAGCAGGAAGGCCAGACATTCTGGTAACTCCTTATCGGTGTTGTTAAGCCTGCGTCGTGGTTCACAGAAAGCCAGTCCTATCTGACATTCAGAATACCATCTGAATATTACCGTTATATGAATAGTGTAATACCAAACACATTCAATATTCTCTTGGGTTAGATTGTCCGTAATGATCCTTGAGATGTCAACGGGAAGTATAGTCCCTTCCATAGGACCTCATTTCCAGTTTCTTTCTTGAATGCCAATGTTAAAATGTTACATTATACCTTGGTCTCCATGTTTTTGTCCACCCATTTTATATTATTATGCAATTAATGTGAGAATCATTTCTAATTTAAATGTTTTAGGTATTTTCATCGCTACCTGAAACTATTGCAATTCCAGCTTTACGAGATTATGAAGAAAAAATTGATGAAGTGTGTTGGCTGGTGTGCAAGAAACATTACCTTACAATGAGAGATCAGCCAATATTTTCTGATTTGTGTATTTACAAGCTGTTTAGAATATTTTGTCTTCTGGCTGATTTGGTTCCTCAGTGTGAAGATACCTATCAGGTACATCTATGTTAATTCATATTGCAGTTTGTATATCAAATCTTTGTTATTTGTTAAATGTTAAACACTTAAAAGCAATATGCTTACTATTATAAATCGCAACAAATAACATAATAGTCTGTGAGCTATGTTTTATTTTAAACATAAGATACTGTAATAATCTTTTATGTGTGTTTTAACATTATCTTGCATGGTTTGATGAGGTCCTTATCATCTTCTCATTTCAGATCTTTTTTCTTAAGTATCAGCTATGCATGCTCTTATCTCTGCATGCCTCCAAAATACGTTTCTTCAGTTAGTGCTTTGAAAATTATCTATGCGTAATCAAAGATTGACAAAAATTGAACTGAAGGCAGGAGTGTAATACTGTCCCTCTAAAATTCTGAGATGCCTGAAGTACTTAGAAATGGATGAAATGGTTTTTTGAAAATTATGGTGAAAAAATCAGAATAATTAATTAGTGGTGATTGCAAGCTGATATTTAATTTGATGTAATTACGATTTTGCGCATGCTACAGTGGCAACCTTCCTGAACACCTATCTTTCTCCTTTCCTCTTCCCAGCTACTTTTGCCCAGTGTTTTTGGTAAATTTTCATCATTCCTTTTGGTAATTTATTCCAATCCCTGACACCCTTCCCTACAAAATAAAATTTTCCCATAACCTTATGCCAGAATTCAAGTGCCAGCTTACAACTCTTTCCAAGCACCTGTATCAATTCTCCCAACTCTTGTATTTGATACCTGAAATGTGGTTTCTGTACTACACCACCATATTCAAGGAGCGGTTTGACGAAAGTTTTGTAATCCAATTTCCATACTTCCCTAGTACATCCTCTCATCACTCTTTCCAACAGATGAAGGATTTTGAACCCTTTCCCTACTACCTATCCAATGTGTTCTGCCCAGTTAAGTTTATTATCAAATGTTATGCCAAGGTATTTACATTTTGAGCCTTCAGTATGCAATTCTTTCCCACTTTTTATTCTTAATCAACCCTTAGCTTTTTATCTATGTACCTATTCTGCTTGCTCTTCTTTGTATTTGAGTTCATCCCATGTTGACTCACCTAGCTAGATATCCTAGCCATATCACCTTGCAGCTATTCACATTCTTCTACCATTTTGATCCTATTATATAGTATTATTTCATCTGCAAACAATCTGACTTCTAATAATGAACCATTAACACCATCATTCATTTGAATAATGAATATCAATGGTCCCAATGCACTACCATTTAAAACTCTCATATTCACTCCTACTTCTTTTAATACTGAATTTCGTACCCTAAATTTTTGCTTTGTACTTTTGTAGAATTCTTTTACCCAGCATATCACCTTTTCATCAACTCCAATAGTTTTTACCTTATTTAACACAATTTTATGTTTCACTCTGTCAATAGCCTAATGATCTAGTGCTACATTATCAATTTGACCTTCCCTGTCAATTTCATCAGAAATATCTTGAATATAGCCGACTAGTAATCTTTTAACTAGTAATAATTGTAACAAATATCTTCCAAATTTTTTATTTATTTATTTTTATATTTTTATTTATCAATACTTTGTACCCTTTTGTGTATACTTTAATTTTTTGACCACCTGAAATACATACATTTATATATATTATCCTCGTTTTTCCCAAGAAAAATGTCATATAGTAAACTTCGGTGTGTGCACACCTCCCAAACCACATGGCTCATTAGTCTAAAACATGAATCAGGTGTAAAACCAATATATTGTCGAGGATTTTGTTCATCATGTATGTTTTTTACTCTTTGTGGCCTTCAAGTTTGGTGAGTGATGAGTCATTTGCCCTATCCTTTGTTATTTATACTGCCTAAAAGCCGTTCCCTTTTTCCTACTTTCATCACACGGTATGTAAGAAACATAAAGAGTTTGTAATCCTAGGTCATCCTTAATGCTGCCAACCAAGTTCTTAATTTATTTTGGGCAGTCTTAAAATTGTCTTGACTCCTTGATGAGTCAACAATCTACTTACTTTAGAACTTAGTGTACCCATACTCTTCCTTCTTGACTAATCTCCCTGGTTGTAACCATAAATCAAGAAAGATCTCCGGAGAGAATCCATTTCACCCACAATGCTTTCTTTGTCACCTGCTCTCTTTGATATATGTACCACGATGGTTAAAAAGTGTCAAATTGAACAGCTATTGGTGTTTAAATACGAATCAGTGTAGGTACAACTAACAATGTGTTCAAGTTGTAACTAGTTAATCATCAGGTGATGTGTATATTTACTCAGTCAATATGTAATAAGTCTTGGAATCGAAACCATGTATGGATAGTATTTTATGGCCACCAGTGTGTTGAGCTATACATGTATGTGTGTTCATACATTCAAAAAATTAAAGGTCACACTAACAACAACAACAACAGAAAATGAAGTTCATTACGCTGGTGTAGAACATCATGGAATTTTGCAAAAAAGTTTTATTGTGACCCTTAAACACTCCAGAGTCAGCCACGAGACAATTATTAACTAGGACTTCATTCTGAAGGAAGCAAGTTATGAAAAGTGATAGAATTTCCAATGAATCACCGATCCATACTCATAAGTAACACCACGTTCATTCACTATTATTAACAGAACATCATCTAACACTCGTCATTGGTCTCACTCACCATTGAAATCCATATGATCTTGGCTTAATGTCAAAATGATCAACTCCAAATCACACTTTTCAAACGAACACACCCAAAACCATCCATAACTGGCATATCTGACAATCTGTATTTACCACACACTCTCCACTTATTGACTGTCTGCCATCTTGTTCTTTCCTGCGATATTCTTATTCAACATCCTGCGATGTTTTATAATTCCTAGCTCACAGAGACATCTATGAGCCATCTGTTGCTTTACAAAGTCAACTGTCAGCATGTTTTATAATCAACACTTCAAGGAATGGCAGGTAACTGTCCTCTTCCTGTACCATGGTGTACTTAATATTTTGATGGTCATAATTCAGTTGTGCCATGAATTGGTCAAGGCTGTGTGTACCATGTGGCCAAATCACAAAAGTGTCATTAACAGACGTGTAGAAACATTTTGGCTGCAGCAGAGTATTGTTAAGTGATTTATCTTCAAAAAAACTCCATAAAAAATTAACAGTGACTATGGCAAGGCTATTACGGTCCCATCCACTTGCCAGAAATTTGTCCTTCAAACCAGAAGTAGGTTGTTGTCAAAACATGGTGGAACAAATCAATCATATTGTTATCAAAATGCCTCCTTAAAAGTTCTAAAGAGTCAGTCAAGGGGACAGGTAGTAGGAAAAGGTTTCAAAATTCTGCACTTGTTGGAGAGAGTGATGAGGAGATAGATGTATGAGAGAAGTAAAGAAATTGAGTTACTATACTTTGGTCAGATCATTGCTTGAATATGGTGGTGCAGTATGGAACCCACATTTTTGGAGAGTGCAAAAAATGGCTGCCAGATTTGTTTCTGGAAATTACTGCAGAATCTAATCAGTGACAGATATGATAAAAGATCTAGAATGAGATTCATTGGAAGACAGGATGAGGCTGAAGAGGGTCATGGGTGTACACAAGGTGTACATTGGTGATGAGGCAAGGAAAGATTTTGGTGAAAGAATTAAAAATAATATATGAAAGGAAAAAGATGACCATGACCACAAGCTGACACTCAATTTCAGGCACAAGTATGTAGGAAGATTCGTTTTTTTTTTAGGTATTGGGGTCAGGGTTTGGAATAAGTGACCAAGAGAAATAATGAATAATTTACCAAAAACATTGAAAGAATTTAAAGTTGAAATTTGTAGAGAGCAAATGTAGATGGTTGCAGGAAAGGGGGATATTGCCACTGAAGCATATGCTCCATTGCAATTAAATTAAATTGTGGCCTGGATTCTATCAAAATGTTGAAGCAGGTAAGGAGCAGATGATTGGATGATGTCATTGGACTGGTCAGCTTTTGTCTTCCATCACTGCTGTAGCACTGTAAAATCAGTTGTTATAGTTATACAGTTGGTTGAAAATGAGAGCAGAGATGGACTCCCTCAAAACATTCCACGAATCTGACTGTATTATTATTATTACTCCGCGATTCACTAAAAGTGTGTGGCGGAGGGTGCATTGCACCTGTCGAAAAGGGTTATGGTTTGGAAGGGTTATAAGGGATATAGCAGGAGGCGCCCATGGGCTATTGTGAGGAACCATCCCCGCATTCCTGTGGAGTGATCTGGGAAAACCATGGAAAACCCACATCAGGATGGCTGGAGTACTTTTTCGAAAGCTACTCCTGTTGGATTTTAAGTTTACTCGCCCGGTAAATCCTTTCTAATCCATTCCCTAATCGCTCGTGGGAAAAATGAGTACAGAAATGAATCGGTTCTGGCTCTGATTTCTCTTATCATATTTACGCGGTCATTTCGAGATATGAATGTTGCTGGTAGCAATATTTGCTGGCTGTCATTCCGAAATACGTCTGTCGTGAATTTTTCAATTAGCTTCCGTCGAGAGCAACGCCTTCGGTGTTCCAGGTCTTCCAAACCTAACTCCTTCAACATCGCACTTACACTTTCCCTCCAACTATATATACCTGTCACGAATCGGGCGGCTCTTCTTTGGACCTTCTCTAAAGCCTCCATTAACCCCTTTTGATGGGGACCCCATACAGAACAACAATACTCTAAGTGAGGACGTACTAGTGACTTGTATACAATCGATTTAACTTCCCGAGTGCATTGATTTAAATTACGACCTAGAAATCGGAGCATACAATTTGCTTTTCCCATTACATTCTCCATATGCTCATTCCACGACAAATTATTACGAATTGTTACCCCTAGGTATTTAGCGGAATCTACCGTTCTAAGGACAATGCCATTAATTGTATATTCATAGTTAAATAGTGTCACCTTTTTACTTACATGCATGACTTGGCAGTTTTTAGCGTTTAACTCCAACTGCCAATCTTTACACCACACAATTATTTTCATAATATCGTCTTGTAACAAAGCGCAGTCGTCCTGGGTTTTGATTTCACGATAAATAATAGCATCATTGGCAAATAATCTTTTCATCCCCCCTCTTATGTCACATAGATCATTGATGTATATGAGAAATAACAGAGGCCCTAACACGCTTCCCTGGGGAACTCCAGACCCCACTTCAGTAAGTGATGAACGCTCACCGTCGAGAACTACACACTGTGTTCTGCCCTTCAGGAAGTCTGTAACCCAGTCGCATATTTGTCTAGATATGCCGTAACCACGAAGTTTCCTAAGTAACATAGTGTGAGGCACAGTGTCGAAAGCTTTTTTAAAGTCTAATAGAACCAAATCAACCTGGGATTGCTCATCTATAATTCAGCACAAGTCGTGAATTAGAAGTGCAAGTTGTGTTTCGCAGCATCGGCCTTTTCTGAATCCATGTTGATTTGGATTTAAAAGCTCACCTTCATCCAAAAACCACATGACATTTGAATAGATGATATGTTCTAAAATCCTACAAAATATTGAAGTTAACGAGATCGGCCTATAATTCTGAGGATCATTAACATTCCCATTTTTAAACACTGGAGTTACGATAGCGGTCTTCCATTCGGCTGGTATTTTTCCTTGATCCAGAGAGACGGTATACAATTTCATCAAATACGGTGCAATTTCCTTTGTGTATCTTGAGTAGAATCTTGTAGGAATACCGTCTGGTCCGGGAGCCTTATTGGGATTTACATTCATAAGAAATTTAGTTATTCCCTCGACATCAAGAGCGAGATCATTCATAATTTTGTCGGTTCGATTGTTAAATATTGGTATCTCCTCTGAGTTTTCTATTGTGAAAGCCTTTTTAAATATATCATTCAAAATTTCTGCTTTCTCTACACTTGTTTCTGATAATTCACCATTTTCTTTAATCAGCGACGGCATTACCTTACGAGAGCCTCTTATTACTTTGATATATGACCAGAACTTTTTTGGATTAGTAATCAGATCTTCGGATAAATTCCTGGCTTGGAATTCTTTAAACACATCGCTCATTGCCTGATACACTTCTGCACGCAACTGGACTAATTTAGCACGATTATATGAGTCCCCCGATTTTTTTCACCGCGGAATGTAAACGCCTTTGCCTCCTGAGCAAACATTTCACTTCCCTATTGAACCAAGGGAAGTTATTACTGACCTTAATACACTTCTTCGGAACAAACTGGTTTAAACCGGTCCATATTAGTTCTTTTAAATTAAACCAAAGTTCCTCGACATTTGTATTTAGCGTGTACGTTTCAAAATTCTTCGCAAAGTGATCAACCATACCCACATCGTTTGCCTTATCGAAGCAAAAAACGAGTTTCTCTTTGTCATGCTTCAGACTCAGACTAGAGTTTAACGTTACCACAACCGCCTTGTGATCACTTATACCGTCTTCTATACAAACTTTATCTACAATATCAGGATTGCTAATTAGAAAAAGATCCAGAATGGACGAGGAATCTTTGTCGCACCATGTTGGTTCTTCGACCATCTGTTCAAGAGATCTTTCTGCAAATGATTCTAGGAATGTTTCGGTTATTAACCTATCTCTTCCATTCAACCTGAACGTGTATGTGTCCCACCTTACCGACGGTAAGTTAAAGGCACCACCCACGATCAATATATGTCCTTGAAATTTTTTGTAAATGTTATTAAGCGACACTCTGAAGTATTCCGCGTTAGCCTCATCAGAATCCAGGAGGTCGATAAAATGACCCGAGTATGAACTTTAAATTTTTGCCAATTTTTACCTTGACCCATATTAACTCGCAAAAATTTTCCTTTTCAGTTATGACAGAACAATTAACGGTTTTAATTACGGCCACGAACACACCTCCGCCCATTGAGACAGTTCTGTCCTTCCGAAAAACATTGAAATGAGGGCCAAATACTTCACTAGATTCAACTTCAGGTGTCAACCAGCTCTGGAAGTCCAAGAAAAATTTATATATTTACATTGCCGTGAAAAACTTCTTTCTTAAATTTTCATTACTGTTTGTAAATTTTATAACATCGAGAATAAATGGTCTCAATCACTCCAAAATTTGAGAATGCATTGAATACTGGAACACTTAACAAGTGACTAGACGACCCGTGCGAAAATTTCGCGAATAAAATGCGATGAATAGTGAGGTTGAATATAATGTCACCAAGTTCAGTCATTACTCTTCATACTCCTACTTCATTTATCGATTTTGGTTAGAAATCCAGGGAGATAAATGGCTCGAAACACAAAAAACCTATTTTTAGAAATATTGACATTTTTGCGCTTTATGGGTCGAATTACGAAAAATTCCTTTCCTAGAATATAATGTTACCATGGCGGAAACCTTATTCTTTAATATGATACCTCATTTATCTATATCGGTTAGATATCAAGGGAGATAAATCGCTCGTGACACAAAAATCGGTTATAGAAAAATTTATACTTTTTTCCTTTAAGGGTTGAATTCCAAAAACATTCTTTCTTAAAATATGATTTCGCAAAGCTGATACATTACTCTTTATAATCCTACCTCATTTATTCTTTTTGGTTAGATATCCTGGGAGATAAATGACTCAAGATACAAAAAACCCATTTTAATAAAATTGACATTTTTGCCCTTTAAGGGTCGAATTACGAAAAATTCCTTTCTTCAAATATAATGTTACCACGGCGGAGACCTTAATATTTAATATGATACCTCATTTATCTATATCAGTTAGATATTAAGGGAGACAAATGGCTTGTGACACAAAAACGAATTGAAAAAATATTGATACTTTTGCCCTTTAAGGGTTGAATTCCGAAAAAATTCTGTCTTAATATATGACGTCACTAAAGCGGATATCTTAATCTTTAAAATGATACTTCATTAAATGATCTCAGATAGGTATCCAGGGAGATATTTGACTCATAACACAGAAAACAGCATTTTAGAAATATTGACATTTTCGCCCTTTAGGGGACAAATTCCGAAAACTTCATTTCTTGAAATATGATGTGACCAAAGGGAAGACCATAAGCTTTAAAATGACACCTCATTCATTGATTTCGGTGAAGTATGAAGGAAGATACAGGCTTGTGACAAAAAAATACCTTATAGAAATAATATATATGATTTAAGTTTGCTGAGAGATGACATGCACATATGCCCAACAGCATCCTCTTGTGTGTGACCAGAGAGGTCAATGTTATGCCACACTTAATTCGTGTAGACTGTAGGGCCATCGAATGAAGTGGGAACATTCAAAGAAGTTACAGTATGACTCTTTGATTTCAAAGAACACAATATCAGCAAGTGAATGAGTTCAAACGTCGCAAAATGATTTGTTTCCAGGAAACATATTTGTAGTACTGTGATCACAGCACAGGCTACTGCAATCACATCTGCATTGTCATAACAAACAGAACAGTTTTGTCTGATTTCTTAGCCTGATGTTGAAGCATTGCAACAAATGTGAACATGTCTGTGTCAATGGTTTGAAGCTGTCTGCTGATGGATGGACTGGTGGCACACACACCATTGCATCAGATTCCATTGACTAGAAATCGCCAACAGGGCATGTGAATGCCATCACTGCCATACTGAGTGGCAAAATATAGTGTTTTGGATGTATCCTGCTTCTCTTTGTCCTATAGTGATTGATACGTACATCTTAGACACTGTTGTGGTGAACTCAGTCAGGTAGATTACATTGTTGAATGAAACAGTGGACAAAGATCAAATGTGATCATTTATTGAGACACTGGGAATAACATGCAATCTTGTCTCTTACTTATTGGGGGCAATTTAACAGCAACTGCTACAAAAGGAAGGTTTTAGAGACAGACAGTGCTATATTTCGGCATGTAAATGCCCATCTATATGTGGCGAGGAATGAGCAAGCCTTCGTTGAAGAACAACAAGTACCACTGCTTTCCTGTCCTCCCTATTCGCCCAACATGTTGCCCATTGAACATGTCTGGGATATGGTCAGTTTGCAATGTTCTGGTTCTCTTGCAACCACTGTATATACTTGTTAAACAAATTCTCACCTTGGAAGCATGCAACAAGATTATGCTTAACTCTTTGACTGCTGTTGACGAGTTTACTCGTCATGCTGCCTGCTGCCCCCATGTGCTAATGACGAGTTTAGTCGCAGCCGCCGGTTTTCCTCTGAGTGCTGTAGACGAGTTATGTCGCACACATCTGCCGCTACCTGAGTGCTGATGACGAATATATACGCGCCGCTACCTGAGTCGTAAAGCAGATTTCACGCTCCATTTCTCAATAGCCTTTCGCAGTTCTGGTCGCTAGCTTATCATATGAATGATTGTCTGTTGGTTGCCTAGGCTTCGCTGTACAGTTCACTGTTCAACGGAAATTAGATACAAGACGTCGTGGGTGCATTGAAGAAGAAATCATGGAGATTCTTACGAGGAGCGGCAATGAGGATGAACTACTTGATTTCGATGGAACTGATAGCTTGTCCACAGAATCGGAAAGCTGTAGTCCTAAACCATACTCGTCAGCAGGGATGACAATGCAGTCTCATGTTTCAACAAGAGATGTTAGTTGTTCTGAATCTGAAGAATCAGAAAGTGATAATGAAATGCCTACGAAAGTACATCTTGGCGATAAATCTGACTGGAAATAAAATGATTTTTGTCCAGATAGTCACGCATTTGATGATAAACTATGCGGACTGCAGACATGTGTGTCAAATAGGGAATGTGCCAAGTCTTCTGTCAGTTTTCCTGTTATTTTTTACAGAAGAACTGATGAAATTTATAGCTGATGAAAAGAATCGGTTTTATATATCCACTATTGAGAATACTCCAGAATCAGTGCATTCTCGAATATCAAAGTGGAAAGATAGTGGATATGATTAAATGTATTGTTTCATAGCTATTTATCGTCTGATGCCTTGCGTGAAAAAAATGGAAAATTAGCGAATATTGGACCAGAGATGTTCTTCTAAATACTCCAATTGTTAGTGAACTTATGTCCAGATACCGCTTTTTGTTACTCTGGTGCGGTTTCGTGAGATTTCGCTGGAAACTCCCCCCCCCCCCTCCCTATTTCACCTCACGTAATTAATGGACAAGCACTTCACAGCTTTGAAATGTTGAAAAATCTGTTGAGTACTTATGTGGAACAAATTTCGTCAAAGAAACAAAATTATGTATAATTGGGTAACTACAATGTGCAGCAAACATTCAGTCAACATCGAGATATTTTGGGAATCTACATCTACAAAGATATTCCGCAAGCCAAATTTCAGTGTGTGGGAGAGGCTGCTTGTACAATTATCATTTTCTGGTGCCTTTTTATATTCATGAATAGCGCGAGGAAAAATCGGATACCTTTAACTCTCTGTATGAGTTCAAATATCTCTAACTTTACAGTCATGGTCTGAGCGCAATATGTAAGTGTGGAAGTAAAATATTTCTAGTATCTTCTTCGAATCTTCACTCTTTAAATTTCAACACTAACACTCTAATACAGTGAGGAACCTATAGAAAATTGCAGTTGTTATAAACAGGTATGCAAGAAAGAACAGTAAACTATTGGGTTAAATTTAAGATTCACGACGCTTTCCACATAAGCTGCAAAAATCGAGTAAAAACTACAAGCAAGATATAATTATTAGTGACGAGAAATAGGGTTAATGATTGAGTTTGATTCTGCAGTAATTTATTTGCAGAGAAACTATGTAGTGAGAGTATTTATTGCGTATCAGCCATGAGAGGTCACAGTGCTTCGCCAGGAAAATTCAGCGCTGAGGGGATGGGGCAGTGCGGGCCGCTCCGTCCCCAGGAATAATCACTTAGCACAGGTAGCAGGCCTCAGCGCGGAAAGTAGACGATCCACTGTCAGCAGTCAAAGGGTTAATTGTAACTGTGATGCTAATCTGATACTGAAATCAGACACCAATCTTTTTTACAATTATTCTACCACAACAGATAGCGGACGAAAGGTTCCATATCGAAATAAAAAGTCACTGTTGATAATTCATCACTATATCCTCTTAAAGTTTTTGAAGTTAAACTGGTATCAAATTATAATGGTCTAGGATAGCATCGGATCATTCGAAGTCTTGTATGAAGAATGGAGGTCATCATGACTAACAATTCTCAATCGCCACTGCCACATGTTTGAAAATGTCCAGTGTCCCCAACCAAATCACAACTATAAACAACACAGAGTCCACCCGCCTTTAACATAAAGGGGCTGGTGTAAATAATATTACTACAGATAGCTAGATGTGACATTTTACCTTATCTTGAAATATTATTTAAATTGAGTCTGGATACTTGCTCCTTACCACAGACTGGAAAAGTGCGATAGTAGTGCAGTACATAAAGGAGGGGTGAGAAATAGAGTAAAAAATTATGGGCCTATCAGTTTGACATCAGTGGTAAGTAAATTAATGAAGCTATTGATATGCAATCGTATCAGAAATATGTGCGTATAGCGTGAGTGGTTTTGAAGTAGGCAACATGGCTTTAGGCAAGGATATTCATGCGAATTTCAGTTGGTGGGATATTTGCAAAATATTTCAGATGAACTGGACAAGGGAGGCCAAATTGATAGTGTAATACTAGATCTTTCAAAGGCTTTTACAGAGTGAGTCATAAAATGGTAGTAAATAAGGTAAAAACTATTGGAATGGATAAGAAAGTGATTTGCTCGGTAGAAGAATCTTAAAAGATAGAAAACAGAAAGTTAGGGTAGGAAATGCGGTATCAAAAGAAGTGGAAGTAAAAACGGGAGTGCCGCAGGGTAGATTATTGGGACCATTGCTATTCATTATTCCAATTGAATAATTATCTATCTATCTGAAATTAGATTGTTTGCAGATGACATAATGCTATATAATAGTATCAAACCATGTAATGATTTCAGTAAAACAAAAAAAAAACTGATAATTAATATGCCAATTTAAATTAAATACATAATTTTCTTTAAGTTTTCTGACAATTAGTTTCGTAGCAATTGATTGACTAAATAGCATTGTTATAAAATAAAATTCAATGAAATTCCTCGTGCCTTGTGCTGTAACAAAAAATTTCCATTTCCATCCTGGTCCAGGTTGCATTTCAAACTAACCACATACTACGCTAAACTTGCAGCCAGAAAATGAATACTTCAGTCTCACGCGTATTAATACATGTACTGTCTCACATTTTAGTGGCAATAATTCATCACTATGTAGATTTGGGCTCTAGCGTAATCACTGGGACTCATAAGGGAATTGTCCCTTTCATCTGAAAATAGTTATACATGTTCAATAGATTAAATTGTTTAATGTGTGTTGCTCTTAGAGGTGTAAAATATATACATACCTCACAAACTTCACTCCAAAAGTGCTGTAACGCGAGCGACTGGGAGACGCCTTATAGCGAAGTATAATGATCTTGCACACGTTCTTTGAACGATATTATTCGGAAATATGTTGCTATCACAGCCATCAAAAATATGAATATGGAACAAATTACACACAAACAAAACCACAACGACTTTGAAACGTTAGCAAACGATGGAATTAAGTTTTTATAGTTGAAATGCAACCTCTACCAAAATGGTGTTTGGTTCTGGTTGTTAAAGGATAATTCGCTAGAAATTTGGATTTACTAAACATTTTAATTATCATGATTTTTGAGCAAAATCATTAGCAGTGCCTGTGGATAGGTTGGAATGTAGCCTGGACCAGAATGGACATAGATGCTTCCTTTTGTAGCTTAATGGACTTTGTTTTAATTATAAAGTTGGATTGATTTTCATCATTTTTGGTCATTGATGCATTTTGTTGCACATAATATTAGTATCGCTGGAAGTTGCATACAATAACAAATGGCGTACTCTAATCGCTTAGTGTGTAATGTTACAGCAGATTTTTTCTTTTTTTGCTTGAAGTTTGTGTATTATACACTCTCTCGATGGGTGTATTAGAAACTTATTACTAAATAAATTTGATCAAAAATCTTCAAGGGTTTTTACACCTTCAGTTTTTGTTATCCATGGTTCATATCGATATTACAACGTTTGAATAGTTGACATAGCTACATGTTGCAGAAATAATAGCCTCGGTAATATTACTCAGTGAAAGCAAAGATTAAAATAAATCTTATAAACTTAAATTATGCTGTGTAATATTTGTTTTAATTGTAGTGTAGGTTACACAGTTCGCGATCAGTGTGCAACTATTTCCGTTCAAACGATTTAATAATTTCAATAATAGAGCACAGCTTATTTATTTAAAAAAAAAATTATACATGCCCTCTGCTGTAGCCAGTTGTAATTCTGACCCATGCTAAGCAACAATCTAATCAAAGCTTTCGCTAACTTTGATGTTCAAAAATTAAAACTTTTATCTTACATATGTATGGACAAAGAATTTAAGGAATACTTCTATTTATCAAAAGAATAATATGTAAATATAAACATCTATTGATTGAAATTACGATTTAAACGGAATACATACTTTGTTGAGTGTTCTGTCAGTTAATTTATTTGCGGATGCTTAGAAATGTTATTCAATAATGGGCATAACCAAGAAAAATGGCGTAAAGCGTGACGTCATTATGCGACGTGATGCCATTATGTGACGTCATACATGACAGACTTGCTTATTATTTGTATAGATTGCGATGGAGCCATCACTCTGGTGGCAGTTTCCCTAGTCATCTAATTATTCCTTTTATATACATATTTTAAATTCCTTCAGAATTTTTGGAAAATTATTCATCACTACACTTGGTAATTTGTTCCAATCCCTGACACCTTTACCAACAAAAGGAAATTTTCCCATTCGTTTATGCATGAAATTCAGCGCAACCTTGTAGTCATGGTTGCCTTTCCCCTTCTATGCACTATTCCTAATTCTTTGACCAATATCCTTCCAAGCCTCATCACCAACATATGCCCTGTATATTCCCAACACTCGCTTTACCCTCCTCCTTTCCTCCAATGAATCCCAATCCAGCTCCCTTATCATATCAGTTACCGACTGGGTCCTGCAATAATTTCCACAAACAAATCTAGCTGTTCTTCTTTGAGCACTTTCCAACTCCTTTATTTGATAACCAAAATTTGGGTGCCAAACTACACCATCATATTCAACCAATGGTCTTGCAAAAGTTTTGGTACCCAACTCCCTAACTTCTCTTGTACATCCTCTCATCACCGTCTCCAGTAAATGAAGGATTTTGTAACCTTTTCCTACCACCTGTCCAATGTGCTCTGGCCAATTGAGTTTTTTTTTTTTATCAAACATTATGCCAATTTATTTACAATTCAAGCTTTCAACAAACAATGCTGACCCCACCCTATAATCATAATTAACCTTTAGTTTTTTATCTGTGTACCTTATAAGCTGACTCTTCTTGGAATTCATCTTCATTCCAAGCTGAGTAACCCATTTAAATATTATGTACAAAATCTGCAAAATACCTAGATATTTACAGTAACTAATCAACACAGTCATTCATTAGAAAAATGAATAGCAACAGTCCCAAAACACTACCCTGTGGCACTCCCATATTTACCTTCACCTCTTTAGATAATGAATTTCCTGCTCTAACACTTTGCTTTCTGGCTTTTACGAATTCCTCGACCAAGAAAGTAACTTTTTCATCCAATCCAATAAATTTAAGATTATTTAAAACCATTTTATGGCTCACTCTGTCAAATACCTTAGAAAGATCTAGTGCCACACTATAAACTTTACCTCCCTTGGCCAATTCATCTGAAATATCTTGCATATAGCCCACCATCTGAGATTCACATGAATATCCTTGCCTAAAGTCATGTTGTTGATCTGAAAACCAGTTTCTTTCTTCACAGACATTTCTTATATAATTGCATATCAATCTTTCCATCATTTTGCCTATCACTGATGTCAAACTAATTGTTCTGTAATATCCACCATATTTGTAACCCCTCCTTTATGAACTGGTACTACTATCACACTTTTCCAATCCTCTGGTAAGCAGCAAGACTCCACACTCATTTTAAATAAAATTACAAGGTAAGGTACTATATCGTATCCCACAATCTATATCTATCTATATATCTATAAATGAGAAAGTTCGGATGTGTGTTTGGATACAATACAATACAATACATTCATTTTCAATTGATCCCAATATAAGAGACTGGCTCTGTGGGATGTGTAAAGTTGTCAATTTACAGATAAACAGTTGCATAACAAAATAATAAGTTCACCACTAGATGTACAGTCATAGTACACATGGTACATTAAACACTTCCATTACAAAATAATACATACACCAGAAGATGTACAGTCATAGCATATATGGTACATTAAAAAAAATTCCATAACAAAATAATACATACACCACAAGATGTGCAGTCATAACATATATGGTACCGTAAACAATTATGTAACAAACTAAATACATACCCAAGAGATGTAGAGTCATAGCATACATGGTAAATTAATTATGTGAACTATATTTACAACAAGATACTGGCAGTTATTTTTTAGATACCTTAGCAATAAATTCTTCTACAGAGTAGAAGGAGTTGTCAATTAAAAATTCTTTCAATTTTTTCCTGAATTTATTCTTATCATCTACTATCATGTACGTCGGCAATCAATCACGCCTTAATAACTCAACATATTTAAATGAAATTTGGCATGAAGTCAGTTAATTGCATGCGAAGTGACATAGGATAGATTTTATCCCGCAAAAATGCATAGTTCTTTTATAAATTGCCGTTAATATCGATTCGGAAGCAACAAAGAGTTTCCTACTTCGTAGATAGCCGTGCCACGTTTACTCTTTACTTTTTATGTAAATCACAAACACTACTTTTCAGAAATAAAAGCAAAAACCTGTTTACATATGCAAGTTTGTGTTTAGTTTAAAAGCCATAAAACTGACGCACTTGGCAAATAATAGTTTGGAAGCAGGAAATACAAATCTGTACTGAACCTTAAATTAAAAAAAGAAAGGTAGGTACTGTTATCAAGTTTGCAAAGAGATGTTTTCATTTGCGTACATAAAATAGTATGACATATCAAATATTACACCATAATTTCGTTCATAATATATGCGTTATAATAAATATAAAAAATCAAAGCTTGGAACAAAAAGTAAAATGCTATGAGTATACCATCACGAAAGTCGGTTCACTAAAAGTGCAAAATGGTCGTGCCCCAATTGTCGTAAAGGATTCCATTCTATCTCGGTTTAAGTTATTTCCTGTTTCTTTTTTGTTACTAAACAGTCTGTGTATTACAAATTATTTTTGCCGAAATTTAAAACTTAACTAACCCTTTTTACTTTTTGTTCAGAATTTTTGTACGAATAGTAGGCTACTGCTTTTTATTTACTGTTCAATATTCTGCAAATATCTATCAAATGCTACACTTAAAACGAATTTATTCAATGGGCTAATGTATAAATTTATGGTTTCATGAAGTAACACTGAAAGTCGTTTACAACACAATACACCTCACGGAACATATGAAAGTTGCTTACTTATTACTAATAATAACTAAATTACTTCTGCCATCTGCTGTAACAAAAAACATTCTGGTCCAGGCAGCATTTAAACCAAACCACTATTTCTGCTAATACTGCCGCTACAAAATCAAAGGATACGAACACATCTCAACACATTAAATGCTCTGGAACTACATTTCGAGTAGTAACAGAATTTTCTATATCAAAATTCCTAATTAGTATATCATAAATTACTATCACAATTAATTTCATTATACACCTTACTAAATCACGAGCAATAAAAGTCACTTTTTCGCGGTGTACATTTTACCAGCAATATTAACGATCGTAGAGAATTGTGGACTTTCCGTTGTACACTGTAAGTTAAAAGCATTTTAGTATAAATTTTTTAATTACGTTACCTCAATAACTGTCATGAATCTGACGACATAGTTCATGCGGCTGAATGTAGTTTTAGACGTATTCAGTATTTAATTTAATGTGTTAATAATAAGTCAAGTTTATTTCGCTATTCATGACGTCACTAACACACAATATAGTGAATGTATTAATGTGCGAGTGATAGAAGCTTTGAGTAATTTTAAAACGCAGCCTGGGCCAGAATGAGAACTGAAACGTTATTAGTTATTAAGCTTCTTTCATGAGCGCCATTTTAGTGACATCATGTATCGCTTTGTACCCATATTGAATCAAAAGGTCTATAGTAAGCTTCGACGATTTAGCAGAATCATGCGGCGTTGCCCGAAGTAAATTTTTTAAATTTATCAATGTTTTATTCAGATAGTGGAATGGCGGACAAGTGGCGCCGGTAGTCATTCAATTACGTTTGCAGAATGAGAAACCAAATATGAAGAAACAATCTATTACTACTTTAATATTGAAATTTATATTTTAGCACAGAATTAATGGATCGAAACTAATGAACTATAGTAAACTGGTCTATAGGCAATTCAGTTGTTTCCAGAGATAGAGAAACCATTACCGCAATACCACTGACTATTATGGATAAAAGAATCAATTTTTACTATACTTACTACTATAATATGTAGATTTCTGTTGATGGAACCAATATATCCTCAAAAAAATCAATATTCAGAGAGCAAATTAAGTTCTCCTTTTTTAAAGATTGTTTTCAGATATTCAATGTAAATCAAAATATTCATTTTTACTATCGCAATTTTACTAATGGAAATGAGCGTCCTTGGGCCACTTAAGTATTTATTTGCTGTTTGGAGGTTAGTATTAATTAAAACTATATTCATTTTTATTCACGAGATGAAATTAGTAATTTTAAGAGATGTTGGGTAAACGAAATTCAAATCTTTCAAAGAAATGTAAGAAAGAAAACTAGGGCTATGAAAATAGCCAAAACCTAGGAGACAAATCCTCAATATTGTATATATGGATGTATTAAACTGAAAATACTCTTTACAAATAGAATATTTTTAATGTTTTAAAAATTCAGAGAAGTAGTTGTGGAACATAAATAGATTTTTTTTTATTTTATTACAACATTTATTACTACTATTACTAATAAAAATAGCTCTAAAATAAATTGTATGGTCGTATTGACCTGGTAACAAGACTTCTTTACGTCTCCACAGTCAGTCCCTTTCGTAGCCTCTTAACGTAACCCAGTAATCCTACCGGACATAGAGGACCCACAGTTCAACACGGAATCAGAACCAAGTTAGCATTGTGGCGTAATTCACATCACACAACCTATGCCCGATGTGAAGGTCAAGCTAAGGACCTTTGAAAATCCTCACCGAGCCTGGGATTCAAGCTGGGGACGTATCCATCTCCAGTTGGTCGCCCTAAGCACTGAGCAACCAAACCTCTCAAGAAAATCTTATATTACAACACTTTTCAATGCGGACGAAGTCGCGGGTAACTGCTAGTCTTTAATAAATCTGTAGTAATATTATCTACACTGGCCCTTTTATGTTTTTTTTTTTTTTTTTTACTTTTTGAGTCCCTTCATAATTTCCTGAGAATTTATTTGAAATTTTGTAGTTTCATCATTTATACTTTTAGCAAGACTCTCCTCTGATTCATCCTCTCCCACAACAGGATGATGTCCCTAGTTGTCTCACTAAACCAGTCATTCAATGTCTCTGCAATTTTACAATTCTCAGTGACTTCAACTCCGTTCTACAGTTTCCTTAAGTGGCCTTCTATGCACATAACCAGTTTTCTTAAAATTATTAGTATTATGAAGTCAGTACAGTTTAATAGTTGGTATCAGTTGGAATCATGGAGTAGTCAGTATTATAATGCAGAGAGTACAAGTGGCTCTTATCATGAAGCCATCATATAGATATTTCATGTGGTAGTAGACTTTGAATTGGGTAAATGTGTTTTGGATATTAATTAATACCAAATTAGTATATGAAGTTCCTAGGAACAGTTCTTTTGAATAAAACAATAAGTTTACTTTAACTAGTGCTATGTTATTTGTAAAGAAGCAGCCTGTCATTTCAAAATCAAATTGCAATCTGTGAACACTTGTTGGTTTGTCTATATAATCTGTGTGATCAGGGAAGACCAATTAATCAAAAAGAATCTAATATGTGCACATAGTTGGCTCTTGTTGCTGGATAACCAATCAATCAAGCATAATCCATTATGTTATTACTTATTTCTTTAAACATTTCCTATCACTCATGTTGCTTACTACTTCTACTATTCCTACAATTAATTCATCAAAAGTTTGCCTTTCCTACTTTCATCTTGATCAGTGCTGTTTTCATTTCCTTCCATGTTATTTTTTTTATGGTTTTCTTCCTTGTGTGGTGGACTGGTGATTATTTTTGCTCGGCCACCCCCGAGAGGAACGTTAATATATATATGTGGGTAGGACCTTTCTGTCATGTGAGCAGTAGAACAATTAAATAACACACCAGTAGGGTCTATACAATATTTACATTTATTAACAATAGTACATGACAACTCTAGAATAACCCATTGCTTTCCTTAATACCTTCATTATCACTAGGTCAGTTACCCTTGTGATTAATGCTGGAGCTTGACTCCCCATGAACTACTATCATATTCAACCATCTCCAATGCTGGTTCATTCCCACCTTCATTAACGGTGGTGCTGGTGGCTGTTTTTTGTCAACTACTTCCATCTTAGACCGCCACTGCGACCGCTACCAGACCTCTAGTTGCGCCCTGCCAGACAGACCCTCTTCACTCTCTGTAGTCCAGTTTTGATTATTACTCCCCCCACTCCATTGCACCTGGTGGCGAGATTTACTAGCCAAACACTGAGCCCCTTGATGCAGTCATCCCTAGCAGAATGAGGTCAAGACTCACAAACGTTTGCTGATTCTGCTGATCCTCTCTGCAGGTCAGTGCTGCCTGAGTGTTCACAACTGTTTAACTTTGCTGTCACAACTGACCTAGCTTGCTGTAGTGCTTTGTGAAACCTTATATATGTATTCCCATAATTCTCTAAAAAAAAAAAAAAAAAAAAAAAAAAACTGTGGGCCACCACTCTTGGCTCTTCTTCCTCTAGCATTACTTCTTCTGTTGTTCAGTTTAGGCTCATCAAGGACTATAGGCACTTATACCTTCTTTCAATTATGAGGTTCCCCTAATTGAGAGTCTTGTGGCTAATTATGTTACATTTCACTGTCAACATATCTCTAACAAAATATAGTTAATTCTCATTACCTTGAATGCATACTTTCCCATCTCATCACTGAGTCTGTATTTCAGGTAAAATTACTTCTGACCAGCTGCATTTATTTTATCTGTATATAAATAAAAATACTTATGCTGTTGTTTTCTTAATATCTTTCTTTAAATTGCACATTCAATAGTGATTAATCATGGAACCACTTATATTGAACATATTTATCATCCAGCAACAATGGAGTAGGAAGAATGTGCCATTTATTATGCACTTTTTGCATAATTTATGTCAGAACTTGGAAATATTTAAGTATCAACACTTTTATAACATTTATGGGTTTCAATTGATCACAACACTTTATATTAATCTAAATTTCTTTGAAAATATTTCATCATCTATTTTCATCTAGACTTGACCCTTCTTGTACATTCTTGCACTGAAAAACAATTCAAAAGACAAAACAGTTCCTAGAAATAAGCTCGTATATAACTGTGGCATTCACAGACTCGAGATGAATATTTCTCCAATGGTAGGTTGTGCATAGGCAATGATCGCAGGATGCATGTAGCCATTTTTAGTACTTGGACTACTAATGTGAAATAAGCCATTTGATAGGCTCTCATATCTGATGGATTGTTACTGTAGTTTTTCTGATATTTGGATGCTGCTAAATTCTAGTATAAAGTTACTCAGAATATGAAATGGCAGAAATATTAAGGAACTGGTTTGGTGAGACCATTTGGGACAATCTTAGGAGAGTTGTTGTTGGAACTAGCAGAATTGAAACTGTCACAAATATGTAATGATGAACAGGCTAGAAAATTAAATTATTGTGAGTGATGTCAATAGGTTTAAAGTGTAAAGGACCTTATATCTATGACACTATTACAGATGTGTGAAGGCTTCAAGGATATGATTATTTATGATAACTAGAATATAAACTATGTTCATCACTCACTGAAGTTGAAGGGAGGAAGGAAGCAGAAACAGCATCAAAAACAATCCACAAATGTAAAAATATGCTGTACGTTTTTTAGGAAAATAGAAACATGTGACTGAGCTTGCAGAGGAACCCACCATCAACATAGCCACATGAATGATGGTTTTGGCCATTTGAGGTTGGGGGGGGGGGGAGGAGTAGCAATAATATTGGTGGAAATTTTAATCATGAGAAATCTTATATATATATAAAAATAGACGTGTTTTTTCCTATATTTCACTTTTCAGCCACCACTACCTACCACAGATCACTGATGTTTGTGGATGGAAGTAGCATGAAGTTTCCTGTCATGCACAACGTTGGCCGAATGCCGATAGCTGTGGGGATGTGGGAGATATAATGATTAAAGTTGGTCAGTGCAGGGCGTTTTCATATTTCGACCAAAAATTCGTATCTCCGTATACTTCTCTTTCCTGCCACAACTACATAACATAGACTTTTGGTGTTTGCGTGTGGTAGTAGAATCGTCTCTCCTGTCGTGCACTATGGTTGTTAGATGTCGGTAGCTATGGGGATGTGGCAGATATGGGGGTTGAAAGTGGTCGACCTGTGGCAATTTCGACTTCTGCCAAAGACAAAAGTGTCATGGTGTATCACTTTTCAGCGAAAACTATAGATCACAGATAACTGGCGTTTGTGTGTAGTAGTAGCACAGAGTCACCTTTCGATCACAACAGCGGCCGAATTTCAGAAACTGTGGTACTGTGGTAGATATGGTGGTTGTAAGTGGTCGACCAAGGATATTTTCGTATTTCGACTGTCTCCGCATATGTCACTTTTCTGCCACAACTACATAGCATAGACCATTGGTGTTTGTGTTTGGTAGTAGAATCGTATCTCATGTAGTGCACTATGGTTGTTAGATGTCGGTAGCTATGGGGGTGTGGGAGATATGGGGGTTGAAAGTGGTCGACCTGTGGCAGTTTCTTACTTCTGCCAAAGACAAAAGTGTCATGGTGTATCACTTTTCAGCGAAAACTATAGATCACAGATAACTGGCGTTTGTGTGTAGTAGTAGCACAGAGTCACCTTTCGATCACAACAGCGGCCGAATTTCAGAAACTGTGGTACTGTGGTAGATATGGTGGTTGTTAGTGGCCGACCAAGGATATTTTCGTATTTCAACTGTCTCCGCATTTGTCACTTTTCTGCCACAACTACATAGCATAGAGCATTGGTGTTTGTGTTTGGTAGGAGAATCGTATCTCATGTAGTGCACTATGGTTGTTAGATGTCGGTAGCTATGGGGGTGTGGGAGATATGGGGGTTGAAAGTGATCGACCTGTGGCAGTTTCATACTTCTGCCAAAGACAAAAGTGTCATGGTGTATCACTTTTCAGCGAAAACTATAGATCACAGATAACTGGCGTTTGTGTGTAGTAGTAGCACAGAGTCACCTTTCGATCACAACAGCGGCCTAATTTCAGAAACTGTGGTACTGTGGTAGATATGGTGGTTGTAAGTGGTCGACCAAGGATATTTTCGTATTTCGACTGTCTCCGCATATGTCACTTTTCTGCCACAACTACATAGCATAGACCATTGGTGTTTGTGTTTGGTAGTAGAATCGTATCTCATGTAGTGCACTATGGTTGTTAGATGTCGGTAGCTATGGGGGTGTGGGAGATATGGGGGTTGAAAGTGGTCGACCTGTGGCAGTTTCATACTTCTGCCAAAGACAAAAGTGTCATGGTGTATCACTTTTCAGCGAAAACTATAGATCACAGATAACTGGCGTTTGTGTGTAGTAGTAGCACAGAGTCACCTTTCGATCACAACAGCGGCCGAATTTCAGAAACTGTGGTACTGTGGTAGATATGGTGGTTGTTAGTGGCCGACCAAGGATATTTTCGTATTTCAACTGTCTCCGCATTTGTCACTTTTCTGCCACAACTACATAGCATAGAGCATTGGTGTTTGTGTTTGGTAGGAGAATCGTATCTCATGTAGTGCACTATGGTTGTTAGATGTCGGTAGCTATGGGGGTGTGGGAGATATGGGGGTTGAAAGTGATCGACTTGTGGCAGTTTCATACTTCTGCCAAAGACAAAAGTGTCATGGTGTATCACTTTTCAGCGAAAACTATAGATCACAGATAACTGGCGTTTGTGTGTAGTAGTAGCACAGAGTCACCTTTCGATCACAACAGCGGCCTAATTTCAGATACTGTGGTACTGTGGTAGATATGGTGGTTGTAAGTGGTCGACCAAGGATATTTTCGTATTTCGACTGTCTCCGCATATGTCACTTTTCTGCCACAACTACATAGCATAGACCATTGGTGTTTGTGTTTGGTAGTAGAATCGTATCTCATGTAGTGCACTATGGTTGTTAGATGTCGGTAGCTATGGGGGTGTGGGAGATATGGGGGTTGAAAGTGGTCGACCTGTGGCAGTTTCATACTTCTGCCAAAGACAAAAGTGTCATGGTGTATCACTTTTCAGCGAAAACTATAGATCACAGATAACTGTCGTTTGTGTGTAGTAGTAGCACAGAGTCACCTTTCGATCACAACAGCGGCCGAATTTCAGAAACTGTGGTACTGTGGTAGATATGGTGGTTGTTAGTGGCCGACCAAGGATATTTTCGTATTTCAACTGTCTCCGCATTTGTCACTTTTCTGCCACAACTACATAGCATAGAGCATTGGTGTTTGTGTTTAGTAGTAGAATCGTATCTCATGTGGTGCACTATGGTTGTTAGATGTCGGTAGCTATGGGGGTGTGGGAGAAATGACGGTTGAAAGTGGTCGACCTGTGGCAGTTTCATACTTCTGCCAAAGACAAAAGTGTCATGGTGTATCACTTTTCAGCGAAAACTATAGATCACAGGTAACTGGCGTTTGTGTGTAGTAGTAGCACAGAGTCACCTTTCGATCACAACAGCGGCCGAATTTCAGAAATGTGGTACTGTGGTAGATATGGTGGTTGTAAGTGGCCGACCAAGGATATTTTCGTATTTCGACGAAAGGCATGTGTCTCCGCAGATTTCACTTTTCTACCACGACTACATAGCATAGAGCATTGGTGTTTATGTGTGGTAGTAGAATCGTGTCTGTTGTCGTGCACTATGGTTGTTAGATGTCTGTAGCTATGGGGGTGTGGAAAATATGGGGGATGAAAATGGTCGACCTGCGGCAATTTCATATTTCTGCCAAAGACGCATGTGTCACGGTGTATTACTTTTAAGTGAAAACTATCAATCGCAGATCACTGGCGTTTGTGTGTGGTAGTAACACAGAGTCTCCCATCGATCACAACGTTGGCCGAAATTCGGTAACTGTGGGAGTGTGTGAGATATGGTGTTTTGAATATTTTCGTGTTTCATCCAAAGACTTGTGTGTATCCGTAAATTTTACCTTGCTGCCGGAACTACATAGCGCAGAAGACTGGTACTTGTGTGTGGTAATAGTATCGAGTCTCCCATCGTGCACTAGGGTGGTTAGATGTCTATAGCTGTCAATATGAATTCTTTACAATCACGAACGAAGTCGTGGGTACCAGCTAGTAAATTAATAAAAATAAGATAGAAGAAGGGGGCATGTAATAGGTGAAAAGTTTATATTTTTAAATAATGAAGGGATATCTACAACTAAAAGTATTTTTCTGAAAATCTTAAAATGCACACCATTCTACCACATTAGTCAAACCAGAATGTTTTTATGGAAGTAAATTTAAAGTACTGAATTACAAATTGCAAAATTAGAAATATTAAAAAGAAGAATTTCTGTAAAATATTTGGTCCTCGAAGATGTACTGTATGCTGGAAATTAAGAAGTAATGGTGAAATATATTGCAACTTGGAAAAGCATAACTGAATCAACCCAGAAAAGATTATTTCTAGTTTTTGGGCATTTGTACTGTGTGGATGGCAAGAGTTTAAACAAACAGATCTTCAGCTATCTTTGAAATAAGAAATCAACATAACCTGGATTCAGGAAGCTAAGAAAGATTCAGAAGGAAACAATATAGAGATTTTTAAGAAAGAAATTTTAAAAATGGAAGGATTCCAAGGTAGGAAGGAAAAGAAAGGGAGGATCGAAATGGTACAAGGAAAGGAAAAAGTTACGTAGTGAGATAAGCAACACAGCCACACAGTGGCTGTGCTGGAGTTTGGCTGGAGTGTTAAAATCCTCCGAAAAATCCTCCGAAAAACCATTAGATGCATTTAGCAGGATAAGTAAATATATCTTATTTAATTTAATTGTATTTGAATGCACGCTCCAGTGGCAATTTCACTACACACCATTTTTGTGTACCCATCTACATTTCCCTTCTGCAAATTTCAACTTTTAATTCTTTCAGCATTTTTGTTGTGCTGTTTTGACGTAGAAATGGCGAAGAAGTGAGGAAGAAATGTCTGCACTTAATATCAGGAAGTGGCACCATCCCGGCCGTATAGGGGCTATTTATTCTGTCCACAGAAGCTTTAGATTGCTTTTATCAGTGTTGTTTGTAATCCATAGATGGTGATGGAACTTTTGAGAGATATCAAAATATATATAACCTTCACCATAAACCAGGTGGAGAGATGTGGCAAATTGTATAAAAACTTCTCGGGATTCAAGCCTCGTCATAATAAAGTCATCCGGTGGACGTTTTGGAAGCTTGCACTGCTTCCATTGTGCAGCCCCACTGAACACAACTGAAGTCTGCTGTACAGTAGTCTATTATATAGGGCCAGCAGCCGGGAGTGAAGGGGAAAGGGCGAGGAGGGGTGGTCTAGTTGGGCCCTGCTCGCTTGGTGACGTCATGATCAGGTCACTTCTATGCCCTAATATTGCTCAATCTCGTGTGGCTTGTAATAATCCAATTACTGGCTTCCAAGTTTGACTTAAATTGAGGCCCTAATCATGATTAATAACATTGTTACTATCCTAATCTCAATCACCTCCTTCACAAAACTGTTCCAAAGGTTATTTGCATAACAAAGGCGTGTTGTTTTGTTGAAGCGTGTCTCATGCCTGTTGTAAATGTGTGTAGGTTTTCTGTAAACGTTATGCCCTAACCTTCCATTTTGCTTCCGATGCACTAGAACATCTAGAAACAGAAGTGATCCATCTCTTTTGATTTCTGCCATGAATTTGATATTGGGATGAATCGCATTAAGATGGTTTACAAATTCATTGAATGCAGGTATTCCATGCGACCACATGAGAAACGTATCATCAACAAATCTGTAAAAACATTTAAGCTTTAAAGGAGCCACATCAAGAACTATATGTTCAAAATGTTCCATATAGAAGTTAGCTACTGTGGGAGACAACGGGGACCCCATAGCCATGCCATCTGTTTGCGCGTAGTATTCACGCTGATACACGAAGTACTTAGATGTCAGGGTGTGTCTTAATAACTCCACAAGTTGCAGATCAAAATATTCACTAAGAAGTTCAACAGTCTCCGCTAAAGGCATCCACTTAAACAATGATGTAATGTCCAGGCGAACCATAACCTCATTGCTTTAACTACCTCCACAAAGCCAGCAGAATTCTTAACATGATGTGCACATTGACCAACCAATGGATTTAACAAACGCGTGAGATATTTAGCCAACCTGACCGTCGGTGAAGCTGTAGCACAGACTATTGAATGTATAGGAACATGCTCTTTATGTATTTTTGGTAAGCCGTACAATCATGGTGGTCTTGAGGATCGGACATTTATATTCTTCACCGTTTCTTCAGCCAATCCAGATTCTTTCATTAGAATGTTTGTCTTCCTGGTTATTCGTGCCATGGGATCACTCAGAATCAAATGATATGCATCATCATCTAAAATGTCAGCATTGGTTAAGATCGCAGTCAAATTTCCTTTGTCAGCTGGTAAAACCATGATTTCGGAGTCTCCACGCAAAACAGGTAAGCCAGCATGTTCAGCTCTATTCATATTGGGCTTAGGTGGTCTGGCCATCCTCAGGATGCATGTCGTTCCTTTGCGGTGTCCGTTGGAATATTCCACACTGCTTGTTCCACTCCGCTGATGTTCATAATAGGTACGGAACGTGGAGTCATTGCGAAGATCAATCCTTTCTTCAGAGCTGAGATGGCACCTTAGTCAACTTTCCCCGACAAATTAATCACGGTTTGTCTATCTTCCGTTGGCCGAGTGTCATGCCAATCCCATGACAGGTTGTTGAATTTGCAGCACTGCTTGCATGTAGCCATCCTCATTGTAGAATTTTGCTGTCCTGTGGTGAAGTTGTCGACCCATTCCCAATCCATCGGCGAGAGGGCAGCTCCTAGTTTCAAATGGCATCCCATCAATTCTGTAGCATTTTTAGCAAGATCACGGCAAGTTTGATGAATCCTCTTCCTCAAAATTGCAAGGCTGGTGCAGTGTAGAATCTTCTTATTGGTAGTAATGTTTGCCGGATGATTTACAACAGCAAAGTGTGGCACTGTTTTGGTATCCCTACACTGTATCCGGGAGGTCAATGAACTTAGAAGTTTGGCCTTCTTACGGCGCAGCTCCTCCAGATGTTTAACATTGCGCAACATATCCTCCTCGTAGAGGTATGTTAGATAACTATGCACGTTCTCGTGGCAGCAATGCTTGGGATTCAAGCCGTGTCATAATTAAGTCGTCTGGCGATGTTTCGGAAGCTTGCACTGCTTTCATTGTCAAGCCCCACTTTACATAACTGAAGTCTGCAGCATGGTAGTGTACTATATACAGCCAGCAGCCGGGAGCAGAGGGGAAAGGGCGTGGAGGGGCAGTCTAGTTGGACCCTGCTCACTTTGTGAAGACTGGGTTACTTCTATGCCACCGAGTGTGGTGGTGTAACGGCTAGCGTTCTGGCCTTGCATTCGGGAGGACGGCGGTTCGAATCCCCGTCCGGGCATCCTGATTTGGGTTTTCCATGGTTTCCCAAATCACTCCAGGCAAATGCCAGGATGCTTCCTTCAAAAGGCCATGGCCGAATTCCTTCCCATTCCTTGCCCCCCATCCTTTCCCGTCTCTAAAGACCTCGCTGTTAGAGAGACGTTAAGCAGATATATATATATATATATAGATTGTTAGGAAACAAAGGCGCTAAAAGCGGATATATTGAACATTGGATAGGATAAAAAACCACCGCTTACCAAAGAAGGGGATTCCAGCGGCGTTGGTACACAAAAAAAAACACGAACACACACACAATAAAATTTTCGAGCATGGCTCTTCCTCAGTAGAAGTGAGATGGCTGCACGCAAGCACTGCCCGCAGCCAACTGGAATCCCCTTCTTTGGTAAGCGGTGGTTTTTTATCCTATCCAATGTTCAATATATATATAAACTTCTATGCCCTAATATGGCTCAATCCCGTGTGGCTTGTAATAATCCAATTACTGGCTTCCATATTTGACTTTAATTGAGACCCTGATCACGATTAATAACATTATTACCAAGCCTAATCTCAATCACCTCCCTCACAACACTGTCCCAAAAATGGCAAATTGTTTGCATGGTTTTGAGAAAACTTAGCTGTGCTGTGATGCATTTCCACTACACTGACTGGGCCATTATTTATGGTCAGAATCTATAATGGTGCATGAAATATTGCAACTCTAGGTGTCTAAGCTACAAAGGAACACAGTTATATGTTGGTTATTAGCAGATACAGTGTTGTTGCAATGTGCATAGAGTTATTTTATTCAGTAAGTTTCTTAACAAAATAAAAATTGGCCTGGGCTTAAACATGACAGCAAATTGTTCATGGTGGATAGTAGTTTACAATGAAGCCATTTCAGTTGATGGTGAAAGGCAGCTTCAAAACGATTTTGCTTGAAATTGTATGAGAGCTGCATCTTCCTCTCTCTTTACATGATAATGTGGCAAAAATTGTGTCCATTATATATATGTCTTTATTTTATGTTATAATGTCCTAATGTTATGACCTTTACTATTTTGTATGGATATCTTTATCTAATTTTTGTGATCATCTTCTGTCTAAGTAAAGCTTTATATAGTTATAATTTACTAAGCAAAGAAAACCATTATTTAGGGCATAACGTAGTACTATTTTGGACCGCATAAGTTTCTGTAATAGCTTTACTGAAATTGTGTGTTGAAACTCACAAAAATACAAATAATGTTTTTTATCATAATGTTTTAAATTACCTTTTCTTCTCAATGAAAGTAATTTCACAATAGTTTGTTGTTGATAAATAGACTAGTAGTTTCTAGAAATTGTAACTTGGTTATGAGAATTTAATGAATGAATTTAGAATAACACAGTTTATAATTTTTGTTGTAGGTTCTTCTACATTCTTCAGAATTTGCCAGTGTTGCTTCACAGTTTGTTTCATCTCTTGGCTTAGAATGGGATTCTGCAGACTTTGAATCACTGGCAGCAGTTATTGGTTCATTTAGATTTCCCACATTTATTGCCGTTATGGAAACAAAATACAGTGGGGCTGGCATAGTTGACCAAGCTGGTGTAGAGGAAATTGTACATGAAATGTATCAAACATTCCTCTATGATGTCCTCAAAAAGGTAGTTTAAATTGAATTAATCTTAGTCCTTTCTGAAAACTATATGAAGGTGTATAATGTGTTGTGTTAGAATTTATTAAGTTAACAAAGTGAAATAAAACAAGTTTCATGCTTACTGATTTTTATGGACACTTTACAGCCATTAAAGTAATCATACTCAGATTTATTTAAGATAGAAAGCTAACAGATTATTGTACATATAGTTTTGCTACATTTTTATGCCTATTTTTGGAAATTCAGAGGAAGTCATGATAGTCATGCAGTCATGTAAAGGATGGGAAAAATGCAAATTTTTAAGCGACCTGTTTGATGAGACTAGTAGGGAACATACTAACTTAGAAGCTTCTCCACATCAATAAATTAGAAATAGATACTGAAGAATATTATGATGGAGCTTGGCAGGTTAAAAATGGTAAGAGTTGGTATGCATAATATTACAACATATGTGTTATTACTAAGCCCCGGATTTTTAGGTTCTAAAAAAACAAATTTAGGTTTATTCAACTCATGTTTTAGGCTTTTATAGGTTTTTAAAATTCTGATTTAGGAACTTACATGTTTTTAAGGGAAATAAAATTTAAAACACGTAATATATACTGCCATAGTGTTAAAAATATTGTTGACTTTACAATACAATGTCAAGTACTCCTTAAAAACTTCCAACATGTCATTGGTCGATCACATTAAAATATGCAAAATAAACCACTATTATGTTCAAAATACTTCGTCTGTATTGTGTATGGTAAACAACCCATTTAAAACTTCTAATATGACACTGAACAATGAAATATTTTGACAGATTTTCAGGAGTAAAACCTCCTCTTTTTTCCGTTCAAATTCTCTTGAATGCGGAAAAACTACGCTTTACGTCACATGTGGTCAGAGGTGTGAACTTTGTATCAGCGATTTCCTTAGGATTCCAAGGCAATTTTCTTGTTTCTTTAGACCACAGTGGACACGGCCTATATATTCCATCCCCTTGAAATCTGGACTGCGGGCTAAAACAGACTCCTGCTTCTGAGCTATAGATACCCCAACTGGTCCAGGAGTCACTTTGGCCCTCACTTCTTGGGTGATTTGAAGTGCTTACGTCAACGGTAGAGTACCTCCTTCCAAATTCTTGATTGAAAATTCTGGGTTGTAAAAATTTGCCTTTATATATTTCAACTTCTGTTCAGCTGGTACTGAGTGCAACACTTTCTTTGCATTTACTATAGCAATAGCTTCGCTTTCATCTAATGATTTGATGACCTCCGTGATGCTCACATAGTTTTCTGCGTAATATACTGCAGCTGAGAGCCAGGTCCCACATTGTGTCACTACTGGCTCAGGAAGGAGGGGTATCGATGAAAGTAACTACTCGACTTGGCGCTTTCAGGAATATTTTCTTCACTGAAGGAATTATCTCTTTAACTACAGGGTGCTGTTCCCGAATTTTTTCAGCTACCTGGTGCAGCCCATGAGCTAGACAGGTGACATGGACCATTCGAAGATGGAATGCCTTCAAACGCTCCCCTGCTTTTATCATATAAGCTGCACTGTCTGTCACCAACGACAATTTATCCTCGTGTTCTGGACCTGGCCACAACAGTTTTGATGCATCCCTTACAGCAATTACCACAGTAGACTGGTTAGTCATTGGAGGTTCTCTGAACATAATGACTTGGGGTATACTACGTCCCTCACATGCGAGCTTGCCCACAACAATGCTATGTATCTGCCGCAGGCATCTGACGTCTCATCTACACTTAACCAGATGAAGTGGTCGGCAATGTCCACTAGTTCTTCAATGGTTTTCACTTGCAGATGAGGCAAGTAATTCTTTCTTAAAGTGAATTCATCTCATATTTTTCTGTTGCAAAATTCTTCCAAAATGGTTTTCAAGACTGTATTCTGGACTGTTGAAACTGGTATATTAGCGGCAGTGAGAACTTCACACAGACGCAGGTGAAACGAATCTTCTGCACCCAGCTTTGAACTTGTAATGAAACTCTGCTTCTGTTCGAAAGCGTTTCTCCTGGTAACATTTGCCAAATGAGTTGCTGAATTCTGATACTGTAGTACGTGGGATCATTTTTCTGCAGTCACTTATATAGAAATCAAAAATAAAAATAGTCCACCTGAATATAACACCCCGGATAATAGCCAGTTAATATTATGAAATTTCATCCAGCAGTCTAGACTCTGTCACTTTACGTTACTTTAGAAATGAAAACAAATAAAATCTAATTTATTTTTTAAAATTATAAAACATATATGTATATAAAACAAATTAAACTTACTGGTTTCACACATGCTTGACAATATATAATTTTCTATCATCTTTAGAAAAGTTCTTATTCGTTCCTAACCACTCTCGCAGGTGACTACTTCTTGAGGATTTCTTTTTAGGCATTATTGCTTTTAATTAAGGAACTAAACTTATTTATTTATTTATTTAAACGCCAATCGGCTTTGTACATATTGAAATAAAATTTATCATCAACATATAAGCTACATAATGAATAAGTGATTCATAAAAGTCTTTTAATGTTGGAGATCAGTCCAGTATAAGAATCTCCAAAGAAGTTGACGTTGGTTGCATATAGGTTAACCAGGTTTACTATCCTATGGCACGGCCCAGAAGCAACATAATTTTTGTTGGGTTTTACAGCATCCAGCAGTCGTCTTGTTCGTAGGTCTACCCTAGAGCAATTAAATTGGAATTGTTCGAGTATATCTGGTGAATCAATAAGTCCATTGATGACTTTGTAGAAGAAGCATAGGTCAGTCAACTGCCTCTGACTTTGCAAGCTGTTAATCTTATAATGTTGATATACATCACACACATCTTCCATGTTTTCACGATGAAAATAGTGTAACAGAAACTTACAAAACTTGCGTTGAACTTTTTCGACACGGCTAATTTGCTGGTCTGTAAAGGGTGACCATACAATACTACCATAATCAAGTAACGGTTTGACATAGGCAGAGAAAAGTCGAAACAATGTATTGACGTTTACCAGCTCTACATATGAAACCCAGGACACGAAATGCTCGCTGAGTTATGTAATTAACGTGCTCTGAGAAGGTAAGCCTGTCATCGATTATCACTCCCAAGTCTTTAACTGAATTGACTGTTCCCACGTTTTGACCACATATAGAGTAATTAACAGGTAGCTGGTTGAGACGTCGAGAAAACACAATGACAGCACATTTTTCTATATTAAGGTGTAACTTATTTAACTGACACCATACCTCTAACTCGGAGATATCTTGTTGTAAAATATCAATGTCATGAGCACTGTAAATAGCTCTGAAGATCTTCATATCATCAGCATAGAGCAAATAATCAGACATAAACTTTTCACCAATGTCATTTATGAAGATGCTGAATAGAATAGGTCCTAGATGGGAACCTTGTGGCACACCAGACATAACAGTGTACTCATTCGACAAATGGCCATTAATTCGCACTTGTAGATGTCTGTCAGATAAGTACGAGCGAAGCCAATCCAAGGCCTTGGATCTTATACCATAACGACTTAATTTATTTATCAGAATATCATGGTTCACCATGTCAAAGGCCTTGCTAAAATCAGTATATATAGAGTGCACATCCTGACCTTTATTCAAAGCATTAAGTATGAAGTTAACTTACAGGTAGAGATTAGTTGTTGTAGATCTTCTGCCAAAGAATCCATGCTGTCTTGAGGTTACGACATTTTTAAACGCAAAAGTAAGCTGTGGCAGGACAATTTTCTCTAGAAGCTTTGCCAGTGAGGATTGAATGCAAATTGGCCTATATTTGCTGATGTCGGATTTTGCACCTGATTTATGTATGGGTTTAATATATCCTATTTTCCACGTTGAGGGAAAACTTCCCGTTTCAAGAGACTTATTAAAGATGTGAGTGATTGGCTCACAGAGTTCAGCAGCACAATTTCTTAATAAGATGTTAGGTATCTGGTCAGGTCCAGCACCCTTATTTATGTTCAGTCGTGTAAGCTCACGAAATACCTCATCAAAGTTAACTTCAAATTTAGAGAGGTTAACATCTGGAAATTTACTGCTACTGTCATGCATAGTATCAGTATTTAGAAGTTCTGGTGGTTCTTTGTATATGCTCTTGAAGTATGATGCAAATAAGTTGCTGACATCAGCACCATTACTCACAGTTGTGCTGTTCCAGGTCATGGTTGAGGGAATGTCAACATCACTGTGTCGTCGCTTATTCTTAATAAAACTCCAGAATTTTTTAGTGTCAGTTTTCAGATCATATTCAATTTTATCAATATAATTATTATAACAAGCTGTACTTAGATTTTTGCATTCTGATCGTAAATTACTAAATGTGATGTAATTACTGCTAGTTCTTCTCTTCTTGTAATTTCTATGAGCGATTTTCTTTTGTTTTATTTTACATATCAGTTCTTTAGAAAACCAACATGGATAATTCGCATTTTTTTGATAGTGCACCGGAACAAACTGATTAATACCCCTGTGAACAATCTCGTTGAACCATTTTACTTTATCATCAATATTGTCCAGTTCATATAGTTTTATCCAGTTGATACCAGTGAAATATTTATTCAATGCAGCAAAGTCAGCACTTCTATATGCATAAATAGGGGCATCACTTGATTTCAGATTTGTCTGAAATTTTAGTAGCGCAGCTAATGCAGGGTGATGCTTGTCCTGTTCAACAAATGCGGATGCCTTGTCAATCAAGACATCAAGGTCACTAAAGCACAAGTCCAGCAACCGATCACTATCATTGAGAATGTTGTTTAGTTGAAGGCATCCAAAGAGAAGAAAATTTTCATTCAACAATGTTTCACATTCTACTTGTTGTAAGCTACTGTGCAAATTATAATCACCAAATATCATTAGTCGACAGTTTGGGTACTTATTTCTGATGTAGGATATAGTTTCAACATGAGTATTGTATGTATCAATGTGAGACTGCGGTGGAATGTATACACATCCAACTATAATGTCACCAACATGACCTTTGATTCTAACATAAATTTGCTCTAAATGATCATAATTAATTACAACAGGTTCAGCAGAAATACAACGCTTTACAGCAATAAAAACTCCCCCACCTCGCTGATGAGTGCTAGTCTTAGAATCTCTATCTTTCCTGAATATAGAATAACTATTATCAACTACTTCACCATCCATGATCGACGAGTGAAGCCACGACTCGGTGATACATAATACATCATACTGACTACTGGCTGATGTAGTAAGAAAATTATTAAGTTTCGTTCTTAGTCCTCTGGTGTTCTGGTAGTAAACTAGCAGATCCTGATTCAGATTTTTAATTCTCCTTGGGGGCACGAAAAGTGGTCACATTTACAATCTTGGGAATACCATTAATGTACTTTATTGTCTTGGTTTCACCGTTAGCATTGAGAGTCTCCAATTCGGCACGTAAATTCTTCAGATGAGCTTGCTGCGCACGAGTAAGATCCGGTTTGAAATGTATTTTATCCTTGTTGCCGACTAGTTTTGTTTTCAGTATTTCTCTTGCATCTGCGACCGACTGTGTTTCCAGTAGCAGCGGGCGAGTTTTACCATCTGCTTGGCGACCTATCCTGCGCAATTTCATCTTCGTTACGTCAATAGTGAGGTTAGTCGGCAGCAGATTAGAAACAGCTGCACGATCATCGTCGAGTCGCTCATTGCCAACCAGCTTCTTAGACTCGGGAACATTGAAAGCAATAAGTTATGTAGGCCTACACAATATTTTAATTTCCGTGTTACCACTGAACGATGACGGTATACAACTGTTAAATTCTCAGAAAGGGTTTGCGTTCCTGAGATTGTTAATGTTTAATGTGCTATGTTTAAAACTTGTTTTGTCGATTTGTTTCTACTGAATGTAAACCTTTTTAATAATGTTGCCACACCATATTGTTACAGCTTTTCTCAATGTTACTGTCAACAATTAGGTTAAAACACATCATTGTGGTGAACAGTTATTCCAATTTTAAAATAAATTCTTCCGTTTTATACGTAAACATAGTTCGTTTACCCTCCAAGTTCGGCTTTACCCCTCGGACTATGTTAGGGATCATTCCCATACTGCTCACATTTGCAGTGTCTTAGATCTTAGGATTCACGTAATAATAGATACAGCTGGTGATGGTGACTGGCTGGATCGCCATGTAACATTAACTTGGATCGATGTAGAAGAAGAAAACGAAATTTTTGAGAAGTAAGGGGGAAAAGGAAGCAGGGCCAGCGCTAGGATTCTCGGGCCCTGGGTAAGTGTTCTCGGTCCCCCCCCCCCTCCCCACACACACGGATATTTTTTTTTACTTTAAACATTGATTTATGGATACAGTCAGAAAATTTTAATCCAAAAAAATCAAATAACATCTTTTATGAAAAGTGTTTTTTGGTTTAATATCTGTTTAGCTGGGCACTCTGAAAAGAGGGCCCTCTTTCGGGGGCACGGGCCCAGGGTACTTTTGCCCCGCTTACCCCTCCCTTACGCCGGCCCTGAAAGGAAGCAGCTACTCGTAACCTGTTCCCGCAATTGCCTGGAGGGGAAAAGGAAAACCACGGAATACCACGTCAGAACAGCTGATGGTTGGGTTCGAACCCATGGCATCTTCCACATACCGAGCCCTGAGCTAATCCGGTTGGACATTTGTTTAAGTAACAAAATTACAGTCGAACTGGATCAGTACATCGAATTAGGCCATTTTAGGTCATAACATAAAAATTAGGTTATTTTAGGTCCTATTAAAATTATGAATATTATTAGTTTATACAGTAGATGTAAGAGAAAGTTAAAATTTCGAGGATATTAGGTTGGGAACAAAATAGGTTCGAACCTAAGAATCCGGGGCTTAGTTATTACCATATCTTAGATACTTTCTGCAGCAACAATCGTTTAGCTGTGTTGATTGTGGGTTGCCTGTGCAAGCTCAGTGATACATTTCTGTTGTACTGAACAGTGACATAGCAAAAAATATTGTATTCTTTGTGTCAGTGGAATGTTTTTTGTTGTTGCTTCCCTCCTCCCTTCAGCTTTGGTGGATATACTTTTATCTTTCTTTTCAATATTGGATTCTTTCTGCATATTAAGAGGACTGAGCATACCCTACGGCAGTACCAGTTCATAATTGAGGTGAGACTAATAGGATTGAGGACTGTAGGCCTAGTAATTGTCAAGTTGATGGTAACTTTAATTTATCTCCTTATGTTCCTTTTTAAGTGTGTGTTGTATGCAATACAAAACAGCAGATAACAAATGGATGTAAAGGTTCATAAATTTATAATTATATAAATTAAGAGAATATGAGCATTGTACAGTAGTTACATGAAATAAAATTGTTGCTTAGCCAGTTAAGTATCGTAATTATTGTTATTAATTGCTGGATGCTGACACATTAGGTCCTCAAAACAACCAGATCCATGAAGACTGTAAAATGTCTTGATCTTCAGCCACCCCCAAGGGAACTCACTAAATTTTTCTATTGGTGCAATAGGAGCCACAGCAGATAATAAATTGAAGAATCTTATTTCTAGAATTGTTTAAATACATTATGTTTTATAGAATCTGATACATGTACCAGTATTTTATTCCTAGACATTTATAAATAACTCATGTTTTATATAGTAGTTTTTTAATTGTTCTATTGCACTTATGCACTTATTGTTTTAGATGCAGTTTTCTTTCAAATGGATCAGAAAGCTTAGTATAGAAATATATGGACAATTAAAGTTCCTAGCTATTTAAGTATGGTATATTCTAATTTTAGGAATATAGCTTATTGGTTTTTTATTCTGGATGTAGACAGTTTTAGTGATAGAAGAATTTTCCCATAGCAAAACTCCAAAGGAGTCTATGGATGAAGGTTTAATATGATAAGTTATACATCAGCTTTTTTAACAAATACAAAACTTGAGATACTTTTGTGCATAAGTCAATTGTGTGTGTTTTTGGATTAAGAAATGTACCCAGAAGCTGAACAGATGTTTCTTCATGATCCACATGACTAAAGTTGAATAGAGTCTTTTCATTTTTAAAATGTAGATAGACAGTTATCTTTCAAACCAAAAGTCAAATACAAGGGTTCCTCACCAGACCTAACGATGGTTCTTGTTTGAAAAGATTGAATATGTAGAAAGTACCAACCATATACAGCTTAACTTTGAAATTTGACAATGCTACAATGTTTTGTATTTGTTTGGCAACCTTCAATAGTAAACATTCTCAGTAAATTTGTGAACTTGAGAAAATTGTTTATTGTTATGTGAAATAATAGTTTAATTTAAAAGACCTTAGTCCAATCAATATCAAAGCAGAGCTAGATTCTACTCTGGGGGGGGGGGGGTTTGCTCCTTCATGTACAACACTGACATTTTAGGTGGCAGAATTTAAACAGGACCACACAAACTCTTAAGACAACATTGCAGTAGTCAACTGAATGAGGTGACTACACCGCAACTGGTAAAAAACTAAATGTTATTTGTTGGATGGCCATTGACTTAAAGTGCATGAGCTAGCAAACATGGTAAGCATTTCTAAACATGCTGTACATCACATACTGGCTGAAAATTTGGACATGAGAAATCTGTGTAAAAGATTTGTTAAAGTCTGATTGCTCATAACAGAACAAAAACAACATCGTGTGGATGTTTATCGAGTGTTCGGCAAAGTTAGCAATAAAACTGAGTTTCTACATTGATTCATAACCATGCATGAAACATAGTTCCATCACTTCACATCTGAGATGAAGAAACAATGGATTGCAAGAGAGAAATTGGCTTCAAAGAAGGCAAACACACTTCCATTTGCAGGAAAGGTTATAGTTCTGTTGTTTGGGATAATGTTCATTGATTATTTTCAAAAACGAAAAACCGTCGACAGTGAGTTTATGCAAACTTATCACAGTGTTTCAGTGCTGAAATCAAGATATGGCAAAAAAGAAAGTCTGTTTCATCAAGACAAAGCATCACCAGTTATTGCGAAGGCTAAAATCAATGAGTTATATTTTGAATTGTTACTCACACACCCTGTTAGCTAGATTTAGATCCCATGGATTATATTCTGATTCTAAACTAAAAAAAATAGCTCAGTGATAAATGATTTGTTAACAATGAATAGGTGGAATCTGCAGTTGGCTGTTTCGAAGAGCTAGACAATTCTCACTATAAACAACATATTGAAGCTATTGAACACCACTGTGAAAAGTGCCTCATGCTAAGAAGAGAATATCTAGAGAAATGAATACTATTTTCTCATTTTTTTGTTTATTTTCTTTCTTAGGTTGGAATGCAGGAGTTGAAACTCCAGCTAAGTAAATCCTAAATGATAGATTGTTTTGGTTCAGGTGGTGGCCAAGCTAAGAGATTACTAAACCAGAAGGCAGAGGAAAGGAATATTGTATATCAATATTTCAGAGAGTTTGAAAAGGAAGAAATCTTAGTAATGAAAATTATAGATAGAAAATTTGGATAGGCTAAGAAAAATCATGTGAGTGCTTGTGATTGGCTGTAGTAGATGAGAGAAGAAGGCAGCTGTGTTGGCTAGTTCAGTTTTTATAAAGTTGTTTGGTTAAGAAATGTTCCATACAATGTATTAGTGGCTCGGATAAGCATCATGCAGCTATTGGATTTAGCATTGTGTAATTAGAATATTCATAAGATGAAGATGAACTGGTGGTGGCAAGAACTCTTTACTAATTAGGTACACATGAGAAATGTGTGATATGTGAAAGAGAGAGATATTTATTTGTGGTTTTGAGCCTGCAATCTTGTTATTCTGGAATCTGGTATTTGCAATAGGAAGAGTAAATCGGTTGGTACCAGAACAAAATCAGGGATAAATTCAAATAAACTTATGTAGGCATTATATTTGAAGTGGTTTTCCAATTATTAAGTAACAATCCCTCGTCATAAAAAATGTGTCTTGAGAAGAACTTTAATTCTTTCCTGAAATATAGGATGGCAGCCGTGGTATTAAAGAACTTTCAAACCTGCAAACAATTACTTTAATCTTATAACCTGATACAACTGAAGTTAAACCTGATATGATCAAAGTTCTTATTTTATATTGTTTGGAACAATAACTCATACTTGTGCTTGCAGCTAGTTATAAACAGTACAAAGTCATTTAATGATAGTGTCACTGTCATTTATTGTGGTGTGGTGGTGTAATGGTTAGCGTTCTGGTCTAGCATTTGGGAGGGCGGCGGTTCGAATCCCCGTCCTGGCATCCAGATTTGGGTTTTCCATGCTTTCCCAAATCACTCCAGGCAAATGCCGGGAGGCTTCCTTCAAATGCCATGGCCGATTTCCTTCCAATTCCTTGCCCCCCATACTTTCCCGTCTCTAAAGACCTCGCTGTTAAGAGACGTTAAGCAGTTAGAAAAAAAAGTAGAGATGAAACGGATAGCTGTTTTGCCGGATAGCCAGATATTTGGCAGCAGAATATCCGTCTGAACATTGTTATTTGAGATTATGAAAATTTAAAAAGTCGTCAGTAAAAAAAAGAGCGCTTATTTGGGAATATTTGGTTACAAATAATGACAACAAGTTTTCGATTTTGAATTACTATTCGTGAGGCATGTTTTGACGGGTAGTTTGAATCATTTCATTATTCTCTTTGTGGATAGCCAGAATCACGATCAAGAAAAAAATCATGATTGCTAGCGAGACTGACTTTTATGTAAAGTCATCTCGAATTGATCGGAAGCGTGATCCATGTATTTGTGGGTCAGCTAATGTGACACAGTACCCGAATATGACAAAATTTGACAGAATTTATTTTTCCAGTTCCTTGCAGTAGTGTATATAGCGAAAGACTTTTCTTAGAATCTGACCTTTTTTACGAGGACAAGCAAAACTGACTATTACCTCCTATTTCTGATAAATTGGTGTTCATTTAGTACAAGAACTAATTTTTTATGTTAAAAACGATAATAAACGGTATTTTGATTTGAAGACATAGTGTTTTATATGTATTTAGAATTATTATATACTTAGCATTTGTGAATTTAAGAAAATTTTATGAAATTTTCTTAATTTATTGAGAATTCGATACCTGTCAGATATCCGCCGGATATTGACATACTATCCGGTATCTGGCCAGATAGTAAATATTGGCCAGATAGGCCGGATACCGGATAGTTGCCGGATATCAGTTTCATCTTTACTAAAGAGCAACATTGAACAATGAGCTTGATCATTACAAGGTTGGCTCCTTCTGGAACTGCACTTTCAGGGCTTTGAAGATTTAATGAATAAATATCCTTAACATGTAAAATAAAGCTTATGTCATTGGCAAAAAACACAAATTACAAGGTGTAAAACTTGGTGGATTATTAACATAAATAATAAATAGTATGGGTCCAAGCATACAGTCTTGACAATTCCCTATTGTTACAGTTGTTGGATTTGAAAGTTCAATACTAGTTGAGTTATTGGAGTCAAATTTTGTGAGAATCTGAATCAAAAGTTGTAATTCAAATCAATTAACCTTAGACCGACAAATAATTTTGACTCGTATACATTGGCCATATATCCTAAGTGATACATTAGACCTGTATCCATACTGAGAATTAGAGAAAATGTTATTCATATAAAAATGTCTAATACCATTGTCTATACATTTTTGAAACTATAGATACAAGGGAAACTGAATGCTGATTATTGAATTAAGTCTATCATTTTATATGTAATTATACTGTAATAATTTCAAATACTTTGGAGGAATATCCAGTGTTATATTTGCAGTTTAATTTTAATTTAATTGTGATGGAACAAATTTAGCAATTTCCTTAGTCATCTTTTTATACCATTTTACCTTACTTTTATTTTTTTGGGTATAAAATTCCCTCACTCTTCTACTTTTGCCATTTTCAATTTTTGATTTTATATTCCTCCGGCCGTTTTGGTAAATTATTCATCCCCTCTCATGCTGATTTATTCCAATCCCTGATGCCCTTACCCACAAAAGAAAACTTTCCTACTCCCTTATGTATGATGTCGAGTGCCAACTTGTGCTCATAGTCATCTTTTCTGTTTCATGTGCTACTCATAATTTTTTTGGCGAATATCATTCCAAGCATCGACATCAACATATTATATTCATACCCAAAATGTGGGTGCCAAACAACACCACAATATTCAATCAACGGTCTGACCAAAGGTTTGTTACCCAATTCCCTCATTTCTCTGGCACATCCTATCATCACCCTCTCCAGTAAACAAGGAATTTTGTAACCCTTTACTTTCCCCACTCTATAATCATAATCAATCTTTAGTTGTTTTTTTTTTTTATTTGTGTGCTTGATAAACTTTCTATTTTCGACATTATCTTCATTCCAAGTTGAGCTACCAAATATGATGTTCTGTCCACAGTCTTCTCTTGTTTTGATCCTATTATATACTGTTACACCATCTACAAATGACTAACTGTAAAACATGAACACAATTATTCATTATGATAATGAATAGCAATGGTCCCAGTGGCACTCCCCTATTCAATTCTACCTGTTATGTTACTTCATTTACTACTCCAATGGTTTGCTTTCTACCTTTTAAGAATTCCTCAACCCAACAAGTCACTTTTTCATTCCCTTTTACCTTATTTAGTCATACTGTATGATTCACTCCTTCAAATGGCTTAGAAAGATCTTGTGCCACCCTACTAACTTAGCCCCCTCATCCAATTCATCTGAAATATCTTATGCATAGGCCATCAACTTAATATCCTTGCCTGAAGTCATTTTTGTCAATTTGAAAACCTGTTTCCTTGGGCACAGACATTTCAGACATAGTTGCATATTATTCTCTCCATCATTTTGCCAGTCGCTGATGTCAAACTGGTCACACTGTAATTTTCAACACTATTTGTCACCCCTCTTTTATGAATAAGATTGCATACCACTGACACAGGATGCCTGTTTTACAATAAAATTAGAGATATCATAATTGTCTTAATCTCTACTGTAAATTATTTTTTTATGGAATGAATTTTATCATTCTCCCCTATTTTATTATAATGGAACTGTGGTGGCAAATTCTTAGAGATTTTTACGTGTATGATAGTTTAAGGTTAGTGTATGTTTGGGGAGTACTATTGATGTAATCATGAATTCTAGCATGGAGTGTGACCTGAGAGACAAGTAAATGAGGTACTATATACCAGAGTGGAACTGACAGAGGTTCTTAGTCACCTTGATCAATAACAGCTGAACCCACTTGTGTGGAATTTGATCCAGTGTTTGGAAAACATAAGTGGTCTGTAAGGTGGAGTGTATCTGCAAATGCAATTGGTAGGTGGGGTTTCACTCAGCATGGTGTCTGTACCTAAAAGTGCAGGGGGGGGGGGGTTAGGACTTTGTGTTGTTAGGAGAGCCTAAAAGTTTAACTGCTTTGTAACAAAACATTAACATTTTGAGCCATACTGTACTAAATGCTGAAAATTTGTCAAAATGAGAGGATATGAAGCTACAGTGGTCCTTTCACTGATGACGGTAGAAATGAGCTTGCTTGGAGAAATACAAAGAGAGTGTTTGAAAGTTTAGTTGTAGTTCAGTGAGGAAAATAATAGATTGTTTGTAGAAGTGCATGGACTTACATATTGTTGACCAACGAGTAATTAAAATTCAGGCCAGGCCAAGCGGAAATTTTGTGTGCACAGTTTTAATGACAAGTAGAGTATTGAGAGTGATGTTGAAAGTTAAGATTGTGAGTTTATTCCTCTATGAAGAATGATATGAGCTGTGTTTTATGAGTAATTAATAAGAGCTTTGCTGGACTGAGTAGGCATTGACTTTCGGTATCAATACATTTCAGCATATAATACTATTTTCTTCAAATCTGCAATCATTCAGAATACAATGTCTCAATAGTTAATTATAATTTTGGTTGGGGCCAATCAGTCTATCTGTGTGAGATAAATCAACTGGTGAACAGACTTGAGTGACTTTTATAAAAGATTTCGCTGTTTTCGCAGCCGTCATATTGATATAAATTGCTTACAGGATAAATGCTGCACTGAAATACTCCTCCTCCTTCTTCTTACTGATGTTTCGACCAGGGCATAGGCCTCCTTCAGATTCGGTAGATGGCCCCCTGAAGAAGTCCTAAGCCCTGGTCAAAATGTTGGGAAGAAGAAGGAGGAGGAATATTCCAACACAGTGTTAATCCCATAAGCAATTTGTATTAAGTGACTGTTGTTTGTTAATTGAAGTAAAATTACTTTGTTCTCATGGTATCAGATTCCTCTCTGCAACCTCACCTGGCAACTGTATACTAACAAAGAAAAGCACATTTAAAGAAAGACTAATTGAAATAAAATCTTTATCCTAACAAACCTTGTAATTATCTCTTTACATGGTGGCCATGGCAGGACTCTGCAGTAAAAAGAAAAATAGGTTATAAGAGATCTATAAGCTTGTCAAAACCATTTAAGGATAGGTTTAATCTGGAGAACAAGTATGGAAAAATGATGGCTACTAACTATTCCCAGTAGTAACCAACTTTGTAGTTCAATTTCAAAGCTGCCCATCGCAGGCACAGCCTGTGGGGCTAAGCTTGTCAAGGCTTATGCTATAGAGGCAGAAAGTAGAGAGAGTGGGTTCGAGGATGTTGAGTAGGATGAAGAAGCCTGACACTTCAGAAATTGTGGGGAAAAATAGGTTTGGCCTATTGCCAGAGTCAGGAGGAGATGAGCCCCATTTGGATGTAGGGGTACGTTAAATACAACATGCCTTTAGGAATAAGGATGTGCAAGGCAAGAATAGGAAGAAAAGGGTTCTGCTGCTAGGTAGTAGCCATGGGAGAGGTGTAGGCCTTCTTCTGCAGGAACAGCTAGGTACAGGTCAGTGGCGTACCTAGGGTGGGGCAGGTAGGGCACGTGCCCTGGGCGCCACTGAAAGGGGGGCGCAAAATTCTCAAATTATTAAACTTAAAAATCAAAATAAACCAACAATATAATTCATATTCAAATAATAAATAATAAATAGCCGCGCGTGGCTGGTGAGCTTTAGCGAACGAGCGAGAAGGTATAAGTAAACAGCGAATCCGAACTCGATCGGAAGGTATATTGCGTGCTCTGTTGAGATGTCTTTGAATGTACCAATAATAGCGGCACCTGCCCCGCAACCGCACTTTTTCGCCGGGAAACGCAACCCACTGTTAGCGCTACAAGGAAGAAACTGCTCCCGGCGAGCGAGCGGTGAGCTTCCGGCATTGTTCGGCCGTCGGCCGCGGACTATTTCATAATAATTACGCTTCGTAAACTTCATAAACTTGTATGTGCTAAGCATTTAAATGTGACGTAATTCATTAGCTTACCTTATAAAAGATGCTGGAAGTGTTGACCCTCTTGTGTAATGCACATTTCACATCTTCTGACATATTTCGAGACACACGCTGCCCTAACTGACTTAATGATTTTTTGGGTGACTGTTCTAGTCGAAAATGATATCGTCAATTTTCTCCTCTGTGAGAATACGGTTGACCGACAGTCTCTTTTTGTTAAAAAATGAACCCGTTTCTCTTACTTTTTTAACCAGACGCAGAATTGTTGATTTAGCTGGCAGTAAAGCGCCAGGAAATTCGCGACAAAATTTACTGTGACACTTTTTAAACGACTTCTTCTTCACATATGTATCGTAGAGAAATATTCTTTGTTGCAAACTGTAACGTACCATAATTTTACTCACACTCAAACACGGTACAGATTAGTAAGAGTATGAAGCCCCAAACCAGCCAAACCACAAAGAAACGTTTATTCACAACACTGATTAATAAGATACTGAAGTCACAAACTAGCTACAATGCAAAGAAACCGTTCTTAACAATGTAAGGGCCCATTATACTGTGTCACTGCACTTTTGGGGCAGCGGAGGTGTTAAACAGTGCGGTGATTCACGGTGCCGTGTGGCGGGAGCTGCTGGCTCCACTGTCCGAGCAAGTTGCCGACGGCAACAGACTGGGAGGGTAGCGTTTTCCGGCGAACGCCCTGTATATAAGACAAGCGATAAATTCTCCATTGCTTAATTTCTGATGAGATGATTGGCGTGGCGCAGTTGCGTGTCTCATTTGCATTGCATGCGTCGCGTGAAGCTACTTTATTTCGCAATAAAACCAACACAATATGAAACGATTGTTCTCAAAGAAAAAAGAGAGTGGCAGAGGGACGGGAAAAAAAAACAAAAATTGCAGTAAGAAGTAGCTAAAAAATCCCGCAAGTGCTTCTCGAGGAGTCCGCTACTGGAAGTTCGACATGTCCTAAGGAAATGCCTACAGCGTAATGTACAATAAAATAAAAAGTGTACAACACTAGCTCAGCACAATAGGAGGAGTATATAACTTTAAATAATTTTGAGTGTGACAAAATTAAGCGCAGTGAGGATACGAGTTCTAAGGCTACTCAAAGATTTGTAGAAAACATTGGTATTTTAGTAGGAGAAAAAGTTGGTGGAGATGATACGGTGGATGGTATAGAAAACCTAATTACTGTCATACCAGAAGTAATTAAGCAGCATGATATTAGACTTCTGTACTTTGATAAGATATCTGGGAAATTCTGTCAGATAATTTGAAAACAAAAATATTTAAAATGGGTTCAAAATATTTTCAAAATACTGATGGTCCTTTCCTTTCTACACATAACCGTTGTATGAACAAAAACTAGTTTAAGAAGAAACAGCAGTGGAGAAGTGACTTGCTCATGGTTAGTCTATTTCCCGTCTAAAAAATTTGGTTTTTGCATCAGTTGTCTTATCTTTTCACAATTAGATAATCATTTTCAGTAGAACAAGGAGATAGATTGATCCACTGGAAAGCACCTGAAAGGCTCTCTGCCCATGAAAATTGGAAGAATCATCGTGAGTGTTTCACACAGTGGAAAGAAATGGAAAGAAATTTTGGAGCAACAAAGGAATTATTAACGCTGAACTTCAAACCAAGATCAAGACAGAAAATCAAAAGTGGCGTAATGTATTAAAGAGAATCTTTCACTGCCTTTAATTTCTTGCCACCGAAAATCTTGCATTACAAGGTCACAGAGAGTCACTTAGTACATGAGATGGATCCGAATCCGATAATGGTGGTAATTTCGTGGTTTAATAAAACTTCTGGACATATTTGATCCCATCATGAATAACCATTATGCTCAAGTTAAAAAACATTCTGGCACCACATCTTACTTTTTACCTAATGTTCAAAATGAGTTCATTCACCTCAAGGCGACCACTGTTCGCCAAAGTTTATTGCGAAACATTCGCAAATAAAAATACTATAGTCTCATGTTTGACTCTACTCCTGACCATGCACTTCCTGAACAGATGTCTGAAATAGTGAGATACTTAGAAGTTGATTTTGAGAGAAAATCAGTCTGCATTAGAGTCCTTTCTCGGGTTCATTCAGATGAGTCAAAAGGAAGCTTGGTTAGTGAAATCCCTAAGCAGTTAGAGAAAGGCGGTGTGGATGTACAGGATTGTCGTTCACAATGTTATTGCAACGCTGATGTGATGGCTGGGCACCAAGCTTGTGTTCACAAAAGAATAAGGAAAAATGATACTCTGCCGATATTTATAAATCGCGATAATCATTTACTCAATTTGTTTGGTGTACATGCAGTCAGGCATGATACTATAATGTTAACACTTTTCTGAACTATTTATGTATTCTTTTCTCGTTCCACCATGCTTTGGGGAAAAAACTCAACAACTCCGTGCCTGTGGTTGTAAAATCAGAGTCTGAACGAAGATGGAGTGTAAGGGTTGAAGCAGTTAAGCCAGTTAACAAATATCTGGAAGATATGCTGAAAGTTCTCCAGGACATGACAGACAATGACAATCAAACTTATGAAACAAGAAGTGAGGAAAGACTTCTATACACTCACATGTTTTCCTACGATTTTATAACTTTGTTCTATTGACCGTCTTCAAAAGAGGCTCGAGGATCCTAGCATTAGTTTTCATGATACTTCCTTCGATATGAAAACCCTCCGAGACGATTTAATAATGAAACAGAGAGGTTGGTTAAAGATACACAGAGGTTGATTAAAGATACACTAGAAAAAGGTTTCAGTCTTTGCCGGTATTGGAATGTAGTGATTGAAACATGCCAAATGCAAACAAAAGGTATCGCTGGAGAGAGAGGGTTGAGTGCTGAGGAAGAAATAGAATGAGTAATGAATGGTTCGTGTTGTGTGTGAAATGAGCGAAAGGTTCAGTCGTCTGTATGAAACAGCGCCAGATTTAGATTTCTCCTAGATATCTGTGTTATGGCACTGACGATCACGACCGATTAAAAAATAAATCTAAGGAATTTTTGACACTTCTATGGTTATGATGTAAACGGAGAACAGACAAGAAAAAATATTGGACGTAGACATAAAAAGATCTGAAGATTTCTTTGTTGAGTACGGAGATGAGAGAGTCTTTCCGAATCTACGCATTTCAGTTCAGATTATGCTTATGATTGCAATATGCATCGGAAGTTACGAGCTATGTTTCAGAAACCTAAAACTAATACCTTCGTATTTGAGGGCTGCAACGGGTCAAGAAAGGTTATGCGACCTAGCAATGCTCAGTATAAAGCGAGGAGAAACCGAAGAAACAGATTTCGACAGTGTTATTAATCTATTTGTTTCACAGAAGGCTAGGACGGTGTAATTTTAAGTTTAAAGTTATGAAATAATTTTGTTCTAAAACAGAAAATAAAAGTGTTTATTAAGATTTATGATTGTTTTATTTAGTCTGTTTATTTTATATTTACATAATTTACGAAAGGGCGCAACTTTGATGCTTGCCCTAGGCGCCATTTCCGATTGGTACGCTCCTGGTACAGGTTACCAGGTCACAAGTTTTTTCAAACCTAGTGCAACATTCAGGTCAGGTAATAGAGGATATGGGTTCACTTGTAGGAGTTTCACTAAGGACAATAGAGTAGTGATAGTGGGAGGTGCGGGGAATAGTATTGATAGACACGCGAGTTATAGTATAGAGAGTGACCAGAGGAAAATGGTGAAGGAGGCACAGCATACCAGGGTGGAGCTCATGTAGGTCCTAAGTTGCCATGACCAGCCACAATTGAACTATGCTGCGAGGCGGGTAAATGTTGAAATGGAAGTGCTACTTGCGAAAGGCATTAGTTCTCTATTGGGGGTTGTGCCTATGAACACCACTGGTAGGTGGGGTTTCACTAGGCATGACCTACACCTAAATAGAGCAGGGAAGGGAGTACTTTCTAAGTTGTTAGCTAAAGCAGTGAGGGACACCATTTCCAGTGATGATGGGGTCAGGACTGTGCCTTTTTTAGGTTAGGGGCTGCTGGTGAAGGGACTAAAATATATTATCAAAGTGATACTGATTGCAGATTCACGATGGGGAAAGTCACAGATGTTAAAGAAATAGCTGAAGGGGTTGAAACAATTACTGACTGCGGTAAAAGTGGGAAAGAGGAGATAAATTCTGAAAATGTAAAGCCAGTATTAAGGGTGTTAATGGTAAACTGTAGAAGTATAATGAACAAAGTAATCGAATTTGCAAACTTAATAGAAATACACAAACCACAAGTAATGATTGGGGTAGAGAGTTGGTTAAAAGAAGAAGTACTAGACAGTGAGGTTTTTCCTGATGGTTACAGAGTGTACCGCAGAGATAGAGGAGCAATTGGTGAAGGAGTTCTCATACTAGTTAACAAAAACTACCACAGTTCACTGGCGTTCATAGATCAAGACCATGAGTTACTTGGGGTAGATTTCTGGGGTAATAAAAGAGAAAAATCTGAGTGTTGGCTGTTTACTGCAGTGGAAGAATGACAAAAGAGGATGAGGCTCTTGGGGAGAAATTAAATTCATACTCAGATTTCAGAGGTGAGAATAGAATGATCATCATCGGCGGGGATTTAAATTTACCAGGTGTAAACTGGGAAGGGAATAAGATAAATAACACAAGGGAACAAAGATTTGCAAATATCTTAATAAGGGAAGCAGGATTTACACAAGTGGTCGAGCAAAACACTAGGGGACAAAATATTTTGGATATATTCCTAATAAAGCCCGATGATAACCTTGTGGGGTGTCAAGTAACGGAAGGAATAAGTGATCATGATCAGTTCTGATGGATATTAGAGGATTCAGTGAACCAGCAGCCAAAATTGAAGGGGGAAATAGGTACAATTATAAAATGGCACAGATTTCACATTTGAAGAGATATTTCAGAGAACGATTCAGGAAATGGAAGGAAGGCACAAATACAATAGAGTCAAGTTGGGAAGAGTTCAAGAAGAATATAAGAAAGGGGAATGAAAAATTAATTCCAAAGCAGAAAATAAAGAGAAGTAAAGAACCTGTGTACTATAATAGGGAAATGAGAAGGTTAAAGAGCTTGTTAAGAAGAGAACATAACAGAGTTAAGAGACAGCAGGGTAGTAGGGAATATTTAAAACAAGGACTTAATAACATCAAAGAACATGGCTAAAGATGGGTTTATGAAGAGTATTGTCATTGCAGGAGGACCATTGTCTGATGCATCTAGAAATTTCTATGGCTATATAAGGAAACTGAGGGGAAGGGAGGGTGTAGAGATGCTTATAGATAAAGATGGAGAAGAAGTTACTGAGGATTTGAAAAGAGCAGAGATGTTAAGTAACTGATTTAGTGACAGAATTAGGGACAATGAATCAGAAACGAGAGGGTCTAATTGAGAAAACAAGCTTAACAACTGAATTAGAAATGAAGATACTGTAGTGATCTATGTCGATAACTTGCCTAAAAGCTTCAGATTAATTTTCAAGTCGGTATCCAGGTTGGGCGAGCATGAAAAAAATCAAGCAATAGAGCTATGACCTGGGAAGTAGCACGCATATCAGCAGGCTGTAAGTCGCCAGTTGCCAAGCGCCTGACTTTATTGCAAGCAGTTAAAGTTACTCCATACAGCAGCTTAGCGAGGAGTATTGCCCTCTCCACATAGCGATGATAGGAAGGGGAAGTATCTATTTAAACCCTGGGAGCAGGGAAAGTCTGTCAAAGTACCACATCGACGCCGAATGCGTCTACGCTGTTGCGCCGGGGCGGCGGTTGCAGAGAAGAAGATGCTGCCTGGCGTCTGCTACTAAGGTAGGCTCTGCTGTGCTAGCAGGGTGTGGATAGTCAGAGTGTCAATCATTTGGTCATATTCATTTGGGCATAGTCTTCAGGGAGGTTATCAATAGTCCATTTAGTTTGGGCTGCGAGGTGCCCATCAGTTACATGCTCACCCAGTCCTTGGCTCTATCTATGATTTGTTTCAAATCCAATGCAACATTGTAAATATTCACCTATGTCACCAGTCATTGCTAATGTGAATAAATATGTAAATAGCCAAATGCCGTTACTGTAATTTATCCTACCCTCCTCATCCATTCAACTATTAATATCTGAATGTACTGAGCAAAATAACCTGTGAGGTGTTGCAGTAGGGACCTATGACGAATATTCATATCAGAACATTGGTCGATCTTCTATGGTCGGCCCTTATCCACAGCTCCAATAGAAGGTTACCAAGATGGCTCTTATCAATCAGATGGCAGGGATACTACAATACTAAAAAATTTGAAATTCATCTTGAGGAAATCATGAAGGAAATTAGAAAGCTGAAGAAACATAAAGGGGGTGGTGTATATAATATTAATACAGATATCTTAAAGATAGCCGGATAAATGACATTGTACCTTATCTTGAAATATTATTTAAATTGAGTCTGGTTACTTGCTGTTTACCACGGGAGTGGAAAAGTGTGATAGCAGTACCGGTACATAAAGGAGGGGTGAGAAAGAGAGTTGAAAATTATAGGATAATCAGTTTGACATCAGTGGTAGGAAAGATTGATATGCAACCTCATCAGAAATATATGTGAGGAACATAAGTGGTTTTCAAGTAGGCAACATGGGTTCTGGTGAGGATATTCATGCGAATCTCAGTTGGTGGGATAAATGCAAGATATTTCAGATGAAATGGACAAGGAAGGCCAAATTGATAATGTAGCACTAGTTCTGTCAAAGGCGTTTGACAGAGTGAGCCATAAAATGGTAGTAAATAAGGTAAAAACTATTGGAGGGGATGAGAAAGAGATTTACTGGGTAGAAGAATTTTTAAAAGGTAGAAATCAGAGAGTTAGGGTAGGAAATGCAGTATCAAAAGAAGTGGAAGTAAAAATGGGAGTGCCGCAGGATAGTGTATTGGGACCATTGCTATTTATTATTCTAATGAATAATTGTGTTGATTGTTTGTTATCTGAAATTAGATTGTTTGCAGATGGTATAATGCTATATAAAAGTATCAAAACGATACAGGACTGTAAACAGTTTCAGGGTGATCGAAGAGTCAGCTTATTTAGATACAGAAATCATTACAAAAGGTTAATTATGAATATAAGGTGGGAAAGAATTGCTTACTGAAGACTGGAAATGTAAATATCTTGGCTTTATATTTGATAACATGCTTAACTGGGCAGGACACATTGGACAGGTGGTAGGAAAAGGTTCCAAAATTCTGCACATGATGGAGAGAGTGATGAGGGGATGTACGAGAGAAGTTAAAGAATTTGGTTACAAAACTTTGGTCAGACCATTGCTCGAATATGCTAGTGATGTATGGGACCCACATTTTTCATATCAAATACAGGAGTTGGAGAGGGTGCAAAAAAAAAAAAATTCTTCTAGATTAGGATTCATTGTAAAACAGGAGGGGGATGAAGAGGTTCATGGGAGTGTACAAGGCATATATACTGGTGATGAGGCAGGGAAAGATGTTGATGTAGGTATGAAAAGTAAAAAGTAGTGTATGGAAGGGAAAAGATGACCATGACCACAAGCTGGCTCTCAGTTTTAGGCACAAGGATGTGGGAAGATTGTCTTTTTTAGGTGAGGTTATGAGGGATTGGAATACGTTACCAATGGAAATTATGAACAATTTACCGAAAACGTTGAAAAAATTTAAAGTAAAAATTTGTATGGTCAAGTAACATTATTAAAGTCAGAACTTTGTTGATAAGCCAACCCACAGTAACAGCCTAAGTTCTACAAGGGGAACATTATAACTTACAGTTTTCAACCTCATGAGAAACGGTATAATGAATCAGAAAAATAAAAAATTCCAATCAGGAATGACAATTGGCACAAAGAACAACAGTGCCCAAAGAAGTCAGAAGACACTCCACACCCAAAACACACCACTTTGGTCAGAGAAGATCGTAGAAGAATCACCGCTCTGAACATCAGTATTTTAATTTATTAATATTTAAGACAAAACTTATTTTTATGAGTTTAATTAACTGGCCCAATTCTGAGAGGAAAAATCTGGTTACCAGCTGGATTCTGGGGGTTGCCTTTTCAAGGAAAGCAGAAGAAAACCCAATGTATCTTTTGTTGGAGCAGTAACAGTGAATGGTGATGCAAGTTTTGCTGTGAGAAAGTCCGAGCCGGAAGACAGCAGTTATTGAAGTTTTCTTTAAATATGGTATTAATGAGTGACATACCTGGGTTTGGAGCCTTTTTGACTTAATGATGTTCATACCTAACCAAAATCAATAAATGACATATCATTTTAAAGATTAAGGTCTCGAATTAAGTAAAATCATAAATTAAGAAAGAATTTTTCATAATTTGATGCTTAAAGTGGTTGCACATATGAGACTGTTCAGAGCCAAGTCCCTAGATTGCAGCATCATATTTCACAGAGATGCCATTAAACTGTTTTTTATACAGTAAGTAGATTCTAGGATATTTTTTTCTGTTATGGAAACATTTTATTCACGCAGCAACACATATCACAGAGCTGTTGGTATTCTTTGTGCATTTTGTTCAGGTTGGTTGTATTATTTTAAGGTCAATGTGTAATACCATAATGTGCATTGGGGTTATGCAACATTCGCATTAACTTGATCGTGAAGGTTGGTACCTTTAAAGTATGCTTGCATAGGTTCTTTGTAACAGTCGGCAATCCCCCGTAATTACCCCAAGAGAAAAAGGTTTATGGATTAAAACAGTTCTTCCATAAACAAAGTTTATATTCTTGAATTTTACCTAGTACAAGTTGAGTTACCAGAAAGATAAGGCATCAGAACTATCATTTCCTTGAATTAGATTGCAAGTTGACATCACTCACACTCACTGATTGGAAGTCTTTCAGAAGTCCACAACCTCGTAGTTCGCTGCCCCATCACATAGCTCTTCTCATCTCGACATCCTGCTTGAAAAACTGTTTGAAAACTATCCCCGACTGCTTGCACTGGTCGGCTTTTTACAGGCTGGGCTTATCTGTTGCTGAATTGCTAGAGTACAATGGCGTATTCCCGCGGGGAAACACTATTCTTTAGTGAATTAGAAAAAGCCCCCACTCCTGTGGAGCACTAATTTTTCTCAGATTTACCCTAAATTTTACTATGTTATAGTTTAATTTATTCTGAATCTTTTTGGTCATGACAACTTTTCTCATAATTAATTTATAAAAGTCACACATGATGATGCTATAACATGTCAACACTAAAACTTCGTTTTTCTTACTTTAAACATAAGTTACCTCTGAACTGTTATCTATATATTTATAAATGAGAAAATGAGAAAGTTCGGATGTGTGTTTGGATGTACGTCGGCAATCAATCACGCCTTAATAACTCAACATATTTAAATGAAATTTGGCATGAAGTCAGTTAATTGCATGCGAAGTGCAATAGGATAGATTTTATCCCGCAAAAACGCATAGTTCTTTTAGAAATTGCCATTAATATCAATTCGGAAGCAACAAAGAGTTTCCTACTTCTTAGATAGCCGTGCCACGTTTACTCTTTGCTTTTTAAGTAAATCGCAAACACTAATTCTCAGAAATAAAGCAAAAACCTACTTACATATGCAAGTTTGTGTTTAGTTTAAAAGCCATAAAACTGACGCACTTGAAAAATAATTGTTTTGAAGCAGGAAATATAAATCTGTACTTAACCTTAAATTAAAAAGGTATGTACTGTTGTCAAGTTCGCAAGAAGATATTTTCATTTGCGTACATAAAATAGTATGACATCTTAAATATTACACCATAATTTAAACATACTGAACGTGAAAATCAGAGCTTGAAAAAATCAACGTAAAATGCTATGAGTATACCAGCACGAAAGTCGATTTACTAAAAGTGCAAAATGCCGGTGCCCGAAATGTCGTAATTATAAAAATGTTACGGATTACATTCTACCTCGGTTTAATTTATTTCCTGTGTCTCTTCTTTTTTGCTACCATACAGTCTCTGTAAAATTACAAATTATTTTGCCAAAATTTAAAACTTAACTAACCCTTTTTTTGTTAAAAAATTTTACTTGCTGTTCAATTTCTACAAATATCTAATAAATCCTTCACTTAAAACGAATGTATTCAATGGCCTAACGTATAAACTTATTGTTTCATGAAGCTATATTGGAAGTCGTTTACAACGCGATACACCTCATTTACACGGAGCTGAAAGCTGCTTATTTATTACTAATAATAATTAAATTCCTTCTGCCTTACTCTGCAACAAAAATATTCTGGTCCAGGCAGCATTTCATTCAAACCACTATCTCTGCTAATATAGCTGCTACAAAATCAAACGATACGAACACACCTCAACACATTAAATGCATTGAAACTACATTTCGAGAGAACAGAATTTTCTATATCAAGATTCCTAATTAGTGTAGCATAAATTAATATCCCAATTAATTTCATTATACACGTTACTAAATCACGAGCAGTAAGTGACACATTAACCGGAATGTAAACTTGACCAACAATATTAACGAAAGTGTCTTAGAGTTGAAGAGAATTATGGAATTACCATTGAACAACGTAAGTTACAAGCATTTTAGTATAATTTTTTTTAATTATGTTCCTTCAATAACTGTCAAGCATTTTAGTATAAATTTTTTAATTACGTTACTTCAATAACTGTCATCATGCTGACGCCATAGTTAATGCGGCTGAATGTAGTTCAATAATTCGGTTTCATGTACCATCGCGATCTGAAATGACTCAAGTTTATTTGCTATTCATAACGTCACTAACAGCAATAGTGAATGTATTAATGCGCGAGTGATAGAAGCTTTGATTTTCTAGCTGTATATAGAGTATATAGAAGAGATGTGCAGCCTGGGCCAGAATAACTGAAACATTATTAAGTATTCCACGAGCGCCATGTTTAGTGACGTCTTTGTACCGATATTGTATCAAAAGATTTATAATAAGCAGAACACCGCGGCGTGTGCCCGAACTAAATTTTTCAAATTTATAAATGTTTTATTCAGATAGTGGAGTAGCATACAAGCGAAGTGGTAATTTGCTGGTAGACATTGAATTCTTTCTGCAGATTGAGAAACCAGTTATGATGAAAGAATCAATTACTACTTTAACATTGAAATTTATATTTTAACGCAGAATTAATGGATCGAAACGAACGAACAATAGTAATCTGGTCTGCAGGCATTCAACTGTTTCCAAAGATAGAGAAATCAACATTAACATACGTAAGTTTCTGTTTTAAAGCAGAATTAATTGATGAAACCAATATATCCTCAAAACAAAATCAATATTCAAAGAGCAAATTGAATTATTTTTAAAAATATTTTTGCAGATATTCAGAGCAGGTTAAAATATTCATTTTTAGTTTCGCATTTTTTTTTTTTTTTAACTGAGATTAATGTCCTTGGGCCACTTAAGTATTCATTTGCTCTTTGAATGTTAGTATTTTTATGGATATTTAGTCGATTCCATCAATGTATTACTAATATTTCGACGATTTAAGTTTCCATTAATTAAAAGTATATTCGTGAGACTTGAAATTAGTAATTTTAAGAGATGCCGCGTAAAAGAAAGTCAAATCTTTCAAGGAAATGCAAGAAACCTAGGACTATGAAAATAGCCAAAACCCAGGAGACAAATCCTCAAGCAGAGCTGCAAAGGGTTGAGCACTTGGCACGTCTTGGGGCTTCTGCGGCTGCTGAATTACCGGAGCAGTCGCAAGTTGGGCGACGACAGCAAATTGGACACTTGGTGTCGGGAAGATCTGCCCAGAAACCGGAAAAAACGCGAGCTCGGTGCAGAGAACAAGCCGAACGGCAATCCATCTCAAGAGCTGCAGAAACACCGAAGCAAAGGAAAAGGCGGCTACAACAACACGCCGCGTATCTGGCATTGCAACGAGTTGCCGAAACACCTGAGCAAATGCGAGCTCGGCGAGAAGAACAAGCCGTCCGTCAGTCGATTTCAAGAGCCCTTGAAACACCGGAGCAAGCAAAAAGTCGGCGACGACAGAACGCCCGACATTTAGCATCACAACGGGTTGCTGAAACTTCTGAACAATCGCGAGCTCGGCGACATCAGCACGCCAGGTATATGACATCACAAAGAGGTAATGTCATCGTGGATGAGTTAGAAACCCGTAGACGAGCTGTTGCTGATAGGGTGGCGCAGAGACGACAAGCGTTGTTAAAAACACGTGGTCCGTATTTGAAAAAGCTGCTTTTCATTACGATGCGACTATTGATTATGGTAGCCACTGCCTCTTAAAAGTTGAAAAAATGAATAAAGAATGCAGATTTTGTGGGGCTCTGAAATGGAAGGAAGAAACTGCAGGAATGTGTTGTTCAGGAGGAAAGGTAGCCATTCCTTTAATAGAGGAGCCGGTGGAACCATTGAAACAGCTGTTTTCTTGCAACACGGATGAATCGCGGCGATTTTTGAATATTATCAGAAAGTATAATGCTTGCTTTCATATGACGTCTTTTGGAGCCGATAGAATTGTTCAAATGCAAGGATTTTCACCAACATTTACTATTCAGGGGCAAGTATATCACCGAATTGGATCCATGCTTCCTTCGTCGAATACAGAACCACAGTTTTTACAGATATACTTCATGGGCGATGAAGAAGCAGAAAGTGAAAGACGTTATAGAATTATTGAAGGGACTGAGAAAGAGATCATACAAAAAATACAGCGGGTATTACACAACAACAATGTCTTGGTTAGGGAGTTCAAAACGGCTTTGGAGAACATGTCCGATGTAAGCTGCAAAGTAGTGATCCACCCCGACCGCGTGCCACGTGGACAACACGAGAGATGCTACAACGCATCTACAAGCAACGAGATCGCAGTGGTGATAGCAGGTAATGAACAAACCACTACACGAGACATCGTGCTGCAAGCGCGCGACGGAACAGTCTGCAGAATTGCCGACACGCATAGATTCTACGACGCTCTGGAGTACCCGCTGATATTTTGGAAAGGACAAGAGGGGTATCACTTTGATATACCCCAAATTAATACATCTACCAGACTACCAGTTCCAAATAAAAAGGTATCCTGTATGGATTATTATGCATTTCATATTATGGTGCGTCATAATGATTTTAATCTACTTCTGCGCTGTAGGCAACTTCTGAATCAATTTCTGGTAGATATGTATGTCAAGATGGAAAGTGAGCGATTGAGATACATATCTCTAAATCAGAACAAGCTGCGCGTAGAAAATTATATTCATTTACAGGATGCAGTAAGAACCGACCGTACTGTAAATCCTAATAATTTGGGACAAATGGTGATCCTTCCATCATCATTTGTAAACAGCCCAAGGTACCTCCACGAGTACACGCAGGACGCATTCGCTTACGTTCGCAGTTACGGGCGACCGGACCTTTTCATCACTCTTACCTGCAACCCCGCCTGGACTGAAATTACGGAAGAACTTATGCCTGGACAAAGAGTGACCGACAGACACGATCTGATAGCTAGAGTTTTTAAAATAAAGGTCCAAAAATTAGTTGCTGTTCTCACTAAAGGTAAATTATTTGGTGAGTCTCAATGTTTCATGTACTCTATTGAGTGGCAAAAGCGTGGACTGCCCCACGTGCATTTATTGCTGTGGCTCAAGGAAAAGTTGCGTCCAAACCAGATCGATGAAATTGTATCTGCTGAGATCCCTGACCCTTACACTGACAAAAGATTATACGACATAGTAGTTACATACATGATCCACGGCCCCTGCGGTGTACAAAATCCAAAATCACCTTGCATGAAGGACAGGAAATGCACGAAAAAATATCCTCGAGTGTTATTAAAACAAACGCAAACAAATAACAATGGATATCCTCTGTACAGACGGAGAGCCCCCGAAGACGGAGGGCGCACTACCCAAATAAGAATCGGCGGCAATTGCGAGGAAATTGCGGTGAACAATAGCTGGATTGTACCTTACTCCCCCTTACTTTCAAGAATATTTAATGCCCACATAAATGTAGAGTTTTGTAACTCAGTGCAGGCAATAAAATACATCTGCAAATATATTTACAAGGGGAATGATAAAGCTATTTTCACTGTTCAGAAAGGGAACGCAAACATTGATCCCAGAGACGAAGTGCAATCGTTTAGGGCTGGGCGATATGTGAGCAGTAATGAAGCAGCGTGGCGGATCTTGAGTCTTCCGCTGCACGAAAGACACCCCACTGTGACTCACCTGGCTGTACATTTGCCAAATGGTGAAAGAGTTTTCTTCACAGAGCAGAATTTTCGCGAAAAACTGGCGACGCCTCCTAGGACGACATTAACTGCATTTTTTAAACTTTGTAAAGAGGATCATTTTGCAAAAACCCTACTTTACGCCGAAGTTCCTCGCTATTATACGTGGAATCCTTCAAAGAAAGAGTGGAAGCGCCGTGTACAAGGTACTCCAGTTGAGAACTGGCCAGGTGTGAAGGCAGGAGATGCACTGGGCCGCATATACACAGTTCACGTTAGCAACTTCGAGTGTTACTGCTTACGGATGTTGCTCAACCATGTGCGAGGTCCGACGAGTTTCCATGAACTCAAGACAGTTAATGGACAACAACAGACAACGTACAGAGAAGCGTGTGAGAGGTTTGGGCTACTGGAAGACGATAACCACTGGGACGCTACGATGGAGGAAGCTGTGTTATGTCGCTCTCCAGCAAAAGTGAGAGAGCTTTTTGCTATTTTAATAAGCACATGCGGATTATCCAATCCTCTGTATTTATGGGAGAAGTATAAAAAAGCTTTGTCAGAAGATATCACTCACAGATTTCAAGGAATAAATGAGGCAGATAACAATTATATTTTCAATGAAACACTTATATTGATTGAGGACAAAATATTATCAATACAGGGGAAACAATTAGCTGATTTTGGTATGCCTACACCACAGCGCATGAGAGAATTGTCAAGTGATGTAATTAGAGAGCTCAACTATGACGCAGCAGCTTTAGAGGTGTACGTGAAAGAAATGGAGCCACGTTTATTGCCTGAACAGAGGGAAATCTTCAGCAAAATATTGCGACGTGTCGAGAATGAGGATGGAGGTATCTTTTTTCTAGACGCACCAGGGGGCACGGGCAAAACATTTCTTCTCAATCTGCTTTTGGCACAAGTTCGCAAAGACAGAAATATAGCGCTGGCTGTTTCATCTTCGGGAATTGCTGCAACATTGCTCAGTGGTGGACGGACTGCGCATTCTGTTTTCAAGTTACCGCTTAATCTTACAAGCGAAGAAATCCCGACGTGCAATATAAGCAAGAACAGCAGCCGTGGCACTCTCTTGCAGCAGTGCAAGCTGATAGTGTGGGACGAGTGCACTATGTCACACAAGCGCGCAGTTGAGGCCCTGAATCGCAGCTTGCAAGACATACGCGGCAACCGAACGCCGATGGGAGGTGTAGTGGTTTTGCTCGCTGGCGATTTCCGCCAGACTCTTCCCGTTATTGAGAGAGGTACTCCGGCAGATGAAATGAACGCATGTCTCAAGGCGTCGCCACTATGGGCTACGGTGGAAAAGCTAAATCTCATCACCAACCTGCGAGTCCAGTTATATAACGATCTAGAATCAGATTCATACGCCCAAAAGCTGCTGGAAATTGGAGATGGTCGTCTGCAAACAGATGAGGATGGAATGATTCACTTCACATCTGATTTCTGCAATGTTGTCAGCTCTGAACACGAGCTCATTACTAATGTTTTCCCAGATATACAACTAAATATTAACGACGAAAACTGGTTATGTGAGAGGACAATACTTGCTCCGAAAAATGACTCTGTTGCCAAAATAAATAAACAAATATTAGAGGTAATAGCAGGAGAAGTGACAACATACTCTTCCATCGATACTGTAATGTCAACTGACGATGCTGCCACCTATCCCGTCGAGTTTTTAAACTCTTTGGAATTATCTGGGGTGCCGTCCCACAAACTGGAGCTTAAGGTTGGCGCTCCAGTTCTCCTGATGCGTAATCTCGACCCCCCAAGATTGTGCAATGGCACCAGATTACGAATAACAGAACTAGGAAGAAACATCGTGAAGGCGACAATTCTTACCGGTGCATCTAAAGGGGAAGCCGTATTAATTCCGCGTATTCCAATCATTCCCAGTAATATTCCCTTTCAATTTAAAAGATTACAGTTCCCATTAAAAACTGCATTTTCAATGACAATTAATAAATCACAGGGTCAAACGTTAAAAGTGGTGGGAATATATTTGGATACTCCTTGCTTTTCCCATGGTCAATTATATGTTGCCTGCTCGCGGGTATCGACTGCAAAAAATTTACATGTTTTTTCAGAAAATAACAAGTCATACAATATTGTATATACCGATTTATTAAAGTGAAAATACTCCTAACATACAGAATATTTTTATTGTTTTAAAAATTCAATGTAGTTGTTGTGGAACATAAATAAATGTTTCTTCTTTTACTGCAATATTTCTTACTACTATTACTAATAAAATAGCTCTAATATAAAGTGTATGGTCGTATAGACCTGATGACAAGGCTTCTTTACGTCTGCACAGTCAGCCCCTTTCATAGCCCCTTAACCTAACCCAGTAATCCTACTGGACGAAATGATCTACAGTTCAACGTGGAATCAGAACCAAGTGTATTCTGGCGTACTTCACATTACACAACAACCTATGTCAAAGGATCTATGAAAATCCTCGCCGACACTGGGATTCAAGCTGGGGACTTTTCCATCTCCAGCTGGACGCCCTGACCACTGAGCAACCAAACCTCTCAAGAAAATCATATTACTTACAACACTCTTCAACGCGGACGAAGTCGCGGGTAACTGCTAGTATGTTATATGTTTGTTATTCGTTTAAGCATACTTTTATCTTTTTTGCTCTTTTTTCTAAAAATATCAAATTATTTTGATTTGAAGTATCTCCTTATATAAATTTTAAAAGCACAAGAAAACCACCTTAAAGTGATTGTCATCCTCTGCTTTCTTAGTGGAAATGAATGCAACAAAATTCATTATGACTGAAAAACAAACTTTTTAAAATCTTATGTCTTTTACAAAAATAGTTTAGAATCAATTTAAAAAGTGATTTCTTGTTAAGAAAATTAGTGTAAAAGTTCTTTACTATGCAATTATATGAGATTTCCCCCCTTCTAAATGGTTTTAGCAAGATAATGGACACTTAACAAGGTTATTTTCTGACATGAAAAGTGCTTTACCATTGAATGTGATTATAAAAGTTATTCACTATGCATTATATGTAACTCACCTCTTTCTGAACGGTTTAGGTGAGATAATAGGTATATAACAAATGAAAGTTTGTGTACTTACAGTATGTTTGAAATTTTTCTCTTTCCTAATATGTTGTAAATATATAGATGCGTACCTATTACACTAAACAAAATAAATATTTGCTACAAAAGTGCAGTTCTACTGTACATTATATTACAAGCATTCAACCTCACTATTCATCGTATTTTATTAGCAAAGTTTTTGCACGGGTCGTCTAGTCACAATTAAATTATATAATATTACTACAGATGTCTTAAAGATAGCAGGATATGAGAATATGTCTTGTCTTGAAATGTTATTTAGATTGACTCTTCATACTTGTTGCATATCAGAGGACTGAAGAATTAGCTTATTATATACACAGATAAAAAAACTAAAGGTTGATTGTGATTATAGGATTGGGGAACGGATTGCTTGTAGAGACTTAAAATGTAAATACTTGGCATAACATGTGATAACAAACTCAATTGGGTAGTGAATATATATCAGAGAAGTAAGGGAATTTGGTTACAAAACTTGGGTCTAACCATTGTTTGAACTTGGTGGCATAGTGTGAGACACATGTTTTGAGTATCAAATATAGGAATTGGAGATGATGCAGAAAGGGCTCTTCAATTTGTCTGTTGAAATTACTGCAATATGCAATGGGAAAATGAAATAATATAGGAGCTGGAAAGGGATTCATTGGAAGACAGCAGGTGGGTGAAGAGAGTGCTGGGAGTGTACCGTGCATATATCTGTGATGAGTTGTGGAATGATATTGGTGGAAGAATTAAGAGTGGTGCATGGAAGGGCAAAGTCATAAGTGTGTGGGAAAATTTTCTTTCTTTGGTAAGGGAGTCAGGATTGGAATAAATTACAAAGGGAAGTGATTAATAATTTACTAAAAAAGCTAAACAAATTTAGAATTGAAATTCATATAGGCAAAAGAAGCAGGTAAAAAATTGCCACCGAAGCTTGTGCTCGGTTACAATTAAATCGAATGGAGCATTTTTTTTATATTGTATTTCATTTGATATTCCCATTTTTAATACTGTTAAATTCAGTGAATTTAACATCAGAAATTTTATTTACTACAGATTTCAGCGTGTTCATAAATTTTCTAATTCAACTGTGATTTTTGTTTTGTTCTGTTTTTCAAGAATATAATATTATTCAATTTCTGAAGAATAGTAATAGTGTGTGATTTGGTTATTTATGTTTCTCATGTTGATTAACATTTCCCTTTAGAATATAATCGTTTTACAGGGCTCATTGTACAAACGTGGATACCTCCTACCAACTATGAGAGAATATTGGTTTGTGCTACATCCAACGGAATTGCGCTATTTCAAAGCTCAAAATGAAAGAGATCAAAGTGGATCTATAAACCTTGATCCACAGTGTTGGGTAGATGCCAGTCCCAGTACAAGTACTCACTCTAGTCGTGACAAGCTGCAGCGTTTTGTTCTTAACACTAAGGATAGGAGTTTTGAGTTTGCTGCTGTTGACCACCGGTATGAAATTTTGCAATGGAGTAATATTTGTAATTTAAGTAAATCCATCATTTACCACAGATGATAGTGTTACTCGCCTTCCTCTACTTTCCCCATTCTTTACTATTGTGATACCTTTAATCTACTGCACAACTGCATCTTCATCATTGTTTCAGAAATTAAAGGATATAAAATTTTCCTTACTGCTACTTCCATCATATAAACGAAACATTATTATTAAAAGGTGGTTTAATTGCTAAAGAATGTGCAGATCTGGAAATATTGATCTCAATAACTCTTTTTATTTGTTAAATTACTTGTAGATTGAAATTTGGGTAGTTTTTACTCAAGCAATATTTTATAAAGTATTATTGGAAATTTATTATGTAAATTTTGTTTTTTTGTTATTGTTTATTATTAGCATTATTAAACAGGCAACAATTCAATACCCACCCTTTCCACCTTGTTCACCTTTGGCTCAGTAATGTCTCAATCCCCTTACCATGTCTTACCTCGAACTAAATTTTTGTACTGAGATATTGCAAAGTGTGTTTATGTTTCTGTGTTTTATTTCATCTGTGGTAGGTGACAGGTTTATTTTATGGGTAAAAGATGACAATAGTATTCTTTCACTGTTTCATGTGCCTTTGTCCCAGTCATAGTGACCAAAGTATTTTTACTTGTTCCATAATTTCTGAAACTTTTTGATATATATTTTTCACATGTTTATCAAGAAATTACTCTAGTCCATTTCTTCATATATACAGCCAAATGATTTTTGTATGCCTTATTTATAAATCAGTACTGATTTACAGTTTCAGTCTACTCTTCCCTTCCACATACTTTGATACTATTCATACTTCTTTACCCATTGCATATACAGGCCTCGTATGTTGTGTATTCCTTATTCATACTGTCCACTCTCTTTGTCAGTCTCCCATTTTTCATTAAACCCCATCCAATTCCTTCGACATACCAATCAATGTATATTGAAGTATTTTCTACAGAGAAATCTAGCTGCTCTGATTTAGAGTCCCTCTATTTCCTGTATTTGATACCAATAATATGGATTAACAAGAAATGGAGTGACCACAAATGCATAGACCACTTCTTGTTCTTCATACAGCAGCGTCACTGCATGTGCCCAAAAATATTATTATCTCATTCAGTTAGAGTGTCACTTGAAATACTGTATATTTATGTTATATTTTTTGTCTTCATTTCTAATAAATGAAATGGTTATTTTAGTTCATCTTTCCCTTGTTTGTTTTCACCAGATACACACCATTATATTCAGTACAGTCAGGCTCATCAGAAAACAACTATTTACTATCTGTATATAAACATGTGAATTCTATATTTTCTCTTGTAAAATTGACTTACTAGTATTTCTGTTGAAGAAAGAAATTTTATATATATATATATATATATTTTTTTTATTTTTTTTTTTTTTTTTTTTTTTTTTTTTTGTAGCTGCTGTATGAAACATTTTTGGGTGTGCCATAGGGAAAGCATTTGAATTAGATATGATGTTTTATACCTTCTGCTTTATCTTCCAGCCAAGTATAGGGTGGCTTATAGCATATAATCCACACCAGTCATCAGTGGCTGGTGACATCGTCAGATGCACAGAGTGCCTTGCCAGGAAATAGTGGATATAGAAGCATGATAGGGTGACTTGAGCAGTGAGGTGGGAGGCTTGGTGGGGATATACAAGATGGAGAGGAACTGCACATGTGCCTATGATCTCACTTGACAGGCATTGGTTAAATAAGGACAGCAACATCAGGAACCCAATACTTTTCCATAACTTGATGCCGGAGATCAACTTCAAAGCACTGCAACTGGCGGGAGGCCCAAGAATATTATATACAATTCTTTTGTGCACTAATTTTTTTTCCTATGTGACTTTTTTTTAAAACCATTCAGTAAAATAACTTTCACAGCCTTCTCTTTTTTATTTTAAAACTATCATGGTCTATTAAATATTTTTTGTATCCTGATTTTTACAGTTACAGTGGTTGAATTACTGAATAAAAGTCACTTTTATTTGATTGTAAGTAGCTTGAAGTACATATTTTTATATATTTGAATCTAAATATGTTTGTAACTAATATTCCTTTAATATCATTATGTTTTTAAATTAAAACACATCTTACTATTCATTGATTGTAGAAGTCGTCTGCAGTGGCTGTCAGCTTTGCAGTTAGCAATCTCATATTCAGGACTCCGTGAAGGCTATCAAAGATCACAAGCACGTCGCAGAAGAAGAATGAGAGAGGCAGAAATTTTGAAAATAAGTGAAGAAAATAGATGGCGTAAAAGTCAAATTCTGGATATGGAAGAGACAAAAGCACAGTTGCAGGCTGAGAAAATGGTAAATTTTTAAACCACAGTAATTTTTGTTTCATACCGTGCAATCTTTGTTGAAATTTGAGAATAAAGGTGGCACAAAGAACCAACATTACATAAAATGGATAACTTAAAACTTTTAGTGTTGCAAAGGGGTGAGAAATAGAGTTGATAATTACAGGCCGATCAGTTTGACATCAGTGGTAAGTAAATTAATGGTAAGATTGATATGCAACCACATCAGAAATATATGTGAGGAACGTAAGTGGTTTTCAAGCAGGCAACATGGTTTCAGGCAAGGATATTCATGCGAATCTCAGTTGGTGGGATATATGCAAGATATTTCAGATGAAATGGACAAGGGAGGCCAAATTGATAGTGTAGCACTAGATCTGTCTAAGGCGTTTGACAGAGTAAGCCATAAAATGGTAGTAAATAAGGTAAAAACCATTGGAGTGGATAAGAAAGTCATTTGCTGGGTAGAAGAATTTTTAAAAGTTAGAAAACAGAATGTTAGGGTAGGAAATGTAGTATCAAAAGAAGTGGAAGTAAAAATGGGTGTGCCACAGGGTAGCATATTGGGACCATTGCTATTCATTATTCTAATGAATAATTGTGTTGATTGTTTACTATCTGAAATTAGATTGTTTGCAGATGACATAATGCTGTATAAAAGAATCAAAACGATAGAGGATTGTAAACAGTTGCAGGGTGATCTGGACAGGATATCTAATTGGGTTGGTAAACATGGAATGAAGATAAATGCAAATAAGAGTCAGCTTATTAAATACACAAATAAAAAACAAATGGTTAACTATGAATATAAGGTGGGGAAAGAATTGCTTGCTGAAGACTTGAAATGTAAATATCTTGGAATTACTTTTGATAACAAACTTAACTGGGCAGGACACATAGGACAGGTGGTAGGAAAAGGTTTCAAAGTTCTGCACTTGTTGGAGAGAGTGATGAGGGGATGTACGAGAGAAGTCAAGGAATTGGGTTACAAAACTTTGGTCAGACCATTGCTCGAATATGGTAGTGTAGTATGGGACCCTCGTGTTACGTATCAAATACAGGATTTGGAGAGGGTGCAAAAAAGGGCTGCTAGATTTGTTTCTGGAAATTATCGCAGAATGCAATCAGTGACGGATATGATAAAGGAGCTGGAATGGGATTCATTGCAAGACAGGAGGAGAATGAGGAGGGTCATGGGAGTGTACAGGGCATATACTGGTAATGAGTCATGGAAAGATATTGCAATAGGTATGAAAAGTAGTGCATGGAAGGGAAAAGATGACCTTGACCACAAGCTGGCACTCGATTTCAGTCACAAGGGTGTAGGAAGATTCACTTTTTTAGTTAAGGGTGTCAGGGATTGGAATGAGTTACCAAGAGAAATGATGAATAATTTACCAAAAACTTTGAAAGAATTTAAAGATAAAATTTGTAGAGAGCAAATGTAGGTAGGTAGGTAGGCTGTTAGTAAGTACCTCCCATGTAGCGAAATAGATGTCCATACTGTCTGCAATATCATATGGATCAAGCTCAATGTAGCTAGGACAAAACTTTGATATGCTCGTTCTATCTCAGATTTGCGAGTGGATACGTGATTTTCTAACTGGTCGATCACAGTATGTCGTTGTTGATGGGGAAGCCTCTTCTAAGATAAATGTTACTTTGGGCGTTCCTCAAGGAAGTGTAATAGGTCCACTTCTTTTCTTAATATTTATAAACGATCTAGGTGACAACGTCAAATGCTGGTTGCGATTGTTTGCCGACGATGCGGTTATCTATACGGAAATAAGGTGCTCCGACGATTGCTTAGAAATTCAGTGTGATTTGGATGCTATTTTCTATTGGTGCCGTAAATGGCAGCTTACACTTAATTGCAAAAAGTGCAAGGCAATGCGGATAAGTAACAAGAAGAATCAGTTTGTTCACGAGTACAAAATAAACAATTCAGCTGTTGACAACGGTTGATTCCGTGAAGTATCTGGGGGTGATAGTACAAAGCAACATGAAATGGGACATGCACATAACTTCTGTTGTAGGCAAGGCTAATTCTAAATTACGATTCATAGGTTGTATTTTGAGGAATTGTAATGCTCAAACAAAGGAGATAGCGTATAAAACACTAGTGCGTCCACATCTGGATTACTGTTGTGCGGTTTGGGATCCGTATCGCAAGGTTCTGATTGACTCAGTGGAGAGGGTGCATAGGAGAGCCGCTAGACTCGTGACTTCTTGTTGCAGCCCTTATGAAAGCGTTACAGAATTGATACATAGATTGGGCTGGGATAGTTTGGAAGACAGACGACGTTGCTTGCGTTTGAATTTATTGGAGAATATGCGAAAAAAATTTAAATTTTGAGTGCAATGAAATACTTCTTCTACCAACCTATTTAGGTCGCAATGACCGGAGGGATAAGATTAGAGAAATAAGATGCCGTACTGGTACTTATATGTATTCCTTCTTTCCTCGCACTATTCGGGATTGGTATGGGCGGGTTTAGGATTGGTGCTTAGCACCCTCTGCCACCCACAATGTTTGTGATTTGCAGAGTATGGATGTAGATGTAGATGTAGATGTAGATGTAGGTGCAGGTGCAAGATAGGGGGAAGATGGGTGTGTAGGGAAATTGCCACCGGAGCCTGTGCTCCATTGCAATTAAATAAATAAATAAGTTAGTCTCACTCTATCAGCTGACTTCTACTATTGCTTCGAACATGTTTTCCATGGATTTTATAGGGTAAATTTATGTGATTAATTACTATATCAGCTTTTTATGCTTTAAATGACTTTAAACTCTTTCTTACGGTTTCTTTAAAACAAGATTTATTAACTTTAGACTATTTATTATTATGAAAAACTCTTAAAGTGATGAAAAGTGTTGTGTTATAGTGAAATTACATCATAACAAAATATTGCATTTACGGGATTATATTCTGCTACAGATGTTTAGGTATGTTTAAAGCTTGATTGTTACTATTTAAAATTGATTTATTATCTGAATTGACCATTTAGTTAACTTTACTTATTCAGTTAGCTGTATAATTGGCTGTTAGGCTGCGGTATCGGGTGCTTCACTTATGCCCGTTCTACTGTAAACAAACTTTGTTGTTAGAATTTGCAAAATTTAAGGTAGCTTACACGCCCCCAGATAATTGAAGTTATTTTTGGAACAGATACTAACTGAAATCTTGAAGAGAGATGAGAGAAAAAAAAAAAGAATCTAAACTCCCCATAATTAATTATCTGTGGGGTTGGTATGTCATCCATACTCTCTCTCACTCTCTCTCATTCATACACAAATGCAACATAATTCTGTTCAAAATATATGAATATTCACAAAAAAATATTATAAAAATAAAAATTGATGAAATGTTTAATGATGATATGTTTAAATATCAACTTTGCAATTTAGTTAGCAATTTGAAATTGAATTTTTTCTGTTGGTATAAGCTTCAAATATTGGTTGTAGAGCAGACACAAGCACAGTACTTGAGAATGACAATGGGGCATCCACAACTATAAAGTCTTCTGAATTAGTGTCAGTTTAAGGGCTGGCAAAAACAACTGATGTGCTCAAATTTTTAAAACATTTCCATACAACTCAAATGTAGAAGGAGAGGAAAATAGGGCTGCTCCTCTGCTTTTTACTATGCAGCCAATATTTCTTAGACAGTTTATCACTGACTTAACAGAACAAAAATTCAAATTCAGAATGGACAAATTGATGGACACATAGTATATATATAAAATCAGGACAGCTGTATAAACCACCACCTATGTCAAGATGATGGGTTAGTGTGAATACATGGAACAAACACAAACAAATGGAACATTGCAATTATTGGGCCTGTAATCCTTCTTCAGAAGTACAGCATGACAGAGAGCGAGTTGCCTTTGGCACCCATCCTCTGCAATGTTCTAATACAGAAGAAGGGTTAGAAATACAATATTTGCAACTTTTCAGATGTTTTTGTCCATTTCATGTTTTGACACTGTTCTAATACCATGTGAGATTTATATGTATATATACTGCAAGGAAATAAAGAGGCACTGGATGGTGAAACAAAATAAGCAATTAGAATAGGGAAATAAATCACTGCTTACCACACAGATGCCAGGATAGAATTTACACACAAAAAGAACAATAATACCTGTGAAACATTGCAGTCATTGGTCATACAACCATTTTTTAGTTGTAGAACATGGCAAGTACAAGGTGTTTACTATGAGCCCACTGCTGTGGTTAGTGGCTGTAAGATAGAAGCCCATCGCATGGATATGTCCAGAAATCGAGTAAAAAAGGATGGTGTAATAAGGTTATTGGTATTGTGGGGCTTGATTTAAAATTAATGGTTGCTTATAATGATGTTAGTTCATATGCTATTACTAGCTCTTACCAGTAAAGCCTTCCACAGTTGCAGATTCTGTTGTCTTGGTCACCAGTCCAGTGGTCTTGAATAAACAATATTCAGGTACTACTACATGCTACAGACAAAAGTCATCACACACATGTAGTTAATCACAGATCACACAAGTTTTATTAAACTCAACATATATTTGCCAGTGCTAGCCACCAAACAATTTTAAAACTCTTTCACTGAAATTGCTAGGTTCGTGAATAGGATTGATGGCAGTGAGTCGTTGCCCCAATAAAAATTCACATGAACAGTGATTAAAGCACATTTCTGTTCTACACTCTTGTAGATGCAACAATGCTACCAATCGAAAGTTATATTCACTGGCGATTCAGTCCTAGCTCTGTCCACTATCAAACACATAGCATATTCTCTCTCTCCACACTGTTTTTATTAAACATTTCAGTCATTACGGGACAATGCTAGCAGATTATAATTCACATTAAACTTGTGCACTACTGGTGACATCTTGGCCCATCCGAACCGTACGTACTTTTGCGACAGGCTCCCAACAATCGTCTGACGCACTCAATTACCATGATATTGATCATTGCCCCTGCAATATTATACACTCAGAAGCTTGCATATATTTATATAATTCCCACTGTGGCGCTACATCCCCACTGGTCCTAAATCCCAACTAAGCACTAGTTCCTGTTATGGTGACCATGGCAGGACTTGGATAATCATCCATTTAAAGAATTTTTGTGTTTTGTAAGAACTTTGGAAGTGACCCATTTGAGAAAGTTGTTAAACACTTGGGAATCCACCCATTTCAGAAGTGGAAAGAGTGATGATTTTTTCTTTTTTTTCTTTTTCTTTTTAGCATTTAGGATTAAGTAATTTGAACCATTGATGAAAAACAATATGAAAGTGAACATTTCAATGAACAATGAAAATTTTAATAACAATAATATGTTAATACAAAATTAATATAAAATGGAAATAATTGTAATAGAAGATAGGGATAATACCATTTGATACAAATGGAAATTTTTTGATTTTGTAACATTGATATAATATGAATGTAATATTTGAAAGCAAGTTTAATAGTATCTGTATAAGTGAGAGAGAATGAAAGGAAGTATGAATGAAAGGCCATCCCCAGAAAGTAGATAGTTTGGGGGGGGGGGGGGGGTGAGATTTAAAAAAAAAATTTCAGTCAGTTTTCTTGCCAAAATATCTTCAATTTTCAAGAGACATGTCAGGTAAACTAAAATTTGTTTTAGAGCATCGAGCTTAACTCAATAAAATTGCAGATCAGGTTCGAAATCATTTGCTTAAGGTATTTCAAGCATTAGTTCAGAATAAGCAGTTATATAAAATCATATCGTAATATTAACATTTTTGTATAATAGGATTCAAATTATTTCATAAAATGAAAATGTTGCCTTTGTTTTCAGAGATATTTCAGACACTAACTAGCAAAATGAGATTTGTAACTTCACAGCTAGGAACTCTCCCTAAGGAGATATCGACATTTTAAAATTGGGTTTGTATGAAATCAGAATGACACTTTAAACACATTTAAAATTCTAGAAGCTACAAATTTGAAGATAGGAAAAAGAAGTGTGATTATGGCTTACATTTCATATCAAATTCGGAGAAATGTAGCTGAAATTTAAGGGATGTATTGGGATTGTGAAAATTTGATGTGTCAAAAGGCCTTTGGAGACAAAACTTTGATCAAGGGTGTTATGTTCAAATGAAAGAGGAATTTTTTCTGAGAATGACACATTAATTGGTTTTTTAATTTATCAATTAATTTGGCAGATATCTGAAAAAGAAATAATTAAAATTCATCCAGCGATGGCGATTTCCGGTAGGAGCTTTGTCAGAATTCAAACTATAAGAGGTAGGGGGTGAAATTGTAAAACGATGAAAAAGCTAGCAAAGAACTGTTATTACAGTTAGATAGTGATGATATCTTATTGAAGAGTTAATGTAGATTGTTTAAAGCAATTTTCAGAGTCACAACTTAAATACTTTAGAAAATATCTACGATTTGAATTTACATTTTTTGTTCACCCAGTTTAAAAATAGTAACAGAGTGGATTTCGGTATCAAATGAAAGAGGAGCAAAAATAAATCAATTCAGAGGTTATTTCAACTGTGTAGCTCTAAAACGTAGGGCTGAGACTCCTCTGGGCCAGTCAGTAAAGGTTGAGGAGGCATGTTGTAGGTCAGTTCAGTGTTTGGCGCAAAGCAGAAGGGAAGAATCAACAAGCAAAACCATGAGATACTTGGAATTTTTGCTGTGCGTTTGAAATACTTGCGAATCCTTATTTGACTGTAAGCAGTTAAGGGGTTCTGAAGGTTGGCCAGATGGTGATGAATTCCAATGCCTAAAGGATTTGTTCTACAAAACTTGTAAATTTTTTCTGGAGAATATAGTTATGATTTAGTTTTTCAAATTTAGCATTGACTTTGATTTCAACATACCTTTCCTGATTGAGGTTATCCAATCTGGTGGCGACGAATTAGCAGCAAGAACAATACTAACATCCAAAGGCTACACAACAAGGTTATAGTTCAGGCTAAGTGTTTGGTACTAAACCCCAACTAAGTGATAGTTCCTGATACAACATGGTGAAAGATGGGTTTGACAAAGCCCAGTATTTCATCACTAAATGAAACCTTTCCATTGGCATCTTAACAACTAACTAAATCACATACAAACATATATTACAACACAATATTTGTATCTGGTGGCTGATTGGTTACACTTTATAATAGTAGTAAGTGATTTAAGTTACTAAATCCCTTAATCTTAAATACAAAATGAGCTTCCTGTTTTTTCAATCAAATTAAACAAATATGAAAATTAATCCAAAAAACTAGTCCTTTACATTATGTTCTCCTCCAAGTCATTGAAACAGTAACTTAGATGGAATAACACATACTGAGAAACAACCAATACAAAAATCTACAACAAGTTTGGTATGAATGTGCAGTGTAAAAACTTTTCCAACTGGTTTACATAGTAGATAACCTGATCCATACGCCAACATTGCACTCTATGCCGGGTGGTTGTTGACATGCCCTGTTTGCTCAGAAACACTTAGCACTCAACTCACAATGCTACACACAAAATGACATAACATGGCATGCAAGCCATAACTAGGACCCATTTTTGGAGCCAATGACAAAAGAATAAAAGAGGAATAGGCAGGTCGCTAATCTACACGGAAACAGTAGTGAATATAGTAGTTGTCAGTGACACGCAGGAAAAAATAAAAATGTAACGATTGATGCCAAAAAAGGCGAAACCTAAATCATGTGACCATGGTATGGGGGGGTTGGAATAGTAATAACCCACTAAATTACTTCTCCTCTTCTGGAGACTTCCCTTTAAACTTCAGTAAATTCCTTCCTTCATCAAATAATGCTAATCCCTTTACTTATTTTGCATCTTCCAAGGATGGTCCTTTCTATGTACATTCCTTCTTTCAACAACCAGAACTACTTGCCGTGTCTTTCTCCTGTGTTTCCAACAGGCTTCTCTCTTCTCCATTTTCTTCTTATTCACATTCCTCCTTTCAGTGACAGCGAAGTCAGTCTGTTTGTGATTTCGAGAAGCAACATCTAAATAGACCTGATGAAGACAACCGAGCAGGTTGTCGAAACGTCGTCGTTTTATGACTCCATCCGGCTGGACTCCCGTGAAACTTTCATTGAATCAATACGCCGGGAAAGTCTCCATTTGCATATCATTATTCTTAGTTTCTCCTGTTTCCTCTCTCTTCTCTTTCTCTTTTTTCACCATTGATTTCAATGTTTTAAACATGTCCTTACATTGCACCACTTCTGTTCTTAACTGCCCTAGTATTGATTCAAAAGAGGAATCCAGTGACTCCTTCAATTTATTATTCTCTACTTTAAATTCATCTAAAAGAAATACAATACTTTCCTCTAGCTTCTTTTCGAAGGAATTTTTATTTTCAGTTAATTTAGATTGAAGGGAAATGTTACTTTCAATTACTTTCTTAAAGGACATAATAACTTGTTCCAGAGAGGCACAGAGCATGTCCAACACTGATGTATCATTACATTCATGGATCACCTCCTGCGATATACTAACCCCTTCCAAGTTACTATTCATTTTTCCTTATTCTCCAAAGACACTCGACGCAATTAGTAAGATGTCTTTAATGCTGTTTACCAAGCCTTGGCATAAACAACACTAAAAAAAAAAACAATAAAATTAGTACTACATGTCATGCAAGTCTACTCCATAACTAACACTGCATGTTTATATAAACAGCTCAAAGTAAAACCAGGCTAAAGCTCGAAAAATATCCCCGCAAGTGCCAGGTATGGATTGGCGAACCCGCGGTGCCCAACCTGGAAACTTGTGAGCGCTGCAAGTCTCCACACCATAAACTCCTACCATGCTTCAACGACCACCGCAGGGTGTGGGGGTGGAACGTTGTGTGCCTAGGATAACGTGGATCTTGGCTTAATCGCCCGGATTGCAAGGATGGTACAAACCTCTACAAAAAACACCCTCAACCTCAAGGTGAGTAACATGCCGAGGAGGTGGATGGGTGGTGAGGCAAACCACCCACTAGCGTAAGACCTCGGGCACCTGCCTCATCCCTGTTGTATTGGGCTTGGTGGCATGGTGCAGAGGCTTTACGTCACTCAACATTTAGTTCCTCGGAACTTGTGGGGCAAAATTCAAAGAAACCCAAAATCTTACCTTTATTCCATCTCCTGCAGTTTGGGCACGCTGCAAGAGAAATGTCATTCCAACACTCAAAAAACTGGTAAGCGGGTAAGGGTGGAAAAGCCTCCTCCTGACCAGGTCACTAACAGTAATGAGAAGGGTTATTTGATGGATAACACCTTCATTGTAATGACTAGGTTAGAGGGATCTTTCAAGAAGCTCTTTCCGTTTTACATACAGAAAGGTTTAGAGGGCATTGTAGGAATGTTAAAATAAGTCAAAAAGTTGAGGAATGGGACATTCCTGCTTCTGCTTGAAACATCAACTCACAAGTAGGCTGTCCTAAACTGTAAGTCTGGGAGGCTCGGAGAGTTTGCAGTAAAATGCGAACCCCATAAAACTCTAAATTCAAGAAAAGGCATTATCACCTGCTGTGATCTAATTTATTTAGAGACTAAGGAACTCCTTAAGGAGTGGGCATCATAACACGTGGTTGAGGTTCATCAAATAATGCGAAGGGTAAACGGCAGTCTGGAGAAGACAGCCACCTTCGTCCTGATGTTCGACACTTTAACATTGCTGAAAGACACTAAAGCACGATATTTAAATCTCAATATATATGTGTATGTACCAGACCCCATGTGCTGTTTTAAGTGCCAGCAGTTCGGTCATACAACAGCAACCTTCAAGAACAACCCCACCTGTGGGAAATATGGAAAGGCTGCACATTGTGAGGTCCCCACTCACCAGTCATTACTGAGGTATATTGTTACCTTAATAATTGATTGTAAATAAATTTATAATTTCATTTGTAGTATAGGTCTTCCAGCATAGTAGTTTGTGTAAAACGGGGTAATTATAAGTTAGTTTAGTAATTTCATGTTGCGAGAGTTGGCAGTACTGTATGGTTGTTTGTCGCGGGAGGAACAAGCCAATATGGCGAGAGAGACTGTTTTTAGCTAGCATAGGATGAACATGTGGAGAAACTGATTTCGGCTAGCGCGATGAAAATATGTACAGAATATTGTTTCAGTGAAAGTATTGTACCTTGTGTGAATTTTTTGAGTATAATAAATAGTGAATTATAGTAAAAGTGTGGCGAAAGTCATTTACATAGTATTAGAATATCCGTTGCGCAAATTGAGAGATGATTGAAGCTTTTGTAAAAAAAGTACTTTATATTAATACAAACGGCGAGGTGATAGCAACTACCGTAAAAAGGCACATTAGGGCCAAGTGCCAGTAACGCGGGCTATCAATCTTTCTTGTCGCAGTTTAAAATAACGATAAGAGGGACCTCGCAACATGAACCTGGTAGTATTTGTACCCTCCCACAGGTGTTTGTCAACTGCTCTGGGTCACATCAAGCCTGGAGCAGGTAGTGTCGAATATATATTGAATAAAAAAAGATACAAGAGTTGAAGACGAATGAGCGAATACCATATGGCGAAGCAAAGAAGTAGTTCAAGATACTGGCACCTACCATCTTTTCTACCAGCTTCGCAAAAACACTCATCAGGAAAGAAAGTGTTGCTACTCAGATGTTCTTTGCAGACATGAGCACAAGTACAACATGCTCATGTCAATGCAATTGTGGCTCAAAAGCTACTAAGGGCATAGCACTTAGGACTGTGGTCGTCGGTAGGAGTGCGTCTGCAATTCCACCAGTAGAAGTGCAGCCATCTGCTACAATAGTTCCCTCTGCTACAGCAGAAGCAGCAGCAGCAGTACCTAAAACTTAAATAGTACCGGCATAGCCATCAACTAGTAGCAGATGGCAAACGGTGCAGAAAGTTCTGGGTCCGAAATTTAAGCATATGGAGCCAACTGCGTTTGTGAAGTCCCCTTCTTTTTCTACCCCCAGATCCCCAACTGGCAGGGAAAGGAGAGGGCTTAGGCCTCAGTGGCAGAAACATCTGAAAGACTCTGAGGCCTGTTCACAGTCAGAATTGTCTCCGGACCCTGAAGATGAAGGAATGCTGGTGGACAAACCTGGTCCCATTCCTCAGCAGTCATCATCGGAGGACCCACCCGAACCAGAGTGGGTGAAGTTAAATAGGTAAGATGGCTCCCATACTTCAGTGGAACATCAGCGGTTTTCAGGCTCACAAAGAGGAAGTCCAACTCTTAGCACGGTCTAATCCATTGTGTCTCTGTTTATAGGAGACACATTTTAGGTGAAAACACGATCCAGTGCTAAGAAGATATGACATATACAGAAAGGACGATACTGAGGGTGATGGAGCGAAGGTGGGAGTGGCTGTGTTTGTTCGAAAAACAGTCCACTCCAAACCTATTGCTCTCACCTCTGATCTACAAGCAGTGGCAGTGATGATACACAGTCCCATTAAACTGACCGTATGCTCCATTTATCTACCACCAAATGCACCTGTTGATTATGATGACCTTTTCAACATATTGCGGCAGCTCACATGGCCATTCCTCCTCCTAGTAGACTTCAACACATATAGTGCATTTGGGGTTTTGAATGCCGATTGCCTCAGATGCCGAGTGGTTGGCAGATTCATGGAGCAGGAGAACATTTGTATCCTGAATACAGATGACCCACTTCACCACTGCTTCTGGATCATCCTCTGCCATTGACCTTTCTTTGTGTTTTCCTTCAATTGTGGACTCCATAAAGTGGGAGGTGGATCGTGACCTTCATGGAAGCGACCACTTACCTATTAGGATGCAGTTTGAGTGTGAATGTGGAGGAGGCATCAACTGACACAAATGGAATGTCAGTGGTGCAGATTGGCAGCTCTTCTGCTGTTCTGTACTACTACAACCCCATGAGAATATGAAGTGATTCACCATGCAGCTGACATTTTCATGCCGAAAATCTCTGGAATGCTGCGAGGGACTGCCGTCCCCCAGTTAAATGACGAATGTTCTTCCACTATTCAGGGTATCAGACGGGTGTTGCTTCGTTTTAGGTTGTACCCAACATGTGACAACCTGGCAGAATTCCATATTGCCAGAGCTAAGGCGCGTTGAGTTATTAAGGAGAGCAAGAAAAGGTCATGGCAGAACTTTGTGAGCACTATTAAGCATTTCACAACTTCATCAATCAAATGGGAGTCAATCCGCCATATATCTGGAAGGTACTCCCGCCCACCAGTATCTGGGTTATGGGATCAGGGATGTGTATGTACCGATGAAAGAAGCATAGTGCAGCTGATGGCTGAGAATTTCAGTGCCACACTTAATCTGCTAATTTGGACCTTCGGGCCCAGCAACGAAGAATTTCTGCCAAAATGCCTGTTTTCATCCTGGGAGCAGTAGTCGGCATTAAACAGCGCCAATGACACCACTCCAGGTCCTGATATGATCCAGTACCAGATGCTGTGGCATCTTAGTAAATATGCTGAAGAGTACCTTCTGCATATTTTTAATGATATCTGGACTGGAGGATCCTTCCCCGACTCGTTAAAAGAAGCAACTTTGATCCCTATTGTAAAACTTGGAAATGATAAGTTGTAGCAAGGTAGTTATTGTAGTATCACCCTGACAAGCTGGGTGGGGAAGACACTGGAGAGGATGGTGAATCGCCACCTCATTTGGTGTCTAGAATCCCAAAATCTCCTGAGCCACTTTCAGTGTGGATTCAGGAAGTTCCGTTCCATCTTGGACAACCTGATTGTGCTGGAAGCGGCGATACATTTATCCGCATCCAACACCTGGCTGGTATTTTTCCTACAATACTACTTGGTGACATGTTATTTTAAAGCAGTTCCATGAATGGGTTTTTAGGGGAAACTTGTCCCATTTTTAAAAATCTTTTTTATCTGGATGTTGCTTCTGGTACCGAGTCAGCAGTGAAATGTCCGATTTTTTTATTCAGGAAAACGGTGTTCCTCAAGGGTCAGTTTTAACTGTGACCCTTTTTGTAATTGCCATTAATTGCATTTCAGTCATAATAAGGAGTCCCATGTGATACTCCTTATATATGGATGACTTTTAATATTTTATACATCGCCTAGCCTGAGAAGCACTGAGCGGCAGCTACAACTCGCGCTGAACAGGCTGGATGAATGGTCAGTGCACACCGGTTTTCGTTTCTCTGCCAAGAAAACCCGGTGTGTACTTTTTACTTGTAGTAGAAGTCTTTTAGCTGAGCCCCACCTCAACTTGAGGAACAACGTATTAACTTCTACGGAATCTGTTCGGTTTCTGGGCCTCATTTTAGACAGTAGGCTAACTTGGCTGCCACATCTTAAAGACCCTCAAAAGCTTTAAATGTTTTAAAATATCTGTATGGCAGGTCATGGGTAGCTAATCGCTCCTGCCTGCTACAATTTCATACAGCGTTTGTACACTCGCGGTTAGAGTATGGACAGTTATCTATGCATTTTAGATAGTGTCCACCATGCGGGAATTCGGCTCACCATGGGTGCATACCGCACCAGTCCCAGCATCTGTGCTGAGTCTGGTGAGCCGCCGCTTTCCATCTGCTGGCACCTCCTCATGCAAATTGCCACAACACCTGGCCATCCCGTGTACTACGTGGTTATTCACCCAAACTTCGAACGGCTATATACTAATTGACCAAGAGCAAACAAATCGTTTATCTACCATACAAGGGCTATTTTAGAAGAGTATGGGTTCGAGCTTCCCTCTATTTATCTCCAGAGTTGGAGTAAATTTCCCCCCTGACTTTTAAGGAGGCCCAGAACAATTTTAGATTTGTCCCAGTATAACAAACTGTTTAGCACTGACAGAGTTTTTATTAATGTTTTTACAGATATTTTAAATCATTATTACACTTTCAACCTGGTATACACAGATGGGTCTAAGCAGGCTAATGGATTTGGCTGCTCCATATTGTTCGCTCAAGCAACATACAAATACAAGCTGGATAGCAGGTGCAACATTTACACTGCCGAATGTTACACCCTGTTAAAGTCGCTCCAGCATATGAATGTCGTGACATCACATGCTGTGATTCTCTCAGCTGTATTCAGGCATTAGTGAACTTGTACCCAGGAGACCGTTTGGTCCAGAACATACAAGGTGCCTTCCTTTCCCTCCAATCATGTGATAAGGATGTTATATTCTGCTGGGTACCAGGCAAAGTGGGAATGAGGCAGCTGATGTAGCTGCCAAGTTAGCCTGCGACAAGGTTATAACTGACTTTGATTTGTTCCCAAAGTCAGACCTTGCCTTGGCAGTGAAAAGAATTGTATTTGATGTCTGGCAGAGGCAGTGGCTGGAGGTAAAGCATAATAAATAAGCTCCAGCTGGTCAAACCAACCGATCAGCCATGGAGCAGCTCCCTCCAGCGGGTGAGGAAGGATGAAGTTCTCCTTACTCGCCTCTGTGTAGGGCAACGTCCTCTCACACACAGCTTTCTTCTCCACCGAGAGGACCCACCGGAATGTCATGCTTGTGGCATACCTTTGACGGTGCGCCACATTTTAACTAATTGTGTATTGTTTTTAGACTTAAGGTCAGACGTTGGCCTAGCCAACGATCTGTCCCTTATTTTAAACAATGACAATGTGGTGAAGGTTTTAAAGTTTTGCATTTTGGTCATTTTCGCCTCTAAAAGTCTGGGGAGACCGGCCTAGTTTTTAAAACGGTTTGTTGGTTTGTCTACAACCACCAATCCATATACTGGCTTTTTCTTTTTAACCTATTTTTGTTTGCTAAGACTAACATTTTATATCTGGTTGGCCCCTTCACAGCCAGCCAGTTTGTCATTTCAGTGTTTGTTTAAGCTTGTTGGCCCTTTTACAACTAACCAGCCAGTATTATTAGTTTGTGTATTTATGGCCATTTTACAGCCATTGTTTTAGTGTTTTACTCAAATCTGCTCTCTGTATGGTCGACCTCTTTACAGTCGACCATGTGGGCAGTATTTCAGTCAGTATTTTTGTATTTTATTATGCTGTCTGTGTGGCCGATTCCTTTATAGTCGGCCATGCAGACAGTAGTTGAGTTAGTTTTAACCCAAATTGTCTTTCTGTGTTTTAGCCAGGGCACTAATGACCGAGGTGTCGACACACCCTAAAGCACCAAAAACAACAACAACAACAACATCATCGAAAAATATGTTTCCTTGTCAGTTTTGTCTTTTGACAAAGCTACTCTGTCATCATTGATGACAGCAAAATGAAAAGGGAAATTAAAGTAGTATATATAGAAAGGATTTTTTATATTTTTTTAAGTTTATGGAGCACCCATGGGTGTTGTGGGGCTTGATTTAAAATTAATGGTTGCTTATAGTGATGTTAGTTCATTTGTTGTTACTAGCTCCTACCAGTACAGCCGTCCACAGTTGCAAATTCTATTGTCTTGGTTGCCAGTCCATTGGTCTATTCCTAGTGAAAAGTTGAATAAGCAATATTCAGGTACTACAGACTAAAGTCAGCACACACATGCAGTTAACCACAGAACACAAAAGTTTTATTAAACTCATCATACATTCACCAGCATTAGCCACCAGACAATTTTAAAACTCCTTCACAGAAGTTTATTGCTGAATGAAAAGGATTGATGGAAGTGAGTCGTAGCCCCAATAAAAACCCACATGAACAGTCATTAAAGCACAGTTCTGTTCCACACTCTTGTAGATGAAACAACATTAGCAATCGAAAGTTATATTCACTCGCGATTCAGTCCAAGCTCTGTCCACTATCAAACACACAGCATGTCCTCTCTCTCCACACTGTTTCTATTAAACATCTCAGTTATTACACAAGAATGCTAGCGGATTACAATTCATGTTAAACTTGTGCACTACCAGTGTCATGTTGATAAGTCTGGCGCATACCGACTCCTGATAATCTATTCCTGCACTCAACTCTCACAATATTGTTCATAGTCCCTGCGATATTGTACACTCAGTTGCTTATTGATAGTTGTATAATTCCCACTGTGGCATTACAATAGGGAGCGGAGTAAAAGGTTAAAGAGAATATAATGTGCCCAAGCTTTGAAAAATTGGTAAATATATCAAACAAAACTGATAGAAAATGTTGTTTTTCTGACTAAATACATAAAAATTAATTGTAAATCAGATATGAAACAATATCATCTCCAGTGAGTGGAGGTTTGTGTTGAGTATTTATGGAATGGGTAGAACATAGGAGAGGAGAGAAGGAACAAGAATTTGTAGGGATTATTGGCTATTAGCTTAAGTTGAAGCTCATTGGTTGCCTAGTGCCCAGATTGTACTGCTAGGCAAATGCCCACCTACTGTGTTAAGAGGAGCTGTTTAGGAGCATTCTGATAGCATGTATGGTGAAATATAGATTAAAACTATTGGTTTCACGAAAGGAGACATGAGCGGGTACTGGATGGCCTGGATTCTAGATGAATTCCATTTTCCTTGGCCATTCATTCTTATGGACAGTTGATTGGTGGGGGTTGGTGAAGAGGATGTAAGCATCTTGTAGTGCAGTTTGTTGCTTGGGAAGGAGCCATAGGATTTTCTAGTAGAAAGAGGATAACAGTGTTTGTGGACTAGGAGTTGGTTAAGGTTATATAGTATAATAAAGCTTTTTTCTGGAAAGACGGATGATTTTATGGAGAAGGTATCTCATTTCACGGCAAGCCTGAAGGAAGTTAATAGTCAATTGATGGATTCAAAGCGTGGAAAATACTGAGAGATCAGGACTAGATTATGGTTAGTTTCATGGCATTAAGGGTGCTTTGTAGGCAGTGCTAGTTGTGATGTGATCTGAGACATTTGTCCGTGAACTAAATCTGGTGGGTAATGCATTATATCAATTCTTGGGAGTTGTTGTTGGAGTACTGTTGCATTGCTGATCAGAGCATATATGACGAATACTAAGACTGTAAGGGAGGGAACGTTTGATACAATAAGGATGCAGTTTTCAAGAAAGAAATCTTGATGCAGGTTATTAGGTTTGATGTGGATCGTAGAGCTGAGTTAATTATTGAAGAGTGGCACATTCATATCCAGGAAGTGGCTTTGAGTGAGTGAATGGCACCATGTTGCACCCATTTGGCCACATCATAAAAATACGAGGGTTATGTAAAAAATAAGGTTCCCATATTTTTTTAAAACGTAAAACATGATTTATTTAAAATGAAAAATACATTATTGGAAAGCTTAATTTCTAAACTATTTTTCAACATAATCCCCTGATTTTTCTACGCATTTTTGCTGCTGACTTATCCACTTTTGAAATCCGACTTCAAAGAAGTCTGCCGCCAGTCCATTGAGAAACTTGGTGACCGCTTCCTTCACTTCCTCGTCAGTTGTGAAACGTTGTCCACCCAAAAGTTCCTTTAATTTTGGAAACAAATGAAAGTCATTTGGGGCTAGATTAGGGCTGTAAGGAGCATGATCAACGAGATCCCAGCCAAAACTGTCGATCAAATCCCTGGTTTGGTGAGAGACGTGCGGGCGCGCATTATCGTGGTGCAATCTTACGCCTTTTGTTAATCTTCCTCTCCGTCGATTTTGTATGGCTCTTCTGAGCTTTTTTTAAAGTCTCACAATACTTGTCCAAATTGATTGTGCTCCCTCGAGGCATAAAGTCAGCAAGAAGAATGCCCTTACGGTCCCAAAAAACCGTAACCATCAATTTTCCTGCGGATAGCGACTACATGCACTTCTTCAGTTTTGGCGAATCAGTATGGTGCCATTGACGAGATTGTTGTTTTGTCTCCGGGGTGATGTAATGACACCATGTTTCATCCCCGGTAACAATGGAGTCTAGGACATCTTCGGTATTCTCGTTGCATTCTCGAAGAAACTCCTGGGCACACCTGACACGATCGGCTTTGTGGGTTTCAGAAAGCATGTGCGGGACCCATCGCGCACAAACCTTGTGATAACCTAATATTTCTGTCACAATTGTGTGAGCTGTTTTTTTCACAAACTTCAGGAACCCGGACAGCCAGGTCCTGAATCGTTATTCTCCGATCTTCGAGCAGAATTCGCTCAATCTTCGTCACAACTTGGTCGGAGGTCGATGGCCTACCGCTTCTTTGCTCGTCATGAATGTCTGTGCGTCCTTCAGAGAACTCCCTGCACCATTTTCGGACATGTTGAACACTCATACACGCCTCCCCATAAACTTCACACAACTGCTTATGAATTTCAACCGGTGATAAATTTTTTGCGTGCAAAAACCGGATTACAGCACAAACTTCGCACCTGGCGGTGACGGCAAGCGGGAACTCCATCGCGGATGGCTGTCAGGCCGGCACTGAACGTCACAGCGAGTTCTACCTGGGCGGGATCTAGAGTGGGGGAACCTGCGCAGACGGCAGTGTTGCCAGATTTGTCCTAGCATTTCGCGCGGCGAGTTTGCAGCATTGGGAACCTTACTTTTTACATAACCCTCGTATCATTAATGAACCTAAGCTACATTTGGGGTTTCAGATGGGCTTGATCTAAAAATTACTTTTCTAGATGATCCAGGGAGAGATTTGCATAAGAAGAAGCAGTACAAATACCCATGGTGAACTACAACCATCAGAAGAGAAATAGTTATTACTGACTATCATGTGAGCTCCAGTGGTGAGGAAAGATGTGCTTCGATGGCTGTTTAGGGGTGGGTGGGAGGAGAGTACACTGATCTAGGAAATCTTGTGTTGCTCTTAGCCCATGGCAGCAAGGTGATGTACAATGATGTGAAATAAATCGTTACCAGAATGGAGTGTGTAGAAAGAGGTGTGTTTCATTGATGTGGGAGAGGAGCTGAAAGACTATGTAGATATTTGTCTGTCAGAGCAGAAATCCTTTCTATGGAGATCCATAAGCAACAATTGGGTAACCATAATTACCTGTCTCTCTTGGATTTTGAGCAGCAGGTATAGGTCATGATGCGCTGATTTTTAGGAGTGAGATGTGAGATTGAATCGGGGGTAAAGCTTTGGAGGGGCAAATTGAATTGTATGAATTCTACAATCTTCTTGTTGACAGCAGATATGGGTTCACAGGGGAGTTGACAGAGAATATTAGAGACTGACCTGCTATGAGATGGGACTTTTGCATTTGAATTCATGGATTGCTGTGAGATGAGTTGTATATGTGAGATGAGGGAAAGATGAGCTTATGAGTATTTTATGCCAGGATGCTTCCTTCAAAAGGCCATGGCCGAATTCCTTCCCATTCCTTGCCCCCCGTCCTTTCCCATCTCTAAAAGACCGCGCTGTTAGAGAGACGTTAAGCAGGAAATAAAAGGGGAGTATTTTGTGGAGGGATATGAGATGCTTGGAGTGTTGGTTCGTCTAGATCAGTACAGAACAAGTTGTATTAATACCAAAGATTGTATTGGAAGGCACGTAGGACAGGGTGAACTTGTGGAGGATAATTAACTACATGCAGTTTTATAGTTAGGCTGTTTGGGGATGCATTGAAGGACACTAAAGACCCATATCTCTAACATCTGTTTGCAGTAGAATTCTGGAGCATGTCATATGCTCTAACATTATGAAGATTCTAGATGAAAAGGCATTACTAATACCGTACCAACAGAGATTTCTGAAGAACAGTTCATGTGAAACACAACTGGCCCTATTTTTGCATGACATAATGAAAGTTATCGACAAGTTGATGCAATTTTCTTGGATTTTCAGAAGGCTTTTGACTGTGTACCACACAACCGACTTTTAGCAAAGATTCAAACATACAGTATATCAGATCAAATTTGCAAATGGATAAGCGATTTTCTAACTGGTCGGTCACAGTATGTCATTGTTATAAGGGAAGCCTCTTCTAAGCTAGATGTTACTTCGGGCATTCCTCAAGGAAGTGTAATAGGACCACTTCTTTTCCTAATTTTTATAAACGATCTCAGTGACAATGATAATTGCAGGTTGTGTTTTTTTTACTGATGCTGCAATCTATATGGATAAAGGTGCTCTGATGATTGCTTAGAAATTCAGTGCAATCTAAATGTCATTTCAGAATGGTGCCATAAATGGCAGCTTACACAATGCAAATAAGTAACAAAAATACTCCATTTGTTCACAAGTACAAAGTTAACAATTCAGCTATTGACATAGACAATTCCCTGAAGTATCTGGGCATAACAGTATAAAGCAACATGAAATGGGGCTTGCACATAACTTCTATCGTAGGCATAGCTAATTCTAGCTTATGATTCATAGGTTGTATTTTGAGAAATTGTAATGCATTCAAAAAACTAGTGCATCCACATTTGGATTACTGTTGTGAAGGTTGGGACCCGTATCGCAAGAGATTGATTGACACGTTAGAGAAAGTACAGAAGAGAGTTGCTCGATTCGTGACTGCTAATTATAGTTCTTGTTGGGTCCATCCGCTTGACATGTCCCAGCCATTGCAATCATTGTTTGGCAATTTTTTTTCTTGAAGGGTTTCATTGACTGGGATCTGTTTATGGATCACTTAATTCCTGATCTTGTCTCATCTGGTTTTCTGTACCATTGATCTTAGGAACTACATCTCAGCTGCCTGTAGTCCGTTTTCATCTCTGCCAGTAGTGGTACATACTTCCAGGCTTTATGTTGTAATTGGCAAGAAGTATGAATTATGCGGTGATATTTTGGCTGTAATTGGAATATGATTGTCCCACAGACAGTGCCTAACTTGATGATAAAACTGAGCTCCTTTTTGTACCCTATTGGTACTTTGATTCTGGGATCGACTGTCAGAGGTCACTTTACTGCCAAGGTACTCCAGATAAATAAAAGGCTTCATATTCTGTCTGTTTTTGTGTGGGTTGTTTTAAAGCCAAATTCGTTAAAATGCGTATTCCAAATGTTAAATTTCTGTTGTACTTCTTCCTCTGTATATCCCAAAATTACAACATCATCTGCAAATGCAAATGATTTAATGTCATAATTATGCTTATTGCCTACTGGCAGTTTAGACCCCTTTTAAAATAATTTTTCCACCTAAGATAACAGATGTCATCTTGTTTCTTATAGGCTAGGTTGGCTGCAGAAACACAAGCAAAAGAACTGGAGGAAATACACAAAGAAGAAGAGCGACGCCTGCACGAACTGGAAGATGTACGGAGAAAACTGGAGAAATTGCTTGAAGAAGAAACTCAAGCAAAAAGAGATGAAGAAATAGTAAGAAGTTTGCAGGCAAGGTACTATTACTGCAGTGATTCCCCCTTCACACTCTCTCTTTCCACTACTTCCAAGCAATCTGGTTGAAATTCAACATTTTATGAGTTGTATCAGGTTTAATGCAATATTGTTTTGAACCTAACAAAAATTAATAACACATATTTTTTAGTTAATTCACTATGAAATGCATAATGCACTTATGGTATGATTGTGCAGTGGGTGGAAACCTCAATAGTTAAAGGCAAGAAACATTCTTATCTTGACATAGTGTTTTATGTAAAGTTATTTGGCCAGGACACTCCAGGAAAAAAACAGGGATAGATTTCAAAATACTGCATGTATTGGAGGGGCCGATTAGTGTAAATATCTGGAAAGTGAGGGAATTGTTATACAAAAGGTTGGCTAGATCTTTACTTAAATATGTTAGGGTAGTACGGGATGCACATTATTGGTGTTAGTTAGTATTATTAGTATTAACACTCCAACTATAAAATAAATTATAGAAAAAATATATAAAAAGGGGTGATTAGATGACTAGGGGAATTGATACCAGAGTTTTAGCACCATCGCAATTAAAATTAGTCATAATATAAAAAATTAAATAAAGGAGAAAACTGAACAAACAAAGCAACAGTACCATGAAGCAAGGGATAGAATAAAATAAAAAATGTGATACATTCATAAATAGAAAAGAAAACGATATATGTGCGGCATAGGAGGTATAATTTGTGGCAACTACAATTTGCTGTTTGAGTGCTGAAAGAGGAAATTTGCATAATGTTCATAAACAAGTGAATCTTATTTTTATTTCTGTTTTATATATATATTAAGTCCTACATTTCTTAAAGTAATCAATCAAAGGTAATATAATAATACTATTTAATTAAATTGTGATGGAGTGCACGCTCCAATTGCAATTTCATTACACACCCATCTTCCCGCTCTCCTGCACCCACCTATATTTGTGCTCTGCAAATTTTAGCTTTAAACCCTTTCAATGTTTTTAGTAAATTATTCATAATTTCTCTTGGTAACTTTTTCCAATCCCTGACACCCTCACCCAAAAAAAGAAACTTCCTACACCCTGTGCCTGAAATCGAGTGCAAGCTTGAGGTTATGGTCATCTTTTTAATTCCTTGCATTACTTTTAATTCATACACCAATATCTTTAATTCTTTTAATTTAATTTAATTGCAATGGAGCACACGCTCTGGTGGCAATTTCCCTACACACCCAACTTCCCCGTATCCTTCGCTCACCTTCATTTTCCCTCTACAAATTTTAACTTTAAATTCTTTTAACGTTTTCGGTAGGTTATTCTTCATTCCCCTTGGTACCTCATTCCAATCCCTGACACCCTTACCTAAAAAAGAAAATCTTCCCACACCCTTGTGCCTGAAATCGAGTGCCAGCTTGTGGTCATGGTCATCTTTTCCGTTCCATTAACTACTTTTAATACCTATTGCAATATCTTTCCACGCCTCATCGCCAGTATACGCCCTGTACACTCCCATTACCCTACTCATTCTCATCCTGTCTTGCAATGAATCCCATTCCAGCTCCTTTATCATATCTGTCACTGATTGCATTCTGCGATAATTTCCAGAAAAAAATCTAGCAGCCCTTCTTTGCACCTTCTCTAACTCCTGTATTTGATACTCAAAATTTGGGTCCCATACTACACTACAATATTCGAGCAATGGTCTGACCAAAGTTTTGTAACCCAATTCCTTTACTTCTCTCGTGCATCCCCTCATCACTCTCTCCAACAAGTGCAGGATTTTGAAACCTTTTCCTACCACCTGTCCAATGTGTCCTGCCCAGTTAAGCTTGTTATCAAATGTAATGCCAAGATATTTACATTTCAAGTCTTCAGCAAACAATTCTTTCTCCACCTTATATACATAGTTAACCTTTTGTTTTTTATTTGTGTATCTAATTAGCTGGCTCTTCTTTGCTTTTATCTTCATCCCATGTTTACCAACCCAACTAGATATCCTGTAAAGATCACCCTGCCACTGTTTACAGTCCTATATCGTTTTGATCCTTTTATACAGCATTATGTCATCTGCAAACAATCTAATTTCAAATAGTAAACAATCAACACAATTATTCATTAGAATAATGGTCCCAATATGCTACCCTGCGGCACTCCCATTTTTACTTACATTTCCTTTGATACCGCATTTCCTACCCTAACTTTCTGTTTTTTACCTTTTAAAAATTCTTCTACCCAGCAAATCACTTTATCATCCACTCCAATAGTTTTTACCTTATTTACTACCATTTTGTGGCTTACTCTGTCAAACGCCTTTGAATGATCTAGTGCTACACTATCATTTTGGCCTCCCTTGTCCATTTCATCTTTCCATGCCTCCTAATCTAATAAGCTGACTCTTCTTTGCATTTATCTTCATCCCATGTTTACCAATCCAACTAGATATCCTGTCCAGATCAGCCTGCAGCTGTTCACAGTCCTCTGCCATTTTGATCCTTTTATATAGCATTATATCATCTGCAATCAATCAATTTTTGATACTAAACAATCAACACAATTATTCATGAGAATAATGAATAGCAATGGTCCCAATATGCTACCCAATGGCACTCCCATTTTTACTTTCACTTCTTTTGATACTGCATTTCCTACCCTAACTTTCTGGTTTCTACCTTTTAAAAATTCTTCTACCCAGTAAATCACTTTCTCATCCACTCCAATAGTTTTTACCTTATTTACTACCATTTTATGACCCACTCTGTCAAAAGAGTTTGAAAGATCTAGTGCTACACTATCAATTTGGCCTCCCTTGTCCATTTGATCTGAAATATCTTGCATATATCCCACCAACTCAGATTGGCATGAATTTGCTTGCCTAAAGACATGTTGCGTACTTGTAAATTATGTATGTTCCTCACATATATTTCTGATGTAGTTGCATATCAACCTCTCCTTTAATTTACCTATCACTGATATCAAACTGATCAGCCTGTAATTTTTGACTCAATTTCTCACCCCCTTTAATGTACCGGCACTTTTATCACAATTTTCCAGTCCTGTGGTAGGTTAACACATATCCAGACTCAATTTAAATAATATTTCAATATAAGTTACATTGGCACATCCAGCTACCTTTAAGATATCTGTAGTAATATTATCTTCACCAGCCCCTTGCCAGTGATGCAAAAGATAATGAATACCATCCACATTTCATGTTTCTCAGCAGTGGGAATATCCTCTCTTCTCCTAGATCAGTGGTTCCCAACAAAATTTTCTCGAGGACCCCCTCATCGAGCATGGTTGGTACTTTGTCATATCACAGTATCAAATACCTAAAAAAAACCAATCAAGAGTCTTTTTATACGTTTTCTATATTTGGTACTTATAAACAACATTGACATATTCGAGAGTCACTGACTTACTTGCTTGCACATCAAATGCATTACCTTCCTCTTCATCTGTAGACCTTTCTCGTTTTAACGAACCACTTTTTAACCAACGGTCCATTTTTAACTACACGAACTGTAGCTTCCACGAAAAAACAACGCTTTACAAACACTACTGTTGTAATACAGAATATTGAATACTGAACACGGTCTGTGAAAGCACTGGCAATAAATTAACAATATCCGATTGTCGTCTGAAATACGAATTTCTGTGTAAAGTGACTGTCAGTTGTCAGCTGCAAAGAGGCAGCGCGCGCAGTCTAACGGCATACAGCAGAACTATTTTCTGCTAGACGCAGAAGTTAGCCGTTCGCTAAAGCTCTGCTCATGCAGGAAACGGCCAAAACAAAAAATTTGTTATCATACGAAATATATTTAATATATTTTTTTATTCTAATAGCATTTTGCGGACCCCTCTGGCATAGCTCGCGGACCCCTGGGGGTCCGCGGACCACCTGTTGGGAACCACTGTCCTAGATCATTGCCCATGCACTGATTCCTTCACCTTGGATATAAGGTCAAGAACAATGAAGAGTGGTCTGAGAGGTACTCCAATGTCTTCCATCTCCATCTTCTTGAGTAGCTCCTATACACATGCTGCTATATGCAATGTTGCATTGACATCAGTATCAAGGAGATCAGGTTTTTTGTCTCTGACAGTACATTGTAACCATCTCTTCAAGACGGTTGTGATGCTAGCCATTGTTATTGTTTAGAATATGGAAACATGTGACATACAACGACTTCCTTTACATCATAAGCTATAAATACGATAAACTTGATGAGGGAAGCGTTTTAACCATACTTCTATGGTTGTAAGGATCCTTCATGTTGCTTTTGACCTTAGCTCATAGGCCCTAGCCCAAAATAATTGTGCTCTCATTCCCGCTGGTTGTGCACTATGTTATCAGCCTATTTTCATACTCTCCCTACATTTGAAATTAAGTGAGTGTATGAGACACTAAGTGTGAAGTAGCTTTTCACAGATAAAGCTGTTCCTATAAAACCTAAATGGCGGTGCTCTTATCAATGCTGTCTCTCTGTATAACTCTTCTGCCAGCTTCAGTACAGTAGGCAGCTACTGCATGCAACACATCTGTCAAAACTGGCAATCCTAACTTTTGCTGCTTACTGGTTGTTTTAACTGCTTACTGAATAGATGTTACATCCCTAATAACTGTATAGTAATGAAAGCCGGTACTCATTATAGGTAGCTTTCTTTGACATCCTCTGTCGTTTTTCCAGTGGAGAAGCTGTTTTGTTGAATTTTATTAAAGCTGGGTCACATCCACTCTGAACAACAGTTGATTTCCTTTGATTTAACATCATCATCCTGTAAGTGATAACTGTCATCCAGTAACCTATCTGTGTACTTTGAGGGCCTATTTTTATGGGACATTATTTGGTATTGAGGTGTCATTGATTAAAATCTAGAAAAGGAACAGTGTAATGACTTAAGCCTCAACACTGGTATATGAGACATTCTATAACCAAACACGTAAAAGCAGTAGGGCAATTAAAGGCACAGTGCAGAATAATCACTAAACCACTGATATTTTAAACAAACATTTTTTTTTTTACCTGCAGCTCTTGATTTAGGCCTACGCAATTAAGTTGATCACAGTAGACAATATTTGATTGTTGCAGCTCGAGTAAAATGTGACAACATTCAATTAGATCTAACAGTAAAGCGGAGAAAAATTACTGAATCTTAAAACTAAGCACTGCAAAGCCTTCAATGAAATTTTTTTCAGATTGCTGGAAATCTGTAGTACCCTTTTCAGCAATATGATAAGTTAATTAATTTAAATATTGTTCCTTCATTTAAAAATTCTTTACAAGCTTAAATTTACAATTTTTAAATCTGTTTGTGAAGAAAAATGATCAATAAGTTATGCTTAATCCGATTTCATTATTTACAGAATTGTTGATAATTTTGTAGAAAATAAGACACCTCGCAAGAGTTTGATTGTACAATATTATCATATTTATTATGATTCTCCAATTTTCCTTCATTGTGTATACCTTACAAATTCACTTATTGATGGTAGTACCTTTAATATGTTCACATATTTACCAAACACTGGAGTAGAAGTTCTTAACTCTTATATGTATACATCATTTACTCTTGGTTGTTTTTGAAGCAGAATTGTTTGCATGTTTTAGTGCTCAAACTAGTGTTAGGACCAAAACTGCTACCGGGGTTGTAGTAGAGTTTAGTACCTTAACTAGCAGTTTGTAGCTATTTTAAAATTTATTATCTTCTTGTATCATGTATTCTTAAATCTCGACGAAGAAATTAACTACCAGACATTTGGTAGATCCGAAGATTGCAGGTTTATTTATTTTATAAGGTAGGAAAATTGTTTATAATTACAATACATTTAATAAAGATTAACACTTAAGAAATCACGTCTAAAGCGGATCAACATTTAACTACAATCAACACGCCATGCATCATCAGCGATAATCCTACTATATCTGTACTTCAGAGAGCTTACATAACCAACGTATCCATAGATGTAAATTCTATTACCTTAAATAAAATTACTATAAAGGCATTATGCCTGTTCTGTTACACTCCCACCGATGGAACCAGGCGGAAGTTGGCATTAACAAAGCCCCGACTTCCGTCGCCAGGTAACCCTTAAACTAAGATTGAAATGATTATACATATCAGACAAATCGACTACTCTTATGTTAATAACAATAATTTTTAACATTATTGCACAAACCTTGAAGTCCCATATAAATGGAGAAAGAAATACAATGGAACATTAAAACAAAACAAAGAAGAAGACAATCAAACACCACTCGTTGAACAAAAGTTGATATTGATCTTCATAGTGTTTTTTTTTTTTTTTTTTTTTTTCTTTGTCCCCCAAATGCACACCTTGCCACAGGGCTACAACGGCTAACACTTCACCTACGAAACACAACATGACATGAGTTATTATTATTATTAATTGTTTTTCACATTGGTCCTATTACTTTGCCTATGTCGAAGCTGAACTTCTAATCGTAAGTTAAAAACAAAATACCTCCTTTTGGACCCTAATGGCCTCAGAAAAGTGAGAAACGTGGAGGATTTGTCTGCATATAAATGCACTTTCAATCAGTGCCTGACCCCACACACCCATTCAATTTTACACTTTTATAAGATTTTCGAGAAACCACCTTGAAAACTCCTCTTATTCCATCATTCGGGTACTCTTCTACAACATCCTCTTCTTTCACACCTACTGGCGTTCCCCTCGAATTCCCGGTGTGGTTCTCACACACACTAGTCATTCCCACCAAGGCTGCCCAGCATTCCTTCCTATGTCGCACAGTTCTTGCGTCTCCCCATGATATCACTCTTATCTTTTTATGCTCTGGCACTTCACTCCGATCGAGGTATTTGCATGAGACAGCACACATCATGAAAAAGTCTTTCTGCGTCCCCTTAGCGGCCACATAAGTTTCTTCCCTTAACAATTCTCTATGTACGCCTATCTGCCTATCCACCGACCAATAATGTCGTAGAAACTCCCTCTTGAATTCATTAAAAGTGTTACAATTGCCAGCAAACCAGTCGGCCCATCGCCTCGCTCCTCCGGCCAAGTACCAACGAACCATCTCGATCCGCTGTTTTTCAGAAGCAACGGAGAAAGGTGCAAAGCCCTCAAAGTCCCAAATGAATTCAATGGGGTGCATATGCCCATCACCATCAAATTGTTCCCATTCAATTTTCTCTTCGACCCACGCTGCTGTTGAAGTCGAATGATGGCCCCTGACATTGGATACATCCTCCCTTTCTACTGCCGGAACTTTCACTCTAGTAACATCTTCTATCAACGCTGCTGTGGATAATTGGTACTTACCCAAGTTCTGTGAAATCAACTCGACATTTACGACCACACTGTTTACCTTTTCTTTATCTTCTTTGATGTGTTTCCCCAAAAGGATACAGTGATTCTCTACCGCCTCCAGTCGCCTCCCGTGACTTACATTGACTTCTTCCCCGACAACTAACTGTTTACTGAGTACTTCGTTATCCTGTCGTAACAGTATTGTCTCCCTACTCACACTATGCTCTAACCTAGTTAGCCGTTCCGCTAGCCGTTCAGCTTGTTCCTTACAATCAACATTATGTTGTCTTAATTCTAATTGGACATTCCCTAATTGTCGGACATTGTCTTCTGCCAACTTATTTAAATTCCCTACTGTACTCTCAAGTGATTGCAATCGACCCCCAAGCTCAGCCTTCAAATTACTTTCTACTGATTTCAAATTACTTTCTACTGATTTTAAATTACTTTCTACTGATTTTTGAAACGATTGCAACTGTACCAAGATAGCACGGACTGACCCATCTGTGAACTCAGGACCTGAGTCATTCAAGGACTCACTTCCTATTGCTGCCATCTCCTCCACCATTTCACTCATTTCTGTAGCCATGTTGTCAACACTTTCAATACAATCGCCCAACATTTTGATTGCAAAGAAAAAAATATCCACCGAACCAGCAAGCAAACAAAAAAATTACAATTAAAACAGATAAATTCTGCTCCAACACTAATCACAGTTATTGTTAAACAAGGTGTACGCTATTGCATGCAATGAAATGCAAACAAGGTAACAACTATTAATTAATAAAATTCCCCAGGAAAGTTGAAACTAATTTTTTTTCCAATATTAACTCAAACTGACTTTTACTCGTGAAGAAAATAATTTAATTTTTTTTTCTTTATGAAAATTAATTTTTCTCAATGCAAATTTTCATATGAAAATTTTCTCATGTCAGTTTGTGTTTCTTACAAAGATAAAAAAATTTGGCACTTTCCTTTTGAAGAGAACTGCTAGCTTCTAGGACTGCGTCCCGCTCTGCAATGCCGCCCCTTACGTCTCCCGTAAATGAAGGTCATTCTCCGCTCCGGTCGAGATTTTGCCTGAATGTAGTTCTTATTAATACTGAGCGGATCGGCTCTCCTCGGGAATCGTCGGCTCACTTCGGTTGTCGCGTTCCGGTGGTAATGGCTGCTCGCTTGTTAATTATTGTTACTTTATGTAATTCACTTTTCCTACCTTTTGTTTCAGTGTGTGTCCGTGGTTAATTATGCTTTTAATTAATCCCACTTCAAAACACACTGTCCTGTCGCGGTATTGCCATGTAGCTATTTTAAATTTATTATCTTCTTGTATCATGTATTCTTAAATCTCGACGAAGAAATTAACTACCAGACATTTGGTAGATCCGAAGATTGCAGGTTTATTTATTTAATAAGGTAGGAAAATTGTTTATAATTACAATACATTTAATAAAGATTAACACTTAAGAAATCACGTCTAAAGCGGATCAACATTTAACTACAATCCACACGCCATGCATCATCAGCGATAATCCTACTATATCTGTACTTCAGAGAGCTTACATAACCAACGTATCCATAGATGTAAATTCTATTACCTTAAATAAAATTACTATAAAGGCATTATGCCTGTTCTGTTACAAGTTCACTTGAAATAAAAGTTCTCTGACATTAATAATTTTGAATGACCATGTAGTCTTTCTGGATTCTCAACTCAGATGAGTACAGGTCAACACTAAATTTGTTTAAACCACAAACTTAGAAAAGGTTTTCAGTCTACTACGAAATCACAAAAGTTCACTTTGATAGAAAAATTTGAAGTTTATTTTAAAAAATCACATTTCCAAAATTTGCATTCTACAGTTGAGTAGGCAATCGAACAAGAATTTCCAGAATTCCCAGGCTAACGCGGCAAAACCGACCCGCAACAAATCACTTGACGTAGAGTTACCTTACATAGCGTACCCAGAGTAAAGACTAAAGACTAAATCGAAAGAAAGAAAGACGAAACAAGAGACCTCCCCCACCTCGGGGCTCCTGCTTATATAGATGCCAACTGTACACCACATGTGTACTGCTGCTTAGCAAAAATGTGTAAATGATCCAAATTATAAAAAGCTTCCAACTTTGACAGTATGTTTTCTTATCATCAAGATGCCTAAAGGGTGTTTAGTGAAAAATTTTGAGTGATTAGTTTAAATTTTTGTTTAATTTGCGTAGTGATACCAAGTCTTCTGAAGCCAGTGGAGATTTACCCAAACGTTTGAATTTACTCAATTTTTTAGAAATACTGCTGAATTTCAAATTACATGGATAAAATTAGTGTCAAAATGTTCTACAATAATTCCTGAGTTTAATGGTGTAAATTATACTGAGATTGGTGGCGAGATAGCGAAGTTACAGCTTAGACAATATTTTCTAAAGTAATTGTTTTGAAGTCATATGGTTTTTTGTTGATAGTTATTAACATATAGTTTGTATCGAAAAGGTAAAATTACCAGAAATTTCTATGAATTTAATTACGTGTTTTACAAGTTATTTTATCTATGGAAATAGTCTGGTTCACTCGCAACTAATTCTTCAGTGACGAATTAATCTTTAAAATGTTTATAAAATCTATTCTACAGCATGGAATGTTATGAAATTTAAATATATTAAACTAGATTTTTGGTTCTTTCTTGAGATCTACTTTTTAGATCGATAAATTACTAGGAACATATGATAAAAAATGTTAAAAGTGGGAGTATGTTTATCGAAGTGTTTAAAAATTTATTTAAGTTATTTACACGGTCAGAAACTATGCAATTTTAGTGAATTCAACTTTCTTTTGAACTATTATTATTTAAAAATTACTTTACTTCATTTAAAAGTGTTCATAAATGGTGAAATGCTCACGTAGCAAAAATCTGTTGTTTACAAGTTGGATGGTAATGGATTATCCTATTCCAGGTTAGTTAAAAGTTTCTTTACTCTTATAAAAAGTTTATTTAGTACTTTTATTAAATGCTGTGAGTCTTTACTGCTTTTAAAATGGTTTATTTAATAAATTAGTTTGGGGTATCAGCTTCTATATGAAATGTTCCTCCCATAACCTGTATGTGCAATGAAAACTATATGTTTAAATGAAAGCTTACTTCCTCCCTTATACTTGAAACTAGGAAACAAGAATTTACCAAAATTCTAAGGTGCTTACACTAGCCATAATGGAATTTTTTTAGATCTGTTTCTGTGGTTGTTGTTAACCTAACATAAACTGAAGTAGTGCCTACATATTTCAAAAGTTGTAAATGTAGCTTTCTTAAAAGCTACAATTTCAGCATATTTAGTATGCATGAATTGAATGGAAAACAGATTTTTTTATACATACATTATTTGTTGAAGCAAGTATCAAAATTTATTTTTCATAAAATTCTGACATGTTCATTATTTGCACATGCAATTTTGAAATTTAATCACTATGTCCATGTGCCTGTTTGTGTAGAGTGCTTTGTGAAGAATGGGAGAAAAGAGAAGAGTTGGAACAACTCCAGGAAGAACAGAAGATGTTATTACAACAAGAAAGAGAAAAAAGAATGGAATTTGAAAAAAGACAGAGGGAAAAAGAAGTGCAATTACGAGGTATAGTACCAAAATATATCATTAACTCAAGTCAGTAAATGTGTAATGGTTTTTAGGTTTAAATTGAAAATAATTTCTTGATTTGTTCATTATTACAGATGCGGTTGAACGTCTAAGGCAGTTGGAAGATGAAAGAATGCAGTTAGATCAAGAACTTCATAATGCAAGAGTAAAGATATTAAAGTCTGAAAAATCAAAGGAAGTTTTAGAAGCAAAATTGAGGGTTAGTTTCTCATTTGTCACTTGTTTAACTGTGAATTCTATTTACAGTATAATACATCTCTGTAAACTTATGTTATTACACGAGGGTCATTCAAATGTAAACTGGAATGTTTTCGTATAACTTTATTGGTTGTTTAAAAAAACGCAAATGAAGTAACTTATTTTCCTACATAATTTTCTACACCAGAAGTACATTTTCTCCATTGCATGGGAAGATTTCTGGTCACATCATCCCTGCCCTAGTAGCCAACTGTGCAAGTATTGTTTGACCACTGCTTCATCTTCAAATCTTTCCCCTACTCTTGCTTCCTTCAGTAGACCAAACTTATTGTAGTCATGTGGGGACAAGTCTGGACTGTATGGTGGGTGTTCAAGAGGTTGACAGTGCACTCTAGTGAGTCTGTATGTTACCGTGCATTGTCATGCAGAAGGAGGACCTTGTGAATTGGTTGACGGTGTCGTTTGGTGCGATAGGCAGGGTTGGCATCATCGAGCAGCTGGCAGTAACTGGCAGTATTCACTGTCTTTAGAATATATAGGAAGACAATCAACAATACGCCTTTTTAGTTCTAAAACAAATTTACCATAACTTTCCCAGCAGACGGTCAATTCTTAGCCTTGGATCAGTGCCTCCTCTGCAACTTTCCTCCACTCCGTATTTGTCCTCTTGTATTCTGATGCACAGTATAAATCCATGTTTTGTTTCAGGTCATGATACAGCCCAAAAAGGATTCTCCTCCTTCTTTAAAGTGATTCAGAAATCACTGACAGGAGCCTTCCTATTATGCCTTTTTTCAGAAGATGTGGAACCCACTGTTACTTTTCTGTATCCAAGTGTGTCTGACATAATGCCGGGGCACGTCCAACACTTGTACTCACCTTTGATTCAATGGTAACACCTAGATTATCTTTTGCAAGATTGCACAAGATCTGAATTTTGACTTCATTAATGTTAGTTGCTGGATGCTGTTGATGACCTTGATCTTGCACATTATCAAGACCATTATGAGACTTCCAGTCCCAATTGAACACTTGAGCTTTCCTCATAGCAGAATCGCCAAACTGTGCTTGGAGCCTACTTCAAATTTCACTCAGTTTCATACTTTTGCACAACAAACTCCTCATTCACTCATAGCGACAATGAGAATGTTCGACGTAAATGCAAGGGCTGTGAAGATCGGTATCCACTGTCCATCCCCCACCACCAGTTTCCTAACAAGCCCCACTGCTCAGGTCACTACGTGATTCAAATGAACCAAATTTTGGTTTATATATGAATTATCTTCATACTATGAAATATTTTTCATATAACTTTAAAACTACTAACAGTAAATTTGTTGTATAAATTCTTATATACAGCTGGCAGATTTTACAGGTATATATGTAATAATATTTTTGATTGCATTAGAAATGTCTTGAAAAGTTCTAATTACTTCCTAATTATTAGCGTTATGTCACTTATGCTATTGTTGTATTTATCTTATTGCTGTTGCACCATAGAATTTATGTTGGCTTCACTAAAATTGATATTTTAGAATTACACAATGTTAAATAATCAGCAATAGTGCTTTAATTTGATTTACGATGATTTGTCTGGTTGTCAGGAGGTTCATACTTCCTCCAAAATATGTTATAATTCTCCAAAAACAACACTGTAGATAAACTTTTTATTCTACTTTTATTTCATAGAAGTACTTACAAACTTATCATCAGATTTCTCTCCAGAGATTTAAAGCACTTTACAATAACACTATTCTGAGTGAGCTTTCTATCTCACAATAATCAGCAGGTTATATAAGTATCGTAGAATGTTCAAGAGAACTTTAAAAGTACTGACCGACACTTCTGCTCCAACAATATAACTCATATAAAAACAATTAAAACATAAACTGAATAACTCGAAATTCATAAGAAAACACTTTTAATTGTAATTAGGAAATATTTGAACATAAAACTGACAAAATTAAACAAATCCAAGAATCCAAAATCTCACTCAAAATGTATTTACAGATACATATTTCATATGCATCAATGCTTTTAAATTAATTACAACAAACCTTCTGTCCATTTATAATACTATTATGATCAAGCCATGTCTGGACTAGAATTAATAACAAGTATAGTAACCATACTTTATATCATCATTGGAGCCTCATCAGTTGGAGGATGCACTCGAAACCAATTAAGGTGATGTGGGGTCATGCTCAGAGGTACTTGATGGGTATATAGGCTGACCAAGCCATCAGCTAGTCAGTTAATCATTTTGTTATTCAATCATTCAATCTGGTCATTTCGAATTGAGTCAGTCGAGAAGACGGAAGTCATCTCGACTCGGCCTGGAGGGCCGGGGTCGAGACCCAGTACTTGGAGTTGGGCCAGCATCTTTACCATTCTGCCTTTACAGTGTAAGTATACCCTATAGTTTAATGACTGTAATCTGTTGTGAGGATCTATCAAGCAAGCTTTATGTTTATATACTATTACTTGTGGCATAATGAGATTCTTAGAGAAATTATAAAAGACAGAAGGTTACTCTGAGAGAAATTCATAGCCATGGTAATGACAAGAGTAACAACAGAGAGCAAGCGCCTATGAGTTAACGATAATTACTGCAAGCAAAGAACCATGCATTCTTCAGATACCTATTAATGAAATGCAATTGGAATAAATATCAATAAATCATATGAAAGTTTATTATTATTCAAAGACTAAACTAATAAGTTTGAACATTAAAGTTTCTACACGTGACTTTAAAATGATTCTGTATCACAGCTCTGACAACAAAGAAGAAGCATTAAAAATAGAAGATACTCTCTGTGGGAGCACTTGAAAATATGCTTCCTTAAGCCAAACCTCTCATTACCACTTGTGGTATAAGTTTCTGTTAAAATGATAAACCCTCACTAGTTTCTACCCCTCTCGAATAAATGTAATAAACCAATCTGATCTATCCACCCATCATCCTACAACCACTTGAGGATCTCGGGACTGTGGTAGCTGGCTACCTTCTAACCTCAGGATGTTAGCAAGGTAGGTCCTTTGGCATTAGATCACTATGGTTACCATACTGTCAGTGGATGACTGCTAAAGCAAACATATTAGTCACAATTTGTCAAGGTGGTCAGAGATCATATATTGGAAATGGACAACAACCATTTCACCCACCAAAATACAAACATTCATAGAGAAAATATATAATTTTACCATTAATGCATATCTCTCTCTGACACAAAGGTAACTAATTTATAGGATTGCAATTAGGAGGAAACTGTGTCTGAGGGCTGTTACAGTATGGTTGTGCTGACAAAAAGTTCATTTTTCTACTGTTTAAGATAATTATCCTTTCCTTCTAAATTCCAATTAATATTTATTTATTACTGCTGCTTAAATCCCTTATAAAAGGATCTCTGGCATGTAGAAGATGTCACAGTTAATAATAACCAAGTGAAGAAAAATATTATATATTACAAACAAAGACAAAAAATTAAAATAAACAGTAATTGTTACAACTAATTATTTCAAAAACATAGAGGTTATGATTAATTCTTTTGTAAAAATTCTTGAATGGAGTAGGAGGATTTGCCAATAAGATAATACCTCAGTTTTTCATTAAATACATGTTTATTATCTACAAACTTTTTTTATAGTTTTAGGAAATTTATTAAGTAGACGTGTGTGTCCCTGAATAATTAACACCTCTTTGTACTAAAGGCAGTTATAATTGTGTTTGTGCAAGTTTTTGGTTTCTTGTATTGAAATTGTGCTGCTTTGAATTTGGTGTATACAAGTTAAAATTTTCTATGAAAAACCACATGAGATAATATATATGCATGTATATATAGAGGAATCAAATTAGGATAGGGAAATGAGCCACCACTTATCTTTAGATGAAGGATGTGGGGCGCGAACACACAGAAAAGACACAAACACAAATAATAAAGTAATTTTCAGGATAAACCCTTCGTCAACGGGAGACCATTGTGAGAGGTGGGTGTAGCTGGAGCCTGCCTCACAGAAAGACCACCGATCGGGAAAATGGTGGGGGTAAATTCAAACATCGGAAAAGTAGAGGGGCAATGAATCAGAGCTAATACCTGAGCATAGATAAAAATCCAAACTAATCTCTTGGCTGTGGGAAGATCAAAATATATTTAGAAATAAATATGATTGTTTTATAATTATATTAAATATTACAAATTAAATAATAATAATAATAATAGAAAATAATAATTTTTGTGAAGTAAACATCACCTTAGGTTAGTGGTGGTTCAATATATGTAATGGAAAAGAGGATTAAAAAAGATTAAACATATGTAATAATTATAATGACCAGGTATTATCTTAAGTTGAGACCAGGTGGTTGCCTTGTGCCAGGTTTGTACTGGTAGGCAAGTTCCCACCTTCTGAGTTCAGAGAAACTGCTGCTATTAGGGAGAACTCTGATAACACGGACTGTGAAACAAGAGTTGAAATTATTCAAGTCATGGGTTATGGCATGGGCAGCAACTGGGTGCTTTGGGTTGTATGTGAACACTGTCTCTCGGTGGCCATTCATTCTTATGGAAATCCACTCTCCATAAGAATGAATGGCCACCGACAGATGGTGTTCACACAGAAACCAAAGCACCCAGTTGCTGCCCATGCCATAACCCATGACTTGAATAATTTCAACTCTTGTTTCACAGTCTGTGCTATCAGAGTTCTCCCTAATAGCAGCAGTTTCTCTGAACTCAGAAGGTGGGAACTTGCCTACCAGTTCAAACTTGGTCTCAACTTGAGATAATACCCGATCATTATTATTATTACATATGTTTAACCTTTTTTAGTCCTCTTTTCCATTACCTATATTGAACCACCACTAACCTAAGGTGATGTTTACTTCATAAAAATTATTATTTTTCTATTATTATTTTTTAATTTGTAATATTTTATATAATTAATTTTTTTCATATATATTTCTAATTATATTTTGATCTTCCCACCGCCAAGAGATTAGTTTGGATTTTTATCTATGCTCGGGTATCAGCTCTGATTCACTGCCCATCTACTTTTCCGATGTTTGAATTTACCCCCACAATTTTCCCGACCGGCGGTCTTTCTGTGAGGCAGCCTCCAGCTGTGCCAACCTCTCACAATGTTCTCCCATTGACGAAGGGTTTATCCTGAAAATTACTTTATTATTTGTGTTTGTGTCTTTTCTGTGAGTTCGCGCGCCACATCCGTCATCTAAAGGTAAGTGGTGGCTCATTTCCATATCCTAATTTGATTCCTTTCCGCTGCTTAGCGTCTTGATTTCATTGTTACTATATAAATATATATATACTGAGAAGTCATTGTAAGAATATTGAGCTTTTTTACAGACTTGTCTGCATGTAATTCTTGGTTTTACCTAACATAGCATCCTAATAGCTCTTTTCTGTGCTATGAAAACTGTTTTACATTGTAAAGATTTTCCCAAAAAATTGTCCCATACCACAAGGCTGAATGAAAATAAGAGGAACACATCTGTTTTGTTGATTCTAAATGTGTTGTTAGAAAAAGTGTTCTTATTGCATAGGCAGCACAACCTAACTTCTTCAATAGTATCTGCCAATTGAGTTTCTCATCAATTTGAATTGCACTTTATACTCTTTGTTTTGAAGAGTGTGTTATTATTGTAGTTAATATGTAAATCCTTTTGCACATAGTTTTTTGTTTTAAACCTGATGTAATGTACTAATGTTCTCTCTGTTTAACATAAGGGTGAACATTTCCTAATTTTGTATGTAGTATCTCTGGTGATTCTTGGTTCTCCTCTGCCCCCCCTCTCCCCCCCTCCCCCCAACCGCTTTCTGCTACTTTCATCTTGTTACTTGGTGGCTGGGCAATTGTTCTCCTACTTATTGGATTGTACTGTAGTGCTAAGCAGAATGTGGGAGTGAACATTATCTTGAAACTTTATTTAAATTGAGTTTGGATACTAGCTGCGTACCAGGTATCTAATAGCAAACTGTAATAGTAGTACTGCTCCATAAAGGAGGGACGACAAATAGGGTCGAAAATTACAAACCAATTAATTTGACATCAGTGGCTGGTACATTGATGGGGAGATTGATATGCAATCACAACAGTATGCAGTTTGGAGTCTACAACATGGCTTAAGGCAAGAATATTCATTCAAATCTCAGTTACTAGGCTTTATTGGATAAAGGAAACAAAGAAACTGCCGCGAGGCACTGAAAATAAGATAGGATAGGGAAAATAAACAGTAACCCGTCACTTACCACAGATGAAGGCAGGAGGGCGAAACACGTAAAAACACAAAAACAAAAGAATTACACAATATTTCGACTTTTCAGTCTTACTCGTGTAGGAGGCGAGACATATGGCAGGGGGAAAGATGTGGTCACATCCGAGCCCGCCACATGAATGATTCATGTGGCGGGCTCGGATGTGACCACATCTTTCCCCCTGCCATATGTCTCGCCTCCTACACGAGTAAGACTGAAAAGTCGAAATATTGTGTAATTCTTTTGTTTTTGTGTTTTTACGTGTTTCGCCCTCCTGCCTTCATCTGTGGTAAGTGACGGGTTACTGTTTATTTTCCCTATCCTATCTTATTACTAGGCTTTATGTAAGATATTTCAGATTCAATTGACAAGGGGGACCAAACTGACACTGTAGCACTAGATCTTTTGAAAGCTTTCAAATGGTGCTAAATAAGGCAAAAAACATTGGATCGGATGAAAAAGTGTTTTGCTGAGTAGAATAGTTCTGAAATGGTAGAAAGCAAAAAGTTAGGGTGGGAATCACTTAAATAATTTAATGTTGAAATTTGTAGAGGGCAAAAGTAGGCAGTACTGGAAAGGGGAAAGTGGATGTATAGGGAAATTGTCTGTAGAGCATGCCCTCCATTGCAGTTAAATCTAATTTTTTTTTTTTTTTTTTTGCTGTGTTGTTTGTCGAGAAGAGTTTTACCTGATACTGAATATAAGACTTTCATTTCTGCTGTCTTGGTCTTTGATTTCTCTGTTCTACTGTCCAGTTCTTGCATCCATATTTAATACTCTTACTGACAAAAACTAATATTTATTATGTGCATACCAATCTCTAATAGCACGAGGGAAGAATGAATTCATAAATGCATCACTGTGCCTAGGAAACTGGAGATGGATGAAGATATTGATGATATGCATCAGTATGGCACCTTATTTCCTGGAGCCTATCTATTGCAGCTATATGATCAAAATACATTGGCGTGTGAAGTATTTCACTCCATGTGTAAATGATAGAAGTATTCAAGTATCAATCAAAATTTTTTGTGGATATTGATTTCATTGTCTGTCTACTAGAAACTCCCAGCCCAGTTTCCATTTCAAATCTGTGATACGTTTGTAAGGTCTGTGCCAAGTGACCACAAATCAAGCAGCTCTTCTCTGTACATTCTCAATATTATTGATCAATCTCTTGCATTATTACTGAAATTTTATACTGAAGATGCATGGTTTCTTGAAAATCAGCTGCCGAGCTATTAAATTAATCCTGTAATAAGTAACAGATTGTAGATTGTGCAAATTAAGTCATTTTAGATGAAAATAATATATTCTAAAAATCTTTCTTATTGATGTACTGGTATCAGTAATAACCCTAAGGAAGACATCGGACATATGCTACCTTTGATGAAGATAGCTGGTTACTATGACCAACTCACTCAAAATCACATTCCAAAAATCTTTCACAACAATCGCCTACAAGTTACTGAAAGTATAAGAACAAAGTCTTTAAGCTCATGATAAATTTAACAAAGTTTACTACTGACTGATAAGTGTTAAAGTTGAATGTATGAATGTTGTCTATAAAATAAGGTTCCCAAGATGCTGCAGTCATGATATGGCAACACTGGCATGTAGCTTGTTTCCCCCTCTCCGAATCCCCATCCCAGAGAACTGTCTGTGACACTCAGTCTTGGCAGTTTGAGATGGAGCTCCCACTCGCCTCGCCTGCCAGATGAGAATTACACTCTGTAATTCATTTATTTATTTTATGTGTGTGTGTTTGTGTACAAAAAACACTGCTCTGGTGGACATTCATTCCCATTTGTGTGTAGTCTATTGGGAAAAGTGTATGAGCATACAACACATGCGCAAATGGTGCAGAGAATTCAAAGACGGATGTACAGATGTCCATGACGAACAGTATTCCGGTTGGCCATCAGTTTCGAATGAAATGATTGTGAAAGTGGAAGAAGAAATACTGACAGATCAAAGGATGACAGTTCACTAGCTCTGCAAGATGATCCCTGATGTCAGCAAGACTACCATTGACAAAATTTTGACAAACCATTTAGGGTATGCCAAAGTTTGTACAAGAAGTGTCCCAAGAATGCTTATGGAAGACCATAAATGGCAACTTGTTGAAGCAGCCTGCGAATTTCTTAAAGCCTATGAAACTGATGGTGAAGAATTCTTGGATCCACTACATGATAATCGAAATGAAGGAAACAATGGAAACATCCAGAGTCGTCGAAGCCGCGGAAGTTCAAGTAAACACTGTATGCTGGCAAAGGGATAGCAAGCATGTTTTGGGACATGAAGGAGTTATTGTTGTGTGAATTCATGCCTGCTGGTACAAGAATCGATGGTGATTGCTACTGTGCGACATTGAAGAAACTGTGCCACGCAATTCAAAACAAGAGGAGAGGCATGCTCATGAGGGAAGTGCGTTCCCATCACGACATCGCACTTCTGCACACTGCCCATGTAATAACTGATCTTCTCAATCAATTTGGATGAAATATTGCCACACACCCAACCTACAGCCTGTACATAGCCTGAAGTGATTACCATCTCTTCCTTGAATTGAAGAAACACCAGGGTGGGACTCAATTCAGAACCGGAGAGGAGCTGAAAGAAGGTGTTAAGCTACCTTCGTGGTGTGTTGGGAGAGTTCTACACCTCAGGCATAAAGAAGATGGAACACTGTATGCAAAAATGCTTTGACCTCAATGGCGATTTTGTCGAAAAATATGAAAAAATCTAAACTTTCCGAAAATGTATAATTCAAAGCAAATAAACATGTTTTTCATTCTGAAAAATCATTGGAACCTTATTTTATGGATAACACTCATATAAAATGTTCTCAGTCCTCCCACCAGGGAAGCGCTCAATCTGAAGCAACATTTCGAAGCCATTTTCTAACAACATCTTCCTGTGAAGTGTCGGGCGCCTGGCGCCTCCATACTTAAAAGGCCTGTGATGACAATGGATGCTGGTGACATCACAGTCATGTGCACCAAGCGAATCAGTGCACAGGTGATGGGGTAGCAAGTCTGATGGGGGCGAGCTGGGTAGTGGGGTGGGAGGTGTGAAGGGGGTACACCCGGTGTAAGAGGCCAGCTGGCAGTCCGATTGAATTCGGTGATGGTCTTGATGCCTTTGTCTCTGCCTCCTTAATTCACCTACAACAGAATTCTGGGCCGCTCTGAGTTGGCACCCCACACCCCAGTTTATGAGGTTATTGTTGAGGTACATCTCCACAGCTCTCTCAGTATCCTTGTGCATGGGTAAGTATTTTTGTCACCTTGAAGCGGTGTCTTTCTTCAGCGCTGTGCAAAGTGGAAGCCAATTTTGTAACATGTACCAGTGGTGCACATCTTGCAAGTTTTAAACTGCACTGGTACACATAGCATACTGTTTGCCCTATGTTTTGCTTCCCACATTCACAGGCAATGGAATATACTTGTACATCAGGTTGTCTAAGACCTAAACCATCCTTTGTGCTGTGCAGTAACTCTCTTATCTTCCCTGAAGGATCGAAGAGCATCTTAATGCTGGCTTTGCCTAATAGTCTTGACGATTTTTCCTGTAATCACTCCAGCATATGGAAAAAACACAAGTTGATATGCCTCTTCCTTCCCTGCTTTCCTCTTGTGATTCTTGTGGTAAGCCCTGTTGATTAGTGCTTTTGCTATGTCCATTTATGTGGAATGTTTGCCACAAATGGTGCAGTTCTGCCCTAAGACTTTTTGCGCCACAGATTGGTCTGGCCCAGTGCACTAGGGTTGATAACATTGAACTATGCTGATCAGGATGATGATAGCTCTGCGCACTGAGATATAGGCCAGTGTGGGTTTCCTATACACTATGTGGCCTAGTGTGGCATCTGAATTCCTTCTGACTAAAAGATCTGGAAATGGCAGGCAACTCTCTATTTCCACTTCCATAGTAAATTTGATACTTCCATTTATTCCACTCAGATGCATCAGGAATTAATCTAATTTTTCCCTTCCGTTTGGTTATATCATGAAAGTATCATCTACATATCTGTAAAAACAAGTCAATCTCAGTTCTGCACTTTCCAGTGCAATGTCCTCAAAATGTTCCATGAACACATTGGCTATCACTGGAGAAAGTGGTGAACCCATATTCATCTTGTCACACTATTCAAAATAATCACCTTCGAATAGAAAGAACGTTGAAGTCAGAGTGTGGTGGAAATGTTCCACCATCAGTGATTTAAAATGCTGCCTGAGTAATTCCAGTATATCCACCAGAGAGACTCTAGTAAACAGCAACACCACATCAAAACTGACAATGATGTCATTTGGTGCTAGTATTCACTCTTTCAGTGTACCAAAAGATTATGTGACAACTAGGTGAACACATCTTCCCACTAAGGGAGTCATACTACAGTGAGATGGATAGCCAGTTAGTATATTGGTGAACCAATGGCACTCATTATAGGTCATAGTGTGACTCCCTCTTAGTGTACTCGTATCCTGGGAGGTAACTGAAATTTTGTTGAAGTCATTTGTTTTGTCAGTTTGTCTGGAAGCTTTCAGATGTGCAATGGTCTTCCTGACTACTGCAAAGTTGGAATATGAGTCAGCCTTGTGTATGCTTGATCTTCAAAATGGTCTTAATTTTCCACTTATTATCTTCTGTTGTCATAACAATAATGGAGTTCCCTTTATATGCGGGAAGAATGATAATATCCTTGCTCTCCCACAAATGCTCTGTACTCTGCCACAGGTATATCCTTTTTGTCCGGCATGGTCTTGCAGAAGATGCAGCATGTTTCTCGTCTGATTTCTTTCGCAGAGTTCGCTGGTAGTCTACGGATGGCCTGTTCACCATTGCTGAAGATTTTGATATGGGTAACAGATGGGTATAGGTATGAGCTGCATACCCCATGAAAGCACAGCTTCTGCTGCCCAATCTAGTTCTGTACTCGTTAAATTGAGGACAGTTTATTGAATCACCTGTGTCTGCCGACGTGCAGTTGTAGAGGGGCAGCTAAACTTTCGCTGCTGTCTTATGGTGGCTTTCCATTGCAACAGTGCACTGTCTGCCACTGTACAACAATCCACCCAGTCCCAAGCATCTAGAAAGAGTCTGCTAGCCAACATTAAATGACAGGACAGAAGTGCCTTCACATTAAGATCCAACACCATCTGTGTGTAATGAATCCTGTTGCAAACAAAGGCCTGGCTAGCTCGACGAAAAAGCCTGCTGATTAAATGCAGTGTTTAATTTTGACAAAGTTAGGAATTACATCCTGATCCTGACAACTTTGAAGGAAAGCAAGTGAACTCGGCAGATTAGCCTTCTTCATGCACAGTGTTACCAGCTATCTCACACTGTGATACATCTCCTCCCCGTAAAGACGAGTGATGAATGAATGGAGGCTTTCCTGGTACGTTAAATATGTAAAATGTACTCTGGCCTCGCACTGGTGGAGCGTATCATTTTGAAGCTGTGCATCTGCATAGTACATTTTTATGCTAACCTGTTCATGGACCATCTGGAACTGACTTTTCTGGAGGAAGTCCCACTCAAACCCAATATTTGGCTTTGATTCATAGATGACATATTTGTGATTTGGATGCATGATGAAAACAACCTTTTAAATTTCCTGAACCATTTTAATACCTTTAAAATGCTGAAATTCTCGTGAAATTCCCACACCCAGGCCACATTCTTGGATGTGGATTTGTCCCTCACCAATGGCTACCTAAACTCCTCAGTCCACATCAAACCATCAACCTTCAACAATATCTCCATTTTGATAGTTGCCATCCATACTATACCAAACATTGCCTCCCCTACAGTCTTGGTACTCGGGGTGGTTATATATGCTCCAATCAGTAGTCCCTCGTGCATTATTCAAACAACATTTCATAAGCATTGATAGCTCACAAGTATCCTACCTTTTTGGTTAACAAACAGCTTTCACAGGTAACATTACAAACGGTGTAGCCCACCAATCACAAACACACAAAATACCCATCACAGTTAAGTCCTGTTTACACAGTTCTACCCAGGCCTCGAATCCATTAACAGAATCCTTCGGCAGGGCTATGATTTCCTGCAAACCTGTCCAGAATTGAGATTCATTCTTACCAAAATCCTCCATGCCCATCAAAGAACTTGTTTCAGTAGGCCTCCTAATCTCAGCGAACTGTTAGTGCACAAACATATTCTTCCTCATCCTAACAGTCAGCCCCAAGGTTCTTTCACATGCAATAGATGTGCTGCAAGATGTGCAACATACATCATCCCATCACCACTTTCACCAGTCCTGTCGCTGGAGAAACCTTTCCGATCGTAGGACATGCCACTTGCGAAATCTCTGATGTAATATCCTATTTGAAACAATTGTGTGGTTCAAAGACATAGATGATATATTCATAATCTAGACATATAGAGAAAACATCATAGAATTCCTCAATTTCCACAACTATTTCCATTCCATCAACTTCCCATTCCTCGATGTAGACATTGCCCTATGGTAAGGTTGCCCTTCGCATTTCTGTACACATCACTAACTTACTGCAATATCTAAATCTCAACAGTTATCATCCCATCCACACCAAATGCTCCCTTCAATACAGCATTTCTCTCAATGGCAGACACATATTTTCTCTAAAAGAGTACTTCTGCAAGTGTTCCCAAGCCTGATATCACAATCATACCTTGATAATCTTGCACAAAAGCAAATGTCTCATGCTGACCTTTACACAACCACTCTGGTTCTCTAAAAACCAACCAGTGCCACCCCCCGAAGTCATGATGGTAGGACACATGGTCCAATCCGATTATAGTGAAAATTTTCCTCATCATTTTATGTACTACATTTGCCAACACACATATACCAACTTACCTGCCTCCACTACAGTAGTTCTTATATAGGACTCACCACCAAACAGCATTCGTCAGAATGAATGGCCACAGGAAAACAGTATACACCTCTGACCTAGATCATCCATTCGCAGCCCATACCATTTGTACAACCCTCAAAACCTCAACAACCGTTTTTCAATAAGAGCTGTCAAAAATTTGCCTGGAAAATTTCATCCCTTTGCAAATGCATAGGTAGTAACTAGCTTAATTAACTTTGATTAAATTGCCATGAAGTACATGTACCAGTGGCAATTTCCCTACTCATCCATATTTACCCTTTCCTGTGCTTGCCTATCTTTGCTTTCTACAAATTTAAACTTTAAATTCTTTTTAGCGTTTTTAGTAAGTTATACATCTGGTAACTTATTCTCATCACTGATCTCCTTATCTACAAAAGAAAGTATTTCCACACCTCATCACCAGTACTTCAATGATTCTCTTTGCCCTCCTCATATCCTCCAATGAATCCAATTCCAGCTCCTTTATCGTAGTGGTTACTGATTGTGTTCTGCGGTAATTTCCAGAGACAAATCTGCCCAGTTATGTTTGTTATCACTGAGGTATTTATGTTTCTAGTATTTAACAAGCATATCTTTCCCCACCTTATAATCATAATCAACCTTTTGTTTCTTATCAGTGTTCCTAATAAGCTGAATCTTCTTTGCATTTATCTTCAACTCATGTCGACCTACCCAGCTAGATCCTGTCCAGATTACCCTGCAGTTGTATACTGTCTTCTACTGTTTTGATCTATTATGTAGCATAATGTCATCTGAAAATAACCTAAACCTTTGACACAGTCATTCATTAGAATAATGAATAGCAATGATCCCAATACTCTACCCTGCGGCACTCCCATTATGACTTCCACTTCTTTCGACACTGCATTTCCTGCTCTGATTTTTTTGTTTTCTACTATTTAAGAATAGTTCTACCCAGAAAATCACTTTTTCATCCATTCAAATAGATTTTACCTTACATATCGCCATTTTATGGCTCACTCCATCAAAAGTTACACTATGAATTTAGCCTCCCTTGTCCATTTCATCCGAAATATCTTGCAGATATTCTACTGAGATTTGCATGAATATCCTCACCTAAGATCATGTTGTCAACTTGAAAACCACTTACATACATTTCTGATGTTGCTGCATTTCAACCCTTCTGCTAATTTACCTACCACTGATGTCAAAATAATTGGTCACCAATTTTCAAGCCCATTTGTCATCCCAACTTGGGTAAGCTGCAAGTATTCAGACTCAATTTAAATAATGTTTCAATATAAGGTACAATGTCAAAGCTTGCTACATTTAAAACATCCGTAGTAATGTAAGATCGTAGACTTTCCCGGCGTATGCTTGAAATGAAGTCTTTACAGATGTACCGCCGGATAGTGTTTTGAAAACACGATAGTTCGATAACTAGCTCCGTCATCTTCATCAGGTGATGAAGACGATGGAGCTAACTAAGACTCTACCCCTATTATATTTGGGATGCATGTCTCTCTATTAAGTTTGCAAAATCTATTACTTTGTTCATTCTACTTCTACAATTCACCATCAAGACTCTCATTACTGGCTTTGTGATATTTTTGGCATTAACCTTCTCCTTCCCAGTATGCCCCATTTCTGCTACTTTATTTAAATCTGAGGCATTTGTGATTTTTCTTATTGTGGATCTCCAAACAGTACCACTTTGATCATCTCTCTCCAGCCTCTCACTAGCAGCCCGTAACCTTAAACAGTCACAGTCCTGACCCCATCATCACTGGACATGGGCTCCCTTACAACTTTAGCTAGAAACTCAGAAAGTACTCCCTTGCCCCTTCTATTTAAGTGAAGGCCATGCCTAGTCAAACCTCCTTCCCCCTCTATCAATGGTTTCCAAGACAGAAATAATGCCTTTCCCAAGTTGCACCTCCATTTCCATATTTGCCCCCCCCCCCTCACAATGTGGTTCAACTGTGACTGGTCATGGCGACTTAGAAACTGCATGAATTCAACCCTGGTATGCTGAACATCCTTCGTCACCTTCCTCAGGTCCCTTTCTATACTATAACTCACATGTCTATCATACTATTTCTCACACCTCCCATTATCACTACTTTATTATCCATACTGAACCTTCAACAAATTGAACCTATATTCTCTAATTCCTGTCCTAATATTTCAGTAGGTTTGAAAAAACTTGTGATTTGGTAATCTGTGCTGAACTGATCCTGCAGAAAAGGGCCTTTACCTCTCCCATGGCTACTACCTAGCAGCAGAATCCTTTTATTCTTATTCTTTCCTTGCATGCCACTATTCCTGAAGGCCTGCTGCACTTATTCTACTCCTACATCTACATCTTACCCTCCTGACTCTGGTAATAGATCATACCTATTTTTTCAACAATTTCTGAAGTGTCTGGTTTCTTTATACTATTAACCATATTTCCCCTATGACCCGTTGTCAGCAACCAACCATCCTTCTTGCCCTCTCTACTTTTTGCCTCTATAGGCTGTGCCGCCACAGCCCGAGTCTCCACATGCTTACCTTCATAGCCGGATCCCCCAACAGATATTTGTAGAATGCAGAATAGGTTAAATGTGCCATAGCTTGATTTTGAGGTGGGGCTCCATCATGTTGGAACCATTGAGGAATAACAAGTGGGATATGTTCCAGGGACCTAGGTAGTATGTCTCTGATAAATACTGCGCACACTGAGCTCTTAAGTGGAGGGGAATCACTGATTATGCCTGCCCACATATTAACTGATAATCTGTGTTGATGGCTCTTCACAACTGTAGCATTGGGATTCTTATAGGCTCAAACATGACTATTGCGACTATTCGGCATTCTGTCTCTGGTGAAAGAGGCTTCATCCACGAAAAGTACATATGCAGGAAAATGAGGATCGACTCTTAAGTTGCTGCAAGCACCGTTGGTCGAATATGACTTGAGGTACAAAGTCTGCACTAATTGAAGCTTGCACTTTCTGTGGATGGTAGGGGAGTAGCTACATTTGCCATAATATTTGCCACACAGTATTCTATGAAGCATTCATTTCATGTGCAACTGATTTAGTACTGATTGCAGGCGCTTCATCCACTTGAGCAACCACTGCATTTTCTAAGTTGGGAATCTGCATATTTCGTTGGCCCCCTTCAATTTCCCTGTTTCACTTAATCACTGAAATAGTTTGGAAGCATGGTGTGAACCAGAGGTCTTCCAAGTGGAAATTTGACCCTGTACAACCATTCTATTTCTCTGCTCCTTCAAATTACCCATACACAAAAATGATGTCTGCAAGTTCTGTCACCATGTACAACTCCATTTGATTATGACTGATCGACATTAGTACTTCAACTTGTAACCATAGACTGAAGTATATTTCAGAACAAACATTGTAGATCATTGTAGATTGCTCATGTTAATACACAGTAGGTAATCTGCATTGGATTAGTTGAACTATGTCCGAACCACTTCACCTATGGTAAGTGTGCTTGTCAGGCTCACTTATCCTACAATCTTAGCAACAACAGTACCGGTACATGTAGCCCTCTGTCAGAGGAATAACTTTTGCTTTGGTCGTTTCTGGAGCAGCGTCCCTTACATCACTCATTTACTCTTCTCTGTCATGCCCAAAAGTTTGTAACATCATCACAAAATCACCCTGTAATTTGCATGTAATTATGGATAGTTTATTTTATATAACTCCCTCCACCCCTTCCCCCTCTAACTATTCCCACCATATTCTCTAGGCCATAACCAGTCATAAGCACCTCCCTTACCAAATGAACAATGTGTTGAATTGAAATATTGTACAAATTTGTTTGTCCCAGTCTTGGTGCCGAATTTATTTCTCCTTTCCCTTGCTATTTAAATACTTCATGAGGTATTTTCTCCATCTATTCTTTTCTTCCCAGCATTTCGTCTGTAATCTTCTAAGTCACGCCATTTGCAGAGTCTAATGGATACATCACCACTATTGATTTTAAGAGCTAGATGTTTAGAATAATAATAACTGAACATTTTGACAATGAATTTAAAAGAAGCTTTATCCCTGTTACCATTTCTGTAAATGAAATTAATTTAGTTGATATAAGCAAATTGAAATCACCTCCTCATATTATAGTGTGATCCAGAAACTATCTAACTACATCATTCACATTATTCCTTAATGCCTGCCTACAGTTGTGTTGGTGTCTGGTATATGGAGCCTATCACAAACTTTCAATCTCTATTTGTCACCCAAGAGATTTTATGTTACAACCATAAAATCAGCAGCAACAAGTGATCCTTTCAAAAAACATTGATTACTAGAAAGCAGCTTCCTATGCCAATTATGATATTTGTTTGTGTAGTATTTATAGTGTTTGTTGCAACTACTTTTACAGTTAACATGTAGCACTCATAACTATTTCAAGCTATGTGTGATATTCAGTGAAGGATACTATGGGGATTTCTCCTTTCAACCTAATAAAACATCCACAATCTGTTGTTTCAATGCTGCTACAAACATTTATTTTGCTAAGGCATAGCAACTATTGGTCGCGTATCTCACTTTTTCAGCCAGCTAGCCTGGAAGAATCGGGGGATAACCTTATAGTGACAGTCATCACTGATCTCAATAGAAAGATGCAACTAAAGAAAATGGAAGCGGCTTCTAGGCGATATAAAAAAGAAAAGAAAGAGAAATTAACCCACCACATACCAAAGTGGACGGATGCGATGAGAGAACACTAATGCTGACAAACAACTACACAATATTTCGGCATCTGCCTTGCTCACAAATAGAAAAACGGGCCATTAGGCTCAGAACGTGTGTGCACAACGAACGTTACCTAATGACTAACCGTGTAGTTGGTGGGGGGGGGGGGGGGACGGATAAGGAGTAGACTATCGATATCGGTATACGATGTCTGAGATAATATATTTAATATTTTGGCAGGCGATGGTAAAATGAGCAAATGTAGTAATGGTACGGTATAAACATGGTGACAAAAAAAAAAAAAGTAGTGATGGGTTAATTGGAATTTAACGGTGGTTAAGTCCAGGTGGGTGTCTCGTATCCAGGATATTCTGGTACGCTAGTTCCCATCTCCGGAGTTCTGCTGCAGTGGTGCTGTCAGGGAAAACTCTGACTGCTCTCACAGTGAACGAGTCGTTGAGGTTGTTGGAATCATGGCTATTGGCATGTTCTGGTACTGGAAGGTACAGGTTACGAGTATGGACTGTTTGTCTGTGGCCATTCATTCTAACAGAGAGTTGCTGTGTGGTGAGGCCTATGAAAGAACTGGTGCAAAAGCGGCAAGTTAGTTGGTATATAAGATGAGTGGTTGAACAGGTGGCATGTCCAATAATGGGGAAAGTTTCTCCTGTGGTGGGATTGGAATATGTAGTGGTGGGTGGAAGCATGCTGCAGGTTTTACAGCGGGGTCTATTACAAGGATAAGATCCATATGGTGCTTTTGGAGAGTCTAACGGAGGGTATTTGTGGACTAAGATGTTCTTAAGATTGGGTGGTCTGCAAAAACATGCACAAGGGACATTGGGTTGAATTTTGGGTAGGAGAGTACGCATTTCGGGAAATGAGCGAAGGAAGTCATACCCCTGTCGCAAGATATGGTTGATGGACTCGAGGCCATGAGAGAACTGAGTGACAAAGGCAGGGCTATGGTTGGTTTTTGTAGGAGAAGAGTGAGAGTGGTTACGTGGAGGGTGGTTGATCGCGCGGGAGATCTGTTTATGTACAAGATCCCTGGGGTAACAACGGGAAATAAGGGCTTGGGATAGGTTTTGTGAGTATTGATGGAGAGAATGAGCGTCAGAGCAAATGCGACTTCCACGGATGGCAATTCCCTCCCATACAGCCTTGCCATCCGTGGAAGTCGCATTTGCTCTGACGCTCATTCTCTCCATCAATACTCACAAAACCTATCCCAAGCCCTTATTTCCCGTTGTTACCCCAGGGATCTTGTACATAAACAGATCTCCCGCGCGATCAACCACCCTCCACGTAACCACTCTCACTCTTCTCCTACAAAAACCAACCATAGCCCTGCCTTTGTCACTCAGTTCTCTCATGGCCTCGAGTCCATCAACCATATCTTGCGACAGGGGTATGACTTCCTTCGCTCATTTCCCGAAATGCGTACTCTCCTACCCAAAATTCAACCCAATGTCCCTTGTGCATGTTTTTGCAGACCACCCAATCTTAAGAACATCTTAGTCCACAAATACCCTCCGTTAGACTCTCCAAAAGCACCATATGGATCTTATCCTTGTAATAGACCCCGCTGTAAAACCTGCAGCATGCTTCCACCCACCACTACATATTCCAATCCCACCACAGGAGAAACTTTCCCCATTATTGGACATGCCACCTGTTCAACCACTCATCTTATATACCAACTAACTTGCCGCTTTTGCACCGGTTCTTTCATAGGCCTCACCACACAGCAACTCTCTGTTAGAATGAATGGCCACAGACAAACAGTCCATACTCGTAACCTGTACCTTCCAGTACCAGAACATGCCAATAGCCATGATTCCAACAACCTCAACGACTCTTTCACTGTGAGAGCAGTCAGAGTTTTCCCTGACAGCACCACTGCAGCAGAACTCCGGAGATGGGAACTAGCGTACCAGAATATCCTGGATACGAGACACCCACCTGGACTTAACCACCGTTAAATTCCAATTAACCCATCACTATTTTTTTTTTTTTTTTTTTTTTTTGTTGCCATGTTTATACCGTACCATTACTACATTTGCTCATTTTACCATCGCCTGCCAAAATATTAAATATATTATCTCAGACATCGTATACCGATATCGATAGTCTACTCCTTATCCGTCGTCCCCCCCCCCCCCCACCACTACACGGTTAGTCATTAGGTAACGTTCGTTGTGCACACACGTTCCGAGCCTAATGGCCCGTTTTTCTATTTCTGAGCAAGGCAGATGCCGAAATATTGTGTGGTTGTTTGTCAGCATTAGTGTTCTCTCATCGCATCCGTCCACTTTGGTATGTGGTGGGTTAATTTCTCTTTCTTTTCTTTTTTGATCTCAATAGAAACAATGACATGCAGTTGGCTGCACCCCATCCACTTAATTGCTTCCAAGATGACCTATTCCACATCTCAGATCAAGCCCCCTGGAATACTCATTGAACAGCTGCTGATTTCTTTCTGTGATGATTTCCCTTTTCCTGAAGTATTTACATAACACAGAAACATTAGAGCTCACAACTAACAGTATCCTGTACTGCAAAAGCTCAAAACTTGAGGCCTAGAAAACCATCATCACTCAGGATGACAACTGAGGATCCAAGCCAGTACCCAATAGTATATCAAGCTAGTTAGACAGAGGTACAGACTCAGTTTCATGGCCTCTAAGTTTGTGGGACTACACCTACTCGCAGTTTCAAGATGTGGACACAACGTTCCAGTCCACTAATAGGCAACTGCCTAGGAACCAGCTTCAACTGTTGTTAGTGGTAAACCTGTGAGCAGCCTAGCTATTTTAAGGTCAGCTGTATCATGTCTAGTGACAACCATTTATGACGGCTTGTAGCTGTTGATTTTTGGCAGTAAAGTTGTAAGCTGAGGGCTCAAATCGGCCACTTCAACCAGCATCTGCAAACAGCAACCATAGCCCCCACACATTCCTCCTGTTTCCTTAATAATATAAAATTCAGAGAGAAACTGATGGACTAGCAAATTTCCTACATGAACCAATGCACATTAATCTCTAGCACTTATCTCTCAACCCACATACATTGAAGGCTTAATGTAGGGAGTAACATCATAAAGCAGAGGAAAAACTGTAAGTACAGGCATAAATCAATGATTATGGTGTGTCAGATGCTTCATGCAATGTAATTATTTTAAATCCTTAACTTATGGCAGGGGAGATGGCCGAATGCAAAGAAAGTGTCTGTCCTGTTACACAGAAAATGTTCAAGGATTAAGTAAAACAAAGTTACACCGCTAAAAGATAGTTAAATACATGTCATGCATCTATTGACTTCTATTCAAATGCACGAATTACATATAGATAATACTCGGATACAATGGAACAGGAAAAATTGTTGTAAGGTGTCACAAAAATATTAACAATATAAATCAGTAAAAAGGAAACTAAATGAATAAACAACACTTGCAAGTGATTGGGAAGATGTTATCTAATGGATACCGGTTAGGCTGTTATGATGGCTGAAGAATTTATGTCTGTGGGTTTTATCTCAGGTATTAGGAAAAACTAAATGGCTTACATCATCTATTTCAGAGTTGCTACATTCACAGATATCTGTATCTTTTAGGTTGAAGTGATGCAGATACTTTCAAAAAATTCTATGGTTAAATCACATTCTGATCCTAGGTTCCAGGAAACTGAAAACACGAGGATGGGTGGGAACCCAGGGCTGGATGGAAATGTAAAATTATCCTCTTGTTTTACTGTCTCATTTGCTTTCCCAATTGTTCAATTATTGATTTTTATGTCTGCTAGGCAATTTGTATTTGGTATCCGAATATTGAGCAGTGGCCTAATTTGTTGCAATGTTGCTTGTGGTTGTAGCTCATAAGGTGATTGCAATCTAAATAAACTATTAGTTCTCCGTATCAGAATATATTTCTTCTTTTGACGCAGACTTGAGGTTCCTCCTTTATTCCAAGCAAAGATGTAATAATACCAATGTAATACTTACAGAGTTGATAAAAGAATAAACTTTATAGTTCTTGAGGTTAAATTCTTTTTATTTATATTTTATTCTCTAAATGGTTCCTCAATACCAGCAACAGTCTGACCATATTAAAAATATATGGACAATATTCTGATTAGATAGAATGTGAGGTTCACTTTTCATTCAGGATCGATCATTCAACTTTTGTTTTCATCAACTATAACTCCAAAGACATTAATCTCACAGTTTAATTAAATCAGTTTCACACCCTCCTTTTTCTCTTGTTTCAACTTAAAATCAACAATGAATCTTCATTCTACTCAAAATTGCCCATTTTTTACATGCTTTATATTAGCTTGACCTGTATGTATGTATGTATGAATGAATGAATGAATATAACGGAATTTTACAACTCCATTTTGACCCACTTCCAGATGTCCGAACTGTTTGAAATTTCACATACATATTAAGAACTGGTGGCAATACAACAATTTCATAGCAATGTCCTGCTATTCTCATTACATTGACAGTAGCAACAGAAAAATGGTTAAATGTCATGGAATATTTCAACTTAATTTTATGAAGTGTTTGAAATTTTGCTCATGTATTGATAACTGATTACTATACAATAACTTCATAGCTATGTCTTGATATTCTCATTACTTTGGCAGTAACAATAGAAAAATGGTTACATGTAATGGAATCTTTCATTTCAGTGTTCACCCACTTCCTGACGTCCAAATCATTTGACATTTTGCACACTTATTAACAACCAACAAAAATTCAATAATTTTACTCTCGCCGCGTTGCAAATAGCAACTTAAAGTGGTTGAATGTAAAGGAAAATTTCAGTTCAATTTTCACCCATTCCAGAAATTTCAAATTGTCTGAAATTTTGTACATGTATTAAAAACCGATGACAATCCAATAATTTTATGTCTCAGTAATCTCATTACGTTGACACTAAGAAAACTAAAGTGATTTAACCGTCTTATGACAAACTAGCAATTATCCGCAACTTCTTCCGCGTGGAAGTGTTTTGTAATATAAGATTTTCTTGAGAGGTCTGTACGCTCAGTGGTTAGGGCGTCCAACTGGAGATGGAAAGATCCCCAGCTTGAATCCCAGTCTCAGCGAGGAGCTTCATAGGTTCTTAGTGTGACCTTCACCTCTGGCACAGATTGTTGTGTGATATGAAGTACGCCAGAATGCTCACGTGGTTCTGATTCGACGTTGAACTTTTGGTACCCTATGCCCGGTAGGAGTACTGCGATCTTGTAACTCGTCAATGCGTTGTAACATCTCTCGTCTTGTCCTCATGGCACACGGTCGGGGTGGATCATTACCTTGTAGGTTACTTTGGGCAGGGCCGACTCCAGGATTTTGGGGCCCTTGGCGAATTCATCAGTTAGGGCCCTCCCTCAGACCAACTGGGTTACTTTTTTTTTTAGCTCTACAACTTGTCAAGTGGGGGGCCCCTACAGCCATTGATCACCCCCCCCCCCCCATCAGCCTGGCGGGCCCGGGTACATTTTGATCCTTGCTTTGCAACAATTCTATCGGTTCCAAATGACGTCATATGGAAGCAGGAATTATACTTTCTGATAAGATTAAAAAATTGCCGCGATTCATCTGTGTTGTTAGAAAACAGCTGTTTCAATGGTTCCATATCTGGCATGCTGATGTTGCCTGGCTCGCGATTGTTCCAAACTTGCAGCAACTCGTGGTGATGCCAAATATGCGGCGTTCTGTTGTCATTAATTTTTTGTTTGCTCCGATGTTTCAGTAGCTCTTGATGGATGGGTTGTTCTTCTCGCCGAACTCACCTTTGTTTGGGTGTTTCAGCAGCTCTTGAGATTGATTGCCATTCGGCTTGCTCTTTGCACTGAGCTCATGTTTTTCCTGGTGTCTCAGAAGATCAGTTTGCTGTCGTCGCCCAACTTGCGACTGCTCCGGCAATTCATCAGCAGCAGAAGTCCCCAGACATGCCAACTTCTCAATCCTTTGCAGCTCTGCTTGAGGATTTGTCTCCTGGGTTTTGGCTATTTTCATAGCCCTAGTTTCCTAACATTTCTTTAAAAGATTTGCCTTTTGTTTACCCGGCATCTCTTAAAATTACTAATTTCAAGTCTCGTGAATAAAAATGAATATAGATTTAATTGATGAAATCTCAAAACATTAGCAATAAATTTATGGAATCGACTAAATATCGAAAAAAAAAAAAAAATACTAACATTCAAAGAGCAAATAAATATCTAAGTGGCCCGCGTATGTTTATTTCCCTTAAAAAATTACAAAACCAAAAATGAATATTTTTATTTGCACTGAGTATCAGAAATTACTGATTTTTTTTATTTATTTATTTTTTAAAAAAGATAATTTATTGATTTTGTTTTGAGGATATATTGATTCCATCAATTAATTCTGCTTTAAAATAGAAATGTTTGTATTATAGTAGTAATTGATTCTTTTATTCATAATGATCTGTTAATGTTGGTTTCACTATTTGTGGAAACAGTTGAATACCCTTAGACCAGTTTACTATAGTTCGTTCATTTCGAACCATTAATTAAATGCTAAAATATGTTCCAATGTTAAAGTAGTAATTAATTGTTTCTTCATAATTGGTTTCTCACTCTGCAAACAGAATTGAATGACTACTGGCAAATTACCACTCCACTTGTCTGCCACTCCACTATCTGAATAAAACATTGATAAATTTAAAAAATTTACTTGGGGCAATGTCGCGTGGGTCTGCTAAATCATTCAAGCTTACTATAGATCTTTTAATACAATATCGGTACAAACTGATACATGATGTCACTAAAATGGTACTCATGAAAACTTAAATAACTAATACCGAGCGTGGTGGTGTAACGGATAGCGTTCTGGCCTCGCATTCGGGAGGACGGCGGTTCGAATCCCCGTCCGGGCATCCAGATTTGGGTTTTCCATGGTTTCCCCAAATCACTCCAGGCGAATGCCGGGATGCTTCCTTCAAAAGGCCATGGCCGAATTCCTTCCCATTCCTTGCCCCCATCCTTTCCCATTCCTTGCCCCCATCCTTTCCCGTCTCTAAAGACCACGTTGTTAAAAAGGGACGTTAAACTGTTACAAAAAAAAAAAAAAAAAAAAAAAAAAAAAAAAAAAAAAAAAATAAATAATTAATAATGTTTCAATTCTCATTCTGGAACAGGCTGCATTTTAAAATTAACGCTAGAAAATCAAAGCTTCTATCACTCACACATTAATATATTCACTAAATTGCATGTTAGTGATGTCATGAATAGTGAAATAAACTTGACTTATTATTTCACATAGCGATACTAAATGAACCCAAATAATGACGCTGGCAATGTGTTGCTCGTAAAAAAGCAGTTAATTAAATACTGAATACATCTGAAACTACATTCAGCCGCATGATCTATGTCGCAGCTTCATGATAATTATTGAAGTAACGTAATTAAAAAATTTATACTAAAATGCTTGTAACTTACAGTGTACAACGGAAAGTCCATAATTATCTACAATTGTTAATATTGCTGGTCAAGTTTACATTGCGATAAAGTGACTTTTTAAGGTATATAATGAAATTAATTTTGATAGTAATTTATGTTATACTAATTAGGAATCTTGATATAGAAAATTCTGTTACTACTCGAAACGTAGTTCGAGTGCATTTAATGTGTTGAGATGTGTTCGTATCGTTTGATTTTGTAGTGGAAATATTAGCAGAAATAATAGTTTGGTTGAAATGCTGCCTGGACCAGAATGTTTTTGTTACAGCATAAGGCAGAAGGAATTTAGTTATTAATAATAATCAATAAGCAGCTTTCATAAGCTCCGTGTAAATGAGGTGTATTGTGTTGTAAACGACTTGCAGCGTTGCTTCACGAAACAATAAGTTTCTACATTAGCTGATTGATTACATTCGTTTTGAATGTAGGATTCGATAGATATTTGCAGAATATTGAACAGTAAGTAAAAAGCACTGTTTCGTGAATCATAGTCTCTACTATTTGTACAAAAATGTTGAACAAAAAAACAAGTGTTAGTTAAGTTTTAAATTTTGACAAAAATTATTTTTAATAGAGAGACTGTATAGTAACAAAAAAGCAACTTGACATAAATTATACTGAGATAGAATGGGATCCTTTACATTTTTATAAATACGGCATTTGGGGCACGACCATTTTGCACTTTTAGTGAACCGACTTTCGTGCTGGTATACTCATAGCATTTTACTTTTTTTCCAAGCATTGTTTTTTTTTATATTTATTATAACGCATATATTACAAACTAAATTATGGTGTAATATTTGATATGTCATACTATTTTATGTACGCAAATGAAAACATCTCTTTGCGAACTTAACAACAGTACCTACCTTTTTTTAAGGTTAAGTACAGATTTATATTTCCTGCTTCCAAACTATTATTTGTCAAGTGCATTGGTTTTATGGCTTTTAAACTAAAAACATGCATATGTAAGGAGGTTTTTGCTTTTATTTCTGAAAAGTAGTGTTTGCGATTTACGTAAAAAGCAAAGAGTAAACGTGACACGGCTATCTACGAAGTAGGAAACTCTTTGTTGTTTGCAAATTGATATTAATGGATATTTCTAAAAGAACTATGCGTTTTTAGGGATAAAATCTATCCTATGTCACTTCGCATACAATTAACTGACTTCATGCCAAATTTCATTTAAATATGTTGAGTTATTAAGGCGTGATTGATTGCAGAAGTACATCCAAACTTTCTCATTTTCTCATATATATATATATGTGGCTTATTTTCACCCATCACTTGTGGTGGCTCAGTTGGTTAAGACGCGTGACTGGCAAACAGACGTTCCCTGCTGGAATCCTGGTTTCAGTTGGAATTTTTACTGATCTTATAAATGGCAAAGATTAAGATAACCCACAGTTCCCACGGTTCAGATTTCACATTAAGCTGTAGGTACCCTATAACTGATGAGATTGCTGAGTTAGGCAAATGCAGCCGCACATTAGTGCACAAGCATAGCAATTCGAGAAACCTTCATCGTTTGGTGGCCGAACCTTTCGGAGATTTCCTGGTCAATATCACCATCTGCATTTAATTTAAGTACCAAATTCCAGGCATCTTAATTTTTCGAAATTTTGGCCACTGTATTAAGAAATTTTAACAACGCTATAATTTCACACAATAAATTACAGTAACAACAGAAAAATGGCTTTGTTGTGCAACCTTTTGCACATGCGCAATTGATGATACTTTGATACAAGCTGCTACGATATTGTCTGCATTCGCTTAATGTGATTTTAAATAGTGAGTATTTGAAATATTTTTTTTTTCAATTACTTCGTACTATTATAGAAAAGTAGTATTCCATTTACCCTGGTGGGGTTGACCATTTAATTGTACGTTACTCGTGGAAATAATATTTAAAAATGAAACTAACCTACAAAGATGAAGACAGATAGGTGATGAGAAGCCAACAGTAAGAAATATACTTTTAAAACAATCTAACCTAAAAAGTTAAAAACGCTTTCATAGTAATATGAACTAAAAGGTTAAAAATAATTTTTAAATATAAAGATTTTGTTTAACAGTGATAGGATGTCCCACAATTCAGCATAAATTATTTTTTTTGTATATGCTTAAAGAATAAAGTCACTGATTATAAAATTAACTTAAATGTAATAAAAAGCGTGGGGTGCTCTCTACATAACTTGTGGCAACGACTTTATCTTTAGAAGCAGATACCGACAAAAAATATAAGACAACTGATATACCACCCCACGCGTTTTTACATGAAAGTTAATTTTGTAATCAGTGACTTTATTCTTTAAGCTTGTTCAAAAAATTAATTTGTCCTGAATTGTAAGATATCCTATCACTGTTAAACTAAATCTTTATAATTAAAGATTATTTTTAACCGTTTAGTCCACATTATTACGAAAGCGTATTTTTAGTTTTTTAAACTACAATTTTATTCTTTTAATGCCGTTCATAATGTTGCTTAATCAATCTCTACCTGCAATAACTCTCTTCCAAATACACTATATTTTTGAATGAATGAATCTAAGTAAATAATTCCTATCTTATCTCTTACTGCTTTCCCTGATAATTATATACACATTTATTTTCTTAATTATACATATATCAACGACCACTCACTATTATTTACACCCTTAATTTTATGACTACTTTTTATAAAATTATATTTCTTTATTTACTCCTTTGCCATTTTGTCTACTTTTTCTTTAAATATAACCCATACATGAGACTTAATCTGGAGAAAGATGACGAATTTGTGTCTTCTAGAACATTCATCTACTTCTGCATTATATTTATTATGTTCTGGTTTGAGCTCTTACCCCAATATTTGTTTTGGATAGAATTCAGTACACTATGTTAGTCTGAGATGATTAATATCTTTGTCTCAGCTGGTATGGAACTGTGCTCATCTGCTGTGAGGCAGGTTAGTGTGGAAACGGAAGTGCTACTTGGGAAAGGCATTAGTTCTGTGTTGGGGGTTGTGCCTGTGAACACCATTCGTAGGTGGGGTTTCACTAGGCATGGCCTACACCTAAATAGAAGGGGGAAGGGAGTACTTTTTGAGGTGTTAGCTAAAGCAGTGAGGGAGCCCATTTCCAGTGATGATGGGGTCAGGACTGTGCCTTTTTTAGGTTAGGGGCTGCTGGTGAAGGGACAGAAATAGATTATCAAAGTGATACTGATTGCAGATGGGGAAAGTCACAGATATTAAAGAAATAGATGAAATGGCTGAAACAATAACTGACTGCGGTAAAAGTGGGAAAGAGGAGATAAATTCTGAAAATGTAAAGCCAGTAGTAAGGTTGTTAATGGTAAATTGTAGAAGTATAATGAACAAAGTAATTGAATTTGCAAACTTAATAGAGATGCACGAACCACAAGTAATAATTGGGGTAGAGAGATGGTTAAAAGAAGAAGTACTAGACAGTGAGATTTTTCCTGATGGTTACAGAGTGTACCGCAGAGATAGAGGAGCAATTGGTGGAGGATTCTTCATACTAGTTAGCAAAAACTACCACAGTTCACTGGCGTTCATAGATCAAGACCATGAGTTACTTGGGGTAGATTTCTGGGGTAATAAAAGAGAAAAAATCTGAGTGTTGGCTGTTTACTGCAGTGGAAGAATGACAAAAGAGGATGAGGCTCTTGGGGAGAAATTAAATTCATACTCAGATTTCAGAGGTGAGAATAGAATGATCATCATCGGCGGGGATTTAAATTTACCAGGTGTAAACTGGGAAGGGAATAAGATAAATAACACAAGGGAACAAAGATTTGCAAATATCTTAATAAGGGAAGCAGGATTTACACAAGTGGTTGAGCAAAACACTAGGTGACAAAATATTTTGGATATATTTCTAATTAAGCCCGATGAAAACCTTTTGAGATGTCAAGTAACTGAAGGAATAAGTGATCATGAAGCAGTTCTGATGGATATTAGAGGATTCAGTAAACCAGCAGCCAAAATTGAAGGGGGAAATAGGTACAATTATAAAAAGGCACAGGTTTCAAATTTGAAGAGATATTTAGATAGATAGATAGATATGTTCACTTTGATCCCATGTGAGAATAATCTCGGGGATGTGGAACAGTACATACACTTATTAGTAATGTCAATATTACTATATAATTGATAATATTATTATATATTGACAACAAGTTAGCAACAACCCATTAGTATAACCAATATCTCCTGTAATCTACAAATACAATGCCGAGTTAATTAATGCTTATTATGTGGAACCGTGTATACACTTGTTACCAGCATCTAATAACCAGTTATTTTCTTACCAACCAGTTACCATGATACGTTTCACTGTAATTTGTGACTACATATTATATTATGTTAGTTGCTATTTATGTGGAACAGTACACACACCTATTAGCAATATCAATTATATTACCAACAACTCATAAGCAGTCAATTACTTAAAAACCTGTTTATATGATAATTTTTCACAGCAGTTTTTGAGTGCATGCTGTCCAATGTTAGTTACTATATATGAGTGAAATTTTGTAATCAGTGTAATTACTTCATTTGTCAAAAGTTTCAACAGAAAGAAAAACCATATATCATTTTAGTAATTGTGGATAATTTTGTCACCTTCCCCTTCCATACACCATATATACTATTTTATCAGTCATTCTTAGTTACCAAATTCCAAGAAGAAAATTCTTTCACAGAGTAAAATGGGTTCTGAAGCAGAAACTCTTTCAGTTTGGACTTAAAGTAGTTGGGTTTTTGTAGATAACATTTAATTTCTGTTGGTAATACATTGAATCAGGAAGCTCCAGTAAATGTTAACCCTTTCTGTACAATTTACAGTGATTTGTAATCCTTGTGAATATTATATTTATTCCTAGTATTATGGCTATGTATGTCAGCATTAAGATTGAAGTGTTCAGGATTTTCTACTACAAATGATAGTACAGAGTATACATACTGTGCTGGCATTGTGAGTACACCCAGGTTTTTAAATAGATTTCTGCACGACGTCTGTGGGCTTGCTCCACAAATAGTTCTTATAGCACGCTTTTGCAATTTAAATACCCTCTGTGCTTGTGACGAGTTTACCCAGAATGAGATGCCATAAGTGAGCAGGGAATGAAAATATACAAAATATACTAGCTTTCTGGTTTCTATTTTGGCTATTCTAGGTATTACCCTCACTGAAAATGTTGCAGAATTCAGTTTTTTAAGAAGTTGTTGAATATGCTGTTTCCAGTTCAATTTGTTATGTATATATACACCCAGGAATTTTGTGAAACTGCTTTCATTAATTACTTTTCCTTCTGATATCACATTATAGCTGTCCTTTGTTTTATTTTTTGTAACAAACTGAAATAACTGTGTCTTTTCTACATTAAGTATTAGTTTGTTGGCATTAAACCACCTGTTAATTTTCTTTATAACTTCATTTGCTGTGTTTTTGAGGCTTTGTGCTGATGGGTCTTTCAGGATATGCTAGTATCATCTGCAAAGAGCACCATGTGTTCACTATCACCTAGTATATGTGGGAGATCATTTATATAGATTAAGAACAGCAGAGGGCCAAGAATTGAGCCCTGAGGCACACCACATTTAACTATACCCCATTCTGAGTTTATAACATCTCCTGTATTAGCATCTTTCAGTGATACTCATTGCTTTCTATTTTCCAGGTATGATTTAAACCAATGTCCTGGCTTACCACTAACTCCATAGTGGTCTAATTTACCTAGTAGAATCTCATGATCAACACAGTCAAAAGCCTTAGCAAGATCACAGAATATACCTAGGGAATTTAATTTTTTATGCATTGATTCCAGTATGTTGTTTACAAAAGCAAAAATTGCTGAATCTGTTGAAACGCCTTGTCTAAAACCAAACTGTACTTTACTGAGTAGGTCATTCTTTTGTAGATGTGCATACCCCCTTCTGTACATTGCTTTTTCAAATATTTTTGAAAATGCTGGCAGAAGTGAAATGGGTCTGTAATTCTCAATTTTTGAGGTATCTCCCTTTTTATAAAGCGGTTTGATTATTGACTTCTTAAGTGAGTCAGGGAAGATACCTTCTTCAAAAGAACTATTACAAATATGACTAATAACTCTACTAATGCTGGTGTTACATTGTTTCACTACATGGGTTGAAACCTCATCGTAACCAAATAACTTTTTATTTTTGAGGGATTTAATAATTTTTTCAATTTCATTTTGACTGGTGGGAAATATAGACATAGGTGCTGTTTTTGGTGACAAGGATTTAAGTATTGCTATAGCATCCATATTCCCAATATATTTTCCTTTTATTATTTCAGCAACTGTTAAGAAATAGTTATTGAAAGCACTTCCTACATAAGAGGGGTCAGTTACAAGCATATCATTAATGCTTATAGATATAGGTTAATGTTCAAGGGATGATACAGTTGTTTCTCTTTTAATAATGTTCCAGACACTTTTTATCTTATTATCTGAACTACTAATCTCATCGTTTATGGCCAAACGTTTAGCTTCTTTATTACTTTGGTTAAAATTCTACAGTAAATTTTGTAATGTTGTCTTTGAAGCATATTATCAGTATTCCTAACTTTTACATACAATTCCCTTTTATGTCTGCAAGATGTTTTAATACCAACTGTAAGCCAATTTTTGTTTAGTCGTTTTTGACTAATTGGACCTAGTTTTGTAGGGTGACACCTTTTGTAAATTTCTAAAAACCTTTGGTGAAAGTAATTGAATTTATTGTTTACCCCTTTTAATTTATAAACAGTGCTCCAGTCCTCATTGAGAAGTTCATCATTTAATATTTTTATTGAATTGTTCTTTAATGGCCTAACTCTGACAAATCCTTTCTTTTTGTTATTTTCATTTCCCACAACATCCAAAGTATTTATTTGAGCATTATGGTCTGACAAACCATTTTCCATTGGAACTGTTTCATGTATTCCTAATTTATTGTGCTCTACAAAAATGTTATCAATAACGGTACTACTATCTTTTTGTGTTCTAGTTGGGAAATTTACAGTTTGATAGAGATTGAATGATCTAAGCATTCCTAGAAGATAATCTGTCTGGCTACATTCTACAGCAAAATTTATGTTGAAGTCTCCACAAAGGATAATTTCCCTTTTAGTTCGTGATAAATTTATTAGAACCGCTTCAAGTTTATTACAAAATTTACTGAAGTCTCCTGTGGGAGCCCTATAAACTGTCAGCACTATAAGATATTTCTTTTCTAATTCTAACTGTATTGCACAACATTCAAAATCTTGTTCTATACAGTATTTACTTACATCTAACGATTGTGTCTCAGTATTTTCTCTTACATATATTGCTGCACCACCCATTCTCATCTCTGACCTGCAATAACAAGAAGCTAATCTCTATCCAATAAAAGGGAGGAGACCTATTTCAGAATTCTTCAGATGATGTTCTGTCAGACATATGATATTTATGTTAAGATTCAATGATTTTTGGATTTCTTCTATAGATATTATCAACTCATCAAGTTTGCTTGAGATACCCCTAATGTTCTGATGGAACAAAGCTACTTTAGACTGACATTCTTTATTTTTTAAAGTAATACCATTATGTATATTTCTTAAATAACTCTTCCTACTCTTGACATTTGGCCTAAAAAAGACTGAGTCCTACCACCAATTACCACTGGGATGGGGTTCACATCCAACCTGCCTCTCCTGATGCTATTGGCAATCAGTTGTGTTAGCTTCTGCTTGCCCCAAACATTCAGGTGGAGTCCATGGGAGGTATGATCACTCCTTGTTATGCCAGAAACATCTATCAAACCAATGTGTCTTCGGTCAGCCTGACACAATGCATGCTTCAGATCTGTCTGTGTACGCCGTATATGACCACGCATCCAGGGTTGATCATAACGCCTGAACAGGTCAACAAAACCAACATTGGTGTGAGTAGTGTTTTTAGCAATGTTATCAATGTCTGTTTCAACACAATAATTGAGATTTCTGGACAGACTATTTCCAGGACCCCCAACTATAATTATTTGATCCTCTTTAGTAAGATCTTTCCCCAGGCTTGAAATTTCATCCACAACATTGCCAAGTTCTGCATTAGGCTTAAATATACTACACACCTCAACATCAGAGCCCAGGCTTGACTGTAGCATTGCACTTAACCCCCTACCGTGACTACTTCCAAGCAATAACACCTTCTTGGCTTTCTTTTTACGAGCTTTGCACAATGTGTGCTTTTTTACAGCTTTGTTGCAATGAGACAGCCCTGCTGTGTTATCTGATACATCCTCAGTTAGATTCTCCAACACCCCAAAAGTATTGGAAACTTCCAACTGAAAATTTGTAGAATGCAGGTCCTGTTGTTTCATTCCAGTTTTGGCTGCAATCCACTGGAATTCCTTAACATTTAATGCTGCTTTTATCAGAGAACAATTCAGCAAATGGAAGGAAGGCTCAGGTACAGTAGAGTCAAGGTGGGAAGAGTTCAAGGAGATAATAAGAAAGGGGGAAGAAAAATTTATTCCAAAGCTGAAAATAAAGAGAAGTAGAGAACCTATGTACTATAATAGGGAAGTGAGGAGGTTAAAGAGGTTGTTAAGAAAAGAACATATCAGAGTTAAGAGACAGCAGGGTAGTAGGGAATATTTAAAACAACTAAACAAGAACTTAATAACAGCAAAGAAAATGGCTAAAGGTGGGTTTATGAAGAGTATTGTCAGTGCAGGAGGACCATTGACTGATGCATCTAGAAATTTCTATGGCTATATCAGGAAACTGAGGGGAAGGGAGGGTGTAGAGACACTTATAGATAAGGATGGAGAAGAAGTTACTGACGATTTGAAAAAGGCAGAGATTTTAAGTAACTGGTTCAAATTTGATATCCATCCTGAGGAAATCATGAAGGAAATAAGAAAGCTGAAAAAATAAAGGGGCTGGTGAAGATAATATTACTACAGATATCTTAAAGATAGCCGGATGTTACATTGTACCTTATCTTGAAATATTTTTTGAATTGAGTCTAGACACTTGCTGCTTACCACAGGACTGGAAAAGTTTAATAGTAGTACTGGTACATAAGGGAGGGATGAGAAATAGAGTTGAGAATTACAGGCCAATCAGTTTGACATCAGTGGTAGGTAAATTAATGGAAAGATTGATATGCAACCACATCAGAAATATATGTGAGGAACATAAGTGGTTTTCAAGCAGGCAACATGGTTTCAGGCAAGGATATTCATGCGAATCTCAGTTGGTTGGATATATGCAAGATATTTCAGATGAAATGGACAAGGGAGGCCAAATTGATAGTGTAGCACTAGATCTGTCTAAGGCGTTTGACAGAGTAAGCCATAAAATGGTAGTAAATAAGGTAAAAACCATTGGAGTGGATATGAAAGTCATTTGCTGGGTAAAAGAATTTTTAAAAGTTAGAAAACAGAAAGTTAGGGTAGGAAATGTAGTATCAAAAGAAGTTGAAGTAAAAATGGGTGTGCCACAGGGTAGCATATTGGGACCATTGCTATTCATTATTCTAATGAATAATTATGTTGATTGTTTACTATCTGAAATTAGATTGTTTGCAGATGACATAATGCTGTATAAAAGAATCAAAACGACAGAGGATTGTAAACAGTTGCAGGGTGATCTGGACAGGATATCTAATTGGGTTGGTAAACATGGAATGAAGATAAATGCAAAGAAGAGTCAGATTATTAGATACACAAATAAAAAACAAAAGGTTAATTATGAATATAAGGTGGGGAAAGAATTGCTTGCTGAAGACTTGAAATGTAAATATCTTGGAATTACTTTTGATAACAAACTTAACTGGGCAGGACACATAGGACAGGTGGTAGGAAAAGGTTTCAAAGTTCTGCACTTGTTGGAGAGAGTGATGAGGAGATGTACGAGAGAAGTCAAGGAATTGGGTTACAAAACTTTGGTCAGACCATTGCTCGAATATGGTAGTGTAGTATGGGACCCTCATTTTACATATCAAATACAGGAGTTGGAGAGGGTGCAAAGAAGGGCTGCTAGATTTGTTTCTGGAAATTATCGCAGAATGCAATCAGTGACGGATATGATAAAGGAGCTGGAATGGGATTCATTGCAAGACAGGAGTAGAATGAGGAGGGTCATGTGAGTGTACAGGGCATATACTGGCGATGAGTCATGGAAAGATATTGCAATAGGTATGAAAAGTAGTGCATGGAAGGGAAAAGATGACCATGACCACAAGCTGGCACTCGATTTCAGACACAAGGGTGTAGGAAGATTCTCTTTTTTAGGTAAGGGTGTCAGGGATTGGAATGAGTTACCAAGAGAAATGATGAATAATTTACCGAAAACTTTGAAAGAATTTAAAGATAAAATTTGTAGAGGGCAAATGTAGGTAGGTGCAGGATAGGGGTAAGATGGGTGTGTAGGGAAATTGGCACCATTGCAATTAAAATTAAATTAAATTAAATCTGCCTTTAAAATAGTTATGGCCTCTGCATTGTGTGTGTGTGTGTGTATATATATATATAATAACAATGAGCAGGAAAAGCTTTAAGGCAATAAAATTAAGGAAGGATAGGGAAATATGACCCAGCACTTACCACAGATGAAGGCGGCTGGTACGACGAACAAAAAACAAACACAAGAGAGTGCAATATTTCGGCCTACAGCAGCCTTAAACGTGCAGAAGGTGAAGCCCCAGGCGGCGTCACATGTGTACACATAGACAGCCGACTGGTGAATGGCGTCTCAGGCACGGATGGTAGTTTAGGTGGTGGGAGGGGGGGGGGGGGAGTAAGCTCAAATATTAGATCGATAATCGATACTGATAACGATATGTTATTATTGAAAGAGATGAAAAATAACTGGGTGGGGATATATATATAACTATAATTGAAAAGTAAAATAAATGTAAGTAGCATGGAAAATAGTAAATACAGAACTAAAAAAAAAAAAAAATCGTTATCAGTATCGATTATCGATCTAATATTTGAGCTTACTCCCCCCCCCCTCCCTCCCACCACCTAAACTACCATCCGTGCCTGAGACGCCATTCACCAGTCGGCTGTCTATGTGTACACATGTGACGCCGCCTGGGGCTTCACCTTCTGCAGGTTTAAGGCTGCTGTAGGCCGAAATATATTATCGATCTAATATTTGAGCTTACTCCCCCCCCCCCTCCCACCACCTAAACTACCATCCGTGCCTGAGACGCCATTCACCAGTCGGCTGTCTATGTGTACACATGTGACGCCGCCTGGGGCTTCACCTTCTGCACGTTTAAGGCTGCTGTAGGCCGAAATATTGCACTTCTCTTGTGTTTGTTTTTTGTTCGTCGTCCCAGCCACCTTCATCTGTGGTAAGTGCTGGGTCATATTTCCCTATCCTTCCTTAATTATATTATTATATATATATATATATATATGGTGGCTGGTAATTTATACATTCTAGGATGTCTAGTGCTGTGGCAGAAAAAGCATGTCCTACATCACAATCAGGAGCAATTCTAGAACCACCCATGTAGATATGTAAGGTGTTAATCCAATTTTCCCCAAAATACCTTCTCCTTGCTGACAGACTGAAGTTCATGTGCTGATTATCCTCAGGAGTCATATAATATACTGGTAACTGAATTGTGCTAAAGACGGAATGGTATCTGTATTGAGGAAATTGCTTACTTGGAATTATTCTGTCTGTTAGCTCATCCCACATTCCCTATAGCTGTAACAGACTTCCTAGAGTTAGAATCTTTCTCTGTTATCTAGTAAGCTACTCAGCTCTTTACATTTAGAGATTGCTGGGTTGTTCCAGTATTCTAGCCTGTTTAGCCAGTATCTTTTGACATGCCGACGCATCTTCCTGGCCTACATCAATAAAACATTGGGTGCAGCAGATCTCATGGCAACAAGACTGGTGCGAATACAACTATACTGGAGCTTGTCTATACTGGAAATAATTCCAGTACTAGTGATGCAATACAGAATACATCCATAGTCAGTTATTAGGCTTCTTAAAGGGATATTGAAATTTTCAGCCCTCCAAACACAAATCAAAAGAATAATATTCAGAGCTTGATTACAGAAGTTTGACTGCTTGACTGATGTCGGTTATCCAACTGGGTTTGGAATCCCCATTTGATTTCAGCCATTTGTCTATGTCTGTCATGGTTGCGGATAATTATTTAAACCATTCTCCAACGAGACTGCCAAAGAGTATATACAGATTTCATCTACATTCTGTAGCATTCAAATGTTGTGATGTGTAAAGGATATATAGAACGGACTAAGTATGGCACTTTTAGTAATTATTCTTGGCCCTATAATTTTCACCCTGTACTGCACAAACATTGTCCTTTCCAATAGGAAAGTGCTTATTATTCCAGCCACCACTCAAGTTGATTCTTAGCAAGTCTCTCAAGGGTCTTACCTACAAAAAGCAATTGGTCTGTATGAAGCATGGTGCAAAGGATTTTCACCAGATTTTAAAACTAGGACTATTGACTGGGTTGCCAATTCCTTCATTATTCAATTCCTTGTCCATATGTCATTAAAAAATGCTAAGAAGTAAATCCAGTGGTTTTGAAGGGAGACGTTTTAGCACTGCATATTGAATATTGTATATTCTTGGGATATATATGGGTTGTTGCAAGCATTTTTTTCCAAGTCCAGCGTGGAAAAGTGTGTCATGACTGAATATAAGTAATCTGTTTCATCTTCAGGGTAATAATAATTTCGTGTGATCACAATGACCTGGTGACAGGGTTTCTATTGGCTGCGCATTCCGTCTCTGTCATAGCTGCCTTAACCTAGTCCGACAATCCTACAGGGAACCTATAGTTTAACATGAAATTCAAACCACGGAAGTGTTCTGGTGCTCTTCACATTATACATCAAGCTGTGCCAGAGGTGAAGGCCTGGTTAAGTGCCAATGAAAATACCCGCTGGGACAAGGATTCGAACACGGAACCTTTCAATATCCAGTCAGACACCTTAACCACCAAGCCACCATACCACTCATTATCTTCAGGATGATTTCAAGGAACGTTCAAACAAGAAATCAACAAAGTCTTCCAACCTGATCTAATCAGTGGCTGGGGTTTGACTGTATTTAACTTTTTTAGCGATCTGACTTTCCTCCAAACTTTGCAAATTTGGAATTCAAGTTGTTGCAATATTTTACACGTTCCTCATTTTTCAACAGGTCACACAAATTGGGGCAGCTAGTGTGGACAACAAGGAGGCTATTTAAATTTTGAGTTTAAACTGTTTCTGAAAGAATTTAAAGTTGAAAATCGTAGAGGGCAAAAGTGGTTGGGTACAGGAAAGGGGAAATAAAGGTGTGTATGAAACTGGAGCATGCACTCTATTGCAGTTACATTAAATGAAACTCACTGAAAGATCTTATATATTAGGCGATGAGTTTCCTCTCTCACTACCTTTGTTTACATTTACAGAAATTCTATTATTTTCAGATACTTATTAGACACTCAATGATATAACATTTTAAATTAAAAAAATATATACTTAATGTGCCTCTACAGATGAAACCTTTTTCAAATTTCATTCAGAATTTTCTACAATCTAGTACCTTCATAACTGTACACTGTTCAGCAAAATTACATAAATTTTTTAGAATTTAACATTAATGCTCCTAAAATAGTCAGTTAAAATATTTATTCCTGATTTCTTAAAACTTACCCAATTTTAGATATATGTACATTATACATGTTTTATTACTGTAGATTTTTTTTTTCCAGGTTATATCTCCGCAAGTAAAGGAACCAGACCGAGTAAGACGGGCCCTCTCATTTATGCCATCTACTAAAGAGCGCCCAACTCACATCCAAATTCGCACTGATACTAGTAATCATAAATCTAGTAGTGAAGAAAAGTCTGTATCATCTAGGGATTAAACTCACGTCTGATCCATTTTTCTGAAGTTTTTTCTAATGTTTATAACTTTATAGTAATACAAATCAACGTGTTTGATTTTTTGACTAGAAAGGGTCAGAAGTGTCTTATATTTTTTTTTTTTTTTTTTTTACCATATGAAAAGTTATTCTGCTTTTTATTATCCAGTTACAAACCCAACCAAGGAACTGGTTTCTTAAAAGAAAATCTTAACTGTCATTGTGCCATATGTTCACAACCTATAAAATAATACTGAATTTTTTTTATATAGTAAAAACAGTTTGCATTACTTGAATCTCATTCTTAGTTACTGTTTCTAAGTTGTATCATAAATAAAACATTGCAAGAACTGAGTATCTTTAAGTAACATGTATAGGTGTTTGAGGAATTTGTTACTGTTACGAACACGTAAAAACACAAAAAATTGCACAATTTTTTGACATAAGTCTTAGTCATGTGGGAGGTGAGACATATGGCAGGGGGAAAGATGTGGTCACATCCCAACCCGTGATTCATGTGGCGGGTTGGGATGTGACCACATCTTTCCCCCTGCCATATATATTGCCTCCCACATGACTAAGACTTAAATATTGTGCAAATCGTTTATGTTTTTGTGTTTTTACGTGTTCGTCTCACCCTCCTGCCTTCATCTGTGGTAAGTGACGAGTACCTGTTTATTTTTCCGTATCCTACCTTATTTTCAGTGCCTCGTGGCAGTTTCTTTGTTTCCATTATCCAATTACTGTTACTATTAATAAGACTAAAACTTCAGAACAAGTTCAGAAAACATATGCAACTACTAAAAAAACTCTCTAGGCATGTTTAGAAGCATTAGTATTTGATTCCCACCTTGTGCTTTACATGTTCAACAACTAACAAAATGATTTGAACTGAAAAATTTCAGAATATTGCTAGTTACTGTTGTGTTTTTCACCACGCTTCGAAAATTTATGATTAGAAATAGTTCCTTCTCCCTTCGTTATTCATATTTACTACCAAATAGCCTTTCTTTCATATTGTTTGTTAAGATCAAGAGTTGGAGAAAAAATTTAGTGCTATGCATTTAGCTCTTAATTCATGAGAACCAATATATGAAGTTGCATAAGTGGACTTTTTTCAAGATTTCTTATTGTTTCTGGCACATTTAGCCTCAAGAGTATTTCGTTCACTATCCCCTAATAATGGAGAAATTTGCTGACTTTATGATTAACATAATATTTAAACTGGAGTATTTCAATTTATCCCACATTGTTTATGCAGTCAATGTGTACAGACTGATCAAAAAATCTCATTACCTGACAATGATTGGCAACCGAAAGTATGACAATTCTGTAACTGTGCATTCCATATGTGGAACCACTCTATTTGTCATTGTTATTATTATTTACTGTGTCTTTCATGTTTGAAGCATGAGGTTTCAGAGTTATTCACAAACTTTAGCTTTACTATATAGTATTTCAATAGTTCAGTTCACCCTCACCACCTCTATCATCCCCACCCTGTTGTCCAATGCCCAGCTAGTCATGAGGTAAAAGCTGTGGTGTGTGCACAACTACATTGCCAACTAAACCAATACTCTCTATACGACTAAGATTTTAAACTGGAATATTTGTGTTAGCCTCGCATGTTGTATATTTGTTGCAGCCTTCAACTTTGGTGAATGATGAGTTATTTTCCCTGCCCTTTGCTATTCTAGTTGTTGATTTGTAACTGAATAATATGAACACTTATGGAAGAATATGACATGATTGGCCTGTTTTAATGAACTGCCAGAATCAAATTTTCTGTTGAAACGCATATGTAACGATTACCATGACTGTAGTGACTGTAGGGGAAGCCAATGAAAATGTGACTAGAAACCTTAATTCAGAAGTTTAGCTGCAAATACTTTTTGGGATTTCAGATGAAATTCAAACTAGAGGTAAAAGAAATGTAGAATATTTCAACACTATTTATTTTATCACTTATATTTATAAATCTTGCAAATGATATGTCAAAAAATTCTGTGAACATATTATTTTAAATGTAAAATTAATATTTGTGCAGTGATGTATAAATACATTCCGTTATAAACAGCGTTGTTTGTTGTTTGCCTAGATGAAGTTATTTTGTATATTAATATTGCCTTATAAAATTGTACAATAACTTTTTGAAACATTTATATTTCTTTTTGAAAATCTTTATATCTTATATTTTTTAAATAATAAAATATTTTATTAAAACAATTTATACTACTTCTTTTTCTTTCTTCCCTTACGACGTGCTCTTTTTCTACGCTTATATTCTCTCCAAGTACGTTGGATAAGGCGTGCTGCTCTGTTCGTAACAAATATAGTCAGCTTACGATGCAATTCAATTTTCTCCTCCTCCTCTTTCTCAGTCATTAGTCTAATATACTCAACCTCTTGAATATCAAACTGCTCCTGTGAAACATAACAATTGTTGGCTATAGTAATAGTCAGACTGTCCACAGATCAATTCTAATTAACATTTATCAATTCAGGAAACCAAGCTAGTGAGGCAACAAATATTTTCATTCAGTCATTTTTTATGGAATAATTTTTTGAGGAACTCTTCACAAAGTAAAGAATGTTTGTAAAACACAGACAAAAAGTATTTTGACCCAGTGTAAAAAGTTCAGTTATCTTGCAGGAGACAGAACAGACTCTAAAATGGATTATTGCAATGGAGAAACATGGACTCGAGATGATTGCAGAAAAAACCAGTTTGTGACGTCCCACTTTGGGCAAATGTGGGTAATCAGCCGTGAGGCTAAGCCTGACTGATTCGTCCGTCAGGATAGTCAGAGTGGAGGCCGGAGTTACTATTCTTAAGTTACTTACTTGCCAGGAATTCTCGTTGTCCAGGATCTCTGCTCGTTCTCTCGGCTGCTGTTATTCTAGTTAGCTTAGATAGCTGACAGATTGTTCTGACACCAAGTACCAAGAGAAGGGCTGGTTCTAAGTTAAATGATAAGGCGCGTTGGGCTGGCACCTTGATTTATTCCAGTGAGTAGATACATGCAGTAGACGCCTCTGGCAAGAGTCCACGGAATAACTGAACACTGATCCATAAATAGATGGATCAATGGCAAGAAACTATAATGGGTAGAGTGGTTTGTTTACATATCAAAACAAGGTAACTACTAATGAGAGAGCAGACAATTTCATCATCTAGAGATGGAATGCAGGGTAGGAAGCTAAAACCTTGTTTTATAAGGTATGCTACCAACTAATAGTGACCTAGGCTCAGAAAACTGGACTTGTACAAAGAATGATGTAAGTATATTACAGGTGGCAGTGATGAGGTTGATGAGAGGAACAGAAAACATCAAAAGAATAGATAGAATAAAAAATCAAAACAACAGGGTGAGATTAAAACTCAAATCATTAGAAGAGATATTAATAAAGAAATTACCACAATTGGAGGAGAACGGAGGAAGGGAGTGTGCCAAAGTTAGCACCCTTGAACAACAGGAAGGGAAGAGTACCTATTTGGAAGACCACAGGCAAGATGAAGGACCAGGTAAAGAAATGTGCAGATTTTATTATTAGTAGTATGGCTTTCTGCCTCGTTAACATCAAGTTCATTAGAGGTGGGAAATTACTAGGGGCAAGGGGATTGTGTACAGCTGGAAAGACAAAGGTTAATGCTGAAAATACCAAAAAAGCCAAAAATGAGGGTGTTATTATTGAACTCTAGAACTATAATGAACAAAGTTATAGAATTTGAAAACTTAATAGAGATACATGAACCACAAGTTGTAATGTACCATAGAATTTTGTAATTTTGCATAACAAAATTGGTTTACAGAATAGCAGGCTTAGGTGAACCACACATTATCACAACTTTGGAGTCATTTTTGGAGGTAATTCAGGAAATAATTCAAATGATATAGTTAATGTAGGCAATAAATCAACTTTAGATATATTTATTAGTTGAATTTACTATTTAAACAGCTGTAAAAATACTTGACCTACAAAATGCAGATGCAATATTTGGTTTCGATATAATTTTGCTAAAATCAATATTTTTCTTCACTTGAGGTTAAAGAGGTTGGTAAGAAATGAACATAACAGAGTTGAGAGACAGCAGGGTAGTAGGGAATATTTAAAACAACTAAACAAGAACTTAATAACAGCAAAGAAAATGGCTAAAGATGGGTTTATGAAGAGTATTGTCAGTGCAGGAGGACCATTGACTGATGCATCTAGAAATTTCTATGGCTATATCAGGAAACTGAGGGGAAGGGAGGGTGTAGAGACACTTATAGATAAGGATGGAGAAGAAGTTACTGACAATTTGAAAAAGGCAGAGATTTTAAGTAACTGGTTCAGTGAAAGCATTAGGGACAATGAATCAGAAACAGGAGGGTCTAATACGGAGAACGAGCTTAACAACACAATTACAAACGACAATAGTAAAAAATTTGATATCCATCCTGAGGAAATCATGAAGGAAATAAGCAAACTGAAAAAATAAAGGGGCTGGTGAAGATAATATTACTACAGATATCTTAGTGTAGCACTAGATCTGTCTAAGGCGTTTGACAGAGTAAGCCATAAAATGGTAGTAAATAAGGCATAAACCATTGGAGTGGATAAGAAAGTCATTTGCTGGGTAAAAGAATTTTTAAAAGTTAGAAAACTGAAAGTTAGGGTAGGAAATGTAGTATCAAAAGAAGTTGAAGTAAAAATGGGTGTGCCACAGGGTAGCATATTGGGACCATTGCTATTCATTATTCTAATGAATAATTGTGTTGATTGTTTACTATCTGAAATTAGATTGTTTGCAGATTACATAATGCTGTATAAAAGAATCAAAACGACAGAGGATTGTAAACAGTTGCAGGGTGATCTGGACAGGATATCTAATTGGGTTGGTAAACATGGAATGAAGATAAATGCAAAGAAGAGTCAGCTTATTAGATACACAAATAAAAAACAAAAGGTTAATTATGAATATAAGGTGGGGAAATAATTGCTTGCTGAAGACTTAAAATGTAAATATCTTGGAATTACTTTTGATAACAAACTTAACTGGGCAGGACACATAGGACAGGTGGTAGGAAAAGGTTTCAAAGTTCTGCACTTGTTGGAGAGAGTGATGAGGGGATGTACAAGAGAAGTCAAGGAATTGGGTTACAAAACTTTGGTCAGACCATTGCTTGAATATGGTAGTGTAGTATGGGACCCTCATTTTACGTATCAAATACAGGAGTTGGAGAGGGTGCAAAGAAGGGCTGCTAGATTTGTTTCTGGAAATTATCGCAGAATGCAATCAGTGACGGATATGATAAAGGAGCTGGAATGGGATTCATTGCAAGACAGGATGAGGATGAGGAGGGTCATGGGAGTGTACAGAGCATATGCTGGTGATGAGTCATGGAAAGATATTGCAATAGGTATGAAAAGTAGTGCATGGAAGGGAAAAGATGACCATGACCACAAGCTGGCACTCGATTTAAGGCACAAGGGTGTGGGAAGATTCTCTTTTTTAGGTAAGGGTGTCAGGGATTGGAATGAGTTACCAAGAGAAATGATGATTAATTTACCGAAAACTTTGAAAGAATTTAAAGATAAAATTTGTAGAGGGCAAATGTAGGTAGGTGCAGGATAGGGGTAAGATGGGTGTGTAGGGAAATTGCCACCGGAGCCTGTGCTCCATTGCAATTAAATTAAATTAAATTAAATAAATTAAATTAAATCTTATATCTAGAGAATCATACTATAAAGTTTGAGTACATTAGAAGTGAAATACCTTGTTAGGGTCTTCGGTTGTTTTAATTAACATAGTAATTAATTAAATAGTCCACCAAAAGGTTGAGTTTAAAACTTGTTTATTTTCCAGAAAAACGTCAACGATATTATTCACATGCAAAGATACACTGGCGCAGTTCTTGGGTGTTGCAAAGAGAATCTGTATAAAACTTCTGTAAACTAACTATAAAACTAAACTCTGTCCTTCTGCCGATTTCTTTATATAGGCTCTATCGAAATTTCTGGAATTCTTCAAATGCGTCCCCCAGATATTTTTCGAACATTAACAATTACTCAAACAATTAAACATATTAAAAACAATCAGCATTAGTACTTAATCATTTAACATCATTACAAAACAGTCAGAAATGGAAATTAAAGATACTTAAACATAGAATTATTTACAGAAATCATTTTAAACTTTAGAAAATTGTCCTGTAGACATCGTAACTTGCATTAATACTTGGAATTACACACATTTCAGCAATTATCTTGCACAATTCGATTCTTAAACATATTAAATGGCCTTTAAATAATTTCCTTTCATAAAACAAAGTCTATATACACTACAAATACTTTACTAAATACAATTCTACTTAAAGTTCAGGTATGAGGGCTGTTACAACATGTATAGAAATTTATCACGTAAATTTCCCAGTTTAGAATTCGAAAAATCAGATGTTAGTAAGGATATAAGAAATCAACTTGTAGAAAGTGAGGAACGCAATTTTTGCTGAAACACTAAAATTTTGGAAAACTTAGCATAGTCTAAAGATTGTTTTTAAACATTATATGGTAAAGGCAGATGCATGCTCAAAGAAAAGTAAATCATTTCAGTAATATATATATAAATTCAAGGAAAGAAATTGTATTCAAAATAAAGTTTAATCAATTACAAAGAGTTTCTAGTAAGTTTGGTTTAAATTTATGTAGTCATTAGATTGAGATAAAATAAAATAAATTTGGCGTCAATGATACTTGGATAAGATGGCCAGATGGCTTAGTCAGTTAAAAACCATTCATTTGGAAGGCTATTTCAAAATTTAATAATGAATCAGCGAAAGCAGGTAGCGACTTCAAAATCACTCAGTAGGCATTTTAATACGTAGAATTGTTTAAAGCCACTTTTAGATTAATAACTTTAACAGCTTAGGAAATATTAATTAGTTAGATTCTATTTCACTCTTTTGAAACCATTACACACTCCTTTTTTGAAGTAAAATGAAAGTTGATTTGGGTTGTAGCTACAAAATTATAAAAGTTATTAACAGGTTTTTTGAAGCTCAGAAAATCATTTTTTTACCGCCAAACTATTGAACCTGAGAAAATTTTTATAAGGATCGAAATTAACACTTTTTAAAGGATCTAGCTACCATCAACATTTTAGATCAATAGAAACGTTTTACGTCATCAAGGTCATAAGTCTGATGCAACCTTTAAGCTTGAGAATGAACATTTGATCATTTTATCAGACTACTTTGGTGGTAACCTGGAAGTCTTCGTATTCCTATGGGTGCTTTTATATATAGCAGACTGTTTTTCATCACCCAACTCTTCCAGATTCAGTTAGAACGTTACGGTGCTTGTTTGTAGCGCTTAGTGGGCACGCAGATAGTTGGATGCCGATGTTGGGCAAGTATGTGTAACTTTGAGGCTAGCGTGTGGTGAAACTAGAACACCTCATGTAAATATAAAGTCAGTTAGGGGTCATGAGGCTGATCTGTCTTGAATGTGTTAATCGAGTCTGCAAATAAAATTCTTCGGAGAAGATTTTCGATGCCTATTTAGATTTGTGACTGTTAAAAAATTGAAGAATATAGTGACTATCTCCCAGCATATCCCAGCGACTTCTATTATCCGTTACCTTTCTTAGTGGCATAAGTGTTCAGGGAGAAAAAATCAGAATTCTACGATTTGCTGATGACATTGTCTTGTTAGCAGAAAGGGCTGAGGATATTGAGAAGTTACTGAATGGTATGAACAAAATACTGAAAGAAGATTTTGTACTGAATATAAATCAAAGCAAGACAAAAGTGATGAAATGTAGCAGAAATGATACCAATACTAGTAGGTTAAATATAAAAATAGGATCGGATGCAATAGGAGAAGTAAGTGAATTCTGTTACTTGGGAAGCAAAATTACAACCGATGGCCGAAGCAGGAATGGTGTTAAAAGCAGAATAACACTAGGAAAAAGAGCCATCATGAAAAAGGGAAACCTTTTAGTTTCAAATATTGGTCTAGGAATTAGAACTTTTTAAAACTCTATGTGAGGAGCCCAGAACTTTATGCTAGCGAAACATGGACTTTCATAATACCGGAAAGAAAGAAAATTGAAGCATTTGAAATGTGGTGTTACAAAAGAATGCTGAAAATTAAATGGACAGACAAAGTACGAAATTAACAAGTTTTTGAAATAATGGGCGAGGAAAGAAGTTTGTGGAAAAAGCTTACAGAAAAAAGAGACAGGTTGGTAGGTCATATTTTGAGACATGATGGATTGGTTAATTTGTTAGTGGAGGTAACAGTTGAAGGTAAGAACTGTAGAGGAAGACAGAGATTAGAATATATGAAGCATATAATTGAGGACGTGGGTTGTAAGGCATATGTAGAGATGAAGAGTTTAGCTCAAGATAGAAAGGGATGGAGGATTGCATCAAACCAGACAAAAGACTGATGACAGTGGGGAAAAAAAAAACCTTTCTTAGTTTTGGGTTTTATCAAGCTAAGTGGTGATTAAGTTAATGTAGCATAGCACGAACTGAAGTTATCCGAGGCAAAATAAGGCAGATAAGTTTTTTGTCACCCCAATACAGCTTTAGGTCTTACAAAGTGATTATGGGGGATAGAGTCTTGGTTAAAAGGAGTACTAGACAATGAGGTTTTCCCTAAAGATTACAGAGGATCAATTGGTGGAGAAGTATTCATACCGGTTAGCAAAGATTCCCATAATTCTCTAGTGTTCACAGATCATGACCATGAGATGCTAGGGGTAGATTTTGGGGTGATAAAAAAGAAAAATTCAGCTTATTTACTGCTTATCATTGTGGAAAAATGAATGATAGAGATGAAATTCTAGGAAAGAAACTAAATTCACAGTTCAGATGTGAGAATAGAATGGTTATTATTGGAGAGGATTTAAATTTACCAGGTGTCAACTGGATAGGAAATAATATAAATAACACAAGGGAACAGAGTTTTGCAGATACCTTAGTAAGGGAAGGAGGTTTTACACAAGTGGTAGGACAAAATTCGAGGACCAAAAATGTTGGATATATTTTTAATAAAGCCTGATGAAAATCTTGTAGGGTGGCAAGAAACTGAAGGAATAAGTGATCGCTATGCAGTACTGATAGATATTAGGGGATTCAATAGAACAGTGGCCAAAATAGAGGGGGGAAATAGGTCTAATTATGAAAAAGTACAGACATTAGAATTGAAGAGACATTTCAGGGAAAAGGTTTAGCAAGTATAGGCAAAATGGGAAGAGTTTAAGGAAATAATAATAAAAAAAAAGGGCAAGGAAATGTGTATCCCAAACCAGAAAATAAAGAGAAGTACAAAACCTACATATTATAATACGAGGTGAGAAGATAAAAGAGGCTAGAGAGACGAGAACACAACAGATTTAAGAGACAGGAGGGCAGCAGAATACTTAAAACAACTAAACAAGCAGTTAATAAGAGCAAATAGAAAAGCAAAGGATGAATTTATCAAGAATATTATTGATTCAGGAGGATAACTGAATGATGCATCTAGAAATTTTTACGGCTATATTAGAAAACTGAATGGAAAGATGGGTATTCAGCCATTTGTAAATAAGAATGGAGTTGAAGACACTGAGGATTTTAAAATTGCAGAGATATTCAGTGACTGGTTTAGTGATACAACTAGGGTCAATCATCCTGTGATGGGAGGGAATGAATCAGAGGAGTAAACTAAGGATACTATAAAATTCAAAAGAAATTCTCAGGAAATTATAAAGGAACTCAGAAATCTAAAAAAATGTAAAGGGCCTGGTGTAGATGATATTACTACTGATTTATTAAAGATTGTGGGATAAGATAATATTCCTTACCTTGAAATTTTATTTAAATTAGCTTGGAGTCTTGCTGCTAACCAGAGAATTGGAAAAGAGTGATAGTAGTACCAGTCCATAAAGGAGGGGTTACAAATAGGTTTGAAAATTACAGGGCAATTGGTTTGACATCAGTGATAGGCAAAATGATGGAGCAATTGATATGCAACTATATCAAAAATATCTGTGAGGAGAGAAACTGGTTTTATGATCGACAACATGGTTTTAGGCAAGGATATTCATGTGAAATGGAAAAGGGAGGTCAAGTTGATAGTGTTGCACTAGATCTTTCTAAGGCATTGGACAGAATGAGTCATAAAATGGTTATAACTAAAATGAAATCTATTGGATTGGATGAAAAAATTACTTGCTGGGTAGAGCAATTCTTAAAATCAAGGAAGCAAAGTGTTAGAATAGGAAATACATTATCATGTGAAGAGGAAGTAAATATGAGATTGCCACATGGTAGTGTACTGGGACTATTGCTGTTCATTATTCAAATAAATGATTGTGTTGATGAGTTAAGGTCTGAATTTAGGGTTTTTGCAGATGATATAATGGTTTCCAATATGATCAAAACAGGAGAAGAGCTGTGAACAACTGCAGGGCGACATGGATAAAATATCTAATTGAGTAGGTCAGCATGGAATGAAGATAAATGGCAAGAAGAGTCAACTTATTAGGTATGCAGATATTAAACTAAAGGTCAATTATGATTTTATGGTGGGGTCAGAATTGCTTGTTGAATACTTGGAATGTAAATATCTTGTCATAATGTTTGATCACAAACACAGCTGTGCCGAACACATTGGACAGGTGGCAGGGTAAGCTTAAAAAATCCTTCATTTACTGGAGAGGGTGATGAGAGGATGTACCAGAGAAGTTAGGGAATTGAGTTACAAAACTATGGTCAGACCATTTGCTGAATATGGTGGTGAAGTTTGGGATACACATTTTGGTTATCAAATACAGGAGTTGGAGGGTGTACAAAGAAGAGCAGTTAGATTTGTCGGTGAGGACCCTGTCAGTAACTGTATGACAAAGGAGCTGGATTGGGAGTCATTGGAAGAAACGAGGAGGGTGAAGAGAATACTGGGAATGTACAGGCCGTATTTTGGTGATGGGGCTTGGAGAGATTTTGCTAAAAGAATTATGAGTAGTGGATGGAAGGGGACACGTGACCATGACCACAAGCTGGCACTCAATTTCATGCATAAGGGAGTGGGAAAATTTTCTTTTCTTGGTAAGTGTGTCAAGGATTTGAAAAAATTGCCAAGTGAAGTGATGAATAGTTTACCAAAAATGTTTAAGAAATTTAAAATTAAAATCTGTAAATAATTATAGTAAATGGGGTATGAATTTAACATTTCAATTATTAAAAAAAATGTATATAAAAAAGTGGTAAATGTATGAGTGGGGGAATTGCCACTGTAGTGTTAGCTCCATCATAATTAAATCAATAATAATAATAACCTAGGAGGAACAGGGGCATGAGGTTGGAGTTGTCTCTTCACATCTTTCAGTAGTTCTAAGGAGCAGATCAGGTTTACAGTCAATTAGACGTAGGGTCTCAGTTAATCTTCCTGAATGCTTGGTCCTCCAAAAGCTGCATCATTTTACTATGATAGTCAACCTTACTTAAAACCACCGTGCAGTTTCCCATGTCTGCTGGAAGAATAACAACATTTTGGTCTTTCTTCAACACACAAAGTGCATGACTCCCTTCACTACAGATGTTTGATTTAGGTAGTTTACCTTCAAAAAGCACCCGACATTTCTTATGAGTTATCTCCTCCACTTCTTCTGCAGGAAGCGTGCGAACTGCACTTTCCACACCACTGATAATCTTCCAATAATGCACAAATTTAGGTACCGGAGCGAAGTTGAGGCCCCTCGGGACAACAGATGTTGTAGCAGGATCAAGTTCTCTGTATGAGAGGTTCACAATCGTTCGCAATGAAACATGTGGCTTTGTGGAAAATTTCGTTGCAAACCGCTCAAAGTATGAAAATTGTCTGGCTGTCACACGTTGTTGCAGTAAGAATCTATATATTGTGATACTGCCATCCACCCATTTCCAGGCATCTGCAGATAAGGCATTTGCAACATAAAGTTGACACGATAATAGCGTCTTGCCAATCCGGTCCAGTGCTTGCCTTGTAAAATGAATACGTTGCTTTACCAATGCAAGACTAGCATGTCGCTAAATTCTCACTGCTGCGATGTGATTTTCCTTTCAATATTCTTTCTTTTTAAGAGCGCAACTAATCTCTCCTTGATTATAACCATTATTTAAGAACATACTCCCAAGATTTTTGGCCAGCATTATTACAGAAGCTGTAGAAATCACAATTCATTAGTTAACAGGGACACTGATTATCATCTCAGTGTGGCCTGGAACCTGGCTCATAAAATGCTGAAACAGTTTCGCCTAGGTAATGAGCAGAAGAGTGGATGACATCATTGTGGCTTTTGTCTTCCACCGTTTCCATGGCAGTTTGTAAACGAACAGTTAATCATTAGCAATTGGTTGAAAATGAGGGCTGAGATAGACGCTTTCAAAACATCCCATATGTGTGACCTTTTTACACGGCTGTGCCCGAGAAGAGTAATGGGTGTGCAGGCAAGCACTGCTAGTTGCCAGAGACTTATCTTCCATTAAGCCTGGCACACACACTCATGCTTGTCGATAATTTGCTTGTACAGTCTCAAGTTGTAATGCAAGACGGAACGCAGTTGAGCCCACAGACACTCTGTCTACTACTTCATTTTGCTATCAGTTACTAAATGTCAATATGGCTGACACACAAAAATTAGTTGTTCTGGTAATTAGAAAGAATAAAAGGATCAGAATTAGACAGAAATGGTCAAAACAGTGGTTATTGAAGCGAGCACAATTTAGTCACATCAGTTTACTAAATGAATTGACGCTAGAACCTGAAGATTGGTTTAATTGTATTCTGATGGATTCAGATTCCATTTGTGGACTGCAGCAGGGACATAATAGACATTATGGATGGGAAGCAAATGAAGTACAAAACCTTTTTTGGAATATTTTAACCCTGAAGGAAAGGATCATTGGCAAGATAACATGGTTTATGCCAATTAAAACCTATACCTCACCTTCTCAAAATAAATAACCCATTTTGTGCTCTTTTCATAGAACTAAAACTTCAGCAAGTATAATTTGACATTTTATATGTATACTGTAACTATGCACCTAATTGTATTTGCTAATAAAATTATATTTGTTACATAACCCATTAACTTAAGCCACAGTCATGTCTTCAGTTTTTTCTATGCCATCCTGTCTTGGCTTTTCTTAATCAGTAAGAAACAGCATCTTGTTGAAATTTGGCTTTTCAATGTTTCCGATAACAGAACCAGATCTAAGCGATTCATTATATTTCTTCTGTGTCTTCCGAAAACAATTTCTTAATGAATTCACTTTTTTAACAACAGTTTCTTTATTTGAGTGTTCATCAACTTCTTTCAATTTATTGATAAGAATATCATATGCAGCACTTTTTTCTGTTTGTTTAAATAATCTTGATTTTCCACAGACATTCATTTTCATAAATTCAGTTAGACAATAGTCTAATAACAGTCATTCTCTACTAATAAGAGTTAATGCAAGACAGAAGTACATGCGCACACACACACACCGTTTTGCTGGACGGCAAGTAGCAATACACACGGAATATCAGAGAACTCTTCAAGCCAAACAATTGACGGAACACAACAATTAAGTCGATCGAGTTGTCCACACACACGCTCCGTCTTGCATTACAACTTGAGACTGTACAAGCAAAATGATAGATAAGCTTGAGTGTGTATGCCAGGCTTTAAAGTAAATTTCAAGGATAGAAACAAAGTAAAATTTAATGTGGTTAGGTAAACTAGGTGATCTTTATGAATAATATAAGTCACTCAGAGTAAAGATATTTATGTTCAATTATATGTAAAATGAATCACATTTTAGGTTGAAATGGGATAGATTTAGGGAAAATCCCTAGTTTTAGGAATTTTCTTAAGATTTTGGGATGGGAGGGAGATGTGAAACCATTTTTATATACCAAATTACCTGCACAATCATTATGACTGAGTGTTGCAGTAAGTTTAAAACTTTGAAAATCAATTACTTTCAAGGAAAGGGGAGTAACAAAGTAAATTTTAACACATTAATTAAACTTAATGAACTTCAGCTATAATGAAAATCTGCAGCATATATAGTGATTTCATGTTTGGGGCAGACAAGGGGTAAATACAACAAAAATCACCCATTTTAGACTTTATGATTGAGGGTTACATTCTCCCCTTTGTACAAGCTTACATCTTTCAATGATTACATGTAGTTTTTAAGCGCATTGAATGACAAAATGGATTAAATTTGCATATTAATAACTACCAATGTAAAGGCTGGAACAAAATAAAAATTCAAGCATTGGGCAAAATTTCTGATCCTTATGCATGACAGAAATTTTAGCTTGTGGCATCATCCAGAACTGAATTATTAAGGTATAAAAATGACCTGAACATCTCTGAGGAAAGGTTGTATAAGCACTCACCATTTGACTTGGCCTGGTATGGTGATAAGATGGAGGAAAGAACTGATTGTTGAAGCCATAAAGTGTATATATCTTGGCATATTATTCGTAATGAATTCATGGCAGGATTAATTTGGCAATTGCTGGGGAGAGCTTTCAGTCATGCACCACTTGGAGAGGGTGATGACGGTTTGTATAAGAGAACCGAGGAAATGGAGATCAGTGTCATGTGTTAGAAGGGAAATTCAGAAGTTGGGGGAGGTGCAAAGAAAAAGAGAAAAATTTGTTAATGCAAATTATCATACAACATAATCAGTAACTATATAAGACTGGAGATTATGCATAATCAGTAACTGATATTTGATAATTTCCATAATATTTGGAAATTTCCATGTATAGTTAATGGAGTCAGACACTGAAATTATTGAGGGATGAACTGAACAGTTATTGTAAAGTGAAAATTCATACAATGGAAAAATAGGGAAATTGTCATAATACTTTTTTACAATTATTAATTTATAATATAATCTCTTCAATTCTGTAATGGATGTGTTCCAATAATTATATCCTTATTAACACTCATTCTTTTCCACTGGATTACTGAATTTTATTGCATCCTTAGTACAAAGTGAGATAGTTTCTTCTAGCAAATATATACACCAAAAATGATACTAATGAGAAGAAAAATGCTATTAGGCAACAAAAGTTTTGAAAAGGTTATATGGAAAGTAAACCCATGACTTACCAGAGATGAACATATTCTACAATACTTTGTTACAAAACCTTATTCGTGCATGGAAATGAGACACAAGGCTATGTTATTGGATGCACACACTGGTATGTGTGGTTGCAACTAAGGACTCAGTGGGAAGCATGTGGGAGCATGGTTATAGAGTGCAAACCTTGTTCAAACATTATATTACAAGAATCATGGTCAACGATTAAACTTATACAGAATATCACAAATAATATAATGCAATATAATACATAAGAAAGCTTCAATCTTGCAGATTATGATCTTAATAAATCCTGTACCAATACAAATATATGTTAATGCGATGACAACCTTGTTAAGCCATGAGAATATCCCTAATCACAATATCTCCACTTGTATTAAACATGCAAACAGAAAATCCTTACCTGCTTGGAAACGTAATATAACAGGGCAGGCTCTTACCAATTTACCATCATAAAACAAATTTACAGCTAGTACCAAACACAAATTTGTACACAGGAGGCAAAATACAGCAACTATTTTAAACAAACAGGAAACAGTTTAACTTAGCGTCCTTCAGTTTAACCTTAAAAATCAAGTTCTTACCAAAAGGTTCTGACACACTATAGTGTGTACACGCCGGCACATAAGTCGTTACCACCCACACACACTGATAAAGTAGCGGGAATGATTAGCACCACATATCGGAGAATTTTATCCATTCCCGTAACAAAATGATTAAGCACAATTAACAAATGCAGTAAGCGACGCACTTTGTAGTTGGGATCATCAGGTATACTACCTCAAATTCCCGACAGTGCTAGAAAAGGGCAATTTATCATCTCGAAGCCACCTGCCAGCCCCGCCCGCTGCCGTGCTCCCCAATCGGCGGAAAACTGCTCACGAACATAGAGCGCAGCGGAGGAATTCCCTCAATTAATGCAAGCAAGGAACGGTCTCGGTCGGGTCACAAATCCACATCATGCAGCACTTCCAGGCCGCTGGGTCAAATTGCAAGTCCTCGCTTATACCAGTAGGCCTCTAACGTCGCAGTCAATTAGCGAAAATATTTGGCTCAACGAACCAATCCGCTGCTGCCGACCGACTGACTTCCTGGTTTCGTGTCCCCGAAAATCAACTCCATCAGCTGGTAGAGGGCACAACCAGAGCCACAGCGGGCTCTCACGGGCGAAACTAGCACGCAGGCTCTGCAGGAACCAGCATCAGAAGACAATCGAGGGCGGGGAAAATAAACAATGCGAGCCGAGCACGGCTCACACACACACAATATCTCACTTCACGATGCATGTGGTATATCTCAGAGTGAGTACTTATTTAATCCGCTTGCCACTTGTCTATCTCTAAGGTAGAATAACGTAATTCTGTGATCTGTGCTGCTGTCTTGACTTCATCTCTGGTAAGTAATGGCTTTAATTTCCCTATCCTTCATTACTTATATTATTAAGTAATAGTTACAACAAATCATTCCTCAATTCTATTACTTGTTGAATTATTACTTAACATAGAATTTATGAGAAAATATTATATAATAACTGTAGAAAATGATCTGCTCCCACCTGCAGTTCTTTCATTTGTCTTTTCTCTTCATTGTAGCCGTCTGTGATTTCCTCAAACTCAGCTTGTCTTTCACCCATATCTGCATCATATTTACTAAGCACTGAGAGCAGCTGGGATTCAACTTTAATTCTGAATGAAATAAAACAAATATATTTAATACATGTTATAATGTGAAATGTAGCTTAATAATTGCAAGCTGGTATTATGACCACATCTAATACATCTTCTATTGGGGCATCAGCTCTCTCCATCCAGCGAGGACAAAGTAGGGAAGTATCTACTAAACCCTCTGGGCAGCTCTAGTGTAAGCACCTTAGAATTTTGGCAAATTCTAGTTTTGCTTAGGCGGGACTTAAAATTTCGAGAAGTATAGTTTTCAACTAAAAGGAATTTTCCTGTAATCTTGCTCACAGTTACAATTCGTTATAAAAATCATTTTAAAGTGTAATTATCATATCGGGAAACGTTTAGTTTTAGAGATATTCCCGTTTGTTCATGTTTTGAAGCACGCGATCGTAAATGTAGAAATTCTGAGATTTGCAATATCTCTAAATTGCGTAAAGCTACAACCGAATTTTTATCACCAGCTGTAGTCAGCACATCACCCGATATTATTGTAATAAAATTAAATAATTTAGTAAAGTTTAATTAGTGATTTTAATTAAGAGAAAAGAATAAGCTTTTTTATTAAAAGAAATATCAATTTAAATTTTACATCAGCAGATAGCCCTAATCAAGACAAGTTCATACATATATGGGTTTTCATCAAAAGTTTTAGTATTTGTCCGGTAATTAAGTTTTTGTAAAATAGATTGTCGCGGATTGTTGTGCACGCGCGTAAAAAGTTCTAGAACACTTGGGGATTTTACACAAATTTGAATGTATCACTACGTGGAGACTTAAACAGCTTAAACTTTAAAATTAATTACTCTAAATTTCTCACGAGACTGCCGTCGGACTTCTAGTAGATAAGTCCAGATACTGTCAAAGTTTGAACATTTTTAATAGTCGGGATCGTTAAATAAATTACACATACTTTGAGCTACGCGGAAGCAAAAAGATGTGATACAGTTGCTGACGTCACTGGTTCTAGCCGTTTCTATAAAAGACCCCGCCGCCATTATGGTTTGTCTGTTCCTGCCGGTGGTCTGTTCCTGCCTGTGGTCTGTTCCTGTCCGCGGTCTGTTCCTGTCTAGCATTATGTGAGTGAACCTGCGTCGGTCTGTCGTTCGTCTTGGATGGTCGTAACTCGCCATGCCGGCTAGTTCGAACATGTTGGAAACTTTGGTGTCGTGTTACATCGTAACTTTAATGACTGCTAAGAACTTTTAAATTTGCTAAAGGGGTTTGGTCGGTTCAAAATTTCTCTCCACAATCTGCAAACTTTTGGAAAAGAGAGTTCGATATGCCTGCTCAACTGTAAATGCAATTTTGAACTTTTGACTTTGAAAAATAAAACTTTGGATTTTACTAACAGTGAACTTGTGTACTTCAGTTGTTAACATAAAACCCTTTTCTCAATTTGTGGGTAACAAATTTTGTGGCGACCTAAGGCATTTAGTTGAGTCATCCTGGCAACATGGTCAAAGCAAATTAACATATTCAGTAAGTTTTCATCGAACAGTGAGGTGCTATCAAGAGTGTAAGTTAAAGCACTTAGGCGATACTCAACCCCGGTATCGGTCTGGTTCCTTACACTAGCTATCTCTTAGATTTTTTTTTTTTTTTTGATTTTTTTTTAACAGTTTAACGTCCCTTTTTAACGACGTGGTCTTCAGAGATGGGAAAGGATGGGGGCAAGGAATGGGAAGGAATTCGGCCATGGCCTTTTGAAGGAAGCATCCCGGCATTCACCTGGAGTGATTTGGGGAAACCATGGAAAACCCAAATCTGGATGCCCGGACGGGGATTCGAACCGCCGTCCTCCCGAATGCGAGGCCAGAACGCTATCCGTTACACCACCACGCTCGGTGCTATCTCTTAGAAATATCTCAATCAACATCATTGCAGAAGCAGTTTGACTATGTCTTTGCCACTCACAATATTTACCATTAGATCGGCATTCTTGGCCAGCAATCAATGGACTTCAATAGCAAGCAATCTGGTGGACACTACTGTTAGAGATGGTTGGATGTGGGTATGGATCTAGTTCGTTTGGGTTGAAGAGATTCTCCATTGCTCACACTAGTTCAGTCATGATGGAATGGTAGGCACCCGTACTATATACTTATTCTCCTCATTTCCATGTTGGTAGTGCTTGTCCAAGTGACACTTATATATTACTGATCAGTGATAATGTAGGAATAGTGCCAGAGAACCATCTATTAAGTCCAAATAAATATATATTCAAAATATACAGAAGCTGTTAGCCCTGATTTTTTCTTTACTGATCCTTTCATGAGACTCATTTCAGGACCATGGTTGACTACATCCTCAAAAAGCTTACATAGTCAGTTCTAACTACTTGGCCTGTCAGGGATACAGCAGGGATACTACATCTGCATTAATATAAATAGATAAATTTAGTTGCTCTCCACTAAATTCCATCAAACTCCTGTTTTTGATACATACATGTGTGCCCCTTACCTGACTTATTGGTTGAGGTTGCTGAGACACTATGAATATTACTGGCATCTGACATTGGACCACATGGAATCATAAACCAAAGTCCCCAGTTACATTCAAAAACCATTCCACAGTGCATATGAGCTAACAGCTTTCAACACAGTTGATGGTGGTATATTTTTTTTTTTTTTTGCTGCAATCCTCCATCCCTTCTTATCCTGTGCTAACCTCATCATCTCTACATACCCCTTACAACCCGTGTCCTCAATTATCTGCTTCACATTTTCCAATCTCTGTCTTCCTCTACAGTTCTTACCTTTGACTGTTCCCTCCACTAACAAATTAACCAATCCAGCATGTCTCAAAATATGACCTACCAGCCTGTCTCTTCTTTCTGTAAGCTTCTTCCACAAACTTCTTTTCTCACTCATCATTTCCAAAACTCGTTCATTTGTTACTTTGTCTGTCCACTTAATTTTCAGCATTCTTCTGTAGCACCACATTTCAAATGCTTCCATTTTCTTTCTTTCCGGTATTCCTAAAGTCCATGTTTCGCTACCATAAAGTGCTGTGCTCCACACAAAGAGTTTTAAAAAGTTTTTCCTAATTCCTAGATCAATATTTGAAACTAAAAGGTTTCTCTTTTTCATGAAGGCTCTTTTTGCTAGTACTATTCTGCTTTTAACATCATTCCTGCTTTGGCCATCGGTTGTAATTTTGCTTCCCAGTAAGTGCATTCACTTACTTCTCCTACTGCATCCGATCCTATTTTTATATTTAACCCACTAGTATTGGTATCATTTCTGCTACATTTCATCACTTTTGTCTTGCTTTGATTTATATTCAGTCTAAAATCATCCTTCAGTATTTTGTTCATGTCATTCAGTAACTTCTCAATATCCTCAGCCCTTTCTGCTATCAAGACAATTTTTCTTTGGGTTTCTTTATTGCTTGTTCTACATAAAAATTGAATATTATCGGGGATAGACTACAACCTTGTCTCACACCCTTTTTAAGTGATGCTTGTCTCTCATGATTCTCTACTTTTATTACAGTCACTTGATTCTTATATAGCTTATAAAGTATACTTCTATCTCGATACTTTAGACCTGACTTCTTAAAAATTTTGAACATCTTGTCCCATCTAACAGTATCAAAAGCTTTTTCTAAATCAACAAATGCCATAAAAGTATCTTTGTTTTTCTTGATCCGCCCTTCAAGTATTCATCTTAAAAACAGAATTGCTCCCCTTGTATTGCCATTTTTCCTAAACACAAACTGATCTTCACCTACTATCTCTTCTACTACCCTTTCCATCATTCGGTATATTATTCTGGTCAGTAATTTTGAAGCATGTGATGTTAGACTAATGGTACGATAATTCTCACAATTGTCGGCTTGTGCTTTCTTTGGAAGTGTGAAGATATTTTTAATAAAATCAGTTGGAATTTCTCCTGTTTCATAACTTTTCGATATCAGCTAGAATAATCTTTTGTTTCCTTCTTTTCCTAGGGATTTAAGAAGTTCTCCAGGGATCTCATCAATTCCAACTGCCTTATTTGCTTTCAAGGCATTCAGAGCTCTATTAAATTCTGTCGTCAAAACAGGATCTCCTAAGTCATCAATGGTGACATCGCCTTCCTTTTCCAATTACGTTAGTGTTCAAGTTGTCCCCATCATACTGTTTCTCAATGTATTCCTTCCATCGGTTAGCTCTATCATATGAGCTTAAAAGAGGTTTTCCATTGGCAGCTTTAATGTTTACGCCTCTTTTCTTCATTTCTCTAAAATTCTCTTTGATCTTTCCATATGCAACATCTTCTTTACTTACGACCATTTCCTTTTCTACTTCTTCACAATTTTCTTCTAGCTACTTTCTTTTGCTTTCCGGCATTTCCTATTTATTTGATTTCTAAATTGCCTGTATTGGCCTCTTCCTGCTTCATCCTGAGCATTTTTGTATCTTCTCCTCTGATCCATCAGCTCCAAAATTTTCTTGTGTGGTCCAAGGTGTTTGGGCAGCTTGTTCCCTAAAGCCTAATGTTTCTTTACCAGCTTTCATTATTTTGGTCTTCCATTCATCCTCGGTTGAGCTCCTTTCAGAGTTACTTCTCAGACCTAAGTCTACCATTCTGCAAATTTTTCTCTCATGGATGATTGTTTCAGTTTATTCACTTCTGTTCTGCTTATACTGCTTCCTTATTTGCTTGAATTTTAGACTGCACTTCATTATTATCAAATTATGATCAGAGTCTATGTATGCTCCTGGGTACACTTTATAGTCTAGAACTTGATTCCTGAATCTCTGTTTGACCATGATATAATCTAGCTGATATTTGCCTATATCCCCAGGACGTTTCCAGGTGTATATCCTTCTTGCATGGTTCTTAAACAGTCTGTTTGTCACAACTAGCTTAGATCTTTCACAAAATTCTAACAACATGCTTCCTTCCTCATTTCTTTTTCCTAGACCAAACCTTCCTACAGTATTCCCCTCTTTTCCTTCTCCCACTATTGCATTCCAATCACTCATGGTTATTAGATTTTCCTCACCCTTCACATTAATTCTTCAATTTCAGCACATATTTTCTCTATTACTTCAACATCTTCCTGTGACGTCAGCATAATTCACTTATACTAATGTGGTGGGTACGGGCTTAGTTTCTAACCTCATCAAAATAATCCTGTCACTAAACTGTTCATAATAACTCACATGGTTCCCTACTTTCTTATTTATTACAAATCCTACACCAGTGACTCCATTGACAGCTTGTGTGCTAATTATCCTGAGTTCCCCTGACCAGAAATCCTGAGCGTCCTTCCATTTAATCTCACTAATCCCAACAAATAGGAAATGCAAAATAGCAAAAGAAAAATGGCTACAAGAAAAATGTGAAGAAGTAGAAAAGGAAATGGTCGTAGGTAAAGTAGATGTTGCATATAGAAAGATCAAACAGAATTTAGGATAAATGAAGAAAAGAGGTGTGAAGATTAAAGCTGCCGATGGGAAACCTCTTTTAAGTTCAGAAGATAGAGCTAACTGATGGAAAGAATACATTGAGAAACTGTATGTTGGGGACGACTTGAACAATAGTGTAATGGAAAAGGAAGGCAATGTCAACATTGATGACTTAGGAGATCCTGTTTTGAGGACAGAATTTAAAAAAGCTCTGAATGGCTTGAAAGCAAATAAGGCAGTTGGAATTGATGAGATGCCTGCAGAACTTCTTAAATCCCTAGGAGAGGAAGGAATCGAAAGATTATTCTAGCTGATATCAAAAAGTTATGAAACAAGAGAAATTACAACTGATTTTAATAAAAATATCATCTTCACACTTCCAAAGAAAGCACAAGCCGACAAATGTGAGAATTATCGCACCATTCGTCTAACAACACACGCTTCAAAATTATTGACCAGAATAATATACAGAAGGATGGAAAGGGTAGTAGAAGAGATAGAAGGCGAAGATCAGTTTGGGTTTAGAAAAAATCGCGGTACAAGGGAAGCAATTCTGTCTTTAAAATTAATACTAGAAGGGCGGATCAAGAAAAACAAAGATACTTTTATGGCATTTGATGATTTAGAAAAAGCTTTTGATAATGTTAGGTGGGACAAGATGTTCAAAATTTTAAAGAAGTCAGGTCTAAAGTATCGAGATAGAAGAATACTCTATAAACTATATAAGAATCATGTAGCTATAATAAAAGTAGAGAATCACGAGAGACATGCATCAGTTAAAAAGGGTGTGAGTCAGGGCTGTAGTCTATCCCCGTTAATATTCAACTTGTATGTAGAAAAAGCAATGAAGAAGGTCAAAGAAAAATTTCCATGTGGCATAAGTTTTCAGGGAGAAAAAATCAGTATGCTACGATTTGCTGATGACATTGCCTTGTTAGCAGAGAGGGCTGAGGATATTGAGAAGTTACTTAATGGCATGAACAAAATACTGAAGGAAGATTTTGGACTGAATATAAATCAAAGCAAGACAAAAAGTGATGAAATGTAGCAGAAATGATACCAATACTAGTGGATTAAATATAAAAATCAGGATTGGATGCAATAGGAAAAGTAAGAAAATTCTATTACTTAGGAAGTCAAATTACAACCGATGGCAGAAGCAGGAATGATGTTAAAAGCAGAATAGTACTAGCAAAAAGAGCCTTCATGAAAAAGAGAAACCTTTTAGTTTCAAATATTGATCTAGGAATTAAAAAAAAAACTTTTTAAAACTCTTTGTGTGGAGCACAGCACTTTATGGTAGCGAAACATGGACTTTAGGAATACCGGAAAGAAAGAAAATGGAAGCATTTGAAATGTGGTGCTACAGAAGAATGCTGAAAATTAAGTGGACAGACAAAGTAACAAATGAACGAGTTTTGGAAATGATGAGTGAGAAAAGAAGTTTGTGGAAGAAGCTTACAGAAAGAAGAGACAGGCTGGTAGGTCATATTTTGAGACATGCTGGATTGGTTAATTTGTTAGTGGAGGGAACAGTCAAAGGTAAGAACTGTAGAGGAAGACAGAGATTAGAATATATGAAGCATATAATTGAGGACGTGGGCTGTAAGGGGTATGTAGAAATGAAGAGGTTAGCACAGGATAGGAAGGGATGGAGGATTGCATCAAACCAGTCAAACGACTGACGACAGCAAAAAAAAATCCCAGTAATATCTAACTTAAGTTGTTTCATCTCCCTTCTTAAGTTTTCTAATCTACCTGCCCTATTCAGACGTCTAACATTCCATGCTCAGACTTGTAGAATGTTTCTATCCATTCTGATGACTCCTCCCTGAGCAGACCCCACCCAGAGATCCGAATGGGGGACTATTTTACCTCTGGAGTATTTTACCCAGGAAGAAGCCATCATGATATATGTAATTTGAGAGGATTACAAGTCCTCAGGATACCCTTTGGGTTTTTATTGCAGTTGTTTCCCGTTGCCTTCTGCATCCCCATGAGCAGACCTGAATGGGCTGGTATCAGGTTTAACACTCCATTCTTTCACTTCTAATACACATATAAAAACACATTAAATTGAATGCACAAACACAATTATTGCTATCCACACTTATACATATACAAATTTTCTGATCATCCAATGGGAAAATATCCATTTTGTAACACAGAGGCAGAAAATTATTAGGAGGACAAAGTGTTTTTGGTACAGGTAATGACTGGGGAAAAAAGTTACAAAACCAAAGAGTAAAGTAGCAATGACAGTGCTAAAGCAAATAGATTAAGAAAGTCTTAAAGACTGGGGTTATAAGACAGTCTTTGATGTGCCAAGACTTGTAACAGGACAAAAGATGTCACATGTAACAAAGGGTGATTCTGAATGGCCAGTAAAGTGACCATTCATCTTGCCTCTTTAGTATTAAGAATATATTCAAGATGTTGGGTTAGGAAAATTGTCTTTTTCTTGTATCGGTCATGTGTATAAGTGGTCAGTAGTGATAGAGGGGAGAATATGTTTTCCTGTGAAGATCCAAAATGACATAACAAAGATTCGTGGACTAGCTAGCTCAAAGTTGGACCAGTGACAGTGTATGAGAACGAATGTTTTTGTCTGGCATAAGTGAAAGTGTTTCCCTGTTCCATCAGGTTCTAAAATGCAAACTATGAACGAAGTCTGTTTGACTAGTTTATTGAAAGTGTAAATACAGTTTGGTACCGGACTCCACAAATTAACTGCAATAAATCTAACAGTTCAAAAGAATACACCAAAATGTTTGGACTTTCATTTATTAATGTAGGCCTTCACTTCATGGATGAACTGTATTTGTTAATGTGGTGAAATCCTTTTCCCTATGTATAGGAATGGCAACTATCTAAGTATGAACTGTTTTTATACTGCAGAGCATTTGGTGATGACAAACTTATTCCCCACATGGACAACAATAGGCATATTATCATAGTACTGAACAGTCAGGAGACCCTAGCTTTGTTAAAATTCCTTAAAATCCTTCACTTCCTAATGATATTGTAATCTTTCACCGTATGGCAAGGAACAATTTTGCAACAAATTTACAACTCCCTAGAAAGTTGGTACTAGGTAAAGGGGTACCTAGCTAATGTAAATCCAATGCCATGAAACTATACTCAACAAGCACCTCACAAGAATATTTCATAACTTAGTTCCCTTATTTCCTTGATGCTCTCTCTATTACCCCCTCCAACATGTCATTTTTTAAAAACCTAATTTCTAATTGTAAACCAGCATTTTATAGAATAATTAAAATTATGAATATCAATGATTTTAATTTAATTGCTCCAGTGGCAATTTTTCTAGACAACAAACCAGTTCACTTCAGTGCAATGTCATATCGACAGCACGGGTAGCAAGAGAATATTACACTTAGCAAGCCTCACATTTCTTCAGTAGTACAGTCAGTTCACACACTTCAATCTTGATGAAAACACACAGTAGTAGTTATCTTACCATCTGAAACTAATAATGAGACTCTCGCCTGTTTATCGTATTAGGCTGACTGCAGCAAATGCAGCACAGTTGAACCTGGAATAGGAGAAAACCACAGCAAGACTACATCGCCAAATTCTGTCCAATGGCAGAAACACACCAAGGCACCAAATATCTTGGGTCATAATGCACTGTGGTCAACCTCACTGCTACGCAGCTCAACCATGCTGGCCGGGTACCTGAATTTTGCTCCAGTGCCAAAACAAGTACACATGAAGGATATGATCTGCATGATAGAATGGGTTTTGCACAGTCTACCTGGAGGGGAATCAGAAGAAATATGAAGCAAGACCTGTCAAGTCTTGAAGAAGGCCAAACTACTTAAAACCAATATCTATACAATATCAGAGTGTCAATCATTATGTGTCATTTTACCTGAGGGTAAGTGTAACACAACCATCCACTGAACAGAATGACCAAAGGTGATGATACTTCTGAATGATTGTCCTTTCAAACCATTCAATGGCTGTTCCTACTACAAATGTTGTAAAAAAGATGATGGCTATCAAAAAGAAACTATTGGTTGCATTTGGGAGGATATGGGTTTGACTCCCTGCCTGGGCATCCAGATTTTGGTTTTCCATGGTTTCCCCAAATCACTCCGGGCAAATGCTGAGATGCTTCCTAACAAAAAAATGGCCGAATTCCTTCCTGTTCCTTATTCCCCCATAATTTCCCATCTCTAATGACCTTGACAATATGAAAAAAGGTATAATAATATTTTTTTATTTTTTTTTTAAACTGAACTATTGGAAGTGAAGAACAAGAGATTTTGGCCAGATGCAGGAAGAGCTCCAATGCTGTATGGCTTGCCCAAATTCACAACAAGAAAGTGCCATTGTGTCCCATCATTAGTGCTACTGGGACACTGACTTACCAGCTGGAGAAGTTTATTAACCACCTCCGGAGTTCATCTGCTAACCAGTGATCTCATCATATCAAGATCACAGCTGAATTTGTGGAAATTATCTTCAATTTAACAATTTCAGATTCCGACATCTTGCTCGGTTTTGACATGACCACCCATATTTCGACAAAAGGATATTCTGAACTAGATATACTATCACTTTGAGCCAACATTACAGAGCAATTCAACTACCGGTATTTATTTATATTCACATATTTCATGTAAAGAGTATTATGATCAATCATGTGGGGTGGATATAAGGTCTTTGGTTTCACATAAACTGACTCTTCTTTGCATTTACCTATATCCCATGTTTACCAAACCCAACTAAACATCCTTTACAAATCACTCTGCAGCAGTTTACAGTCCTTTACCATTTTCATCCTTCTATTTAGCATTATGTCATCTACAAACAATCTAATTTCTGATGGTAAACCTAAAAATAAAACAATTATTCATTAGAATAATGAATAGAAATGTTCCCAATATGATACCCTGTGGTACTTACATTTTTAGTTCCACGTCTTTTGATACTGCAAAAGATCTAGTGCTTCACTATCAATTTGGCATTGCTTGTCCATTTTGTCTGAAATATCTTGCATATATCTCACCAACTGAGATTCACATGAATATCCTTGTCTAAGGCCATGTTGCCAACTTGAGAACCACTTATGCACTTCACATACATTTCTGATGTGGTTGCACGTCATTAATTTACCTACCACTGATGTCAAACTGATTAGCCTATAAATTTTGGCTCTATTTCTCATCCATCCTTTATGTACTGTCACTATTAACACACTTTTCTAGTTCTCTGGCAAGCAGCAAGTATCCTGACCCAATTTAAATAATATTTTAAGATAAGGTACAATGTCACATCCTGCAATCTGTAAGACATCTGTAGTAATATTATCTACACCAGCCCCTTTATGTTTTTTCAGCCTTCTTAGTTCCTTCATGATATACTCAGGATGAATTTCAAAATTTTTGGTCCGCTCATTTCTAATTGTGTTGTTAAGCTTGTTATCTGATTTATACCTCCCCATTTCTGATTCATTGTCCCTCATGGTCTCACTAACCCAGTTACTTAAAATCTCTGTCTTTTTCAAATCTTCAGTAACTTCTTCTCCATCCTTATCTAGAAGCGTCTCAACAAACTCCCTTCCCTTCAGTTTTCTAACACAGCCATAGAAATTTCTCAATGCACCAGTCAATGGTTCCCTGCACTGACAATACTCTTCAGAAACCCATCTTTAGCCATCGTCTTTGCTATTATTAAGTCCTTGTTTAGTTATTTTAAATATTCCCTACTATCCTGCTGTCTCTTAACTCTGTTATGTTCTCTTCTTACCAACCTCAACACCTCCCTATTATTGTACACAGGTGCTCTACTTCTCTTTATTTAATTTTTTGGAATAAATATTTCTTCCCCCTTTTCCATTATTTCCTTGAACTCTCCTCACCTTGATTATATGGTATTTGTGCCTTCCTTCCATTTGCTGAAACATTCTCTGAAATATCTCTTCAAGTTCAAAATCTGTGCCTTTTTATAATTGTACCTTCCCCCTTCAATTTTGGCAGCTGGTTCACTGAATCCTCTAATATCCATCAGAACTGCTTCATGGCCATGACAAGGGATGGTTTATATGGAAGTCTTTAAATAGGCTAAGATCAGGAGTGGGCAGATCCAAAATCTTAGCAAGAGTGGGTTATGCTGAGATCAATGATTTCAAGTGCAACTGTGGAGAAGACTAGACTGTTCCAGTGTCGACTGTGCCCAGTATCCTGATTGGAAGCTGAGCTGTGTGAGGCCTCAGAAAATGCACTGGAAGTAGCCAAGTTTTGGTCAATACAATTTGTTGTTTGTGATTGTGAGACTTTATGTTTCTGACACAAAATAAATAAATCAAATTGATTTTATTTCCTACCCAGTTTACACCTGGTAAACAAATAATGACCATTCTATTCCCACCTCTGAAATCTGAATATGAATTTAATTTCTCCCCAAGAGCCTCATCTTCATCTGTCATTCTTCCACTGCAGTATGCAGCCAACACCCTGATTTTTTCTTTTTTATTGCCCCAGAAACCTACCCCAAATAACTCATGATCATGATCTATGAACACCAGTGAATTGTGGTAGTTTTTTCTAACCAGTAAAAACTCCTCCACCAATTGCTCCTCTATGTCTGCAGTACACTCTGTAACCATTTGGAAACACGTCATTCTCTTGTACTACTACTTTTATCCAAGACTCCTCCCCTATTATAACTTGTGGTTCATGTATCTCTATTAAGTTTGTAAATTATTTTACTTTGTTCCATTTGTTATACTTCTGCAGTTCGCTACTGCCTTTATATTTTCAGTACTAACCTTCTCCTTCCCAGTTCTACCCCAGTCAGGGTCTAACTTCTGTTACTTTTCCCATTGTGGATCTACAATCAGTGTCACTTTGAGCATCTATTTCCATCCCTTCACCAGCAGTCCCTAAAAAGGCACTGTCCTGATCCCATCATCACTGGATAGGGGCTCCCTTACAGCTTTAGCTAACAACTCAGAAAGTACCCCCTTGTCCCTTCTATTTAGGTGTAGGCCATCCCTAGTTAAACCCCACCTACCAATTTTGTTCACAGGCACAACCTCCAAGACAGAACTAATGCCTTTCCCAAGTAGCACTTCCGTTTCCACATTTACCCACATCACAACATAGTTTAATTGTGGCTGGACATGGCAACTTAGGTCACGTATGAGCTCAACCCTGGTGTACTTCATCTCCTTCACCACATTCCTCACATCACTCTCTGTACTATAACTCCCATTGCTATCAATACTAATCCCCACACCTCCTACTATCACTAATCTATCATCTTTAGTGCAACTCCTACAAAATGAAACTATATCCTCTATTACCTGACCTAATGTTGCACTAGGTTTGAAAAAACTTATGACCTGGTAACCTGTGTCTAACTGATATTGCAGAGAATTTTCAGTACATCACTGGAACCTCACATCGAAAAATTTTAATATGGAAATTTCAATGAAATTTCAACCAAGAAATAATAACAGTAATATTCTGAAGCAAAATAATTCTAAGTAGTGAAATTTTAATTCAAGTTAACACATTTAAATATTTGGAATACCATCTAACAATTCTGGAAGAAAAAGACACATATTTCAAAATACTAAATTACAACAGATAAGCAACCAAGCATTTAATCTGTAAAATTCAAAAGCACGATAGAATTAAAGGATATAAAATTTTTTCAAGAAAAATTCTTACTTGTAGCTCGGAAACCCTGAACAATAAAAACATAAATTAGTCAGTGACTCACTACCATGGACATACAATAGATTGTGTCAGAAATAGAAGTAATGGAAAATCATTCTAAAATAACACCAATGGTTAGATATATTCAAGAGTGTAAGGAAAAGTTATTTTGATGTGTGATAAGGATGGAAGAAATCTGAATGCTGTGGGTAATACTCCATTACACCACCAGTAGGAAAAGAATGCCTTGAAGACCACCTAAGAGATGGAAGGAGAATGTAATAGGGCACAAGGCCTAGTACTGGAAATTAAGAAGATGATAATATTTAGTAAAGTTGCATTCGAGTCAACAGATCTTGCTGTACAGGTGGAGTATCCTTTGTTTCTTAATTGGGTTGATGAGCAGATTTTTTTTAAAAAATTGGCTGCTCTGCAAAATTAAGGAGTGAGTTATAACTAGTGGATAAAGTGAAGCAATAGTACAGAACAGAACTGAATCGTAGAGCAGAATGATTTAGAATGTGAGGACTTAAATAATGTGTGCAATTTGCATAAGTGAATGGATAGATGTAAGCACCTTAGAATTTTGGCAAATTCTAGTTTTGCTTAGGTTGGACTTAGAAATTTCGAGAAGAGCAGTTTTCAACTGTAAGGAATGTCCCTGTAATCTTGCTCATAGTTACAATTCATTATAAAAATCATTTTAAAGTGTAATTATCATATCAAAAAACGTTTGGTTTAAGAGATATTTAGGTTTGTTCATGTTTTGAAACACGCGATCAGAAAAGTAGAAATTCTAAGACTTGTAATATCTTTAAATCGCATAAAGCCACAACTGATCTTTTATCACCAGCTTTAGTCAGCACTGTCCCCGATAATTTGGTGATAAAATTAAGTAATTTGGTAAAGTTTAATTAGTGATTTTAATTAAGAGAAAAAAATAAGCTTTTTATTAAAAGAGATATTTAATTAAAAATTACATCAGTAGATAGCCCTAATTAAGATGATTTCGTACATATACTGGTTTCCAGAAAAAGTTTTAGCATTTGGCTAGTAATTAAGTGTTTGAAAATTAGATTGTCGCGGATTGTTGTTGACGCACGTAAAATTCCAGAACACTTAGGGATTTTCCCCAAATTAGAATGTATCACTACACGGAGTTTTAAACAGCTAAAACTTTAAAACTAATTACTCTAAAATTCTCACTAAACTGCCGTTGGACTTCTAGTAGATAAGTCCAGATACTGACAAAGTATAAACATTTTTATTAGTCTGGATCGTCAAATAAATTACACACACTTTTAGCTACACGGAAGCAAAAAGATGTGATACAGTTGCTTACGTCACTGATTCTAATGGTTCCTATAAAACGACCCCGCCGCCATTATGGTTTGTCTGTTCCAGTATGTCGTCTGTCATCTGTTCTGGTCTGTCTTTCCTCTCTCTTAGTCTTTCTTGTTTGCGTCGGTTGTAACTCGCCATGCTGGCTAGTTCGATCATGTTGGATGTCGCCGAGTTAACTAGTAACATGAACTTATTAATTCAATAAAGGGGTTCAGTTGGTTGAAATATCTCTCCACAACTTGCAACTGTTAAGGTTCTTTGGTGGTTTAATAACTGCTTTAATTAATTAATAAAGTCCACCAAAAAAACAATGTATGTTGATGCTCGTTTATTTTCAATCAAAACAAGTCTGCGACATTCACAAGCATAGTTGTTACCATGGAGGAAGGAATATATGGAGACGACGCAAGGGACCTTCGCCACATACTGGAGTGAAACCGGGTGGAGACAAGTGTGGAGGGGAGGCCGCCATATTGCTTGACCAGAGAAACATGGAAATATGCACAAAAACCTCAAGGGAATCATAAGACAACAGTGGCACCGCAATTTGATGATGGATTATTATGTAACTCGACGAGACACATCAAAAATGAAGAATCAATTTTTTTGATATCGTGCTTGATGATGGATTATTATGTAACTCGACGAGACACATCAAAAATGAAGAATCAATTTTTTTGATATCGTGCTTAGTTCTCGAGATATACTGTCTCAAAAGAGTGGAGTTTCTGGTTGAAATTCAGAATAAACGTGTCCCCAAAGTCAAATTTGGTGATAGATTCTTATGTAACACGACGATACAAATCGAAAATAAAGAATAAAATTTTTCGTATCTCGCTTAGTTCGTGAGATATACTGTCTCAAAAGTGAGGTTGTTAGGTTATGAGGGGATTCAACGATAATCGGGCGCCGCAATTTGATGACGAATTCTGATGTAACTCGATGAGGGAAACTGAAAGTAAAGAATAAAATTTTTTGATATCTCGCTTAGTTCTCGAGATATTGTACCTTAAAATTGACGTGGTTAGGTTGAAATGCGGCCTGGACCAGAAATAAACTATCGCCATATCCATATTTGATGATGAATTCGGACGTAACTTAATGAGAAGGTAATTCCTTTTAACTTGAATAACAAACTGTTTATTTCCACAGTCCTTAAATTTTAGTTGATGTTCAAATAGGTTATATTTTCACATTCTATTTCAGTAATTGACAAGGAAGATTTCAAAATCTAGAAATATACTTGTAGACATATTTACAAACAGAAACAAGTCCTATCTGAAATTTAAAAAAATGCATAAGTCAATGTTTAGAGCTTTAAAAAAAATTAATACTTCATAAAACCTCATAGTTTCTGAGGTTACTTAGAAGATATTGTACTGTTAGTGGCATATATAATTTTGCTAGAAAAATCAGTACATTCAAAAATCAGAAGCTAACAGCTAATAATAAATAAATTGTTTGTTCTCTTCAGGTATACACCGCATTTCAACATGCCAACATTTCCATTAATATTGCCGCTACAAAACCAAACTATGTAGACACATCTAAACACAAGAAATGCATCGCAAACTACATTTCCATCAACCAAGTTTATTTCATCACGTTTAGTAGTTCGCACAGCACAAATTATCACTATTAATTTCATTGTGCACTTTCAGTGTAAACTAAAAAGTTAGTAATGCATGCAGAATACCATATTCAATGTGTCGCGATGTAAACATGACCCGTTTAAATTAAATTTCCAACATTTGTCTATGATAAGGCCAGCTTTTCAGGTGCAAAATAGTAACATATGCTAATTGTGTACACTACACCAACAAAAATTTTAGAATAATATGATCCTATTGAGAGCAATGAATAAATTTATAGCGAATGGCACTAATGTTGCGGTTGCCTGTCAGATACTTCAAGAACGATAATTACAATGTGACTTACTTATGAAACGCTTTTCCAGGTTTTTTCCTATCTCGTCTGTTTGTGCAACCATATGCATCACAACTTGGCATTATAGAAAACTTTAGAATATTAGAAAATGAAATAATCTCAGCAGCTGACACAGTGCAAACAGCCCAATGTTTTGGTACTCCTACGATGTCCGCCGCGCAGGCACAGTTTTTTTCACGAGGTTTCACGGATTTCGCGTTATCTCGTCTCCATATATTCCTTCCTCCATGGTTGTTACAATCCAAAGATGCAATACTGACTTACTGAATGAAAACTTGCATGAATGTCTCTGTAACACTGAATTAATACTAATGCAAACTAAACTCTCTGTCCAGGCGATCTGTTTATATAGAGTCTATCGAAATTACGAGAATTCTTCAAAGGCATCCGCCCGATATTTCTCGATCATTAACAATCACTCAAACAATCAAACATATTAAAAACAATCGGAATTGATACAAAATTAATTAATAACATTACAAAATGATTAGAAATGGTAATTATAGATACTTAAATACAAAATTATTTACAGAAATCCTTTCAAATGGTGGAAAATTGTCCTGTAGACATCGTAACTTACATTAATACATGTAATTACAAACTTTTAATAAATTCTCTTGCATCATTCGGTTCTTAAACATATTAAATGATCTTTAAATAATTTTCTTACCTAAAACAAAGTCTATATACACTTATTTACAAGAAATTACAAAATAAACATATCAAATCACTTTCAAGCAAACTTTGGCTCACTACAAATATTTCACACAGTCCAATACTATTCAAAATACAGGTATTAGGGCTGTTACACTCACTAAACTGCCGTTGGACTTCTAGTAGATAAGTCCAGATACTGACAAAGTTTAAACATTTTTATTAGTCTGGATCGTCAAATAAATTACACACACTTTTAGCTACACGGAAGCAAAAAGATGTGATACAGTTGCTTACGTCACTGATTCTAATGGTTCCTATAAAACGACCCCGCCGCCATTATGGTTTGTCTGTTCCAGTATGTCGTCTGTCATCTGTTCCGGTCTGTCTTTCCTCTCTCTTAGTCTTTCTTGTTTGCGTCGGTTGTAACTCGCCATGCTGGCTAGTTCGATCATGTTGGATGTCGCCGAGTTAACTAGTAACATGAACTTATTAATTCAATAAAGGGGTTCAGTTGGTTGAAATATCTCTCCACAACTTGCAACCTTTGGAAAAGTGTGTTCGATTTGCTAGCTCAACTATTAAATGCTATTTTGAACTTGTGTTTTTCTTAAAATAAAACTTAGAATTTTCGGAAAGTGAACTTTTATCATTTCATAGTTATCTAGCAACCTTTTCTCTATTTGTGGTGTAACAAATATTGTGGCGACCTCAAGCATTTAGGTTGAGTTATCCGGCTACATGGTCAAATCAAAATCACCGGCATTTCATAAATTTTCTACAGAACTTTGAGTCAACATCAAGAGTTTGTTGAGGCACTAAGGCTTTACTACAGCCCCAGTATCAGCCTTGGGTCTTACATAGAGTGTGTACCATAAACAGTCCTTTTCTAAGATTACCATGACACCATTTGTGTAATATGCAGTTTGAGAATTATAGATTAAGTAAATAAGATAGGATAGGGAAAATAAACAGTTACCCGTCACTTACCACAGATGAAGGCAGGAGGGCGTGACACGTAAAAACACAAAAACAAACGAATTGCACAATACCGGTATTTCTACTTTAGTCATAGTCATGTGGGAGGCGAGACATATGGCAGGGGGAAAGATGTGATCACATCCCAACCCGCCACATGAATGAAGCACAGGCAGAAAGCACGTGGTAGTGGTAAAATTGCCGGGAGGGGGGGGGGGGGAATAGGCTTGACCAGTGATAAAAGTGAAACAAATCAATATAATCTTTGTGTAGCATAATTCAAAAAGTTATAACTGAAAATAAAGGGAGATAGATGAATTTGAATATATATACATATATATATATATATATACATATAAAAAAACAAAAACAAAAACAAATGAATAGATGTAATGTACATATAAAAATAACCGACTGTAAAATGAAATGAGAGATGGCAAGTGACAGGTTTAACGTAGGTTTAGGCGAGGGGTGTGTCTGGTGTCAAGGATATGTTGGTAGGCTAGTTCCCATCTGCGGATTTTCTGAAGTGGTGGTGGTATTAGGAAAAACTCTAATAGCTCTAACTATGAAACAGGTGTTGAGATTGTTTGAATTATGGAAGTTCGCATGAAATTGCCACGGGATGTTCTGGGTTGGAAGTATAAACTGTTTGCCTATGGCCATTCATTCTGTAGGAAAGTTGTTGAGTGGTGAGACCAATGTAAGAGGCAGTGCAGTGGATGCAGGTGAGTTGGTAAATAAGGTGAGTGGTAGCACATGTGGCATGTCCAATCATAGGGAAAGACTAGCATTTGCCCGCTGCTTCACGCGCGCGTGCCTTGGCAGGTGTAGAAATTATTTAGCGATTTTATTCTCTTATCAGACATTAACGTGGAAAGGCATGAACTGTTAATGTATTCTGAATAGTTTCGTTTTGTTTTGGTTAATACGTTAGGTTCGGTTTTCATACTGATGTCAGAGAGATGTTTTATTCATATTTTAACGTGATGCAATTGAACGTTAAGAAAGCTGATATTATAATCATTATGTGTAAATTTTTTTGGCGATTTTATGTGTAAACTTTGCCTGGGATTATATAGCTAGGTATAAGCTTTGTTAAGGATGTATCTGTGGATATAATGAAAAATATTGTTCCCATGATACTTAACTAAAAAAAGATTATTTCTAAATGTGAATACCGAGGATTGCAACATAACCGCGGTGCCATAAATTTATGTAAATATAGCAGTAATCTACGACTTAGTCCTCTTGGAAGTGTGCTGAAATATAAAAATTCGTTACCAATAATCACAGCATCTCAATTTTTCTGATTTATTTATTTTTTGTTGTTTTTTATTTTTTGTTGTTTGGATATTGGTTTTATTTTATGTTGATACACCATCAATTAATCCTGCTTTAAAATAGAAATTTACGTGAATTGGAGCTACTCTTGATTTCAAATCGTCGTATCATTACTGTCATTATTTCAGTCAGATATAATTAATCCAAAAATGTCGAGATGTGATCATGGTACAGTTTATGTAGTAACGTGCATGTAAGTGAAACAATTATTTCTGAGTGGCAACATTATGGCAAGTTGTGAATCGCTTGAAATGCAACCTGACAGCTGATATGATGCTTTGTTATAGGCCTAAGAGACGATGCCTGCATCTTTATAATCTACGCGGTGTAGCATTAGGATATGAAACATTTTTAATTTAAGTTTCTTTCAATATATCCGTATTTTCTATGTTATTATTTCAGTCGCATGTAAGTACCTGGCGAAACAACAGCCTGGACCAGATGACAATTGACTCGTTTTGTTTAGCATCAGGCATAACGGGTTTAGTGTTAAAATTTACGCGGTGTAGAATAGAATTTTAGGATGCCTACCAATAATCACAGCATCTCAATTTTTACTGATTTATTTATTTTTTGCTGTTTGGATATTGGTTTTTATTTTATGTTGATACACCATCAATTATTCCTGCTTTAAAATAGAAATTTACGTGAATTGGAGTTAATCTTGGTTTCAAATCGTCGTATCATTATTGTCATTATTTCAGTCAGATATAATTAATTCAAAAATGTCAAAATGGATCACGGTACAGTATATGTACTAATGTGCATGTAACTCAAGCAATTATTTCTGAGTGGCAAAATTATCGCAAGTTGTAAATCGATTGAAATGCAACCTGGACAGTGATGACAGCTGATATGCTTTGTTATAGGCCAAAGGGATGATGCTTTTATCTTTATAATTTACGCGGTGTAGCCAGAGGCGGCCCTAGCAATTTTTTTCAGGTGGTGCGAGATCTCATCATGGCGCCTCAAATGAGCAATCGCTTATTCGTTATTAAGGTGTCCATATAGATATACCGAAGATAACACAGTTTTTACATCCTACTAATATTATAAAAGTAAAAGTTTGTTTGCTTCGATGTTTTTACTGTTTCACGTCGAAACTACTGAACTGCTTAGGATAAATTTGGAATAATGTATTATCCATCTACTTTTATCCCAAATAGCACTTCCAGTGGGATTCGAATATGAATGCTTTGTGAATTCAATTTCAGCAAATCCTCGGGCAGAAGATTTTATATATGATAGTAACTCAAACCTCGGAAAAATTAGTATAGGATAGCAGCGGTATGAATGAGAAACAACGGTAAAAAGAAATACTGTATGTTCGAAAAGTTATTTAAGTTATTTAAGCTACTGTGGTGAACACAATGCTGTTTTCACTTACAAGTCAAATTCACAGTTTTTAATATTTTTTTTTTAAATATATAAAATTAAAATATTTGAATATTAAAAATTTCAACTTTTGATACCGAAAAATAAACTTTACCAAAATTTTGCCAGAACCCTCGAAGACTAATGCTTAATGCTTAAATAGGTTAAATGCGTGTATTTTTTCCCAGGTAAAACCATTTTCAACACGTATTTTTTCATTGTTTTTGCCTTATTCTGAAGCTAATTCTGGCTATGCACTTGGAAATTTGTGCTAATAGAGTGACCAACGAATTCTTTAGTGCATCGACCATATACTAAAACACGTTCATTGTAACAATTCTTCTGGATCTTTAGTATCTAATTTACGGCTCATACTCAAAAAATCTTTACATACTTCGGCATCTGACTAGGTTAATAATAGGAAATTTTCAATCTGAGAATCAACTTCTCTACCTGTCTGTTATCAGAGCTGGCACTCTTTCTCAAATTCCGAGCTGGGGTAGAAGGGGGTATTCTCCATCATCCAAAAACTGGTACTGACCTGTTGAAATTTGTTTTAACTGCTTCGTTATAATGTCCTTTTCACGTTTTGAACTCTCCTTTCTCGCAGAAGTCGCCACTAATTAAATTAAAAATGCCGAAATGTGAGACGCTCCGCAACCGCGAAATGTTATGCAAAACTGAAACAAAAATTATCGGTACAGGGATCATATGAACCTAAACAGGTTCGTTTAGTCATAGTGATCGTAGTTAGATTGAAATTCGGCCTGGGCCAAGAATAAAAAGTTTACAGGAAATTCGTTCTCCGTTATCCATCTCGGAAACGTAAGCAATCTCTGACTGCTTGTATCGATTCTATGATGGTGAGCCTGCGGATAAAAATTTTCTATCTGTTAAATTCGTGTGACGTTTTACAACGAAATGTATCTAAAACAGCAAGAAAATATTACACAAAGACTTAACCATCATTTCAAAAGATTGTAATTGGTTTGGAGCTCCTGCGGCATCTAATAGCTGGCGTCATTCTCACATTTCGGTATTTTTAACTTATTCGTGGCGACTTTTTAGAGAAAAGAGAGTAAAAAAACTTGAAGAGGACATTATAACGCAGCAATCAAAACCAGTTTCGGGGCGGTGGAGACTATCCCCTTCCACTCCCAAGCTGTTTTTCAAAAACTGTGAAAAGTTTCATAAGTCTACTTTCAGCCTGCATAGCTTTTGCTTACAAAGTTTACTGGAAACAATGTATTATACCAAGTCACCACTGTAATTATGGACTCAAATTGCTCAATGATATGGCTAAGTGACAAGGCGTCTGGTGCTGCAACTGAATAATTCGTTTCAGAAGGGCGTCACGAACTGAAGAGTAGTGATAACGAACTGTAGCAATGCTAGAAACTATTCTTGAAACGAATTTTGCAATTTTCTTGGCGGTATTCCTTCTAAGTGCTTGAATACCACTTCCATCGATTCTTTTATCAAGAGAATAAAACAAATATCTTCAAAGAAATCCGAACAAGGAAACAGATTTAACTGATGTTTTGGCGGCACTTGCTATTACCAGATTTAATGACAGTTACATTGATTAAAAAATGCTCGAAGATGCTGGTTCAGAATTTTGCTTTGGGACACATTTGTTTTCCTCCTACCAAATTGGATCCACTGTCATATCTTTAGCCTCAACAATAGTTCATATCCAAATCAAACTTTTGCAAAGTATCAGTGATAAACAGGGCAGCGAGTCCAGCTCCCAGGTGCCAAAGAGTCACTTTGCGGATTATAAGTACAGCGAAATACTCACGCACTTAGACTTCGTCTTCATTGGTGTCAGGAAAATGATGTCAAAGATAAATGTTCGACGTGACTTATATCAGGAGTTCAATTCAGTATGATGGAAAAGTATTTAGATAACCTAACCATAGTCAAAATTTTGTTACGAACTTCATTCGTTTTGAATACATTTGACAATATAATTAGACGTTAGTCTCGTTATTAGCAATACGACGGAGATGCTCCATCATCAAGGATCATATACCCAGCAAGTTACCATCATTAGAGGTATTTCAGATCCAAGGATAGCAACCCACTGTGATTTTTCGTCTTCAGTCTGTATTTACAAATGCTTGTCTAGTATATTGAAGTTATTTAATGGATTCAACGCTTCTATACAACTGAGCGTGGTGTAATTATGATCTGAGGAAGTTTCGTGAATTTTGAAACGCTCAGATTAGTAACTCCAGTCATCGAATCCTTCTTTTCCCAAATAAAAATGAGACCTTCTGTTGAATAAATAACATATAAACAATATACTTCATCCGCAGATTTAGAATAAACAAGCTATCTACTTCTATAAGTTTCTTCATTTGGTGTTACTATTTAAAAATATGTATTCGAAAAAGTCCATGATTTTTTTTTTGAGGGAGGGGGGGATTTTTTGTTGCTTGAATAAATATTTCATCTCTGCCAGCACAGTCAATAAGCGACAATTTTGAAGTATCGTCATAATTTGTACTTTGAAAAGGCGACGGTGGTGGTATGTCTTGTATACCCACATGTAATCTTTTGAACAGCAGACGACGTTCCAGCCATTGATAAATCTTCTCGCACATGCTGCTCTAGCTCTTTATCATGAGCCTCGTCTGAATAACTTCCATTAAAAGTTTCCTTCCGCCTCGTGTTGAACTAGTTCTGGAGGCGATTCAGATGACTTCTAAACAAAATTGCCAGCAATTTGAAGCGTTCTCAATTTTGTCTTGGTTTTGTTTTCTTTTTAAGTATTGTGCGCCATAAATTTTTTTTTAGGTTAGCGACATGTGTTGTCTGTAAAGGCCAGATAAGCTTTGTAAATATTTACGATACCAACGTTAATAGTAATTACTGAGGATCTAATATGGTAGAAAGAGATTAATACGTTGAATCTCGTCCCATGCACATGTACCTGCATGCATGAACTTCAAGACTACAGCTGAAAAGCCAGGAAACAGGTGCGGGAGGCGCGACGCGGCACGGGAGGGTGCTAAACTGCTAACTTTCGAGCGAGTTGTGATTTCCATGATTCGAATAACTCGAATTGACTCTATTCTATGATAACATACGACTAAGCATTAAGCTGAGACTCTTATTCTTATAAACTCTTCTGGATGATGTTTGTTAAAAGCTGGGTTATAATAGAATTTATTTTTCATTTTTTGCGCAGACGATCTATCTCTGCCTTTTCGGCGCCCCCCATATGACGACGCCCGGTGTGGTCGCACCGCTCGCACCGCCCTAGGGCCGCCCCTGGGTGTAGCATTAGGATATGAAAATTTTTTTATTTGAGTTTCTTTCAATATATCCGTAGTTTCTATGTAATTATTTGAGTCGCATGTACCTGAATTTTCGGATGGGTAGTTATATTTGCGCGTTATAGCCACGAGACATATTAATCGAATAAAGTACTTCCAAATATGTGCAATTCCGCACAAGTCATTATGAAAGAAGTATGTTTTATTACTTGCTGATATTTATAATAGCTGTTTTTCAGACATCGCTCTTCGAGAAAAAACTGAATTTCGTATTAAGTATTGGTTTATTGTGGCTGTATTGTACAGCGTTCACGTAGCAATTTTGTTCCAGAGACAAACTGTATAACAGTCTACCAGAGACAATACATGTCTTCAATATTAGTAATATAACTTTTTCGTAATTCAACAGACCTGTTACGATTCAAGTAAATGCTGATTATACTTGATTCGCGTATTCTTTTTATTTTGAAGTACTGCGGTCCAAAAAAATGAATCGCAGAAGTAAAAAAAAAAAAAAAAAAAAAAAAAAAGGAAATCCTAAATTTTGTCAGGTCTCTTTATGAAAGGAGTGACCGTCTGAATGTGTATAATTATCTGTGATCTACAGTTTCACATTTCTGAAGTTTTTTACTGACTTGCTTCTTCCCATGGTACATATTAGTAGTTAGCTACTTCTGCAGATGTTGATCAGCAACATTAGCTTTAAAAATTTTGAAACACCTTGCAAATTGATGCGGTAGTTTTTGCGTTATTAGAGATCAAGCCTCACTACAAACGCAGCTTGCTTACAGATTTATAATAGTATAGATTTGCCCGTGACAGGATTAGAGTAAGTAGTGGTGGCAGGGTGCATGCTGCAAGTTTTACAGCCGGGTCTGTTACATGGGAGAGATCCCTGTGGAGGTCTAGGAGAGTCGGCAGGTAAATACTTGTGGATCAAGATGTTGTACAGATTGGGCGGTCTGCTGAAGCAAGTGCTGGGAGCAGTGGGTAGGATTTTGGGAAGGAGGAGACGCATTTCAGGGAAGGAACGTAAGAAATCATGCCCACGGCGGAGTATCTGGTTGACAGATTCCAGGCCAGGAAAGAACTGGGTGACAAATGTTGGTCCACAGTCAGCTTTAGGAGGTGCAGAACAAGGGTTGTGGGTGATGGCACGGGAAATTTGTTTTTCCACAAGATCATTGGGGTATAGGTGGGAAACAAGGGCTTGGGATAGTTTTTGGGAGTAACTGGAGATTGATTCATGATCAGAACAGATGCATCTGCCACGGATTGCAAAGCTGTATGGGAGGAAACGTTTAATGTGGAAGGGGTGACAACCGTCAAAGTGTAGGTATTGTTGTAAATTGTTCGGTTTGATGTGTACTGAGGTATGGAGGGTCCCCTGTCGTAGGGTGATATCTATGTCAAGGAAGGTGATACACGTGTCGGAATATGACCATGTGAAATTGATGGAGTGATTATCATTTAGTGAGTTGAGGAAGTCTAGGAGGTGGTCCTCCCCATGGGTCCAGATCATAAATATATCATCTATGTATCAGAACCACACAAGGGGACTGAGGGGGGAATTCTTCAGAAAAATATTTTCCAGACGGCCCAGGAAAAGGTTAACATGGGACAGGGCCATGCGGGTACCCATGGCAGTGCGGCGTATCTGGTGGTAAAGATTATGTAAATAAACTGACCAGCTAACTGTTATTGTAGCAAGTTCTAAGTCTGATAATTGGATTAATAATTGAGTATTTATTTAATTTTGTGTGTGTAGTAAAATAAATGACAAGTAATTTTTATTTGGTGTTCAGTGTTTCACTTTCAGCTGGAATTATTTTTCTAAGAGTATCAGCTAGTGTAATTGAGTATTATAAGAAATGGGAAATGCCGTCTTCTTATTATCCCAATAACCTTACAAACTGGCTTCCCACCAATAGGACTACAAAAAATTTATTACCTCATAATGATATAAAAGTGATGTTAGTACCTGAAGTTGCAATTCTCATATGTCCTGGATAGATAATATGAACATGACAGGTAGCAGTACTAACCCAAAAAATACCAAGTGGGTATTTTACTCGACTAGTTTTTGAGAGTGATTGAGTGTGCAACAGGTGTAGAAAGAGAAGGAAAAAAAAAACACACACACACACAGAGAGAGAGAGAGAAAGAGAGAGAGACAGGGGGGGGGGGGGACAATTTGTGCATAAAATTACATGTAATAGACTGCTCAACACCTTGTAACCCAGTGCACCAAGCTGCAAAGTGCAGTACAGTTTTTTCAGTGTGCTATTAATACTGAGTAATAATAAATTTAAATGGCAATAGTGAATTTCTATGCACAATTGAAATATATTATTGAATACATTTTATGATAAATTTTTAAAATTTAGTTCGTAGTTTTTATCAATATAAATTTTTCTGATGAATTTATTTGAATGGTTATTAATATATATGTATGTATGCTCACTAGGACCACATTAAGCCTGGAATTTACTTTGGATGTGTACCCAACCATGATACAAATAGTTATTAGTTCTAGAAGGAACCTGCAGTTTAACATGAGATCCAAACTACAGAACTCTTCCTGTCATAGCTCATATGATCAAACACAGCTCTTTAAATTCCTGGCCCCACCAGGATTTGAACCTAGGACCGTACCACAGAAGTTCTGAAAACAAGTGTCTTAACCACTGATCTAGAAGACTGCTCTGTTATTAATATTATTATTATTATATATCTTATATATAAAAATCAATGTTTGTGGGTTTGTTCGTCTTCTATGCATTCCTATACCATTTATCAGATTTCAATGAAACTTTGGAGAGTTTTCGAGTGTGTATCTGCGAAGGTTCCAGTGAAAAAAAAATTCCAAAAAGTCACCCCCTATTCACCATAACACCCCATAATTTAGGCAAAACCACATTTTTTATCCGATTTAGATAGGAATTTGTACACTTATACTTTAAAACAAACAGAAAAATACTGCCTACATACGGTTTCCGAATATTAATCCCCTCGCCCCCTTTCCACCCCCATAATTTTTTCACCCCATAATTTAGGCAATACCACATTTTTTATCCAATTTAGATAACAATTTGTACACTTATACTTTAAAACAAACAGAAAAATACTGGCTACGTATGGTTTCCGAATATTCATCCCCTCTCCCCCTTTCCAACCCATTACGTTTTTACCCTGTAATTTAGGCAAACCACATTTTTTATCCGATTTAGATAGGAATTTGTACACTTATACTTTAAAACAAACAGAAAAATACTGACTACATATGGTTTCCGAATATTCATCCCCTCTCCCCCTTTCCAACCCCATTACGTTTTCACCCCATAATTTAGGCAAAGCACATTTTTTATCCGATTTAGATAACAATTTGTACACTTATACTTTAAAATAAACAGAAAAATACTGCCTACGTATGGTTTCTGAATATTCATCCCCTCTCCCGCTTTCCAACCCCATTACGTTTTTACCCTATAATTTAGGCAAACTACATTTTTTATCCTATTTAGATAAGAATTTGTACACTTATACTTTAAAACAAACAGAAAAGTATTGCCTACGTATGGTTTCCGAATATTCATCCCCTCTCCCCCTTTCCAACCCCATTACGTTTTCACCCCATAATTTAGGCAAAGCACATTTTTGATCCGATTTAGATAAGAATTTGTACGCTTATACTTTAAAACAAACAGAAAAATACTGCCTTCATACTATGTTTTCCAAAGCGCATCCTCTCTCACCCTTTCCAACTGAAAATGAATGAAACAGCAGTTTAAAATTTATATGTAAATATTTTTTCATTTAATCTATGTGCCTACTCAAGTCCAGCAATAGTGAAGCATTGCCGGGTCAGCTAGTATATGTATATTTTTTAGGTAAGCTAACCAAGCTAATAAAATCTGATATTCCTTAATTGAATTCAGATGTATTGATTTTATGATATAAACTATAAATTAGCATAACTAGCCACAAAGACTGTCAAAAATGATGGATTTATTGGAGTGTTCTGACATTAATTTCTTTTTAGTTGCTTACCTAAGTAGAATTGTTATAAAGAACAATGTGCTGTAATTTCTCGTCCTTTGTGATGTAGCAAAAAGTTTCAGTTGTAAGCTTGGTCCAGGTTGCGTTTCAGCCTAACCAAAATCTCCCCCAATATCGCTAGTAGAAAACCAAAGTGTAAGAACCTTAGAATTTTGGCAAATTCTAGTTTTCCTTAGGCTGGACTTAGAAATTTCGAGAAGAGTAGTTTTCAACTTTAAGGAATTTTCTTGTAATTGTTCCTACGGTTACAATTCACCATAAAAATCATTTTAAAGTATATTTATCATATCGTGAAATGTTTATTTTAAGAGATATTCCCGTTTGTTCACGATTTAAAACACGCGATCCGAAAAGTAAAAATTCTAAGATTTGTAATATCTTTAAATTGCTTAAAGCTACAACTGATCTTTTATCACCAGCTATAGTCAGCATTGTTCCCGATATTTTGGTAGTAAAACTAAATAATTCGGCAAAGTTTAATTAGCGATTTTAATTAAGAGAAAATAATGAACTTTTTAATTAAAAGGAATATTAATTTGAAATTTATATCAGTAGATAGCCCTAATTAAGACAATCCTGAATATATAATGGTTTTAGTAAAAAGTTTTAGCATTTGTCTAGTAATTAAGTTTTTGAAAATAAATTGTCGCGGATTGTTGTTGACGCGCGTAAAAATCCAGAACACTTAGGGATTTTCCCCGATCGCATTAGAATGTGTCACTACGCGAAGGTTGAACAAGACATTTAAAACTAATCACTTAAAAATACTCACTAAATATCCGTTGATCTTCTATTAAATAGGTCTAAACACTGTCAGCCTTTATTTGCTTTTTATCCTCTTGTTTATTGAATTTGATGGGTCATATTTTGGCTAGGCCGCAGCAGAAAGTTGTGTTTCGGCTGTGACGTCATTGATTCTATATAAACTTGTGCTTACATGTAACCGCATCTTTTCCTGGGAGTGAGCCTGCGTCAGTCTGGTGTCGGGGCGGGAGGAAATCTGTTGAAAGTTGAAGCTACCTAGTCGGCAATGTTGGGACTTTGGTATGATATCCTGCGAGGATAACTGTTAACATGAATATATAAATTTATAAAAGGGGTCGGTCGGTGAAATTTCTCTCCATAATCTGCAATATTTTGGAAAAGTGTGTTCGATTTGCCTACTCAACTATTAAATGCAAATTTTGGTACATGCGACTTTGGAAATAAAACTTTGAATTTTCTGGAAGTGAACTTTTGTCATTTCGTAGTTATCTTGAAACCTTTTCTAGAGTTGTGGTTTAGTAACAGATCTAGTGGCGACCTTCAAGCATTTAAGTTGAGTTTCTGTCAGGCTACATGGTCAAATTCAAATTATTTTATGAACTTTCCACACAACTTTGAATCCACTTAAACTGTTAGTTGAGGCGCTAAGGCAATACTACAGCCCCAGTATCAGCCTTGGGTCTTACATGGAAACTGTAAGGCTCGCGTTTGAATATTTCGGACGGTGCAGAAAATTTACCGACCTTCGTGTTTCGTGTGACATCCTGGATTATTACCGCTCCCTTGACATCAACATCTGCCTGCGAGACATTCTATACCAACCTTCGCTTGCCAGTAGCAACAACCGTCAGACCAGATTGGCCCGATGACATCACCGACCTCTCGCTTCACGACTCCGAGTAGACGAACTTCGACGCAGTCTCCTACCTCTTTCACTTCCGAAGTGTGGATCAGCTGGGTACAGAGGGGGACATCAGTGCTGTCTACGCCATACAGCACCACTACGCTCCATCACCTGCGGGCGACTGCAGATCACAGTTAAAAGCTAAGTAACTTCACTTTAAATTCTAAAACGGGCCCCTCCAATCCTAAACTTTGGTGACAGTTTGTGCCTGCCTGGAGGATTCTTTCCTGTCATCTGTGCAGTTCCTTCTCAATCTTTTATACTGAACAGATGTATCGTTCTTCTTTCTTCAATAGTTGGCCAAAAATATCGTGTCATATTGTACTGTACATCAGTTACAGCCACAGTAGCCAACATTTTTCATATTACTTCTGCCATTACTGTGGCAAACTTAAACTCGATTATACTGAGTGATAAAACTTTCGGTAATTAATTTTACCTTTTGCCTAATTTTACCTGGCATTTAACTTTTTCCTACGAGTGAATTGACTTTGTTTTGAAAAGCTGTGACGGTTCGTAACTATGATCAGCTGTTCATATATGTGACCCAAAGGGTTTTCTACTAACAAGATTGCACATCTCAGCAGAATAATGATACGACTTGTGGATACATAGTATAGAGAAAATTTGGTTTAATCCTAGACTGCGATTCCGCCACTGACCGGCGTTGACGTGACGTTGTTTTGACGTATTCGCTGTCGACTACCAACATAATTAGGGTTATTCCTTTTAGTGCTATTGTGACCTCGCTACGCTCGGTCACAATAATTTAAAACTGTACAATATCAACCTAAACTGATATCCCGAAGGTGAATCAGATGCAGGCGGCCGCTGGTAAGCGGCCGCAGATGTCCGATAACACAACCAGATGTTCAGTGTTTCATGTGTTATCGGATTTCTGCGGCCGGTCACAATAATAAATTATCTTTATGTTGGTACATCGACAGCGAATACCTCAAAACAACGTCAATATGACGTCACATCAACGCCGGTCAGTGGCGGAATCGCAGTCTAGGATTAAACCGAAAATTTTACGTGTTTACTTTCTGATCCAGTGGCTATCTTTGTTTTGTTTACGTTCGAAAACATTTTTCTACAGTGTGTTTTGGTTTTTATATTGGGATTGGGGGTATTCTTGTGCATTCATTATTTATTTATTGGTGTTTCTGTTTGTCTGAAATCTTTTGTGTTTTGTTTGTGTTCCTGTTTGGATTTTTGTTTCGATGTTGGCAAGTTTGAAATCAGCTGATTGCTATAACAGTGTCAATACCTGCTTTCTTGTATTTTTTTTGATAAGATTAGTTTTGAGAATTCACCTCCACCCTACATTGTTTTCTTTTGTAGTACTTGTCTAATTTAATAGTCAACATGGCGTCAAATGACGAAACACCTGTCAGAGGCTTACTAGCTTATACTAGCGATGGGGTAGATATTAGAACCCATTCAATGATTACCAGATCTAGGAGTTCAACACATATTCAACAACAAGATGATGTTCCTATTTCCCAAGCTGCTTCACAGACTGGAGAAATTTTTACTAACCCTATTCAGCCTGCAGATATTTCCTTTGATGTTACTGCAGCCGGTGTAGCACCTGATAATTCTCCTCAGTCTAGTACTGACACTATTCCTGTTGAGGAGGAGATAATGAATGCTAATCAACAACCCCATCCAATGCAAGCTGCACATTTTGCAGAACAGATTGAAAATGTGACACCTAATTCTAGTACAGATCATTCCCCACCTGAATCAGATGCCTTCTGATATTGAAGGCAATTCACAACCACAACAGTATTCCCTACTAAAGAATACTGACACTAATGTTTCCAATGTTACCTCACATACTACCTCTGACAGTGACTGTCTAGGATTTGATGAAGGAAATAATCAAACACCAGAAACACAGGAAACACCTCAGACACCAGTGGTACCATCTCTTGGTGATATACAATCAATATTGCTCCAGCTTGTTACCCAACAGAAACAAGATTTTAAATACCTTGACAAGAAATTTGAACAACAAAATGAAAAGTTAGACCAGCACACCCATGAGCTTAAAGACCTTCAGGATACTACTAATCAACAAAATGAGAAGTTGGATACACAAAAACAAGAATTCAATACCAAGTTTGATACTTTACAGAATAATTTTACAAAGCTAGAGTCAAAGTTAAAAACTACTATCGCAAATTCTTATACAGCTTTGAAACAGAATTTGACAGAAACTTTCACAGTCCAAACAGTTACTCTAGAAAAACGTATCAATCAGCAATTAGGGGACAAGATTTCACGTCTAGAAGATAGATTGGGACAATCTGATGAGAAATGTGAAACAATAAACAAGAATTACTTGCTCAGTTCCAAACACACCGCAAAGAAATGTTGAACACCTACACCCACCATACTGAGGCTGTAGAAACCCAGCTTGGGGATTTTAAAATGCAAATGCATTCTGTTAAAGATAAATGCCAGGAAAATTCACACCTTTTGCACAATAAAGTAGATACTTTTCAGGAGGAGATATTGCATATTGGATGCACAAGACTCAAAGATTGCAAAAATCTCTGCAGGTTTAGAACATTTTGCAACAACCTCAGCTGATCCAGTGGTAGACACCACCCCTCCTCAGCCATCAGTTGTTAAAGAGGCTGTGCATGCTTCGCCCCCACTCCAACAGATTGTAACCTTGTTGACATTGTCACAGAGCCTACTGCTACAGAAGCACAACCAGCTCAGAATATTTTTGGGGAGAGGGAATTTTTACCGGCACCTATAAAAGCTACTGAACAGCTGGTAGATTACACAACTGAGGTTGTAACCCTCACCCCAGCCCTCTGATGAGCAATGTCTAATACTACCCACTGCAACTCCACTTATTGACTTTGAGAAACAGGCTTCACCTGAAGTGGACATTTCTTTTGATTTTGCAGATACACCCATAGGAACAGCTGATCTAGTGGTAGACACCACCTCTCCTCAGCCATCAGTTGTTAAAGAAACTGTGCATGCTTTGCCACCACCATTACTACCTAGTATAGATACCCTTGTTGATAGGGAAGCAGAGCCTTTGCCTGCAACTGCCTGTAGTGATTTACCTGATCCTACAGCTGCTCCACTTGTGAATAATCTTGGAGACTCTAAAACTTTTTCTGCACGTACAGAGGTGACAGAACCTATGGTTGATTTCACAGCTCATAGTAGAATACCTATTCAACTACCTCCAACAGCTGTTGACCCACTCCTACATACACCGATAGAAAAACATTAATATAGGAAAGTAAGAAAACCCACATATGTGGATAAATTAAACATGCAACTGAGAGCCAAAATGTTCCCTCAGAACATTAATACTGATTTATCATGGCATACCATTCCCAATTGGGAAACATGCACTATCAAGAAACTTGTATTGCATGCCTTACTTTTTCAAACTTTCACCTACTGAATTAACTTTTATTTGTAGCATTTTCCACATGGGAGGAGGCACACCCATGCTTGTAAATGATTTTTTAACCCGTGGGCACTTTATTAGTTTTGAATCCATTACTATGGAAGAAAATAGTATTCATATTTCAAAAACCCACTTGTCTTAGTTGTGCCAACACAGGAAGACTGTTAAAAAGAAACATACTTCCACTTATGAATGCTTTGGGAGGGGGACAAAAATGAACTGTCTCTTGCACCCCTTACCACCAAATAAAAATAAATCAATTTTGACTTATGATTGCTTTGGGAGGGGGACTAAAATGAAAAGTCAGTTGAACCTCTTACCACTAAATAGAAGAATGATACTTTTCTCAGAGAGGAGGAATGTGATTAAACTTAAACCTGACTATCAGGTGCCAACACAATTATCCTGCCCCTTTAGGATTTGTAAGACAATTCAAGTAATTTTTAATATTTTTCTACTTTATTTTGGGATTATTAGTATTTGTTTATCTGATGCTATTAGTCAGCAGCCTTTGATTTTTGAGGTAGTATTAGGCCCAGAAGTTTTGCAAACTCTTTACTTTTCTAATGAGTACTTTGATCTAACAATATTTGAACATCTACCTTGGGAAGTCATACGCCAGATTAGATTGGATAGGATTTCTGGGACACCAAGGGTGGAACTTATGGATGTTGAGATTGATTGTCAAAGAGATAAAGTTGTTGGTACAAGTGAGGAAGTTGATGCTCTAGTTAAAGTAGAGGTGGAGGTATAACATGTTTTCCTATATTAATGGGGGAGGCTGGAAGAGAAGATAGTACCATTTTGGGGGGAATGCGATAATATTATTATTATTTTATTAATAGGGCCAGGAAACAGAGTCCTGCCTGTGAATCCCATAATTATTATTCTTAGGGCCAGGAAGCAGAGACTTGCCTGCGAATCCCATAATTATTAGGGCCAGGAACCAGAGACTCGCCTGCAAATCCCATAATTATTAGTTGCATTTCCACCCATCATTATTATTATTATTATGTATCAGTGTAACAAAACAAGGTGACCTCCTATATAAATATAAATTAGGCATCACCTGGGGATGACCTCACATTCAAAAATAAGGTGTCATTGTTTCTTATGGTTACACAATATCATACACAATAAAATATCAGTGTAACAAAACAAGGTGACCTCACATATAAAAATACATTAGGCATCACCTAGGGATGATCTCACATACAAAAATAAGGCGTCATTGTTTCTTATAGTTACACAATTTCATATACAATAAAAAATATATAGGAAACATGAATAATCAACACACTATAGAGACAAAAGCGGAAATGACCAAGTTTGTTACATATAATGGAGTCTTGGAGATATGACATTAAAACTGATGTGAGTTTACATTCTTGTTGCTGAAGAATGAATTGAAAGCTATTTTGGAAGTTATGTACTGTCTTAAGTGTTTATCTATGTAACGTGGAACGGTTTTGGGACAGCAATCCCTATTGGTCTTGTACACTAAGAAAGTTGAATGATTTTAGTAATATGATGAGGATATACACATGCTTTCAGGAATTTTTATAATGAAAATAAACCATTCAAGGAACACTTTGTATTAAAATTTACTAAGGATTTTCCTACTTTATGTAACACTTTATTCGCTTTGTCTTAATTACCCAACTAAGGTTGAGGATTTTTTGTGCTTTGATGCACCTTAGACACTTCATAGTGTCACTAACTAATTAAATTTGAAAAGATTATAGGATTTGTTTAAAGAACATATAATAGAGGATGAGAGAAATATTTATAGCAGCTGCGAGCTGGCTATCCATTTGATACAGAATTCAAATACTTATGTAGTACCTTATTCTGACCTCCAACCAGTATACTGGTTGCACGCAATTCCGTTGCCACTACACTAACTTTGTACTCTACACAGCAGTACACTGCTGATGGGAAACTGCATTTCCTTATAATTCTTCTCCTATATTTTTAGGATGTCTAGGTTTCTTTTGGTACAATATTTTGTAAATAACTACTATATTTCATGCTTACTATCATTATTGTAAAGACTTAGTAGTTTTAAGTGGTTTACTAACTTCATTATAACAACATGAAACTTTGTATTGCTTTGCATTACTTTGATACATTTTTTTTAAAGGATATAAAAATATTTTTTCACGTTTATAACTTGTGATTCCTAATGCATTACATGAATAATATTTTTGTTTAATTTTCCTTACAATTTGTGACAACCTTCCTTTGCTAAGAAAGATCATTCCATACTATGTGTTTTTCTTTCCCAAGAATATTTGGGAACATTTATGTATTTACTGTTCCTACTATACATTTATTTTTGTATTCCTCTCAATGTATATGTTAGTTTTTAAGAACAGTTTGGCCACCACTAATTCCCGTTATTTTTTTCTGTTTTGTATGATCCACAGACAAGCTGGCTGACCGAGATCCCCAGGCCACTCCTGCTGCGTCAGGAACCGGGGATGATCGACATTTCTCGGCAGACCTAGCTACAAGGCTATTGCTTTATATAATTTGCGAGCCTTACAGTCTGCTCCCATTACAGTACTTGGGTTTTCACCCATTATTAGGGAATTTTGTGATAAATGATAAAAGGGAAAAGTGGTAGTTTAAGGCTTTAACAAAAATAAAATAATATTTAAATAAGGACGTTTAATAAAACGAAAGACTTTCCTTTCATGGAATTGCATAATACAATTTGTTTATAATTACTAAAACACAACAATTTTTTATTTCTATGTTTGTAAAATCATACACATTACTGTTTGTTTTTCTGAAAACAAATTTGATATTTCTTATGTTAATATTTTGCAATGTACTTTTTGTAATTCGTTTTTGGAACCATGTATGTTTCATATTTTGATAATTTGTCTTATGTTTTGAGACAATTTAATACTTCATATTTTGCTTTTTGGTAATAATTCATTTGACATTTAATAATTTGTAATTAGTAATGATACTCACAGAATGAACGAGTTTTGAGAAATTTTGTAATAATTTTGAGTGAGAAGTTAAAGATTTTGATATTGTTAAAAATAATATTTTTGAGAATGAATGGTGGAGAGAAAGAACCGAACTGACACGATAGTTCATTTTTGTGGGAGTGGTTCATTTCTTTTGGAGATTTTAAATTTTTTATATTTTTCTTTTCTATTTCAAGATGTTCAGTTAGTTTTCTCTTCTAGAAAATAACTTCAATCTTTCGGGGGGCATGTAAGAACCTTAGAATTATGGCAAATTCTAGTTTTCCTTAGGCTAGACTTAGAAATTTCGAGAAGAGTAGTTTTCAATTTTAAGGAATTTTCTTGTAATTATTCCTACGGTTACAATTCACCATAAAAATCATTTTAAAGTGTATTTATCATACCGTGAAACGTTATTTTAAGAGATATTCCCATTTGTTCATGATTTAAAATACGCGATTGCAAAGGAAATATTCTAAGATTTGTAATATCTTTAAATTGCTTAAAGCTACAACTGATCTTTTATCACCAGCTATATTCAGCATTGTTCCCAATATTTTGGTTGTAAAACTAAATAATTCGGCAAAGTTTAATTAGCGATTTTAATTAAGAGAAAATAATGAACTTTTTAATTAAAAGGAATATTAATTTGAAATTTATATCAGTAGATAGCCCTAATTAAGACAATCCTGAATATATAATGGTTTTAGTAAAAAGTTTTAGCATTTGTCTAGTAATTAAGTTTTTGAAAATAAATTGTCGCGGATTGTTGTTGACGCGCGTAAAAATCCAGAACACTTAGGGATTTTCCCCGATCGCATTAGAATGTGTCACTACGCGAAGGTTGAACAAGACATTTAAAACTAATCACTTAAAAATACTCACTAAATATCCGTTGATCTTCTATTAAATAGGTCTAAACACTGTCAGCCTTTATTTGCTTTTTATCCTCTTGTTTATTGAATTTGATGGGTCATATTTTGGCTAGGCCGCAGCAGAAAGTTGTGTTTCGGCTGTGACGTCATTGATTCTATATAAACTTGTGCTTACATGTAACCGCATCTTTTCCTGGGAGTGAGCCTGCGTCAGTCTGGTGTCGGGGCGGGAGGAAATCTGTTGAAAGTTGAAGCTACCTAGTCGGCAATGTTGGGACTTTGGTACGATATCCTGCGAGGATAACTGTTAACATGAATATATAAATTTATAAAAGGGGTCGGTCGGTGAAATTTCTCTCCATAATCTGCAATATTTTGGAAAAGTGTGTTCGATTTGCCTACTCAACTATTAAATGCAAATTTTGGTACATGCGACTTTGGAAATAAAACTTTGAATTTTCTGGAAGTGAACTTTTGTCATTTCGTAGTTATCTTGAAACCTTTTTCTAGAGTTGTGGTTTAGTAACAGATCTAGTGGCGACCTTCAAGCATTTAAGTTGAGTTTCTGTCAGGCTACATGGTCAAATTCAAATTATTTTATGAACTTTCCACACAACTTTGAATCCACTTAAACTGTTAGTTGAGGCGCTAAGGCAATACTACAGCCCTGGTATCAGCCTTGGGTCTTACAAAAGCTTCAGTCACATGTGAATTAATACATTTCCTGTATTGCATGTCAGTGTCATCATGCATCGCAATACAAACATGATCCAAAATCTTTAGTTTCATATATCTTTCTTCTTGTCTATGATGAAGATCGAGGTTATAATGTCTGACACAGCTTACATCCGGCAGAAATAATGACCCCAGTGAAGACGAAGGATTCTAAAAATAAATCTTAACAACTTATGTCATTCCACGTAATATTAGTTTTAATAGGTGGAAGGTGATATTCTCCACTGGCACAAAACTGGTACTCACCTGTTGAAATTTGATTTAACTGCTTCCTTATAACGTCAGCTTCACGTTTTGTACTCTCCTTTTTCGGAAAAGTCGCCATGTATTAAATTAAAAATGTTGAAATGTGAGTCACTCCACAAATGCGAAATGTTAGCAACACTGCAAAAAGGACACAAAAACTATCAGTACAGATATCATTTCAACCAAACAGGTTCGTTTTGTCATAGTGATCATGGTTAGGTTGAAAATTGGCCTGAACCATGAGTAAAAAGTTTATGGGAAGTTCGTTCTGCACCATCCATTTCAGAAATGGCGCATTTGTTTCCAACGGAAGTAATCGATTATCTCTGACTGCGTGTATTGGTTCTAAGATGGTGAGCCTTGTTGTATTGCATCTCGAATAAATAGTTTCTATCTGTTAATTTCGTGAGACGTTTTACAAAGGAGTGAAGTTGAAAGGGCAAGAAAATATTAACAAAGGATTCAACCATCATTTCAGCAGATTGTCATCGTTTTTCCAGTGCTAGTGGCATCTAGTAGCTGCACCTCGCTCTCACATTTCAGCATTTTTAATTTAATTCGTGGTGATTTTTCAGAGAAAGAGTGCAAAATGCGAAGAAGACATTATAACGAAGCAGATAAAACAAATTTCAACAGGTCAGTACCAGTCCAGTGGAGAATATCCCCTTCCACGCATTTCAACTGTAGTCTATGCTGTGTAAATCATGATCAGTGTGGAACTACTTCCCTTAAAACGAAGTAATGATTTATATATCAAAAAACTCAAGAAAACAAATTAAATTATTTTTAAACAAAATTTAAATTAATCATGACTTTTGCTGTAACTTCAAGTGCCAGTTCTACAATCTATCAAAACTCCTGCCAATATTGCAAAAATTAAAGCTTTTATCTTACATATATGTGTCCAAAGATTTTAACGAATACTTTTACATAAAACGAATCTTTATATATATATATATATATATATATATATATATATATATATATATACTTTTCAGCCACCATTACCTTTAGGTGTGGAAGTAGCATGGAGTTTCTTGTCGTGCACAACGTTTGCTGAATGTCAATAGCGGAGGGGATGTGGGAGATATGATGGTAAAAAGTGGTTGATGCAGGGCATTTTCGTATTTTGCCCAAAGACATGAGTCTCCGTATATGTCACTCTGCTGCCACAATGGTGTTTGTATTTGGTAGTGGTATCGGGTCTCCTATCATGTACTATGGTGGTTAGATGTCGGTAACTATGGGGGTGTGGGAGATACGGTGGTTGAAAGTGGTCGACCTGTGGCACTTTCCCTGGCTTGAAAAATTCCTATTTCTGCCACTGGGAAGGACAATGGAATGTAGGCTGAATCATTATTTTGTGAATTTCGGTATGTTTCTGTCTTAATTAAAAAAGTTATAATGATATTCAGTGATTCGGATAGTCAGAGTTCGGATAATTGGAGTTCTACTGTACCACAGTTGGGGGCTGTGACACAGTGAATAACAAATGCATGAATAAGATCTTATACCAAAATATTTTATTTTTGTATCTGCCTTACATGTTATTCACTCATTGTAGCCCTCAACTTTGGAATGTGATGTATTATTTTTCCTATCCTTTATTAATAATACTAACAATAAAAGACTTACTTCTTTGCTCTGAGGTCCTTTTCATGATTGAGATGTTCTGACAGTAACATTTCAAATTTTGTTTTTGCATCATTCACCTGTTCTTGCAACATTTCTTGCTTAAATTCGCTGTTTTTCCAATCACTAATCATATTTTTTTCTGAATCATTTCTGAAATGAAAGAAATAATGGCAACAATTCTGGTTGACAAAAGTCAGTCCAACTACAGTCTAATCGGAGCAGTATAAATATTTGATTTAATTCCAATGGAGTGCACGCTCTGATGGCAAGTTACCTATTCACCCATTTTTTCCCCTTTCATGAACCCCCTTACTTCTTTCTTCTACAAATTTCAACTTTAAATTGTTTCAACATTCTTTGTAAATTGTTCATCAATTCTGTTGGTAACTTATTCCAATCTCTGAACGCATTACCTACAAAGTAAAATGTTCCCACAATCTTGTGCCTGAAATCAAGTGCCAACTTGTGGCCATGGTCATGCATTATTCTATTTCTTACACCAATATCTTTGCATGTCAAATTCCCAATATATGCCTTGTAGAAAACTATAATCAGGCAGATTTATATATCAGAAGAAAGGGTTAATCCTACAGATTACTTTAAAACTTGTTTCAGCTTGATGACTTGAATATTCGAAGCGTAAGAGACATTTCAGTATTCCTCATGAAAATAAGTCTTTACGGTGAAGATATTAGAGATACAGAAATTTTCACATTGATCAATTTTGATATTTAGAACAAGAGTTATATATTGTAAAACTTTCAAGTCAATTGGGAGAAAAACGATTCCAAAAAGTTTCAGTGATTTCATGGGAAATGCAGAAGCATGTTGTTTCCCACAGCAACCATTTAAAATTTTCACTTTTAGAATTTTTCTGTTTCTTTCCAAAAAATGGTTAGAAATATTATTAAGAAAATAATTTTCTATATTAATTACATGTAATAGGCTTCCTACTAAACAGTTTAGGAAAGATAATAGATACATAACCAATGTCACTCATAAACTTACGCAGACAAGTGGACCAGCCAAGCTCCATAACTATTATTTCCTGGAAGCAGGAATCCTTTTCCATAGAGCAAATGACACATGGAAGAGTGGAAGATATGAACCCTGAGCAATTTGAACAAGTTTTAATACTTCAACATCATCTCTGCTATGGCCATTGCAGGTTCCTCTTCAGTCACTTATCCTCTATGATTCACTAGCATTGTCTCCAATACTAACAATCGTAAAAACATTCTTTAGTCCAGTTTCATTTAATTCTCATCCTAACACTCAGAAAATTACTGTTGCTTTTCAAATCTGAAACTTAAACATTTGAAAGAGTCAAAATTTTCCACTTTTCCATCCTTTCAGACTCAACTTTCCCAATAAACATGAACATGCCACTCTGGCAATACACCACTGGCTTCCCCTGTTTATACCTTTGCCTCAAAGCAGGACATTTTTGTATTGTTTGGTAATCAATTTGATGATGTGGCACTCCCACATGACCACAGTACTTTCATTTTTAATGTTCATAAATATCTAAAAATCTTTTAACCTTTCTCAATTTTTTACAGTACCGTAGTTATTTTAACACTTTTTCCCTATTACGATAGTACAAAAATATAACTCCATTTTCTTGTAATAATTTCCTAAAGTTAACACTTCTCCATGTGACCTGACAATACCAATTAACCTGTTGAACTTTTACTTCATTAGCCAAATCATATTAAAATATTATCTTGCTCCTCTTTTCCAAAATTTTAGAAGCTATCTTTCCACTTAAAACCTCTTAATTATAAGAATGTTATAAATTTTTACCTTTACAAATGTATCTTTATTTTCCCAAAAAAGTTATTTCTCACTTCATTTGTGATTAAACTATCATCAGTTACCTTCTTTCAAGCTATACCAACTTATTCAAAACTGTCCTGCCAAATTAATCAATTTAAACTGGTATTTTAATAATTGCTCATAACAATCACTATCATTTCTGTTGTACACGTTAAATAAAACTTTACTTTGTACTTTCTAGTTATGTTTCTTTATTATGAAATTAACATCAATTCATATGTTATCCATCTCACTCTTTCAAATGTTTCCATCTTAAAATATGGTTATATCATCCCACTATTATCTACAATCAGATATAAAATGCTAATCTGTTAGAAAAAATCCCTAAACATGCTATTTTGAATGTAAAAACCATCCTACAATATTTTACTCTATACAAGACCTTTCAGAACTTATTTGCAAACACCTGTTTAGTACATCATCCAATTTTTTACTCTCTGGACCAAATGACCTTGTTGTTTCTAAGGCTTTAAAAGTGAACTGCACTCTGTTCTGTTATATGCACAGCTTCCCTTCCCAACACACTATGGCTGCCATTCTATGGAGCCCTTCAATTCAGAGTGAAATATTTCTGTCATTTCCTGTTGCCCAAAATATCCTCATTTTTGCCACAGCAAAATAAATTCCTCAATTAATTTCCAACTAATTACTTAATTTTATATCTTACAGTTCCTAATGTTTGAACTTTTATTGTGTTCTTTATTTAATCAAAACAGATGTAATATCATCATACCACAGTACTCTGGAACAGTACATGGACATGTGTTCACTACAGTCTTCCTTATGTCACTGGTATAACATTACCAAATCTACCTTCAGATACAAAAACAATAAAAACAACTTAAACTAACAGACTATATGAGACCTTACTTAGCAAAATTATTTACCAACTCTCTAATATATACATAAAATATTTATGATTTGAAGACATGAAAAACAACCAAATCCCTAAATTCCATAAAAAAATTTCGTTTCCTAAACAACTCATGGTTTTTTGCCCATACCTGAATAATTCTACACACCTTTTCAAATTTTCTTCATTTTTTCAATGTGGTCCTCTTTATCACACATTATAAAATATTTTGCAGCCACGAGCAATACATCCATTTCTATAATACATCCATTTCTATAGCTGCAATGCCATCCACGCAAAAATACTCACTTCACCTTCAGCTCAACCATCCTTTAGTACATATGCATTTGTTCTAATCACATATCCTTCACTCAGTACTTTACAAAGTTAATATGTTTCACTATAGCCCCCCCGAACTTGTCTGAAAGCAAAATTCCATTCAAAATATTTAACACACTACAGCATTTACCATGAACTGCCCAAAATCAAAATTGCATGTATTCTCGTTTTCTTTGTTTGAAATTTTAATGTCTCTAAACAAAAGTTATCAATAACATGGGATGGTTGTTAAGCAGAACACTGAAATAAATACGTACCCATCAGCGTTGTTATTGACTTTATTAACATGAGTTAGCAGTAAACTATTTTTTATTATTATTTATTCCTTTTTATCAGTCTGAAAATAAATGTACTTCTTACATTATTTTTTTAATATCATCCTTGGCTTGTTTCTTCATTTTTTCAATGTGGTCCTCTTTATCACGCATTATAACATATTTTGCAGCTAACTGTGAATTGCCATCATTCCTCAGAGCTTCAAGTTTCTCCTGCAATATGGCTATGTCTTCCTTGGCTCTCTCATTGTGCTTCCATGTCTGACGCAGATTCTGCTCATTTGCATATTCCTGAGATGGAGTCACTGATAATCTCTCAGCAGTGCTGATTCGTAGCTGTCTCATGTAGTTGAGGAATATAGATGCTGGCTCAGAAATCTGTTGAAAATCAGCAACTTACATATCTCAGTACACTTTATTTGAATGTAGACATTATGAGGAAAAAGGAATTAATAAAACATTGTACCTATGTGAATAATGAAAACCAAAGATTTGTATTTGCCAAGAAAAACAAACAATGTTTCATTAATGAATGTGAAACTTAGTTGTATGTATATATTTAAGGGAATAGCTTCATAGAGGTTAAATAAAAAAAGGAAAGAGAGAGAGAAAAAGAGACGAAATAAATCAATGGATTAGTCACTTAATTAGGCATGTAAGAGGAAATGATAAAGTCAACAGAAAACAAGAAAGATATAGAACATGAATGACAAACATGTGTTATCTTGGTAACTATGATGCAACTAAGGAAAATGAAAGCGGCTTCTAGGCGATATAAATAAGAAAAGAAAGGTAAATTAACCCACGACATACCAAAGTGGATGGCTGCGATAAGAGGGAACACTTATGCTGACAATCAACTACACAATATTTTGGCATCTGCCTTGTTCACTAGTAGAAAAACGGGCCATTAGGCTCGGTACTTGTGTACACAACGAACGTTACCTGGTGGTGGAGGAACGGCTAGTCTACTCCTTAGCCATTCCCCCACTACTCGGTTAGTCATTAGGTAACGTTCGTTGTGTACACAAGTACCGAGCCTAATGGCCCGTTTTTCTACTAGTGAACAAGGCAGATGCCAAAATATTGTGTAGTTGTTTGTCAGCATAAGTGTCCCCTCTTATCACAGCCATCCACTTTGGTATGTGGTGGGTTAATTTCCCTTTCGTTTCCCTTGAGGTTCACCAGGCAAAAGACCACACGGGTAGACCGTATATATAGATCACTAGATCAATGATTTCTCCACAGATCACTGGCATAAAACCTTTGTATTCATACATGATCCACAACATAATTCTTTCTATCTTTGCTCTCACTACTCCTGTCTTTTTGAAAGTTTACCAGTAGCTAATATATATATTAGGGCGTCTCTTATTTTGAAAGTCAAAATTTTGTAACGTATAGGTCCTAATTTTTTCATTTTACCTGAAAAAACTCACAGATAAATTTTACACCATTCTGAGAACTGTAACCCATGCCAACTTGCACCGAATCATTTTCATATAAGTTAGGCAAGAGTAGTGGTGCACGCCACTTTATTGTTACTGTCATTACAGTTCTTGAATAGGTATCACATATTTTTCTGTTCTAATAGATGGTTTTACAATTATAAAGTGCCAGAAAGAGCATATTTTTTATTATGAGAGGCAAACAACCAATTTTCAGGAGTGATGTTAGTTTTATTTTCAATATATGTGAAGATAAATTGACTATAAGTGAAAACCGCAATATTACTGTATGGGAGTGCATTATATTCTGGGGAATATTATGGCGACATTTCAAAAAGAATGAAAGCAAATCTCTGAATATTTATATGTGAAGGGAAGAGTATTTCAAACGTGAATTGGATAATATTTATGGTATTGCACATGTTTGTGCCCTCAAAAGGATGTAAACAAAGGAGAGTAAAATCCTCTTACAGCGACAGAAAGAGTCAGGGACACCAGTTGCTTGGTGTGTGTAGAAAATGAGCTGAAAAAGAAGAAAGGCTAAAACAAATGAAAATAAATAAAGAGAACAATACTTAAATAGATGTTGCCCAGCGAATAGTTAAGCTTTTCAGTGTTCTATGATGTATTGATGCCATCTGAGCAACTCAATGACACATTATTTAGTTCCGGAGAACATCAGGAAGAGCATTTAACAATTCCACCCAAAATAATACAATTAGGAACTGCTGCAAGGCACAGAAGCAAAAATATCGTATCTCCTAAATTAATAGCTGTGTTGGATACGTGTCAGTTAGGTGTAAGAGATTCAGTTTACATACTTCAAGTTATTGTGGAGGCACTTAGACTTAGCACTCACGATTTTTCTTTAAACAAGTCTTACCATTCAATGAATGAGGACACAAACAATGAATGAATGAGCAGAAGCTATAATAACTGATTTTAAAATGATTTTTCTCAAGTCAGGATTGCAATCCCGCAGTGTTTTCAACACATATTTTTAAAGCATAGTTATTTAAAGAGTTAACAAATTAAATAGTAAATGTCTGTTAATTAAATTAATAAATCAATTTTAATGTTAAATGATAAAAATTTCCAGTTAACAATATTTTAATTGGCAAAATGAGATTAAAATTTTTTAGCCTGTCTTAAGATATTTCAAGCTTTTCATTTTTTAAAAAAATAAACCAATTTGTAATAAATTATCAAAAATGAAAGATATTCAGTCTTAGGTCATATTATGTATCTTACAATAAATCTTATCAGTTTGAAAGCATGGTATGCATAATGGCCAAGTCACCACAGGTTTTTTTATTATTATTATTATTCGAAATATACGATCTATAACACCGAGAGAAAGCATTCTATTTCATAAAGTGAAGTGAATATACTCTGTAAAGTTTAGACTTGGCTCAGAACAAGATCTCATAAATTTTTGTCATTGCACAAGCATTAGACCTGGTCTATTTTTACAAGAATTGTGTTTGTGTGATTCATTATTATGTCTCCTGATTTCTTGATTGATCTTATAGTTGATTCATTGTTATTAAAAGAAACTACTCATCAAGACATAAACTGTCAAGTATTTCAGTTTTACTTTAAGTTGCGTAACAACTTTTTTAGAGTGAAAATTAATTTTTTATGTAAGAAAGGAGATGTTCTCGGCATATAATTGGATTGAAATCCTCAATTGTGTATCGCTGGATTGCATTGTAAAAACATGAAATTTCACATGTGAGATAAATGGCAGAGGTACAGTGTTTTTAGAAATTAATTCGGTGACACACACGTAAATACTTCATTATAACTTTTGTTGCCTTTAGTCGAAATAATAACAAGGAGTTGAAAGGATGCATGCTATTCACTCAAAAATAATATATTGTGGCGACTGACCAAATCATCCCAAGAGGGATTAATCGAAAGCCAGAGCGGCACATGTAAGCAGGTGGCTTTCTTCAAAGAACATGTGTTTCAAATGCATTGATGTGGCAGTCGAGACAACAATAAGTCAAAGGATATATAATTACCTGTTGATAACTGCTAAATATATAGGTATGCAATCATTAAAATTACAATAACATTAGTTTTGTATCAACAAATAACCAGATTTTCAGCTGCAATTACAAGAAGTTGTCACAATTACTTTATCTACAAATATAGAAAATGAGAATAAAGAAACCGTCAATAAAAAGTGTGTATTTCAGATGACATGTGTGACACATAAAAAATAATTATATAGTAAGAAAAAATACGTAAAAGTGAATCTAGAGACTGTGTGCGGCAACGAGTCATGCAGACTGACTCACGTTTTCGTGGCATTTTGCAAATGACGGATTCGCTTAATTTTGTGCAGGATCCGCCAGACTGTCTAATGATGCAAGATTCCGCAGGATTGCGGGATCCTGCTTTGCTGGATTCCAATCCCTAGTCCCAAGTAGTGATCATTCAGTGGAATGGCGAGTTGTTGTTTCCTACCTCCATGGTTGTTGCCTGGTCTGGGCGAAAGAAGTTCCAAAGAAGAATGACTGCCAATCTATCTCATAATTACATTTTGTAATAGGGAACTACTCCTTGTAATAAAGACCAAGGTGAAGTTGTGCTGAATGTTCTGAGTAAGTAATAAGTGCATATAATGAACTGTGAGACAATTACAACTAATATACGTCATCTCAATGGTGTCTGTGCACTTCTGGAGCAAATATTAGAAAGAAAGTTGATACTTTTTTATGAATGCATCAAATATATAAAAGTACTCTAAAAAAAAAAAAAAAATTTCAATTACACACAAATTGAGTAGGTGTTACATTTCTATTTGGCTGAATTAAAACAAAAATCCTTCATGAGAGATGACTACAGAGAACTAATTGAGCTATGAGTTATATTTTTGGATGGAGATAGTGGCAAAGAACTGAAAATAAGGCATCCTCGTGCAGTGCATCAAGTGTGATGTTTGGCCAGAGCCATTTATTCACTCAAGAAAGTTTCCTAAGTTTTAACCTCAACTGAGCAAGGAACGCAAAATGCAAAATGGTGTGTAATTTAGAAAAGGAGAGTACATCTGACTTTGTAGAAAGGTACACTCCTTTGATAGCAGAAATATCCTGCTCTATTTTTTATGGCATGAAAAATTAGCTGTATTGTATGGACATTGTACATTATTTTGTATTTTTTGTAACTTGATCAATGCTTGCCTTCATTTTGCTTTAGGAAAATGCACGGTGAATTTATATCTGCGAAGATCAAACATTTGTTTTCTCAGGTAAAAATTTAAAGCAGTGTTTTTTAGGAAGAAACTGCCAATTTTGTACAGGCTAAAAGAAAGGTATTTTATCTGAACAACACAGCTGAAAGAACTGTAACATTAATTCATGAGTTTCATGGTTTAATTATAGCCAATGAAGAAAGGAAACAATTTTCATGCAAAAACAATTAAAATTGTACCTGCACCGTAAAAAAGGGATCTTAAAAAGAAAATACTCCTCATAATTTTAATACTTTTGTCCTACTAAAAAATTAAGTATTATTTTTTGTTGTCTGGGTTTCATAGTTAGCCCAGAATTATACAAAATTTTAATTATTTAGTGATATATCAAGCGATAGTCAAAATAAGCATTTTTCATAAGCTTCCGGGTGAGCTCAGCACGAGTTAACGTCATTGTAGGAGCATAAAATTTCTTATGTAAGTAAGCTACAGTGATTTAACAAGAATTAAGAGGCTATGCATTAGAATTTTTGCCCATATAAGGGACACCCTAATATATATATATATATAATTTTAAGGAAGGATAGGGAAATATGACCCAACACTTACCACAGATGAAGGCGGCTGGGACGACGAACAAAAAACAAACACAAGAGAAGCGCCGTCACATGTGTACACATGTGACGGCACCTGGTGCTTCACCTTCTGCACGTTTAAGGCTGTTGTAGGCCAAAATATTGCGCTTCTCTTGTGTTTTTTTGTTCGTCGTCCCAGCCGCCTTCATCTGTGGTAAGTGTTGGGTCATATTTCCCTATCCTTCCTTAATTTTATTGCCTTAAAGCTTTTTCTTGATCATTGTAATTATATATATATAGGGGTAATTAGATGACTAGTGGAATAGACACTTTTCCAATCCTCTGGTTAGAAGCAAGACTCCAGACTCATTCTACATAAAATTTAAAGGTAAGATACAATATCGTATCCCACATCTGTAATAAATCTGTAATAATATTTTATATACCAGCCCATTTACATTTTTTAGCTTTCTGAGTTCCTTCATAATTTCCCGAGAATCTATTTCAACTTTGTATTTTACTCATTTATAGTTTTACGGAGACTCTCCTCTGATTCACTCCTCCCATCACAGGATGATTGTCTCTCATTGTCTCACAATACCAGTCACTCAATATCTCTGCCATTTTAAAATCCTCATTGACTTCCACTCCATTCTTATCTACAATAGTCTTCCCCACAGTTTTCTAATACGGCCATAGAAATTTCTAGATGCATCGTTCATTCGAGTGATGATGGGGTAAGGACTTTTTTAGATTAGGGTCTGCAGGTGAAGGGACAGAAATAGATTATCAAAGTGATACTGATTGCAGATTCGTGATATTAGTAACAGATATTAAAGAAATAGATGAAATGGCTGAAACAGTAACTGACTGCGGTAAAAGTGGGAAAGAGGAGATAAATTCTGAAAATGTAAAGCCAGTAGTAAGGGTGTTAATGGTAAACTGTAGAAGTATAATGAACAAAGTAATCGAATTTGTAAACTTAATAGAGATGCACGAACCACAAGTAATAATTGGGGTAGAGAGTTGGTTAAAAGAAGAAGTACTAGACAGTGAGGTTTTTTCCTGATGGTTACAGAGTGTACCGCAGAGATAGAGGAGCAATTGGTGGAGGAGTCTTGATACTAGTTAGCAAAAACTACCACAGTTCACTGGCGTTCATAGATCAAGACCATGAGTTACTTGGGGTAGATTTCTAGGGTAATAAAAAAGAAAAAATCAGAGTGTTGGCTGTTTACTGCAGTAGAAGAATGACAGAAGAGGATGAGGCTCTTGGGGAGAAATTAAATTCATACTCAGATTTCAGAGGTGAGAATAGAATGATCATCATCGGCGGGGATTTAAATTTACCAGGTGTAAACTGGGAAGGGAATAAGATAAATAACACAAGGGAACAAAGATTTGCAAATATCTTAATAAGGGAAGGAGGGTTTATACAAGTGGTTGAGCAAAACACTAGGGGACAAAATATTTTGGATATGTTTCTAATTAAGCCCGATGAAAACCTTTTGAGGTATCAAGTAACTGAAGGAATAAGTGATCATGAAGCAGTTCTGATGGATATTAGAGGATTCAGTAAACCAGCAGCCAAAATTGAAGGGGGAAATAGGTACAATTATAAAAAGGCACAGGTTCCAAATTTGAGGAGATATTTCAGAGAACAATTCAGAAAATGGAAGGAAGTCTCAGATACAGTAGAGTCAAGGTGGGAAGAGTTCAAGGAGATAATAAGAAAGGGGGAAGAAAAATTTATTCCAAAGCAAAAAATAAAGAGAAGTAGAGAACCAATGTACTATAATAGGGAAGTGAGGAGGTTAAAGAGGTTGGTAAGAAAAGACCATAACAGAGTTAAGAGACAGCAGGGTAGTAGGGAATATTTAAAACAACTAAACAAGGACTTAATAACAGCAAAGAAAATGGCTAAAGATGGGTTTATGAAGAGTATTGTCAGTGCAGGGGGACCATTGACTGATGCATCTAAAAATTTATACGGCTATATCAGGAAACTGAGGGGAAGGGAGGATGTAGAGACACTTATAGATTAGGATGGAGAAGAAGTTACTGAGGATTTGAAAAAGGCAGAGATTTTAAGTAACTGGTTCAGTGAAACCATTAGGGACAATGAATCAGAAACAGGAAGGTCTAATTCGGAGAACGAGCTTAACAACACAATTAGAAATGACGATAGTAAAAAATTTGATATTCATCCTGAGGAAATCGTGAAGGAAATAAGAATTACTGAAAAAACATAAAGGGGCTGGTGAAGATAATATTACTACAGATATCTTAAAGATAGCCGAATGTGACATTGTACCTTATCTTGAAATATTATTTAAATTGAGTCTAGACACTTGCTGCTTACCACAGGACTGGAAAAGTGCAATAGTAGTACCGGTACATAAGGGAGGGGTGAGAAGTAAAGTTGAGAATTACAGGCCAATCAGTTTGACATCAGTGGTAGGTAAATTAATGGAAAGATTGATATGCAACCACATCAGAAATATATGTGAGGAACGTAATTGGTTTTCAAGCAGGCAACATGGTTTCAGGCAAGGATATTCATGCAAATCTCAGTTGGTGAAAGATATTTCAGATGAAATGGACAAGGGAGGCCAAATTGATAGTGTAGCACTAGATCTGTCTAAGGCGTTTGACAGAGTAAGCCATAAAATGGTAGTAAATAAGGTAAAAACCATTGGAGTGGATAAGAAAGTCATTTCCTGGGTAGAAAATTTTTTAAAAGGTAGAAAACAGAAAGTTAGGGTAGGAAATGTAGTATCAAAAGAAGTGGAAGTAAAAATTGGTGTGCCACAGGGTAGCCTATTGGGACCATTGCTATTCGTTATTCTAATGAATAATTGTGTTGATTGTTTACTATCTGAAATGAGATTGTTTGCAGATGACATAATGCTGTATAAAAGAATCAAAACGATAGAGGATTGTAAACAGTTGCAGGGTGATCTGGACAGGATATCTAATGGGGTTGGTAAACATGGAATGAAGATAAATGCAAAGAAGAGTCAGCTTATTAGATACACAAATAAAAAACAAAATGTTAATTATGAATATAAGGTGGGGAAAGAATTGCTTGCTGACGACTTGAAATGCAAATATCTTGGAATTACTTTTGATAGCAAACTTAACTGGGCAGGACACATAGGACAGGTGGTAGGAAAAGGTTTCAAAGTTCTGCACTTGTTGGAGAGAGTGACGAGGGGATGTACGAGAGAAGTCAAGGAATTGGGTTACAAAATTTTGGTCAGACCATTGCTCGAATATGGTAGTGTAGTATGGGACCCTCATTTTACGTATCAAATACAGGAGTTGGAGAGGGTGTAAAGAAGGGCTGCTAGATTTGTTTCTGGAAATTATCGCAGAATGCAATCAGTGACAGATATGATGAAGGAGCTGTAATGGGATTCATTGCAAGACAGGAGGAGGATGAGGAGGGTCATGGGAGTGTACAGGGCATATACTGGTGATGAGGCATGGAAAGATATTGCAATAGGTATGTAAAGTAGTGCATGGAAGGGAAAAGATGACCATGACCACAAGCTGGCACTCGATTGCAGGCACAAGGGTGTGGGAAGATTCTCTTGTTTAGGTAAGGGTGTCAGGGATTGGTATGAGTTACCAAGAGAAATGATGAATAATTTACCGAAAACCTTGAAGGAATTTAAAGATAAAATTTGTAGAGGGTAAATGTAGGTGGGTGCAGGATAGGGGGAAGATGGGTGTGTAGGGATATTGCCACCGGAGCCTGTGCTCCATTGCAATTAAATTAAATTATAAAAAAAATTGGTCCTGCTGCATCAGTAATATTCTTCCTAAATCCATCCTTCGCCTCTCTCTTTGCTCTTATCAATTGCTTGTTTAGTTGTTTAAGTATTCCCTACTGCCTTCCTGTGTCTTAACTCTGTTGTGTCCGCATCTCACTAGCCTCTTTAACCTTCTCAGCTTCCAGTTTTGTAGTATGTAGGTTCTGTACGTCTCTTTATTTTCTGCTTTTGAATAAACATTTCCTTGACATTTTTTATTATCTTCTTAAACTCTTCCCACTTTGCCTCCACTGTACTTGTGCCATTTGCTGAATCTTTCCCTGAAATGTCTCTTCAATTCTAAATTCTGTTCCTTTTTATAATTATACCTAAATCATATAGGAAATTTATTACCATTGTAATACTGTGTGTGTCGTTCAAAAATGTGCACCATAAAATAAAGCTACCAGAAAACAATGAATCAACCCAAGAAAGATCATTTCAGCTTAAGTACATCCCAAAAAACAATATGAAAATTTCCAATTTGTTTATTGGTTTATCCAACTGCTACTATTTTGTCACTTACAATCAGAAACAAAAGTGCATTAATTATATGAGTTACTATTTGGAAACACAGGTATACAGCTTTCAACTTTCTACTTTTAAATACTAATACTACATGACCTGAGTGAAGATTTCATGAATAAAATAGCAAGGTTGGTTGTTCATAGTAGATTGAAAGAAGAGCTGGCACATTTGTAGTAATAAATTTCTAATTTTACCTGATGTGTGATACCCTGCATTTATCTATTTTGACATAAACACATGAAGTTATTCCTTCGTGGAAGCCAAACTGTTACAGAATTCACCAAATTTTTTTACTTGTGGCTTTACGCCATGTTGACGTCGAGGTCATTAGAGGTGGGAAAATACAACTAAGCTGAAGAAACCATATATGGTGCTGCTATCTGATGGTACAGAGATTATAGCCCGTGCAATCATTTTCCAAACAAAATGTTTAAATAGGAATAATAAAGCAAAACTCAAATGTTCCCTTAATGGAAAATATCCAAAAAGCTCCTTATCATAGAAAACACCTACAGTTTACCAATATCTCTTTGGTAAGTGCTGCTGCTATCTAGTAGTTATGCAATCAATCCTTATTGACACCAGTGAAGTCTAGCTGCATGACTCTGAACAGTCTCAAATGTGCCACCTTCATAGTCAGTACTTCTGCCCTATACGGGTCAAATTCCGAAAAATTCCTTTCCTAAAGTATAATGTTACCAAAGTGGAGACCTTAATCATTAAATTGATACCTTATTTTTCAATTTCATTTAGCTATGGAGGAATTTAAGTGGCTAATCACCAAAAAACACATTTTATAAATGATTATACTTAAGGCGTTTATGGATAAAATCTTATATATAAAAATAGACCTGTTTTTTTTCCTATATTTCACTTTTCAGCCACCACTACCTAGCACAGATCACTTGTCTTTGTGTGTGCAAGTAGCATGGAGTTTCCTGTTGTACACAACGTTGGCCAAATGTCGATATCTGTGATTGTTTCCAAAGTGGTTATCCTAATCTTTAAAATGAAACATCATTTATTGATTTTGGTTAGGTATGAACAAAGATAAGTGGCACATCACAAAAGAAGCACCAGACAAACAGAATGTATGCTATGGCCTCTTTTCAACAGAATTACTGGGAATGGTGCGTAAGCAATAATGCAATGGCCTTGCATGAGGGATAAAGCAGGTTTGAATCTTTTTCCATCCATCCAGACTTTGGTTTTCCATGGTTCTCTAAAAATTCATCAGGCAAATGCCTTCATGTGGCAATGTCACAAGTTCTTCCTTGCTTCCAGTAATTTTCCACGTCTAATCACATTGACATAAAAAGACGTAAGGCCAAAATAAAAGTCACTTCTTGATTTTCTTTACCAGAGACATCACATTTACCTTTAGTACTCTAAACTCAGTAGTGTTTATGAATAAGAAAAGGACAGAAACCATTATTTACAACAGGTAGAGGACAGCACAGAACCTTAAAACATTTACATTGAATTTTTGTGTGTGTATGTGCGGGGGAGGGGGGGGGGGTTATAACCAATAGGGACTGATAAACAAGGTCCCATGGCATTAAATCCTTAATAAACAATAAGTTGATTTTTTTCTTCCTCTGTGAACATCATATTCTACTGCTGAAGATCAATTTGTCCCGTATTTACTTCAGCATTGTCCCACCATCATTTGTGGTAAAACGTAATTCCTCTCCCTCCTTAAATTTCTAAACCAGCCACCTACTGTTTTCACACCTAATACAAAAGTTAATGATGATACATACAGATAATAAAGAGCAAACAAGTAGAAATATACATTACTTTCATCATCATACATGAGATACTAAAAAAAAGATAATGTAAGAAGTATTAATTATCAAACATATTTGCCCTATGTGTACCTATCTGTTATTTCTGTTGCCATACATTATTATTACTATTAATTAGCTGGAATTGAGCCCAGGCCCAGATCCCTACTTTCACAATACTCAATTTTTAATTCTTTCAACATCTGAGATAACTTGTTCAGCATCACTGATGCACTTTCGAGCATATGAAAATTTTAAAAATCCTTATGCCTGAAACCAAGTGCTTACTCCTTATTCTTGTCCCAAAATCCATCCAGTACTCGCTTCAAATATATGCCTTTAATATATATCCAGCATTCTTTTTCTTCACATCCTCCCTTTTAATTAATGTTAATCAAGCTCTTTTTACCATACTGCTGTGATGATTGAGCGGTAATACTCTGGTCCACATTCAAGAGGACACTGGTTCGAATTCCCATCCAGACGTACAGATTTTGATTTTCACAGGTTTTCCAAGACCCTCCAGGTGAATGCCAGGATGGTTACTTCTAAAAAGCCATTACCAAATTCCTTCAATTTATTGGACACTAGTTTTTTACCACCTCTTAAGTTCTTCACATTGATGAGGCATAAAGTCATAAGCAAAAATAAATTATTATTTCATCATTGATTGTATTTTATGCTAATATAACAAATAATCAACAAGAATATGATCAAAATTTTTATCCTAATTCCCTAACATCCCTGCTCAGTAGATATATAATTTTGAAAATTCTCGCCAGTAAGCTCCGCCCAACTAAGTGTCTTATCAAATGATATGTCTAAACACTATATGCCTTCAATAAGCTAGTTATAACACAAAACTCTTATTTCTCTACCTATGCACTAAACATTGATTGTCTTTCCTGCACAGCTAGACACCCATCAATAATAGTCTGGGGCTACTTGCATTCGTCTCACATTTTAATCATTTTATAAAGTTTGACCTGTTACAAGAGTCATGGAGGGAAGAGGCTCATGTAGATGTAGGTAATATGTAGCAGGCCTTTAGGAATAAGGGCATGCAGGGAAAGAATAGGAAGAAAAGGGATCAGCTGCTAGATAATAGCCATAGGCCCTCTTCTGCAAGATCAGTTAGGCACATGTTACCAAGTCACAAGTTTGTTCAAACCTAGTACAACATTATGTCAGTTAATAGAAGTTTCACTAAAGACAACAGAGCGGGGATAGCGGAAGGTGTGGGGAGTAGTATTGGTAGAAACATAGTGACCTGAGGAGGATGGTAAAGCAAACAAGGGTTGCCCTCATGCACGTCCTAAGTCACCATGACTGGCTAAAGTTGAACCATGCTGTGAGATGGGTAAATGTGGAAACGGGGGTGCTAATTGGAAAAGGCATTAGTTCTGTCTTGGGGGTGATGCCTGTGAACACCATTGGTAGGTGGGGTTGCACTAGCCATGGCATACACCAAATAGAAGGGGAAGGGGAGAAGGATGGGGTGGCAGAAGGGGAAAGGCTGCTGGATCTCTGCAAACAAAACTGATTGAAAATAGGAAATTCCTGTGAGTTAAAAAGCGACAAGCTTTCAGCAACTAGTTCAGCAGCCATCATCAGGTCAATTATGGACCGGCAATCTTGCCATTATGAATATTAGGTATTTACTGGTGTCGCTTAGCAACCTTACGATGCTCGCAGTTCCGCTTCACTGTGATTGGTCGTAGGCGGCGGTCACCCATCCAAGTGCTAACCACACTCCGCGTTGCTTAACCGCCAGAGCCTAAGTCATCGAGTCCGCGCCCTGATTGGTCGATTGGCTCCCACTCACTTTTCTGTCCACACTCCACCGGAACACCGTCAACCAGGGAGCCAATCGACCAATCAGGGTGGTTAGCACTTGGATGGGTGACCGCCACCTATCCCATATAAGGGGGCCTGCAGGAGTTACCGACCACAGCTAAGCTCCGGCAGCTAAGCAACGTGGAGTGAGGTTAGCACTTGGGTGGGTGACCGCCACCTACGACCAATCATAGTGAAGCGGAACTGCGAGAGTTGTGAGGTTGCTAAGCAACACCAATAAACGCCTGGTATTCGTAACGGAAAGATCGCCGGTACATAATTGACCTGATGATAGCTGCTGAGCTAGTTGCTGAAAGCTTGTCGCTTTTTAATAAAATCCGGCTGCAAACCCGAAAAGATTTGTTTTCAGGAAATTCCTGGTACAAAAAGGAAAAGAGTCATAAGGTAACATGGTACAGTAGCAATTGGCAGAGGAAGTTAGTTGTGGACTAGTTTATATTTAATGTTGAACTGATGAAGAATGTGGCAGATGTGAAGATCAGAGGCATTGGATAGTGATCACCAGCTGTTGGTAATTGTGTCGCGTGGGTGTGATAGGCCGAGCGGAAACCTTTTAATTTCACACTTAATACCACAGAGTGGTGAGAGAGAGGCGGTGGTTGTCCATCTTGGGTGCCCACCTACCCCTGTTAGAGGGTAGTCTGTAGGCATATTGCCGAGAAAGTAACTGAGCCTTAGCTACTGAGAACTGCAAGTATTGCATAATCTCACTGATTAGAACTAAAACATTTACATAAATGTTTTTATTCTTTAAAACTTGTGATAAAGTTTTAAAGAATAAAAACTTTTAAGCAACTGGTGGCGTATTCGTGGCTTTATGCTAATATAAAAAATTTTTACCGTTGCTGACACGCAGCTATGCTCAAGATTTACATATATATTCTCATACATCTCTATCTATGGAGAGGTGACGTTTCTCTTAGGAATAATAACAATACATGTTAATAACTACTGGTTTATTACACTTGAAGACAGGTCGGCGTACATGTTACACTATTGGCTACATTGATCAAGGGAATGATTTGTCACTAGAAATACTTAATGCTGATTGGTCTACATTCATTGATACTCCATTGGTGAAATAATACTGACGTTGCGCTATACTGATTGGTCGACATATTAAATATATTTCATTGGTGGTCTGGTTACAGGGCAAGGCACATTAAACCCTAATGAAATGAGTGACTGTCGGCGAATGAATTAGATTCCTATCTAGCGGTGGACATTACTGTTGTGAAGACAAACACGCAAGCAGTGGATCAAGCAAGCTCTAAATACCTGTTAGGTGATGGTGTTGAACAGTGCGTCCATGGATGATGGAAGATGGACCGACGAGTCCATGGCGGAACTCGGACTGCCTGTCGAGTCCGTGGTGGATGTTGGGCTGACTAGAGCAGAGAGATACTAGTCTGCTTGAAAACTCATTAAGGATTCTGGTGGGGATAAAAGGTGATGTTAATTGGGTCACTAGGACTAAGTGGAGATGGTCAGGAAAGAGTTATAGTGTGAGTTGTGGGGACTGCATAGTGTGGTGGTTTCCAGGCTGACCTAAGCTTAGCAAAGCTATTCTAGCTTGTCACTTTTTAATAAAATCCAGCTGCAAACCCGAGAAGAATTGTTGTCAGGAAATTCCTGGTACAAAAAGGAATAGAGTCATAAGGTAACATGGTACAGTAGCAATTGGCAGAGGAAGTTAGTTGTGGACTAGTTTATATTGAACTGAAGAAGAATGTGGCAGATGTGAAGATCAGAGGCACTGGATAGTGATCACCAGCTGCTGGTAATTGTGTCGCGTGGGTGTGATAGGCCAAGCGGAAACCTTTTAATTTCACACTTAATATGACAGAGTGGAGAGAGGGAGGCGGTGGTTGTCCGTCTTGGGCACCTACCTACCCCTGTTAGAGGGTGGGCTGTAGGCATATTGCCGAGAAAGTAACTGAGCCTTAGCTACTGAGAACTGCAAGTATTGCATAATCTCACTGATTAGTACTAAAACATTTACATAAATATTCTCATACATCTTTATCTATGGAGAGGTGACTTTTCCCTTAGGTTCCCTCTAGTAAGCACTTCCACACAGTCTGGAAACTGCTGCGGTATACAGGCTGCTGAAATTTCAGTGAGGCGTAGCCTGCGATAAGAAACTGGAATAACACGGTTGTAAGCTATGTACTGAGTTACATGCATGGGTAGCAGAGATTTACTACGTGCTCAACATGAGGCCTCCGTGCTTGGTTACAAAAGATAACATTGACACATCGTGAGATCTGGCTCACTGGTACAAATGGATGTGAATTGGAACTACGATGAGTTTGAATAAAGGCTTCAAATCCATATGCTATACCTTGGAATACGCGAACCCATGACAATTGAGCAAAGGATTGTGACAGGGAGGAGAAAATCAGGAAGACAGTATAGAAGATTAAGGGTATGGAAATTGAAGAGAAGAGTAATGAAGAGGAATACCAGAGAATTCTAAGGAGTAAGATACCCACAGTGCAAATGGGGACAGTAGAAGAGGAGTGCGACTATTTTAAAACAACATCAAGCAGCAGAAAATGTATGTGGAAGGACTGCTAACACCAAAAGGTGGAAAGAAACCGCATGGTGTGATAGTGTAAAACAAGCAACGGAAATCAAGAACAGGGCCCTTAGGAAATGGTTACACCAGGGGACACAGAAGACAAGAGATGGCTATTTGAAGAAAAAGGAGGAGGCCAAAAAAATTAGTAACGAAGGAAAGGAGGAAATGGCTGGAGAAATGGACCAACATGATGGAAGAAGATAGCAGAGGACATAAGAAAGTACTATATGGAATGGTAAAAAGGAAAAGGAATGAGTGGATAGGAAATTTCAACATACTGGATAAGGATGGAAAGGAAATAAACAGCTGAGAAAGACTAAAAAGGATGTAGAAGGAGCATTTTGAAGCCTTACTGAACCCAGATTGATAAAGTTGTCCAGGAGGAGCACGAAAATAACAGCCATGTAGGAGAGAAAGAGAATGATCTAACTTGGGAAGAAGTGGAAACAGCTGTGGGTAGGATGAAGGATGCAAAGGCACCAGACATCGATGAAGTGAGCGTGGAAATGATAAGGGCAGCAGGAGTAGTAGGAAAGCAGTGACTATGCCATGTGATGACAAAGGTATAGATGCAGGGTGCAACTCCTGAAGACTGCAAAAAAGGAATGATTATACTCATATTCAAAAAAAGGGAGCACGTAGGAGTTTAAAAACTATAGAGCTATTACACTGATGTGCTACTGTGCCAAAGTGTATGAGAAGATCATTGAAAAGAGGATATCTGACAGGGTGGAAAAACGACTAAGGGAAGAGCAGTATGGATTCAGATCAGGGAGATTGATGGTAGACTTGATATCTGCTATGAGACAGCTGCAGGTAAAACATTATGAGTATGGAAAGGATCTACTGCTGGCATTTCTTGATATTGAGAAAGCATATACAATACATTTTTTTCCCATTGATCCCAATATAAGAGACTGACTCTGTGGGATGTGGAAAGTTGTTAATTTATGGATAAACAGTTGCATAACAAAATAATACATACACCAATAGATGTACACTCATAGCATATATGGTACATTAAACAATTCCATAACAAAATAATACATACACCAGAAGATGTACAGTCATAGAATACTTAGTACATTACACAAAGCCATAACAAAATAATACATACACCACAAGATGTACAGTCATAGCATTCATGGTAAATTAATTATGTAAACTACATTTACACAAGCTACTGGCAGTTATTTTGTAGATACCTTAGAAATAAATTCTTCGGCAGAGTAGAAAGAGTTTTCAATTAAACATTCTTTCAATTTTTTCCTGAATTTATTCTTATCATCTGCTAGACATTCAATATGTGTTGGGAGCTTATTGAAGATATGTATCCCTGAATATCAGACCCCTTTCTAAACAAATGACAATGGCAATGACTTTTAATCCTTGTGAAGATCATTTTTACTTCTAGTGCCATAATTGTGTATTTTACAATTTGTTTCAAACAAAGAATAATTTGTGACTACAAAGGACATTAATGTGTATATATACTCAGCCGCTAATGTTAAAATCCCTAACTTCTTGAACAGCTCTCTACATGAATTTCTATTGCTAATCCCAAACATAATTCTTATTAATCGCTTTTGGGCTCTGAACACTTTGTATTGCCACAGAATATTATTCCATATGACAATAAGGAGTGAAAATAAGCAAAATAAACTAGCTGTCTCATACGGAGATCACCTATAGCTGAAATTGTACGAATTGCAAATGTGGCTGCACCCAAACACTTAAGTAGGTCGGAAACATGTACTTTCCAATTTAAATTATGATCAATATACAAGCCTAGAAATTTCACACACTCTACCTCTTGAATGGACTGGCCTGCAAATTTTATGTCTATATATGGTGTTAATCTGTGTGATGTAGTAATTGCATATACAATTGATTGTGTACATAGGAGTAAGGTATGGAAAGCCTTGCAGAAGAGAGTAGTTCCCAAACGAACTATCTGGAGAGTGATAGAACTGTACCAAGGAAGTGTGAGCTATGTGAAAATAGGAGAAGGAAGAACAGATTGGCTGAAACAAAGGAATGGACTAAAACAAGGAAGTGCCCTATCACCACTACTCTTTATTGTAATCATAGATGATATAATGCAGAAGGTGACAGTGAGGATGGGAGAGGACAACATGAAGGTGGTGGCTTTTGTGGATGATCTGGGTAGGTGCAGCAGCAGATGGATGTATGGACAGACAGTGTGGAGGAATATGGCCTGAAATTTAATGTAAACATGGTAACAACCAGAAAGAATAATTGGATAACCCAGGGAAATCTGATGGCAGGCAAACAACTAAAGAAGGTAAGCAGGTACAAGTACTTTGGGAGTGTATTAGAAGAATGTGGAAGAAATCATGGAGAGATATGTGAAAGATGAAGACAAGCAGAGGTGTTTCTAAGCAGTATTAGAAGCCTGATATGGAATAAAGATGTGCCATAGAAAAGCAAGAGAGTAATCTCTCATACATACTATGTGCCTATCTTGATTTATACTGCTAAAACATGGACAATGAAGAAGCAGGACATCAGCAGAGAACAAGAAAGCAAAATGAAGTTTTTAGACGTAGAATGGGAGTTATGAAAATAGACAGAAAAAGGAATGAAGTGATTATATGCATCCTAAAGGAGGAACCTCTACAGGAAAGAGTAGATATGATCAGACTGAGATGGTATGGACATGTAAAGAGAATGGAGGTTCAGAGTATCCCAAGAAAAATCCACGAAATTAAGATGCATGGTAAACGACCCAGAGGAAGACCAAGAGATGGATGGATGAAAGGAGAGGAGTGTGTACAGAAGAGAGGAAAGGAATGGAACAAGGTGGTGAAAGAGAGGTGGTGGGATGAAAGAAGGAAATTGAGAGGCTTGTGCATGAATCAGTCCCGGCCTGAGGCTGGAAACAGTTGAGGATGATGATGATGATTCATTATACCCAGAAAAATTTAGTTTAAGAGATATTTGATTTATTTATGAACCATGTGCTCATTGAGTCCTAAAACCTAAAATTTGAAATAACTGAGAATCGTGTAAAGTTACAGAAAATCTTTTATCATCAGTTATAGTCAGCATCATCTAACTTATTTTGAATGTAAAATCAAGCAATCAGGCAATGTATTGTAAAGGAAAACTGCCAGATTTGATGACATAAGAGACTTCAAGGTTAATCTTGTAGAAACCTTTGTAAACACTAAATGAAGTCAGAACAGATAGGAGAAGATATCAAGAAGCTTAGGTGATAATTACAATTTAAACTATTAAATATTCTTCGAGATATTAATTTTTGAAGGTTTTTGCTGACATCACAAGCTGACAATTTTGTGCTGCGAGCTGCAGCCATGACAGATTTGTAGTCAGAATCCAAGTAGATGCGGTTGAATTAGGCTTGCTCGCAACCTGCTGAGCAAATGGCTCCACGTGGTGATAGCATGTCTTGATGATGAGGTTGTAAATCATTCATCATAGACTGGGGGCATGATGAGAGTTTATATTCGTTGTTGATGTAGTCTGATTGCCTCTCTAAATCTGGTACTGAATTTTGTTGAGGAGAAACAGTTGGAAGAATATAGACTTTCTACAACTTTGAAACTGTGTAGTGAAAGCTTATTTCAAATCCCCTTTCACTTTTAAGAGTAGCACCATGTGTCAGCTGTGTTTGTTCAAATTTTAAAGGTACTAGAGGGTTAACTGTCATGAACATTAATTATTTCAACATTTTTTTCACATCAGATTTCAGAGGTGGGCAAAGTGACTCACTAAAAAGAGCGGTGTTCATTTGATCATTCACTAGCTCAGTTTAAACAAAAAGAGCAGTTATATCCACTTTGAGTGTAGTATCTGTTCGTTTCATTTACATTTAGACTGATTTCTTAGGTTAACCTCAGATTGGTTACTTTAATTTATTTTTGTATTTATTCTGAAACATTTTTGTTTCTTAAATACTAGCAGATTACTTTCATGTAGAAAAGCCCTTTCAATGTGTCAATGAAATATTGTTTGGATTGCTGAAAATATTTGCTAGATAGTTTGAGGATACTTAGTTTTACATTAATTTATTTACAGACACAAAGTGCAATAAAATTTAAAGAAATTTTTGCTTTAAATAAAATGAAGGTTACTGTTCACAAATAAAATTTTACTTATTTGGCCACTCAGCAGCCTGCTTCATTTTTCAGTGCGAATTTGTCGAGCATTTGAAAATAATCTTTCATAAGGCACGCTTGTAGTCGGAATACACAAAGAAAAGCAGAAAGAGAAGTAGAGCGGCACATCAGCTTCAAAACTAGCTCCCCAGTGGCATTGCTCCATGCTGTGCTGAGTGCAGTAATCGGAGAACATCGCGAGCGAACTAGCTCTTCCCATGCCGAGCGCTTGGGATCGGAGAACGACGCGAACGAACTAGCTCTTTCCGTGCTGGGCTCTGAAATCGGAGAACGTCACGATCGAACTAGCACTTCTCGATCTTACAGATTTCTTATTTTTTTTTTTAGAGTGGAGTGGATAAACAATGAACGGTGTGGAACTAAGATTAAACATGGGTCAGGCGAGAGTGACAAAGCCGAAACCAACATATTGTTGGTGCACACTCAATTGAAGTTGAGTTCAATCGAGACCAACACAACACCGTCATAACCGCTTCCAAGAAGAACTACCGTTCGTTTTTAGTGAGCCACTGCTCACTTGCTCTTTCAAAAGAACTGTTCTAAAGAACTGGTTCACTCGTGAATGACCCATCTTTAGTGACAATAGAATGGTTATTATTGATGGGGATTAAAATTTACTAGGTGTCAACTAGCTAGGAAATAGATTAATAACACTGGAGAACATAGATTTGGAAACACCTTGATAAGGGAAGGAGGGATTACACAAGTGGTAGAGCAGATCATTAGGGGACAAAACATGTTGGATATCTTTTAATAAAACTAGATTATAATCTTGTGGGGTGACAAGTAACTGAAGGAATAAGTGATTACGAAGTAGTTCTGGTGAGTATTAGAGGATTCAGTAAACCAGTAGCCACAATTGAAGGAGGAAATAAGTACAGTTATAGAAAGGCACAGATTTTATACTTGAAGAGATATTTCAGAGAAATTTTTAGCAAATAGAAGGATGGCACAAATATAGTAGAGTCAAGGTGGGAATAATTCAAGGAGATAGTAAAAAGGGGGAAAACATAATTATTCCAAAATAGAAAATAAAGAGAAATAGAGAATCTACATACTATTATGCAGAGGTGAGGAGGTTAAAGATGTTGGTAAGAAGAGAAAAGCGTTAAGAAAAAGCAGGGTAGTAGGGAATAATTCAAACAACTAAACAAGGAATTGATAATTACAATGAAGGTAGCCAAATGTGGTTAATGAAGAGAATTATCAGCACAGGAAGGCCCATCTGAAAATTTCTGTGGCTGTGTTAGAAATGAGGGAATTGGAGCGTGTTGATTTATAGATAAGGATGGAGAAGTAGTTACTGATGATTTGAAAAAGGCAGTAAGTTAAGTAACTGTTTTAGTGAACCACAAAATTTGAAATTTATTCTGAGGATATCATGACGGAACTAAGAAACCTGAAAAACGTAACAGGGCTGGTGTAGATAATATTACTTCAGATTGTAAAAAAATTTTCAAAAATGTTTACGGGATTAATTTATAACAGTTAGTGAGGTTATTACAACGCTACACTTTGACCTGCCTCACGGAAGCATCGGTACTTCGTAATTTTATTATTTTACCTTGTTCGCCACCAGCTGTTTGACGAACGTACTAATAATACTTACAGTTCTCTGTGATGTTAAGAACTCACTAGTTCACAGGAATTTGTAATAAGCAAGACACACTCACTCATAGGAAGTATTAAGTCGAACAACTTTTTATTACTCCAACGATTTGTGTCTTATATTAGTACTCCGACCACCAACTGGAATTATTTATCACTTATCCGAAGATTGCAAGTTCTTTATGAGTGGAAAGTTTAATCACAAGATACTCTCCTTCGAACAGCGACATATTAAATGTATGTACCACAATTACCAGTTCACAACCACTCATTAACAGTTCTCCAGGAACGTCTCACTGTATTTTCACACCATATGGCTTGTCTTACGTTAGCGACGTCAAGCCAATATTCATTTCCCGTCGCGGACGCTCGTATTACGTATCCATAGGCCCGAATATTTCTTTCCGAATCTACCGAAAACACGTACACGTCGACACACACACTTCCCGCCATCTCGTAACACTTGACTACTCTTCTGCCACAGAGGTTAGACCCTCGCGGTATATCGATAATCGATATTTATACAAAGATTGCAAGTCCAATGTAATGTTACAACCCCTTCCAGGTCTCTGTTTACAAAATGTGAACAAACAGTGAACAATTTTAAACAGAAACCGAGAAACACTCGAGGTATGATTGGGTTGTTACCTTACTGCTCCTAGGTATAAATTCACATAAACAATTACACTCTTGTACAAAGTAGTTGGTGGTCGGTACTCCTCAAACAAAAATTACATTTTCATGGTTACAACTACATCTAAGAAGCAAATACAAATTTCATATATCATAGACAAACAGTTGTACATACAAAATAGCCAACTGGTTCCCTTTCAAGCATAATGTCCTTCATTGCTGTTATAGAATCAGCTGTTTGTTCCCAAACTTAACCTTTAACACAAACTGCACCACACAAAAACATGAAAAAAAAAAAAAATGAAATTCACACGCTGGTTATGGGGCCACTCACTTCGTCACTGTAGACGGCCTACTGCAAGGACCTAGAAAGCGCACGACTAGGCCACTAGCCACCGGGTTAATATCACCACCGAGCTTCTTACATTAGTTTTATGGTTCACAAGGAAAAGAAATGCCCATTGGCGATAAAGGTCATCGACCTCCCGACACGTGTGAAGTACAGTAATGAGTTGGTCAACTTGAAAACAACCTAACAACTAAGATACGTATAAACAGAAAAAAAAACTTATTTACAACCTAAACTATTTACAAAAAGGGAGGTGGAGGGTTTCATGGGGTGTTCAGGATGCACATCACCCCTAGGCACTCCCTTCTCTTCCCCCACACTGAGTCTTGAACGGATTTAACCAATACCTTTCTTGTCTTCTATTCTTCTTCCACCCGGCCCACATTCTGTCTTGTTTACTTTTCCACCCCTTCCAGGGCAATCACTCTTCACTTGCACCTCGATTCTTTCCAACATCTCGAGAGCTTCCATAACATCGTTTGTCTGGAGACTGACGAAAATCAGCTGTGTGAGTTCCGGCAATCTGGCCAGGATTATCTCAATATGTCTGTGAACCATTCCTACTTCTCGGTCATCTGCAGCAATTTGAGAAGGTGGATAAGTTTCAAAATTGTCTAGAAAATCTACTGGGTGCAGTTTTCCTGAGTCCTCAGACCTCTCGTGTCCACTATTCTCTTCTAGTGGGTCTCCTGGATAGAAAGGGTTAGTAAGAATTCCTTGAAACTTGCTCATTTCTTCCCTAACTGCCCCTAACACTTGGGTATTCAAGTTCCCCTCTACTTCTTGTTTGATGGCTGGCACCTTTTGGCTTATTTTGTTCTCTATTTCACAATAGGAGGCCAGTTTCACTTTTTCTATCCCTTCCGCAAGGCGATTGATTTTGTCAGTCCACAACTTAACTTCTTTCTGTGCTTCTTCTATATTCTCTTCACACACTTTCAAGTTCTCTCCTATGGTTTTTAATTTAAGATCTTGATACTCCATCTTGTTTTCAATGACTTCAACTCGTTGCTGAGTGAGTCCTACTTCCAACACCATTTCCTGTTTGAAATGTTCCACTTCTGCCTTGGTTTCTTCTCCTTTTAAGATACACTTCAGTTGCAGTTGCTCCATCTCTCCTCTTATTTGTATGAGTCTTTCATCCAAATCTCTAGTAATATCTTCACGTAGGGCTTTCCCTTTCTGTTCTATTTCTGCCCTGAGGTTGTCATGTACCGCTCTTAAGTTGTTTTGAATGGCCTGGTTCCCTTCATGTATAATTTTGAGATTCTCAGCATTTTCGGTTTTCATTTCCTTGAGCTTCTCTTCCAAAGAGTAGCTCCTCTCCGCATTTTCTGTCTTTAACGCATTGATATTTTCAGCAAAGGAGTGGTTAAGTTTCTCTTCCAAAGCTTCGCTTCTTTCCGCATTTTCTGTCTTTAACGCATTGATATTTTCAGCAAAGGAGTGGTTAAGTTTCTCTTCCAAAGCTTCGCTTCTTTCCGCATTTTCTGTCTTTAATTCCTTGAGCTTCTCTTCCAAAGAGTGACTTCTCTCCGCATTTTCAGCAAAGGAGTGGTTCATCTGCTTCATCAACTGCATAAGGATTTCCTTAACAGGCACTTCCTCGGTCTGCTCTCTTGTCCCTTCCCCAAAAGTTTCCTCAGTATTCATTTTCACAGACTAAGAAAAGAAAACTACGCAGAATTCGAAAGTATAAGGTGGAGTGGGGGGGGGGGGGGGGGTTTAAAGCCACTAAGTTGCCCACGCTCAAAATCAAGACAAAGAAACCAGTAGCTAACAACACACAGCTGGTCCCATAACATCAAAAGCAAAACAACTTGAGCTTCACCATCAAAACGCCTGTAGACCAACAAATCAACCAGTACAACGCCGATGAACAGTAATATTTTAAACATAAACAAACTTGCAAGGAAGCATACAACGTGGATCTTCAGTAATCCTGGCTGCTACTCTGCTCCAATCAGGAATAGCTGAAAATAACACATCACTCACACAGAAATGTAGGAATTAATTACTGGTGATTGCTGCTGTGGGTGTAAGCTTCATATGCTTTACACTACCCTGGTAGCTCACAGGCTGGCAACCTGTAATACTGCATGCAAAACAAAAAAAATTCCAAACGCGAAAATGGTTTCGATTACCGAAGTTACTCTGCCAAAATAATTTTTTTTGTTTCAAAACAAAACTGAAAAGTTTAGACTGAAAACTAGTAAGCATGCATTTAAACAAATGTTTATAATTTTTCTTCCTGTTAAATATTTATTTATCCGCGAATTACGGTTCAATTTAATGGTACATTGCTCTTATGGTACCTATGAAGCTCGGTGTGAATACTACCCGGCGCTAAAAAAAATTATTTCTCATTCAATTATTCAAAAAAATTATGACTTTAAACTTTTCCGCGGCCGAACTTATTTTAGATTGCCTGTTCGGTGTCTTCTTATCTGCCGAAGACAGTTCCGCTACAGTCTCCCTCCGCGATGTACTACTGCGCCGCGAGATGTAGTTCCTCTTCGTCGCTGACTTCCGCGATGTACCACTGCGCCGCGAGATGTAGTTCCTCTTCGTCGCTGACTTCCGCGATGTACCATGGAGGAAGGAATTATATGGAGGAGAAGTGACGTTAAATCGGTGAAGCAAGCACTAAACTCTCCCGCATGGTGGCAGCACCGGCAGCGACCATATGGCGCTTCCCAACAATTAAGGTGTTCACATTGTGGTAGATGCAATGATTATTTCATTTAGTATTGTGTATAAGTGTTTAAAAATGCCAGCTTGTGTTGCGTACGGTTGCACAAATAGGCCAGACAGGAATGAACCTGGAATATCATTTCATAAGTAAGTTGAATTGTAATTATCGTTGTTGAAGTGAGCGGTAGACACCGCAAACTTTGCAGCACGTCTATAAATATTTAGTCATAGCTCTCAATGGGATGAGTTTGTTCTCAAATTTTTCTTGGTGTAGTGTAGAAAATCAGCAAACTTGCTATTTTGCACATAATAGACTAGCATTATTTTTTAACGAGTGTTTAAAATGAGATTTAAAGGGGCGTGTTTTACTTCGCGATTCAGTGAATTTACTATTACGATTTCTTTCGTCACGTTGCTGATTATACTGACAATGGATGATGAAATTAACTGTTATGTGAGAAGCTGTGAGTTTTATTAATTTTTTAAATAGCTATTTCAGGCCATTGACTTAGGTTATTTTTAAATCTTCATATAAAACTTGTTTCTGTTTGTAAATACGTCTATACCCATTTTTACCGATTTTGAAATCTTTCTCATCTATTTATGTCGAAACAAGTTCATGCAGAAATAAAAATGGGCTTCATAAATAAAGAAGTTATTGGCCTTTGAACAAAATCAATTTGGGGAATGTGTTTCTAATTTAGTCTCCTTTTTTTTGTACAACATTCTCCCCCCCCCCCCCCCCCCGTATCTAAATCTAACTGAGAGATAATTTTTTTACAATTGTCCTAATAAGTAGGGCTGTGAAATTAGACAACACATCTTGATCAAGAGAATGTTCATTAAGGTGACTGAATAAACATTTTATTTCTGGTACCAGCCTACAAAATGTCTGGGTTGCTCATACCTAGAGTGGGTCCTCTTACTTTTTTTCTGGTCTAGGACACATTTCAGACTAACCACAAGTGGTAGTAATAAAACTGAAATATCCATTCTGCATGTCAACCATGTAATCATTGTGGCTTTGACAGAATTAATTTTTGGTCCAGCCTGCATCCAAACCTAAACCCCTCAATTTGGATGTTGTATATCCCCCAAACTAAGCAAGATATCGAAAACATTTATTCCTTATTATCGAGTTTTTTCGTCGTATTACATAAGAATCCATCATTAAATTTGACTTTTGCGAAATTTTTCTTCTGCATTTCAACTCAAGACACCTCACTTTTGAGACAGTATATCTCGAGAACTAGGTGAAATATCGAAAAATTTTACTCTTTATTTTTTATTTGTCTCGTCTTTTAAAATAAAAATTCATCATAAAATTTGACTTTGAATAATTTTTTCTTCTGAATTTCAACCAAAACCATTTCACATTTGAGACAGAATATCTCGAAAACTAAGCAGGATATCAAAAAATTTTATTCTTCATTTTTTATTTGTCTCATCGAGTTACATAATAATCCATCACCAGATTGCGGCGTCACGTTTATCCTAGAGTCCCCTTGAGGTGTTTGTACATATTCCCCGTGTTTGTTGGGAAGCGGTCAAGCCCCCACCACTCAGGCCATGCCCCCCCACTCCTCCGCCGGCCTGCTTCACTCCCATGCGTGATAAAGGTCTCTTGCGTCGTCCTCCATATTATTCCTTCCTCCATGCGATGTACCACTGCGCCGCGAGATGTAGATCTTTGACGTTGGTTTTACCTCCGTAATGTTAGCCTTTGGTGAGCAATGCTGTCTCTTTCTCTCATAACTTCTTTGCACTCAGTTCCGCAACCTCTACACTTAACAATGTATTCGATCCAATACACGCGATACACGTACTCTATTGTTGTTTTTCGTTTCACTTTTCACTCAAAGTTTGCGTTTTCCACTGGTTTTTATTTCTTCACTTTTACCTACTTCAAACCCAAGTCCATTTCACGTGCGCCATGTAAAATTTCAAAAGTGTTTTTACGGGATTAATTTATAACAGTTAGTGAGTTTATTACAACGCTACACTTTGACCTGCCTCACGGAAGCATCGGTACTTCGTAATTTTATTATTTTACCTTGGTCGCCACCAGCTGTTTGACGAACGTACTAATAATACTTACAGTTCTCTGTGATGTTAAGAACTCACTAGTTCACAGGAATTTGTAATAAGCAAGACACACTCACTCATAGGAAGTATTAAGTCGAACAACTTTTTATTACTCCAACGATTTGTGTCTTATATTAGTACTCCGACCACCAACTGGAATTATTTATCACTTATCCGAAGATTGCAAGTTCTTTATGAGTGGAAAGTTTAATCACAAGATACTCTCCTTCGAACAGCGACATATTAAATGTATGTACCACAATTACCGGTTCACAACCACTCATTAACAGTTCTCCAGGAACGTCTCACTGTATTTTCACACCATATGGCTTGTCTTACGTTAGCGACGTCAAGCCAATATTCATTTCCCGTCGCGGACGCTCGTATTACGTATCCATAGGCCCGAATATTTCTTTCCGAATCTACCGAAAACACGTACACGTCGACACAAACACTTCCCGCCACTCGTAACACTTGACTACTCCTCTGCCACAGAGGTTAGACCCTCGCGGTATATCAATGGAGGAAGGAATTATATGGAGGAGAAGTGACGTTAAATCGGTGAAGCAAGCACTAAGCTCTCCCGCATGGTGGCAGCACCGGCAGCGACCATATGGCGCTTCCCAACAATTAAGGTGTTCACATTGTGGTAGATGCAGTGATTATTTCATTTAGTATTGTGTATAAGTGTTTAAAAATGCCAGCTTGTGTTGCGAAATAGGCCAGACAGGAAAGAACCTGGAATATCATTTCATAAGTAAGTTGAATTGTAATTATCGTTGTTGAAGTGAGCGGTAGACACCGCAAACTTTGCAGCACGTCTATAAATATTTAGTCATAGCTCTCAATGGGATGACTTTGTTCTCAAATTTTTCTTGGTGTAGTGTAGAAAATCAGCAAACCTTGCTATTTTGCACATAATAGACTAGCATTATTTTTTAACGAGTGTTTGAAATGAGATTTAAATGGGCGTGTTTTACTTCGCGATTCAGTGAATTTACTATTACGATTTCTTTCGTCACGTTGCTGATTATAATGACAATGGATGATGAAATTAACTGTTATGTGAGAAGCTGTGAGTTTTATTAATTTTTTAAATAGCTATTTCAGGCCATTGACTTAGGTTATTTTTAAAGCTTCATATAAGACTTGTTTCTGTTTGTAAATACGTCTATACCTATTTTTACCGATTTTGAAATCTTTCTCATCTATTTATGTCGAAACAGGTTCATGCAGAAATAAAAATGGGCTTCATAAATAAAGAAGTTATTGGCCTTTGAACAAAATCAATTTGGGGAATGTGTTTCTAATTTAGTCTCTTTTTTTGTACAACATTCTCCCCCCCCCCCCGTATCTAAATCTAACTGAGAGATAATTTTTTTTACAATTGTCCTAATAAGTAGGGCTGTGAAATTAGACAACACATCTTGATCAAGAGAATGTTCATTAAGGTGACTGAATAAACATTTTATTTCTGGTACCAGCCTACAAAATGTCTGGGTTGCTCATCCCTAGAGTGGGTCCTCTTACTTTTTTTCTGGTCTAGGACACATTTCAGACTAACCACAAGTAGTAGTAATAAAACTGAAATATCCATTCTGCATGTCAACCATGTAATCATTGTGGCTTTGACAGAATTAATTTTTGGTCCAGCCTGCATCCAAACCTAAACCCCTCAATTTGGATGTTGTATATCTCCCAAACTAAGCAAGATATCGAAAACATTTATTCCTTATTATCGAGTTTTTTCGTCGTGTTACATAAGAATCCATCATTAAATTTGACTTTTGCGAAATTTTTCTTCTGCATTTCAACTCAAGACACCTCACTTTTGAGACAGTATATCTCGAGAACTAGGTGAAATATCGAAAAATTTTACTCTTTATTTTTTATTTGTCTCGTCTTTTTAAATAAAAATTCATCATAAAATTTGACTTTGAATAATTTTTTCTTCTGAATTTCAACCAAAACCATTTCACATTTGAGACAGAATATCTCGAAAACTAAGCAGGATATCAAAAAATTTTATTCTTCATTTTTTATTTGTCTCATCGAGTTACACAACAATCCATCACCAGATTGCGGCGTCACGTTTATCCTAGAGTCCCCTTGAGGTGTTTGTACATATTCCCCGTGTTTGTTGGGAAGCGGTCAAGCCCCCGCCACTCCGGCCATGCCCCCCCACTCCTCCGCCGGCCTGCTTCACTCCCATGCGTGGTAAAGGTCTCTTGCGTCGTCTCCATATTATTCCTTCCTCCATGGGTATATCGATAATCGATATTTATACAAAGATTGCAATTCCAATGTAATGTTACAAGATGTCTTAAAGATAGCAGTAGGTGACATTGTACCTTATTTTGAAATATTATTTAAATTGAGTCAGGATACTTGCCACTTACCAGAGGAATTGAAAAGAGCAATAGTTATAACGGAATGTAAGGAAGAGAGAGAAATATAGTTAAAAATTATAGTCCAATTAGTTTGACATCAGTGGTGGGTAAAATTAATGGAAAGACTGATATGCAATGATATCAGAAATATAGGAGCGCAAGTGGTTTTCAAGTTGGCAACATGGTGTAACAGACCTCATACCTGAACTTTAAATAGAATTGTAGTTCGTGAATCATTTGTAGTAAGCTAGAGTTTGGTTGAATATGATCTGGTATGTTTGTTTCACAATTAACTGTAAATCAATGTATATAGACTTTATTTTATGAAAAGAAATTATTTAAAGGCTATTTAATATGTTTAAGAACCGAATTGTGCAAGAAAATTGCTTAAATGTTTGTAATTCCAAGTATTATTGCAAGTTACAATGTCTAATGGCAATTTGATACAGTTTAAAATGATTTCTGTAAATAATTTTTTGTTTAAGTATCTTTAATTTCTATTTCTGACCATTTTGTAATGATGTTAAATGATTATGTATTTATTCTGATTGTTTTTAATATGTTTCAATTGTTTAAGTAATTGTTAATGTTCGAGAAATATCTGGCAGAAGCTTTTGAAGTGTTCTAGAAATTTCAAAAGATCCTATATAAAGAAATCAGCAAAAGGACAGTAGTATTTTATACAGATTCACTTTGCGACTGCCAAGGACTGCGTTAGTAGTATTGTATGCAATCTCTGGATTGTATGAATGCATGCAAGCAGTATCATGGATGTGTTGTTTGAAAATTGAACCCAAGTCTAAACTGAAATACATTGTGGACTACTTAATTAGCGTATTAATTAAACCATGAAGAATCTGACAATGGCCTTAGGCAAGGATATTCATGTGAATCTCAGTTAGTATGATATATGCAAAAAATGTACAAAACTGATAAAATGGTCAAGGGAGGCCAAATTGATAGTGTTGTACTAGAACTTTCAAAGGTCTTTGACAGAATGGGCTGTTAAACGATATTAAATAAGGTAAAAACTATTGGAGTGGATGAGAAAATAATTTGCTGGGTAGAAGAATTTTTAAAACGTATGAAACAAAGTTAGGAGAGTAAATGCTGTTCATAATTCTAATAATTCTATTAAATGATTGCATTGATGGTTTACCATCTGTAGTTAGGTTGTTTCCAGATGACATACTGCTATATAAGAGGATCAAAACAGTAGAGAACTGAACAGCTGCAGGTTGATCTGGACAGGACACCTATCTGGGTTGGTAAACATGGGATGAAGATAAATGCAAAAAGAATCAGCTTATTAGATACACAGATAAAAAGCTTGATTATGACTACTAGGTCAGAAAAGAATTGCTTGTTGAAGACATTAAATGTAAATATCTTGGCATTACATTTGATAATGAGCTCAACTGGGAAGGACACAATGAACAGGTAGTGGGAAAAGGTTCAAAATCCTTCTCATGTTGGAGAGAGTGATGAGGAGATGTACAAGAGAAGTAAAGGAACTTTGTAGATCAGACCATTGCTTGAATATGGTAGTGTAGTATGGAAAACCACATTTTGAGTATCAAATGCAGGAGTTGGAGTGGGGTGCAAAAAATGACTGCTAGATTTGTTTCTGGAAATTATCACAGAACCCAATCAGAAACAGGTAAGATAAAAGAGCTGGAATCGAATTCATTGGAAGACAAGATAAGGATGAAGAGAGTCATAGGAGTGTACAAGGTGTATATTGGTGATGAGTTGTGGAAAGATATTGGTGTAAGAATGAAAAGTAATACACGGAAGGGAAAAGATGACAATGACCAGAAGCTGGGACTCGATTACAGGTACAAGGGTATAGGAAGATTCTATTTCATAGGTAAGGGGGTCAGGAATTGGAATGAATTACCAGGAGAAATGATGAATAATTTTCCAAAAACATTTAAACAAATTAAAGTTCAAACTTATAGAGGACAAAAGTAGGTGGGTACAGGAAGGTGGATAAATTGGTAAACTGGTTTATAAGAATATTTCCACTGAAGCATCACTATCAAATTAATTTAAGACATGAAGTCAATAATTAATTAAATTCACTTACGCTCTTCTCACTAACAAATTTATTGATATTGCATTTACTGCCATACTTTTGATACAGATATGAAATTCATTTGGCAAGAACATACCACATTACTACAGAAGAGGTCAAACAGTTCACCTTTGCAATTAGTACACTTTTAACAGCAGATCTGGATTTTTCAGAGCAAGTGTACTGCTCTTATTTTCATCCCAAATGGAATATTTTTTTGTCAAAAACTTTTTTTTTTCCAATCCTGTGCTAACCTCTTCATCTCTTTAGAAAGTAAAAAAGTTTTCATAGTGCTAAAAATAACAATTAGAAATGTTTGCAGACAATTAATTAAAATCCTACATATTCCTATAGTAACTTCTCAAAACAGATTCAGAATTTGAATACAAGAAAATATAGTAATTTATACAAAACACTATACAAAAAGGAGGCAATTATTTTTGATATAATTGAACGGTGAAATAGGGCATTCTCAGATGGAAAATTTCCTACACACCCATTTTTACTCTTTCTTGTGGCCACCTACCTGTTCCCTTAAGAAATTTTAATTTTATATTCTCGCTGCATTTTTTGAAAATTATTCATCACTTCCCTTAGTAATTCTTTTCCAATTCCAGACACCCTTACCACAAAAGAAAATTTCCCCACTTCCTTATGCCTGAAATCAAGTGTCACTTTGTGGTCATGGTAATATTTTTCGTTCCAAGTATTACTCTTAATTCCCAATATCTTATAATTCAGTCATCAAAGATGTACTGCCAGACTGTCTTATTAAACATGATATTTCCATGGCTATCGTCACTGCTTTCCTCAAGGGTAAAATCATCTTTACTGGTCTACTAATCAATAGCATAAGTGTGAAAATCAAGTTTTTCACGGCATATGGCTGACAAGAATTCTTCACAGGAAATCTGCGAGGTAATTTCTTCTTTCCACAAGGTTTTGGCAGTAACTTATGCTGCCTTCATCAGGTGACATGTAATATAGAAGCTACTACTGCGACAACACAGCACTGAATGTGAATGCGTTGAAATCCTGACTCCTATAAGTACCCAGCGACCAGCATTCCGCTGCCGGGGAGGCTTTCCAATGCTCTCCCATTGGTCGACACATCAACTGGAGCAGTTTGAGCCCAGTTGATGGGTCAACTAATGGGGAGAGCAGCTGAAAGCCTCTCCGGCAGTGGGCCACTGGCCGCCGGCCATTGGGTACTTATTGGAGCCAGGATTCTGAGGCATTCACATGCTTCAAATGCGGCAGGGGTCATACTCTAAGGAATGCTCCCTCATCAAATGGGAAAGTAAGCCTACATGTGCAAACTGCCTTGGCCCACATGTAACATCCTTTATAGGATACACCAAATACCAGGAGGCAAAGAAGTGGCAGGCTGGACGACACACAACAAAGAAGATGCAACCGAGCCAAGATGATCCTGCTCCACCACAAAGAAGACCTCAGAAGAAGGAATCTTGGAAGGAATCATCTGGAGCAAGTGCGGACACCAACACCTTGATGCTGATCCCAACAATGAGCTGACAGACATGAGGTCACTGATCAGCCAGCTCGCAGATTTGGTGCAAGGGATTGGCGCCATTACTACCCAGCTTCAAATGGTCACCCACAGCATAATCCACCTTAAGTCAACAAAACAAAGATGGCTATTAGACTACTCGATGGCCTCAGGATTTGTGCATGGAATACCAATGGGCTCCTCAAACAGCAAATAGAATTCCAAAAGTTTATTCAAGACAGCGGAATCGATGTTTGTCTGGTGAATGAACCTCAAAACAAGAGTTAGAGTCACTGCGCCAAATTACCAGTCTTATTGCAGGGACAGGCCTACTGCTCAAGGAAGTGTAGCACTGTATGTGAGAAAATCACTAAGACACTCAATCACACCGCTACCAAATCTCACCAGCACTAAGGGAACAGACGTTGTCACCTGACAACAGCTGGTAACATCACCCTGATAGCAACCTAACACACTCCAGGAACTACGCTCTCCGCTGCAGATGTGGTGGCAATCAGGAATATCAGAGTGTGATAATCCTGGGCAGTGACCGAAAACCAAGCACACTGACTGGTACTGCAGGACAACTATCCTAGCGGGTGGGTGCTGCAAAAGGAAACACAGCAGAGTGACCTAGCAGTGTGGGCTGAGAAGCCAACCTTCTTTCCAGCAGCAGAGGGACAGCAGACTCAACATCTTTGTCATGAAAGATGTTCCTGAATGGTCACAACTGCAGTCGGTGGCAGAACTATCATCGGATCACAACCCAGAGGTGGCAGACTGGGAGATGGACGGCATGAGAGACCAAGTCGAAAGCAGAAACTATACCAAAGCCAACTAGGACCAGTTCCAAGGCAAGCTCCAGCAGAAGATGGAGAAGCAAGACCTACAACACATTGATGATATAGAAGAATCAGCAAAAAGCTGGACAGCTCTCACTCTGAGAGCTGTGGAAAATGCGGCACTGCGTAGGAGAAATCGCCAGCCTGGGCAACTACCTGCAGTTTCTCTCAAACTCATAAAAGAGAAGAACCGGGTGAGAAAAAGTTGGCAGCAAACCCAGGACTGAGTGTTTAAATACTGCTCAACGGGATCACATGTGAGGTGAAGGCTTAACTAGAGGCACATAGAAATCAGCAGTGGGATGATCGGGTGGCCCAACTGCGGGTAGTGGACAGAACTGCTTGGCAGCAAACTAAGAGGTTCATATGTAGCAGAACATACACCCTGCCACTGCATGGCACACAGGGTGTGGAGTACACTGGCGAGGAGAACACCAATGTCCTCGCAGATGTGTTCAAAGAAAACTTTTGCCCTACACCCGAACTCTACGATGATAACCGCATCAAAAGTGAGCATCTCCAGAAGCGCTGCTACTGGGAAAACAACAAACGCAAAGATGAAGAAATAAAGCGTGTTGACGTGCAGGAGATACAAGAGACACTATGGAAATCCCAGGCAAGGAAGGCACCAGGCCACGATGGGGTGAATAACCACATGCTGCGAAACTTATCACCAGCCTCAGTGGGGCACTTGGAGCAGATCTTCAACAGCATACTTGAGCTGAGGAAGTTCCCAGCTGCCTGGAAGGAAGCAGAAATAGCTGCCCTTCCAAAAGCTGGCAAGGACCCAACGTTTCCACAACACTACAGGCCAGTCTCACTGTTGCCAGTGGTGTGAAAAACTTTTGAGCAGCTTCTGCTACAGCAACTAATGGTATACATGCAGCGGCTTAACATCATCTCCGATGAGCAGTTCGGCTTCCGCCCAGAACACTCGACGACCCACCAGCTGATGCAAGTGGCGGAAGAGGTGATGGATGCTTCAATCGACGCAGATACTGTGGGACAGTGTTGCTCGACGTCGCAAAGGCGCTCGACACCCCCTGACATGAAGGTCTTCTGTTCAAGCTGAAGTCTGTTGGGTTCCCAAGAAGATTTGTGGAACTTCTACGCAGCTGTCTCAGGAAGAGAACCTTCAGAGTGAACGTGGAAAAATCTTATTCTACAAGATTACAAATTTGGGAGGGCGTACCACAGGGATCAGTCCTCAGACCAGTGTTGTTTCTCATCTTCGCAGCGGATATCCCCAGACTCGCCTCTATCTTCACGGCACTATATGCCGACGATATGTGTTACTTCACCTCATCATAGAGCCTGTCGTTCATGGCCCGGCAAGAAGCACTGGACCAGCTCGAGGAGTGGGTGACAAATTGGTGGTTGAAGATAGATGCCGCGAAGCCCAGGCGATGATCTTCAGCAGGCGAGGCATGCCAAGACCATTGGACCTGATACTATTTGGGGAGCAGATATCCCAGAAGGCAGTGGTATGCTACCTGGGGATCACACTGGACCAAAGGTTGATATGGCATTACCTCGTAGAGGATATCTGCAGCTGGGTGAACAAACGACTATACCCCTCAACCATGCCTCATCACTGCCTCCAAGATGCAGCGCCCAGGTATACCAGGCACTTGTTAGACCCATCATCGAATATGCAAGTCCTGTATTGGCAAATGTGGCTGCAACACATATGAAAAAGTTGAAGGTATTGCAAAACCGCACTTTGAAAAGGGTGTTCCATCTATCCTTCTACTTCCCAATAGAAGACCCCCTCCATCTCACAAAAACACCAAAACTCAAGTCATGGATGGTTTCCGCAGCCCAAACGTTCTACCAAGGCACCTTTAAATGCAACAATGAACTCATACACAGCCTGGAAAACTATTGTGGTGAACAAGCGAACCTTTTTTCATTTGTTCAGGTAACCTCTAGTCATGTGAGCAGTAGCACTATGAATAAAACTCTCAGTATAGGTAATTACATATTTACATTTTATTACATTAAATATGTAAATCAAGGCCTCTCCTACCTCTGTCGATAAATATCCACGCTATCATCCCTTTCTATGACTTTAATCCATGCCGACTACATTGCATACAGATCATTGGCTTGCTCCCACCTGTGTTCTGGCTGTGAAGTCTCCTTGCTACATCACGCATAGTCTTCATCTGTCTTCGCCGATGATGACCAGCTCGATGATGCTCCTGCAGACAGTCTATGATGACCAAGATGATCAAGCTGACCAAGATGACCTGTCCTCAGGCCCTGCAGTCCAGTTTTGTCTTGTTCTCCCCTCCTTAACATTCCTAGGAGGGAGTGCCCCTGGCCAATCAGAATCATTCCTATCCTACCAGCTCTCTCCAAGTGATGTCTTTCTAACTCCTAATTTTGCTGACGGTGTGTTCCACTTTGGAGGCATTGCTACTCCTTTTGCTTATATTCCATAGCCTCTAACTGATTGATTCTGTTGTGTAACACACTGATTTCAAACCTGCTACATCACTTTCACCTAACAGTATTATCTTTTTATAGAACTGTAGCCTAAAATTCCTTATCTATCCACAACACTATGAACATATTGGACTATGCCACAAAATGCAGAAGTTTCTACTAAAAGGGTATGTTGATATGAACATGTAAAAAAAAAAATAATGACCAGCCCAGAAATTTAATGTAAATTTAGTACTAAAGGAAAATGTAGGGGTAGATATTGCCAAATGACAATAGGAACCCCTCCCCCAAATACAGCCAACGCCTTTGGTGTTGGCAGAAACTGCATGCCTGCTGAGGCATTCACAGTTAGTGCTGTGTCGTCGCAGAAGTAGCTTTGATATGACATCTCACCTGATGAAGGCAGCGGAGGTTACTGCAAAAACGTTGTGGACAGAAGAAATTATCTGGCAGAACACCCATGAAGAATTCTTGATAGTATCGTATTTCTAGGCTGACATTGGAAGAGATGGTTTGACCTGGTAAACCTGGACCTATAGAAGAGAGGTGTGCTCTGTGCCAATTTCCACAGACAAATCTAGCTGCTCACCTTTGCATCCACACCAACTACTGTTCTGATACCCAATATATGGGTCCCACATTACACCAACAAATTTAAGCAATAGTCTGACCAATGTTTTGTAACCCAGTTGCCTCACTTCTCTGGTATATCCCCTCATCAACCTCTCCAATAAATGAAGGATACTGAAACATTTTTCTACTAAGAGACCAATGTGTCCTGCCCAGTGGAATTTACAATCAAATATATTTACACTTAAGATATTTACACTTCAGGTCTTCAACAAGCAACTCCTTCCTGACCCTGTAATCATACTCACCCTTACAATCTTACAAACAATTGATGCAAGAGGTCAAGTGTCTGGAATATGTCTAAATTGCTCAAAGGAATTTGATGTAACTGATCATAATATCCTGCTCATAAAACTGGGAGTTAGATTTGTAGCTAAGGATTGTACAAAGTCAAGCCTGCATGATAGAAAATTGATTGGAGAACATAGTTTTAAGACAATTATGGTGTAAACTATTTGCATTCAAAATGCAAATAGATGAAACATGGCATTGCCTCTCAGGTTTAATTTAAAAGAAATAATATGGACCGGCTTAAATCAATTTGTTCACAAGAAGTTTATTAAGGTTACTAAGAACTTCCCGTGGTTCAATAGGGAAATGAAACGTTTGCTCAGGAAGCAAAGGCATTTACATACAACGGTAAAGAAACCAGGGGACTCATCTGATCGCGCTAAATTAGTCCACTTGTGAGCGGACGTGCGTAAGGCAATGCGTGATGAGTTTAAAGAATTCCAAGCCAGAAATTCATCCGAAGATCTGATTACTAATCCAAAAAAGTTCTGGTCATATGTCAAATTAATAAGAGGCTCTCGTAAGGTCATGCCGTTGTTGATTAATGAAAATGGGGAATTATCAGAAACTAGCATCGAGAAAGCAGAAATTTTGAATAATGTATTTAAAAAAGCTTTGACGTCAGAAAACTCGGAGGAGATTCCGATATTTAACAATCGAACCAACAAAATTATGAATGATCTCATTCTCGATGTCAAGGGAATATCTAAACTGCTTATGAATGTAAATCCCAATAAGGCTCCCGGACCAGACGGTACTCCTACAAGATTCTACTCTAGGTACGCAAAGGAAATTGCGCCGTATTTGATGAAATTATATACCACCTCCTTGGATCAAGGAAAAATACCAGCCGAATGGAAGACCACCATCGTAAGGTCCAGTGTTCAAAAGTGGGAATGTTAATGATCCTCAAAATTATAGGCCGATCTCGTTAACCTCAATATTTTGCAGGATTTTAGAACACATCATCTATTCAAATGTGGTGCAGTTTTTGGACGAAGATGAGCTTTTAAACCCAAATCAACATGGATTCAGAAAAGGCCGATGCTGCGAAACACAACTTGCCCTCTTAATTCACGACTTGAGTCGTATTATAGATGAGCAATCCCAGGTTGATTTAGTTTTATTAGACTTCAAAAAAGCTTTCGACACTGTGCCTCACACTAGGTTACTTAGGAAACTTCGCAGTTATGGTATATCTAGACAAATATGTGATTGGGTTGCAGACTTTTTGAAGGACAGAACATAGTGTGTAGTTCTCGACGGTGAGCGTTCACCACTTGCCGAAGTGAGGTCCGGGGTTCCCCAAGGAAGCGCGATAGGGCCTCTGTTGTTTCTCATTTACATTAATGATTTGTGCGACATAATAAGGGGAATGAAAAGATTATTTGCCGATGATGCTATTATTTATCGTGAAATCACAACCCAGGACGACTGCACTTTGTTACAAGACAATATTATGAAAATAATTGCATGGTGTAAAGATTGGCAGTTGGAGTTAAACGCTAAAAAGTGCCAAGTCATGCGTGTAAGTAAAAAGGTGACACCATTTAGCTTTGAATATACAATTAATGGCACTGTCCTTAGAACGGTAGATTCCGCTAAATACCTAGGGGTATCAGTTCGTAATAATTTGTCGTGGAATGAGCATATCGAGAATGTAATTGGGAAAGCAAATCGTATGCTTCGATTTCTAGATTGTAATTTAAAACAATGCACTCCAGAAGTTAAATCGATTGCGTACAAGTCACTAGTGAGGCCTCACTTGGAATATTGTTGCTCTGTATGGGGTCCCCATCAAAAGGGATTAATGGAGGCATTAGAGATGGTCCAAAGAAGAGCCGCCCGATTCGTGACAGGTATATATATTTGGAGGGAAAGCTTAAGTGCCATGTTTAAGGAGTTAGGTTGGGAAGACCTGGAGCACCGAAGGCGTTGCTCTCGACGGAAGCTAATTGAAAAATTCTCAACTGACGTATTTCGGAATGACAGCAAACAAATATTGCTACTAGCAACATTCATATCTCGGAATGACCGAGAAAATAAGATAAGAGAAATCAGGGCCAGAACCGATTCATTTATCTACTCATTTTTTCCACGAGCGATTAGGGAGTGGAATAGAAAGAATTTACCGGGCGAGTAAACACAAAATCGGACAGGAGTAGCTTCCGATAAAGCACTCCGGCCATCCTGATCTGGGTTTTCCATGGTTTCCCTAGATCACTCCAGGCTAATGCTGGGATGGTTCCTCACAATAGCTCATGGGCGCCACCTGCCATATCCCGTATATCCCTTCCAAACCATTACCTTTCCTGATAGGCGCCAAACACTTTTAGTGTATCGCGGAGTAATAGTAATAGTAATAGTGTACATAAATGATCTTGAAGCAATGAGTAACTGCTGAAAGTAAATTCAGTCTGCAGAAGACACCAGAATAATTACCTAAAAAATATTGAGCACTATTCTGTAAACATTGCAAATTTGTTTTCTAAAAATAGTCTAATAATAAATACTAAAAAAACATGTGCCATTCAATTGAGAACCAAGAAGGGTTTAAGCACATAAGTGCCTACAATAAAACTCTGTAATGAACTACTTTGTAGAAAATAAAATTAATAGATACAAGATAATTAAAACTGAAAGACACACTTTGAACACCCTTAAAAAAAAAAAAAAAAAAAAAAAAAAAAAAAAAAAAAAAAAAAAAAAAAAAAAAAAAAAAAAACCATCTGCTACATGATGGCAGTATATCACATGAAACAATTTGGAATATTTATTTTGCACATGTACACTAGTTGTTGAGGTATAGTATTACATTCTAGGGAAACTGTGCACCAAAGAAGTATAAAGTAGAACCTCATGTAAACTTTTATTCAATAAGACGTATATTGTACCAGTGTTCTGAATAATTATAGTTTGCTGCCTGCCTTAATCTGGCAGCTTACTAACTCTATTGCTGACGAAAGGATGTAAGCCCAAAAATTTTAACACTCTTTGTGTGTACATGTATATACATGTTTTGATAGGAACATTGGTGGGTATGCACTACAGACAAACACTAATGTGCACACATGTAATACTAAACAAATACTATATTTACAGACATAAAAAAAAAACTATCTTCTGCCAGAAAGGACTGCTTCATTTGGGAATCATTTTATTTAATAATCTAACAAAACGGATCACGTCAGTAAGATAAAAATAATGAATTCCTTTGAACACTAACGAATTATTCACTCAACCACTGCGTTTACAGTACTGATGAGTGTTTGAAAACTAAATTTAGGCTTATACAGTGTTTCTTATTAATAACTACATAAATAAGCTATTACTTGTATATTTGTAATTATATTTTTAGATATTAGACGTGTGTGTGTGTGTGTGTAGAATGGTTTGATTTATCTCGTATGATTTGTACTATACATAGTGCTAAGGATCCAGAAATTCAAATACAAATAACAAGGCTGTTTCTTGATAATAGATTAATATGAGAATTTAAAAAAATAACTTGTCCTTGTACATTATACAAAATAGTTAAATGCCCTTTTTTTGGTGTTTTCATGATGAAATTTTTCAGATTTTCATTTATATAGTTTGAACCCTTCCACATAAAAAGATATATTACTCATAAACCTCAAAGTAAGGAAAGCCGGATGGATCTTATGAGGACAACAAAGGCAAGGTCAAAGGACAAACGATTTGGAATCAAAGACAATTTGAAAATAGGAACGTGGAATGTGAGAGGTATAAATAATAAAGAATATGATCTGGACAGGGAGTTAACTAGAAAGGGGATCAATATTGCTGTAATTACAGAAACAAAAAAGAAATTGAAGGGAACAGAAGAAATAGATAAATATACAATGATCTACAGTGGAGTGGCACGAGAGAAAAGAGCTGCAGTAGGAGTGGCAATATTAGTGGATAGGAAATGGAAAAATAAAATTGTCAGTTACAATATGATAAGTGAAAGGATTCTGACCCTAAGATTGAAAGTAGAGAGAGGCAACCTAACCTTGATCGCCATATATGCCCCAGAAGAAAACAAACGAGAAGAATCTGAACAATTTTATGAACAGCTTCAAGTGGTGAGAGACAGAATTAATAAAAGTGATTTCCTAATACTGGCTGGCGATTTTAATGCCCGCGTAGGAAATAGTCCAATTCCAGAGGTAATGGGGAACAGAGGTGAATACACATTAAATGAAAATGGGAAACTACTGAGAGAATTTGTGTTCTTCAACCAGTTAAAGATTACAAATACATTCTTTACAAAAAAAGATATCCATAAATTTACATGGACGGCAAGAGGACAAAGGTCTATCATTGACTATGTAATGGTTAATAAAAAATGAGGTCCAGATGTAGTAGACACCAGTGTACATAGAGGTAGTGATATGTATACAGATCACTATCTCGTTATATCAAAAATAAGAATACTTGCTAAATGGAGGAAAAGAATGAATAAAAACTTACAACAAGATCAAGAAGTTTTTAAGACCTACCTTTTAAAAGATGAAGGAATAAAACATCTATATCAAAGCCGATTACAACAGCGCTTACTGGAAAATCCAACAAATAATGACATCAATAAAGAATGGGAAACTATAGCTTCATCAATACTGAAAGCAGCATATGAAGCCATTGGCAAGAAAAAGAAATTTTGGAAGAAAAACTGGACTTAAAATGTGGAACGAAGAAATTGCAGAAGCCGTCAAACAAAAGCAAAAGGCTTATCTAAAAATGATACAGGACCGAACCCTAGAAAACGAAAATGAATATAAAAGAAGGAGAAATATTGTTAAGACAATAACAAAGAAGTTGAAACAAGAGGGATGGGATAGATTAATCAGTTCAATAGAAGATGATGTCCATGGTAGATGAGATGGCTTATAAACTTATGAAACATCTCAACAAGGATGAAAAGGAAAGTGCTAATATAAATGTAATTGAAGAAGAGGCATGGGTAAAACACTACAGAACATTATGGTACAATAGTAATTATAAAGAAGAAGAAGAGAAAATAGGAATTGACCATGTGTATACTAAAGAAATTGATCCTATAGACATAGAGGAGGTTGATGCAGCACTAAAATCATTTAAAAATAGAAAAGCTCCTGGACTAGATACAATTAACTTAGAATTGATTAAGTATGGGGGAATGATTCTGAAATTTAGATATTTACACTTAATTATATGTGTTGGAAAAAGAGAACCATCCCAGAAGAATGGAGGAAGGCCAAAGTTATTTCACTTTTTAAGAAGGGAGATAGGAATTCATGTGATAACTATCGAGGAATTAGTTTATTAAATACGGGATACAAAATATATGCAAAAATAGTAAATAACAGGCTAAAAGTAATAGCAGATGCTCTCCTATCAGAAGAACAATGTGGGTTTAGGAAAGGAAGGTCCTGCATAGATAATATATTCTGCCTTAGACAACTACTGGAAAAGAGAAGAGAATTTAATTTAAAGACTTTCATTGCTTTTATAGACTATGAAAAAGCGTTCGATAAAGTAAATAGACAAAAACTATGGGAAATAATGCAAAGAAATGGATATCCACAGCATTTAATACAAGTTATTCAAGGTATGTATAGAAGGACACACATCGTCTTAGACCTAGGAAATAAACTTACAGAAGAAATAGCAATTAACCAAGGAGTGCGGCAAGGTTGTAGCCTGTCTCCAACACTCTTCAATATATATATAGATGACTTAGTTAGGAAATGGAAAGAAAATGTCCATCCTGGTATAAAAATAAGCAACAACACTTACATAAATATTATGTTGTTTGCAGACGACCAATTTATCCTCCAGGAAAATGAAGATGGACTTCAAAAAGCAATTCATATACTAAACATTATCAGCAAAGATTACAATCTGCAGTTGTCTCGTGCAAAAACGAAAGTTATGGCATGGCAGGGGAAATACCCTATCAGAGTTAAAATAGTGTTAGACAATCAGCCAATAGAACAAGTCTCCAGCTTTACTTATCTCAGATGTGAATTATCTTTTAATGATGATAACGAGGTGAAGAAGAAACTTCACCGATTTCAGTATATGTGTGGAACAATTCGACGAACACTGAAAGGTAAAGCACGAGAGGAGACTCAACTCAAGTTTTATAAAACAATGGCCGTACCGACTATGCTATATGGCAGCGAAACATGGGTAAATAAAACTCAATACAAAAGCAATATTCAATCATCTGAAATGAAATTTTTAAGGTCAGTAAAAGGGTATTCCCTAAATGAGGAGGAATGAGGAAATAAGGGAACAACTGAATATCTCCCCGCTAAATGATAGAATTACCCAAAAAAGGTATAACTGGAAGAACCACGTCCTACGGATGAGAAAGGACAGATTTCCTAAGCTTGCCCTGGAGTACCATCCCACAGGCAGAAGGGACATTGGAAGACCTAGGAAGAGATGGTCAGAAGAATGAGGTCGGAACAGGCTTTTGGCCTATCCATGAAGAGGAAGTAAGTAAGTAAGTAGTTTGAAAATTAGATGGGAGGGGACATGGGTGGGGGCACATTTTAAGAACTTCGTGAATAAATGATAAAATAAAAATGTTACATAACACCATTGATTAAACTTTTGAATACATACCCAACAATACAGCAAGCTAAAAAAAATTATGTAACTGTTTTTGGGATTTGAGGTAGACTATACTTTTCTTTACTGTGTCTACAAATTTATTTTTCAACACACAGAATATATCTTCCTGTGAAATTCTATTAAATGGTGTAAAAAGCTGGCTGGATTATGAGGCTGCTAGATGAATAAATATGATGATATTATAACAGTATGTAGCTATTTTGACTAAACCATTAATAATGCGAGGGTAGATATGTTCAGTACTGAATGACATACCATTTGCAGAAGGTAGTCTTTGATGAAATTCTTCAATCTTGGATGGCTATACAGGTATTCAATTGCTGTACATACATCTGGATCTTCCCTACTTTTATCAGTAGGTAACAGTGATTTTTTGCTTTCTTTAGTTGCTACATAGTATCGTTTTACTGTATAATTTGGCCTGCCATGAGTTCTATATTGTATGATACTATTTCTTACAGTATCAATCCCTTTCTCTAACTCATCTTGAATATCTTCAGGTTGTTCATCTTCATTGCTTTCTGGATTGTCTGGTGAGTAGTTACTATATGTGTTCACAACAAATGCTGCTTCATCATGTGGAATAAATTTATATAAGATTATTGCATTATTTTCTAGGAGCATTGGAACACACATCTGCAAAAATAATAAAATCCAAAATTAATATAAATAGGGATTAATAATATAACACAGAAGAGTGTAATAAAAATAGCAGTTAGTCAATTGAGATTATTGTAATATACAGTGCATAATTCTATTGGGTGTGGGTAATTAGATCTTTTATATCTGAAATAATAATTATTAAATAAGGAAAGGTATAGAAAATAAATCCATCACTCAACACAGATGTAGGCAGGAGGGAAACAAAGAATACATTTGACAATATTTTGGAATAAACCTTAATCATGATTAAAGGGTGACATATGGCAGACTATATAATACAATACAATACAATCATTTTCCATATATCCCAATATAAGAGACTGACTGCATATTCCAATTATAGCCAAAATGTCACTGTATTATTCATACTTCTAACCCACTACAACATTCAGTCTCGAAGTATGTACCACTACCAGCAGAGATGAAAACAGACACCAGGCGGCTGAGATGAAGTTCCTGAGATCAATGGTACAGAAAACCAGAAGAGACAAGATCAGGAATGAAATGATCTGCAAGAAGATCCCAGTCAATGAAACACTTCACAGAAAAATTGCCAAAGCAAGATTGTGATGGCTGGGACATGTCAAGCAGATAGGCCCAACAAGAACAGCAAGGATATGACTGGAAAAAGAACTGAAGGGTAAAAGACCAAGAGGCTGTCCCAGAAGGAGATGGATTGTCTCGTGAAACTGTACCTACAGGAGAAAGGTGAATCATGGTCTAGAGTCCAAGAAGAGGAAACATACATTGACAGACAAAGGTGGCAAGCACTCTTACACAGCGCCTGGAAAACTGGAGACAGATGAACATGATGATGATGAAGATACTGGCTCTGTGGAATGTTGAAAGTTGTCAATTTACAGATAAACAATTGCATAACAGAATAGATAAATACACCAGATGATTTACGGTCACAGCATACATGGTACATTAATTATGTCAACTACTTTTACACAAACTACTGCCAATTATTTTGTAGATACCATAGAAATAAATTCTCTGACAGACTGAAAGGAGTTGTTAATTAAAAATTAATTTAATATATGTTACGAGTTTATTGAAGATATGTATCCCTGAACATCGGACCAATTTTTGAACAAATGACAATGACTTTAATCCTTGTGAAGATCTTTTTTACTTCTAGCACTATAATTGTGCTTTTTACTGTTTGTATCAAATAGATATAATTTGAGGTTACAAAGGACTTTAATGTGTATATAACCTTTTTTTTCCGTTTAACCTTTAGGTCTTACAGCCATACACATGCTATTAATTTCTTCTAAATTTTTAGGCTATTATTTTTCACAAAAGTATATACTGAACAGTATATGTTGATACTTTCTGTGGCCAGTAAATGTTTTATGTTTAGAGGTAACTGGTTTCCCTCTTCTGGGAGTTCTTTCATAAAGTTTGTGATGCTGTTCCAGTGTTTCTTGCATCCAAAAAACATATGGTTGACATCACATTCAACCTCATCTTCACAGTCGCATCGGGGTGATTCAATTGCTTTGATTCTATACAGATGGGCAGGAAAGAAACCATGGTTAAAATTTAACCTGGCTATTGTAGTTACTAGTCCTCTTGATGGAGAGCCTTTTTGGTGCCACTGGGATATTGGTATATGGGGGTGGATTCAGGCATAGTGGTGACCTCTGAGTTGAGACGTTTCTGACCAGTTTCTTTACAGTATTTCTTAAAGTGGTGTGAGGTGTTATGGCACGAGTGGTTGCTTATTATATTAACTATCCAACATTACTAAATATTTTCATCTAACTTTAATTTCACTTGTAACCGAAAAGGGGGGGGGAGGAGGAAATTAGCTAGGAGATGTTAATTCTAGCAATATATCAGGATCTGACACCAGGTACTCTTTGATTACGCAGAGATTACCAGACTGCGATTAATTTTATACTTGCTTACCTCTTGGAAATAAAACTTCGTTTGCTCTTCTTTATAGTACCAACGTCTGTTACCAAAATACTAAATCAACATTATTATCATGAAACACAATACAATATCAGGATGATGTGGGGCTATGGGTACTTAGTCTACGAGTGTTATTGAGACCAAACATGATGCGGATAAGTTACAAACCATTTAATATAAAAAGCCTAACATACATTTTAGTCCGATTCCAACTAACTGACCTGAAGAGAAAATGACACGTCTTTGCACTATTAAACTATATTTACTGCTCAAGGTTATCGCATAATTACTGCCTTTACTTTAACGAATGCTTCCTACAAATCACTTATTACTTTACAATCATTAACACAAATAGGCAGCTCTCTCATATATACACATATTCACTGAAATACAACGGCAACTGAATAATTCTTATAACTGGCGGCATCTTCTACCAACACATATAAATGGAAGCCTAATCAACCAAATAAGTTACACCGGGGCAGTTTGAGCTACTTTACGACATATTATCCAACTTCAAACCAACCGAATACTTTAGAAATTACTATAACAAAGTCTAAACCCCTTTGGAGACAAACTGACTAACTCGAAAACCAAACTTATTGACCTGGAGAACAAACCGAGGCTGTTGCGTGTCTTACCTTCCGTAAGAGACTACATGTTTGCTGCGCGCTGTTCCGTAAAGAATGAAGAATGACTGTAGCGTGCAGGCTCGCTTTGTACCAAGCCTAAAAGTGCTGATGAAAGAGCGTCACCACGTGACCATAGCGTGATACACGTCTGCTCTAGCTGCAAGCAGCCGCTTCCGAGCGAGTTGTAACTTGCACGTACAATGACAAAATTTACGTACCAATTCTCAAATAAAATTAAATCCTGCTTTATTATCTTGGTTCCCTTACAGTGGTTTGTAATATCTAGCCCCAGTATCTTTGTTTCTTCCTCACCCATCCTTATAGCACTCTTTGCTAGGTGGTCTGCCTCTTCATTATCTGGTATGCCAACATGTGGTTTTATCCATATAAATATGGCTTCTTTGTTCAGGTCGGTGATTTGATTGCAGGTCTGTATGATTTTAATTGTCAAATAGTCACTTCGATTATCATTTCTGAAAGCCAAACTTTTTTGTAGAGATGATTGGGAATCCGATAATATCACTACAGTCCTTTTGGACGACCATAATCTGTATTCCAGAGCTTTTAAGATGGCCAGCATTTCCGCCGTATAATTGGAGACTTCCTTTCGAAGCTTGTACATTTTCAAGACTTTTTCCTTTAGGATGGTATAGGCACAGCCAGCTTCCACGCCTGCCTTAGCACCATCTGTGTAAATTTGGATAGCCTGAGGCCATTCTTCCAGATATCTCGCCACTAATTGTTTGTTAATTTCTGCATTTTCACTAAATGACGCGTCAAATCGGACTGTAATTGTCTCATAGTTTACTTCGAAGTAAGGCAGTTTACCAGTGGTATATACATATTTCTGATATTGTTATATTTTCTGGAAAGTGGTTATGTATATGGGTGGCTTTTTATGTCTCCAGTATCGTTCGTGGGTACATAATTCACTAAGGTCCTCAATCTTTTGGATAATTGTGCTATTCTCAATTTGCATGTGTTTTATGAGGAATTTATATGCAAGAAATTCCCACGTAATGTGAAGAGGTGGTTCCATTGCCTCCACCTGAAGTGCATTTGTTGGTGTTGATGCCATCACCCCATAACAGAGTCATAGTGCCTTATATTGGCATTTATCGATCATGCCCAACAGCTGTTTCGATGCTGTTCCAAAGATTATGCAACCATAATCCATATGTGAATGAATCAGTGCCTTATAGATAGAGAAAGCTATTTTGGGGTCCAACCACCATGTTGTTCAGTGCTGAATCACTCTTTCTAATTACCTGTTTTATTTGCTTCTTCCACCGCATGTTACTATCGATCACTAGCCCAAGGTATTTCACTTCTTTCTTGCATGGAAAACTGAGGCCCCCTAAAATGGCAGATTTGTCAGGCTGTATTCAATTTCTGCTGTAAATGGTAACAGCAGACTTCTCTGGTGATATTTCCAGTCAATTTGTCTTCAGCCACTGTTGGAATTTCCACACTACGATAGACATTATCTCCATTATCTCTCGTAACGTGTTTCCAATCACATAAATGCAGATGTCATCTGCAAATTGTAATAAATAGCAGTTTCCAATGAGTATATTTCCTAGGTCACAAGTATATAAGTTGAATAACAGTGGTGAGATATAGAGCCCTGTGGTAGCCCCTGGCTAGTTGTTCGTGGTTCAATTGTGTCGTTCCCGTGCTTTATGATTACAACCCTCCTCTGCAGCATCGATATTAGATTTCCCGTATATGAGGGTGGCACTCCCAAGTGAGATAGTTTTTAAGCCAATACGGCAAGGTTCACATTGTCATATGCTTTCGTTATGTCAGTGTATAAGGCCATAACATATTTATTTTTACTTAATCCTCGTTGTATATCAGTTGTGAGATGCATGAGGGTATCCATTGTACTTCTTCCCTTGCGGAATGCATACTGAAAGTCTGGCAGTATGTTATGGTGCTCTAAATACCATTCCAGTCATCTTTTAACTAGTCATTCAAGTGTCTTCATCCAACAGGACATCAGAGAGATGGGTCTGTAGGATGATATCAGTTTCGGGCTCTTTCCCTGTTTTCAATATTGGGACAATTCTTATCCTTTTTATGGATTGTATTCCTTCTTACCAAATTCTGTTGAGTATGTCCAGGAAGGATACAAGTCTATTGGGTGGCAAATGGTTGAGCATTGAGTAGTTTATATTGTCCGGGCCCGGTGCAAAATTGATGTTGGGTTTCAATGCCATCATGAGCTCGTTGAGAGAAAATCGCTGCATTAAGGGGCTTGTCTTGGAGCAATCTGGTAGACTGATCTGCATTTCCATGGATGGTGGTGCAATATGCTCCAATTGTTTTTCCAGTGTCATGGAGTAGACTTTGTTTGTATTGGTGTGTTTACTGATCGTACCATTAAGTAGTTTTACCTGATGTCAGACTACAGCTGCAGTTTTATTGCTGGACAGGTTCTCACAAAATTGTGTCCATTTCTGCTGTTTTTATATTTTTAAACTTTTTTTTTGTACTTGCTTGCACTTGTTTAAAATTTAGAAATTTCTCTTGGGATGCTTCTCATCGATATCATTTCAAAGCCATCTTCCTTTCGTTTACCGCTGACTGACACTCATCATCCCACCAAACAGGTGTGTCTCTCCGAGGATTTTTCCTTCGGTGATTTTCTGGTATATACATGGCTGCTGTATCATTTATGCAATGTAGTAGCTCCTCATGATCTTTTCTGACATCTCCCATTTTCACCACTTAAGTTAGTTTCTCCCGAAGTACGTCCACCTAAATTGGCCAGTTGGATTTTTTGGTATTCCTTTTGTAAGGTGAGCAGTATTGTGCATTATCGTTCTGTGGTTTTGGGAGATAAATTACTACTGGGATGTGATCTGAACCACCTGAGTCTAGATAGGGTAACCAGGAGGTTTTTATAGCAATGGAAGCAGAAGCCTCAATGATATCAACTGCCGATTTTCTGTTACCAGGAGCCAGTATTCGGGTTTCTGATCCATTGTTTAAAATAACTAAGTGTTCATTTTCAACAATTTCAAGGATGATTTTACCAAGGTAATCATTCTTCTCGCATCCCCATGCAAGATTATGGGCATTCAAGTCTCCCATGAGGATTAGTGGAGGCAGGAGTTGTGAGCATGTCCTAGGTGGACGATAGGCGACGGCCAGAGTAATAGTATCTCCTGCAATGTTAGTGTGGATTGCGCACACTTCCATGTCACACCCTGTTATTGTAAGGTAATTATTTGGCATCACACATGTTCTTCAATAATATATGCTAATCCACCGTAACCATCTGCCCTATCTTGTCGTATTACTTTGTACCCCTCAAGAGAAAAGGTTGATCCTGGAACTAACCAGGTTTCCATTATTCCAGCTACCAGAATATATTGTGCTTTCAGTAAATGTTGTAGGCTTTCTCTGTTGGAGCATGCTGAATGTATATTCCATTGTAGAATGTTAGCCATTGGTGATTAGTTCTTGATTACTTTCTATTAACGTGTTGGCTATAACTTCCTTCATATTATGTGGCAATGCCGGAGTACGCCATCTGGAGTATCCAGAAGATATTTTTGATTTTTTTGATTAACACATCATTAACTGTCGGCACATTTTGTCTGTATGGGTTGTTAGTGATCGGAGCCATTGGATATTGTGGTGCCTCCATGTGAAGTTCTCGTGGAATCTGAGCAGCATTATCGTAAGAGTGACATTGATTTTCATTGTACATCCCATTGATTTCACTGGGCTTATTGTCCACCAGCTTCTCAGTCATCTGGTGTTGCTGCTTTATATGCTGTGTCTGCTGTTTTTGCAATGTCTGTGAAGGAGCCATTGGAGGCAGTTCCGAAAAATTCAAAGCTGTGACTGGTAGTGTCAATACTCGTCAACATCATGAACAACTCTTTACACGAATATAATAATTAGATTTCATTGAAGAATAATATATCAAGTGACTAAGTGATCTAAAGAATAGCAGACAATTTAAGATTAAACATAGAAATAACTTCAGACACTAAATGCAATTAGCATGTAATAACACACAACAATGACAAATTAATTCCGCACAGTTAGAAATGAACAGAGTAAAATATTTGAAATTCTTTCTGAGAATATCATGAAGTAACAAAGAAAGCTAAAAAAAAAAAATTTAAAGGTACTGGTGTAAATATTATTAATATAAAAGTCTTAAAGATAAAATGATGTGACATTGTACCTTATCTTGAAACATTATTTACATTGCATCTGAATACTTGCTGCTTTCCAGGTGACTGGAAAAGTGCGATAGTAGGACCAGTACAGAAAAGACAGGTAACAAATACGATCAAAAATTACAGGCCAATTAGACACCAGTGGTAAGTAAATCAGTGGAGAGAAAGATATGTAAAACACATCACAGGTACCTCTGAGGAACGTTAGTAGTTTTCAAGTCATCAATATGGCTTTAGGCAAGGATATTCATGCATATCTCAATTAGTATGCTATATAAATAACAAAGGATAGGGAAAATTACTCATCACTAACCAAAGTTGAAGGCTGCAATGAGTAAAACACACATGGGACAAACAAAAACATCTACAATATTTCAGTCTTACACCTTATTCATGTGAATAGCACATGAATAAAAAGCAAAATTGAAATATTGTGTATGTTTTGCTTCTAGATTTGTATCTGGAAATTACCACAGAACACAATCAGTAACTGATATGATAAAGTACATGAAATGGTATTCATTAGAAGACAGGAAGAGGGCGAAGATATCATGGTAGTGTATGATGTGTATCTTGGTGAAAAACTTAAGAGAGGTACATGGAAGCGAAAATATGACCATTACTGCAAGCTGGCACTCAATTTCAGGCATAAGAGTGTGGGATGATTTTCTTTCATGGGTAAGGGGATTGAAGATTGTAATGTATTACCAAGAGGAATTTACCAAAAATGTTGAAAGAATTTAAAACTGAAATTAGTAGTGTGTAAAAGTAGGAAAGAAAATGGAACGGTAAAGGAAAGGAAAAGGAAGGAAGAATTTGATACTGGTGTGTGCTTGCATGTAACCATTTGATTTGGTTCGACTTATAACTGATGATTTGTGAACTGATTATATCTATTAAATAATTCAATCCTTTTGTTTCAAACAGTTTATTGTATATTATTGGAATCCTCTAGGAACTACATTGAAACTGAGTAATCTCCAAAGATGCAAAGTTCAGTTCGGTAATGATAATTCCAAGCAACCGATCCATGCCTCTACACCATTAGCCACACATCCTTGATTTTTATCTTCATAGCAACCTACACTATCTTACTATAAGAATAAAAATTACCAATTTTTTTCCACACTCAAGGAGAAAAGTATCATGTTTTTTTTTTTTTTTTGCTGTCGTCGGTCTTTCGACTGGTTAGATGCAATCCTCCATCCTTTCCTATCCTGTGCTAACCTCTTCATTTCTACATACCCCTTACAGCCCACGTCCTCAATTATATGCTTCATATATTCTAATCTCTGTCTTCCTCTACAGTTCTTACCTTTGACTGTTCCCTCCACTAACAAATTAACCAATCCAGCATGTCTCAAAATATGACCTACCAGCCTGTCTCTTCTTTCTGTAAGCTTCTTCCACAAAATTCTTTCCTCGCCCATCATTTCCAAAACTCGCTCATTTCTTACTTTGTCTGTCCACTTAATTTTCAGCATTCTTCTGTAGCACCACATTTCAAATGCTTCCATTTTCTTTCTTTCCGGTATTCCTAAAGTCCATGTTTCGCTACCATAAAGTGCTGTGCTCCACACATAGAGTTTTAAAAAGTTCTTTCTAATTCCTAGATCAATATTTGAAACTAAAAGGTTTCTCTTTTTCATGAATGCTCTTTTTGCTAGTGCTATTCTGCTTTTAACATCATTCCTGCTTCGGCCATCGGTTGTAATTTTACTTCCCAAGTAACAGAATTCACTTACTTCTCCTATTGCATCCGATCCTATTTTTATATTTAATCTACTAGTATTGGTATCATTTCTGCTACATTTCATCACTTTTGTCGTGCTTTGATTTATGTTCAGTCCAAAATCTTCCTTCAGGATTTTGTTCATGCCATTCGGTAACTTCTCAATATCCGCAGCCCTCTCTGCTAACAAGACAATGTCATCAGCAAATCGTAGGATACTGATTTTTTCCCCCTCAAAACTTATGCCGCATGGAAATTTTTCTTTGACTTTATTCATTGCTTCTTCTAAGTACAAGTTGAATATTAACGGGGATAGACTACAACCTTGTCTCACACCCTTTTTAACTGATGCATGTCTCTCGTGATTCTCTACTTTTATTACAGCCACTTGATTCTTATATAGTTTATAGAGTATTCTTCTATCTCGATACTTTAGACCTGACTTCTTTAAAATTTTGAACATCTTGTCCCACCTAACATTATCAAATGCTTTTCTAAATCAACAAATGCCATAAAAGTATCTTTGTTTTTCTTGATCCGCCCTTCTAGTATTAATCTTAAAGACAGAATTGCTTCCCTTGTACCACGATTTTTCCTAAACCCAAACTGATCTTCACCTACTATCTCTTCTACTACCCTTTCCATCCTTCTGTATATTATTCTGGTCAGTAATTTTGAAGCATGTGATGTTAGACTAATGGTGCGATAATTCTCACATTTGTCGGCTTGTGCTTTCTTTGGAAGTGTGAAGATTATATTTTTATTAAAATCAGTTGAATTTCTCCTGTTTCATAACTTTTTGATATCAGCTTGAATAATCTTTCGATTCCTTCCTCTCCTAGGGATTTAAGAAGTTCTGCAGGGATCTCATCAATTCCAACTGCCTTATTTGCTTTCAAGTCATTCAGAGCTTTATTAAATTCTGTCCTCAAAACAGGATCTCCTAAGTCATCAATGTCTACATCACCTTCCTTTTCCAGTACACTGTTGTTCAAGTCATCCCCAACATACAGTTTCTCAATGTATTCTTTCCATCGGTTAGCTCTATCCTCTGAGCTTAAAAGAGGTTTCCCATCGGCAGCTTTAATGTTCATACCTCTTTTCTTCATTTCTACAAAATTCTGTTTGATCTTTCTGTAGGCAACATCTGCTTTACCTACGACCATTTCTTTTTCTACTTCTTCACACTTTACTTGTAGCCATTGTAACGGAACAATCGATAGATCGATATCGATCCTTACCAGAGAGAGCGGAGTATCAGTGGTGGAAGGGAAGATGGCGCGAGATTGTATTGTAGTGTAAGAGCGCGGACGTATAACTGGTTGTTCGATGAACTAATAAACTGTAAGTCAGCTACAGAAACTTTATTACGAGTGACTACAGACTTGATGGCAGTGATAATTTCAGTGCAAAGTGGAGATAAGTAGGAACTGTGAGCATTAAAGTGTGTTGCCGTTGCATGTGTGTTTAGTTGTGGCGATAATTAAGGTCTTGTTCATTGCTTAAACGAAGCCTGGCAATCTTCAGATTTACGAAGTCCGATTAAGCATTATTCATTTGGTGGTTTCTACAGTTTGTAGTAGTTTGAGAACATTACGTAATAAATAAGTGTGAACTGTATTCCGGAGTGATGTTTTATTTGCATGCTAGTAGCTCCTTTGAATGACTTTATTTCGGGTAATTTGCCCGTGGCGACTGTGGTCAATATCGAACCTGCAGCATATCTAAAGCTGCTCAGAAACTGAATGCAACTGTTTGTTTAGTAAATTGATCTGAACAGACTTATTAATGTATTTATCAACATATACGCTAACAGCCATAAATCATTTACATGGCACATAAGCGTTACATGGCTTAACCGTTTGGACAGGACAGTATATGTAAACCACGGGAGGAATTGACGATAATTAATCACAACCGGAGGTGAAATATACGAAATAATTAAGCAGTGAACGATCAACAATCAAAGCTGACAATCGAACAGTTGGTGCGAAGCGTGGTCAGAGAAACTTGTTCTGCGATACAAAGAAATCGTACGCAGCACACGGCAGAGACTATATTTCTTAGAGGGCGGTGCATTCAGAGAAAGTATCAGTGCTACGTCGACAGCGACACGCAGCGGTTTTTTTGGGATACTGCTCAGTCTTCAGAAGGCACAGCAAGCGAGCGGAAATAGCAGACGACAACAACCTAGTCGGGTCGAGATTTCAAACAGCTGATTGGCGTCCAAGAATGTTGCTGTTCGTCGCATCGAAAGGGAAGTGAAAGATTTATTTTTAGTTTTTGTAAGAAACACAAGCCGGCACGAATAATTAATTAATTAGCAATTTTTTAAGAAAAAAAAAATTATAATTATTTAATTGATTTGAATATAAGTGACAAAAGATTTTTTTTCTGATAACTTTTGAAGTTGAAATGCCGGACAACTGTGTTAGATTGACTTAGCAAATTATTTTCAAGGGGGAAAAAAAAAAAAAAAAAAAAAAATAATTTATTTTATTTTTGCTGTTAATTGGAATCGGGGAAAAAAAAAGGATATTTAAATGTGGTAGTAATAAACAAACCAGATATACGCCAGCTGTAGTTGAACGGGTTTGCTTCAAGAGTTTCGATTTCATAGATAGAGATTTCTGTAGAGTTTTCCGTAATTTTTTTTGGTCATTGATAGTAGTGTATGTATTCAATTGAAAGTGTATTTTATGACATGGTGTATATCTTGTTTGGTAGTTAAGTTAAGAGATTTGGAAACAGAATTTTTACCTTTTTCTGTGCTAATGTATACTGGTGTATTCTGTTTGCTGGATTTCACGGCGTTGGTTACTTCTTGGCTTTTCTACAACGGAAGATTGAATTTTTTGTGTGAAATAATTTCGTAATATGGCATCTGAGGTAGAGGGTGGTGTGAATGGAGAGATGGTGCTGGGAGGTGAGTCCTTGGTGACGCACCCAGTGTAGACATTAATCAGTCCTCCCTTACTGTGTCTAATCATTTACAGTCGATGACGAGTTTGCTAGTGAATCAGAAGTTGACAAGTCAAGAGAAGTGGTTAGGGAAAGTAATGAGGCGTCCATGTCGGAAATGTTTTGTGCTTTCCAGGGACAATTTGTCATGTCAATTCAGTCCCTTCTTGAAGCTAAATTCAATGAAAACAAGAATTCGCTTGAATCTAAATTAACTTCACTTAAATCAGAATTGAAGGAAGATATATTTCCCTTAAATCAATGAATAAGTATTTCACTTGAATCCAAATTAAATGAAAATAGTATTTCACTTGAATCCGAAACTAAATGAAAATAGTATTTCACTTGAATCCAAACTAAATGAATCACTTGAATCCAAACTAAATGAAAATAGTATTTTGCTTGAATCCTAAATTAAATGAAAATAAGGAGAGTATCGAATGTCTTCGGGATGCTTTTGAATCGCGACTAGGGCAGTTTAGGGAAGAGTTGACCCAATATAGGGAACTTTGTACACAACAAACTGCTGAAATATCGTGTAAATTGACTCAGTATCGTTCGGATTGCGAACAAGTAACTAGTGTTTTGCACCAAAATATGGAATCCCTAAAGAAAACAGTCGAGCTTATAGAAGATAACCATGATGAAAGATTGTCGAAGGTGGAGACTTTAGGAGAAACCCTTACCGAAGAAATACACGGTAGTAAAAGAAGAAGTTGACCATTTAACAGTCGGCGTAGAGAAATTGTCGTGTCAGGTGGAAAAGGTTAAGGCTTCCACTGCAGTATGGGTGAATGAAAAGTTACAGTTACAAGAGAAGCAAGTTTCCGAGTGGTGTGCGAGAAGAGGTTGCCAAATGTCAAATCTTGCCAAATGTGAATGCGCTCACTGCGTGCATGGTAGAAGAGAAAGTGGACTGGGAGGACTTTTGTGATAATGGGGGGATACACCCAGTTGATTTTGTGAAGAAGTTTGAAAATTTTGGGCCGTTCTGTAGGGCCGTAGAAAGAAAGAAGATAGAAATGTTCAGTAAACATATCAAGGGGAATGCCCGAATGTGGGGAGAACGGTTTGCAGATAATTGCGAGACGTTTGAGGAGTTTAAGTCAGCCTTTTTGGAACATTTCTGGTCCATCGACCGGCAAATTGCTGTTCGGCGGAATTTAATGATGGGAAAGCCATACTCGCCGGGTAGTGGCACTCAGCAAAATTTTTTCTTGAAGTGTGTTAACTCTTGTAAACATTTAAGTTCACCTTTCAGTGAAGGTGAATATGTGCGGATGATTAGTGCGCGTTTGCCCGAGTCGACACAGCTTGTATTTGTCAGCCATAATATATGTACCATTGACGAGGCGGTAAAGATGTTGGGTCGGCTGGACGAACAAGAGAAAAGTATAAGAGCAAAAGAATATGGGGGGAGGACACCATCCCATTTCGTGGAGAAGTCGCAATCGGAAGGGGAGAGAGGTAACTCCCAACAGCAACAGGAGAGCTACCCTCATTTTGATAACAGGAATCGAGGCGGGTACAATAACCGTGGACAGAGAGGAGGATTTGGACGTGGTCGTGGAACCGGAGTCGGAGGATTTAGAGGTGAATATAATGGACCAACTGGAGACGATTGGCCCCGAGGAGAGTCAGTAAATCAGGTGCAGGTGGCCGTGGTGGAGAGTGCGCCACAGGTAAACTAGTGCCTGTCACTGCTTCAGCCTCGGCGGGGACAGGAGACGATACGAGGCTATCAAAAGAAGAACCAGAAGACAATACGAGGGGGCGAGATGAAGATGAGATTTTTAATGAACCAATTACAAACGATCAAGGAGAGGAAAGAGTGATCTGGACGAATTTCGGAGATTATGCTAACATGGTCATCGCTAAAGCGCGACTTCATGACGAGGAGAGTGATGCCTCGTCAGAAGAGTGGTCAAGCTGGAAGGAGATAAGGTGGTTCGGAAAAGAAAAGCAAAGATAATTTCAGAACTAACTTATAGATCAAAGGGAAGAGAAACTGTGAATAAAAACGATGTTTGTGAGCCAGAAGAGCAGGAGAAGACTTTTGTAACTGACGACAAAATTGTTAAGAAAGATACTGTAGTAAAAGAAGAAATAATGTCAGTAGAAGAAGATGGAAGACAGCGAGAAGCAGTCCTTGAGGTGAAAGAAACATTTCAGGAGACAGAAGCAGTGAAGCCTGAAACTTTGCCGGAACGGAACCTTGAAGTGAAACATTGTATGATGGTAGATGAGCACTATCCATTATGTAAAGACACAAAACGAAGGTAATTAATGGGAAGAAAGAGACTATGCAGAATAGAGGATACTATGTGAAGCCAGAAGAATGGTATTTGCTAAGAAAAGATGTGGAAATAAGTGGAGGAAGAGCAATGAAGAAGAAAGTTGGAAGAGGCGCAGGAAGAAGTTACGGTTATATGATGAAGCAAAGAATATAAATAAGAAGAAAGTAGGCAGAAGAGAAGAGAGTTGGAAGAAGCGTAAGAAGAAGCGGGGTTTAATGCTGTTTGGTGAAGGGAGGAATATTGTAAAGAAAAAGAAGGAGAACCTGGAGAAGGCAGCTACGAGGAATAAGAGACGACATGACGGTAGAGGAAAGGCTACGACGTACGAGGTGGGGGACCTTGTTTTGGTGCAAACGCATTTTAAGTCGTCCCGAGTAAAGAAGGAATACGAAAGTTCAAAGTGTTGTACGAAGGTCCCTATAGGGTCAAAGCCTGTTTGAGGGATAATGCTTACAAGTTGGAATATGCCGATGGGAGAGAAGTTAGCGGAACTTTCAACGTAGTATCCTTGAAGCCTTACAAATATTTCGGTCAGGAGGGGAGTGTTGGCGGGGTGTCGGACACCGGTTAGAAGGGCACACCTCCCAGCACTGCCACATCTCCCGCATCATTGATAATTAAATGTTGTCATGATTTATGTAGGTTTTCATGAGTTTCATTTAGCAATCAGTCACGGTTGCAATTTCGGAATTTGTAAGATGTTGTGTCAATAAGTCAGAGAATAAAGTAACTTCAGTAGTTGGGCACAGGTTGGTGACCCATGTAGTATTAATACACAGTTGCTGAAGGCATTCTTGCTGGTTTGTGGTTCCCAGTAATTTTGGCCCCGAGGCCGGGGAATGTACTTACAAGTGCTGTGATTGTGACAGTTTGGAAAAAGGGCTAGAAAGAGAACAATTTTACAACTGAAGCAATTTTAATTCAGTTTTGTATTCTTTATGTTTTGTATGTATGTTACATGATTGTGACAGTTTGGGAAAAATGGTAGAAAGAGGACAATTGTACAACGGAAGCAATTTATTTCAGTTTGTATTCTTGATGTTTTGTATTATTTTTTTTTATTCGTTATATGTGTTGATGGTTTGTAATGGCATTTGTGTATAGTCATAAGTACCTATGATTAATTTGCCGTGGAAACCACCAGGTTTTTGGTAATGTTGTGAGATGATGATGTTGCTTGAGTAAATGTTGGCGCAAGATACGCTTTGTCAACCGCATCTTTCGCCACAAACCCAGCGAGGGGGGTGTAACGGAACAATCGATAGATCGATATCGATCCTTACCAGAGAGAGCGGAGGATGAGTGGTGGAAAAGAAAAGATGGCGCGAGATGATATGGATGTGTAAACGCGCGGAATAATAACTAGTTGTTCGATGAACTAGTAAACTGTAAGTCAGCTACAGAAACTTTATTACGAGTGACTACAGACTTGATGGCAGTGATAATTTCAGTGCAAAGTGGAGATAAGTAGGAACTGTGTGAGCAGCAAAGTGTGTTGCCGTTGCATGTGTGTTTGTTGTGGCGATAATTATTGTCTTGTTCATTGCTTAAACGAACCTGACAATCTTCAGATTTACGAAGTCCGATTAACATTATTCATTTGGTGGTTTCTACGGTTTGTAGTAGTTTGAGAACATTTACGTAATAAATAAGTGTGAACTATATTCCGGAGTGATGTTTTCTTTGCATGCTAGTAGCTCCGTTGAATGACTTTATTTCGGGTAATTTGCCCGTGGCGACTGTGGTCAATATCGAACCTGCAGCATATCTAAAGCTGCTCAGAAACTGAATGCAACTGTTGGTTTAGTAAATTGATCTCAACAGACTTATTAATGTATTTATCAACATATACGCTAACAGCCATAAATCATTACCTGGCACATAAGCGTTACACACTATTATGACATCATTGCTGAATGTTATTTTGGCGAAATCGCGATCTCCAGTAGAGCCGATCGTTATTCAATTTTCCTTACAAACTTTTCCAGAATAAATTCCTATTACCACCATAGGTGATGCCCGTCGTTATTCATATGAGGGTAATAAATGCTACGATTTTCGAATGGAATATTAGTGGAGGTTGTGGTTAAGTTGGACCAAAATAGCAACTGACACATTTTGTTACAGCAAAATTCACTCTGAAATGAGTTTTACAAACCATTTAAACTGCTTTCATATGGGCCATGTTACTAAAGGTATTAATTAATGCGGTTGGAAATAGTTCCATATTTAACATGTTGAATTGTGCCTGGATCAGGAATAAAATTGATATTACAAACGATTTTGGGATTACAAATTTTTTTTTTTTTTTTTTAATTTCCCTGGTTCTATACTTCCGTCCTCATTAATTTTTTGTATTGTACTGTATTGCCATGTGAACTGCAAATGAAATTTGTAGAACATTAAAAAATCAAGGCTATAAGCACTATGTAATAACAATTCCGTGTAATTAACCAACCGCAAAAATATGAACTGCCAGAATATTGCGTTCAAACCGTCACTTTCGACGGAATGGAAGCTAGTTCAATCATATAAAAGTACATTTGTGTTTTGGGATAGTAAAAATAAATTATATAGAAAAAAGTACGTTTATTTTGTTATGGTTGAATATTTATTTTTCATTACACCCATATTTGTCTCTTGACTAACATGGTTACGGCGTACGATTGGGGAACTGAAAGTCTCTGGTTCAAATCCCTGTCTCAGCTGTAATTTTTACAAGTTTTAAAATTGACATTCACCTCTGGCAAAGCTTGATTTGTTAATGCTAAGATGCTAGGAGGTTCCATGGTTCGAATTTCATGTTAATCTGTAGGTGTCCTTTTAAATTAGGTGACAACGATAGAGGTGTACTGCACGGCTGATAAGAAAACTCTGTGACTAGAATTTTTAGGTCACTTGAAATTATTATTATTTTACAGAACATTTGCGTTTTGTATTTAAATTAAAAATGTATGATAACCTTTTACTTTCTTGTTAAAAAAAAATTCATTGAGTGAATCGAAAGGAACCTCAATCAAAAGAAATACTTAAAGCGTTTATGGGACCCAAGCAAGAAACAATATTTCAATTTCACTTTTTACGCTTTCATTAATAGGTTGCCTTCTGCAGGAGCCACTGCCATTGAAACAGAGCTATCAATAAATAAATAAAAACCCTGATAAATCAAAAACAAATGTCATCCAAAATAATAGTCACAAAACGAACGGTAGAATCGGAAAATCCAGGCCTAGCAGTAGGCAAACAAAACAAAGGCCAACTTCTGTGAATTTCTGAGAGCTGATAGATAAAGTTTCTGTTATTAGAGAAATGTTTCTACTCGGCCACGATATCTGCATCGTGTAATGATCGTTCAAGGGAATTGAGGGTCGACACTTCCAGGTAAGCTAATAAATTACTTAATATTTATATGCTTTGCGCATGCTTATACATGTCTATGATACGTAATAACTGCTAAGTAGCTCCGCGGTTGTCGGTTCGAACTATGTGGGAAGCTGCCCGCTCGCTCGCCGCGAGCAGTTTCTTCCTTGTAGTGCCAACCAACTGTTTCTGGTGCTAACAGCAGGTAGCGTTTTCCGGCGAACACCCTGTATAACGAATGCAATGAAAGTAGATATCTGGCCAACATGACTCACGTCCTTGAGGATGCGCATGTCGCTGATCACCCGCAGAGTCGATGGCGGCTGCCAGCGCCCCAGCGGCTTCTTCTCCAGCTGCTGCTGTTGCTGAGGCCTGAGGCGCGCCCGGAACACTGAGTTCGGGACCCACAGGCAGTCACCGCCCTCCGTCCGCCCGCTCACCTGAAAGTTCCTTTCATTATACCTACAACATCTAACGGCGCGAGCGAGGGGTGTAAAGCGTAAATAAAAATAAGGCCAATTTTTCCGGAGGATCAAAATACTTGTCTGTAGTGACCACAGGCCACTGTAACAGTTTTCGAAACAATTACACAACGGCTGATTGCGAGCAGCGGGCATACGAAACCGCCGAGTTGCCAGGCATCGCACTCTAAGTAGAACGCTGAGACAGCAGACTCGCCCCACTAGCATGACCGCATCGAAGGAAGATGACGGCATTACGGAGTGATGTGATAGGCTCACAGAATCCCCTCCACATTAACCGAGAGGGTGGGGGTTTGGGTAAAAACCCAGGAGCGAGGTCGAATTTGGGGCTCTCCGCCGCCGCTGTCTTCCGACGCCGCCGCCGCCGCCGCCGCCGCCGCCGCCGCAGCCGCCGCCGCCGCCGTCTACAGCCGCCGCCGCCGCCAGAGGTGTCGCAAGGAAAACCTCGGGGTAACCGGCCAGTAGCAGAGGAGCCGCTGCCGTCGACATCGTCACAGCCGTAGAGCACAGACAGGTGGGAATACTCTGCTGATTGGTTGTGGGATGGTTAGATGCCTGGGGAGTCACGGGAAGCCATACTTCCACGTTTATGCCCGTTCGCTTTCGCATTCAGCCCTAGTGCCTTTGAATATCACACGACAGCAAGTCACCTTATACATCTTACTTCCGCCATAAATCGAGTTAGTGTACCTAAACCAGAAAGATACGTGTATATATGTTTATCTGTAATAAAGCTGTACATAAGGCACTGCAGGTGTTAATTTAATTGATCTGCTTCCTATAAACTGGGACTGGTTGTGTGCGCTCGGTAATAAGCCGACCACGCAATCCTTGCCTATTGGCTTGCTCTCGGGAGGTACCTAGGAGGATATCTCTCCAGGCCTAATGCGACAGGTCATACCACGCCATACAGACCTGAAAACTGTGACTAAGAGAATCTTTGTGTCAACTTTGTTTTTAGGTGGTAAATTAATAACGGATTTGACTTGTAAACACATCACCAAGCTTGGTCAGTGAGAGGTAACGTTTGGCCATAGCATACTGGAGGATATTGTCGGGGGACAACATAGAGGTCTGCGACCGCGTTATGAAAAGATAGCACTGCTGATTGAAGGTTCAGTCTGAATTTATTAATAAGACACATAAAAAGATCTGCACCACCACCAACACTTTAGTTAATTAATTTCAGCGGGCAAATAATAACATCGGAGTTCCTTTCTCGAAGATTGCAAGTTCTTGTCACATACTTTGGGTTAGCCGAAAAAACACCAAACAATCACTCCGGCCAAAACCAACTAATTTAATTTAATTTAATTGCAATGGAGCACACGCTCCGGTGGCAATTTCCCTACACACCCAACTTCCCCCTATCCTACACTCACCTACATTTGCCCTCTACAAATTTTAACTTCAAATTCTTTTAACGTTTTCGGTAGGTTATTCATCATTCCCCTTGGTAACTCATTCCAATCCCTGACACCCTTACCTAAAAAAGAAAATCTTCCCACACCCTTGTGCCTGAAATCGAGTGCCAGCTTGTGGTCATGGTCATCTTTTCCCTTCCATGAACTACTTTTCATACCTACTGCAATATCTTTCCATGCCTCATCGCCAGTATATGCCCTGTACACTCCCATTAACCTCCTCATCCTCCTCCTGTCTTGCAATGAATCCCATTCCAGCGATACATCCTCAAAATTTGGAGAAAAAATCCATAAAAACTATGCCAAAGTGTTCCACATTCCCTGCACTACACCCGTGAATAACTTTTACTAGTTTTACGATATTTTTACACAATTTGAGCCAAAGTAGCGCAGGTATGCGACCAACACTAACAGAGCCGCGATACAGACAGTTCACCACTTCACACAACAAACCTCGACATTTCCATAAAAAGTTACTTTTGATTTCCTAAACAATTAATCCTATTAGAAATACTTCTTTAAGCTCTAAAAACTTAATTCAGAATAGTTCCAAAACATGTTAAACTTAATGATCATACTCCTGCAATTCCCTTTTAACTGACTTTTCAACGAATTAAGCCCTACATCAACAAACTATTGTCTCGTCACAACGTGGCTTCAAATTTCGATCCGGCCATCTAGATTTCGGTTTTTCCATAGTTTCCCGAAATAAGTCAAGGTAAATACCAGGATGGTTCCTTCAAAAGGCCGTGACTTAATTCCTTCCCCTTGCCCCCAGTCCTTTCCCGCTTCTAATGACTTCAACAAGGCGTAAACTACCTAAAAAACACACACACACACACATCTTACTTGCTAAGTTGCGCATTCTTCAGCCTTCATAAGTAAATACGCTTTTACTTCTGCGAGATGCCTTGATTCTTTATCTTTAATATAACATTCAGACCAACATATCCTAAAAACTATGGATTTGTGCCGGAGTTAGAACTTACGCAATTGGATACACAGTACATAATTCGAATTTCCGTTCTGAAGAGTCGTTCAGCGTGTCAGGATAATAGGACATAACTTCTATGCTCTATACTGATCTAATTCGTAACGTCAAAATTCTTATAATAGCTATTGTACTTTATAATTAAATCTATACCGTAGTTTGGATAAAAACTTGAAGATCAAATTCAAAGTGCGAAATATTAAGGCATGCTCCTTAAAAAGAAGCACTAATGGCTGTCCAGCGAGTACTTCCGACTGCCGCAGCTCTCCTGAAACACCTCTCGATGTCCCCCGATTCGAGATGTCAGTATTCACCTCGCTTCAACCTCGGCTAACAACGTAACACCGTTAATCTTCCTCTCTTCTCCTCATACTGGCCACACCGTCACGCTCAGTGGATTTTCTGGTTTGAAAAACAAGTCAGCAAGGCAACATTACTTTTTGTCGTGGCGTATTTTTTACTTATTCCAGAGTGTGATGAGTTAAAGTTGAGAATTTAACCAAATAAACTTTTAATTCTTGTCGATTATTGTTGAATTCTTAATTATTAGTTTATTATTTACAATTAATAATTTAAACCAAATGGATTTTTTAATACATTAAGTTTAAAATCATGTATGAAGTTAATTTAAAACCTTTGCATCCAATTTTAAAGAAAAATTGGTAACTATTTGAAGATCAACGTTGAGATTCAAATGAATACTTACGCTACTACACTCCATTACCTTTGTAGTCTTTTCCAGTTTCTGGCGACAAAGATCCCTATTGTGGCAATTCTACTGCTTCATATTAAGTTATCTTAACAGAAACTAAGCTTCCGAGGTTTTTGTAATCCTTTTACTCAATTCACAACTATAGGGGTGAAACTGCTTTGAACGAGTAAAGACTTCTGATGAATTTGTAAAAGATATAACCTTGCAGTGTAACCACTAAGACGTATCTATTTGTTCGGTCTATTCGTGCCGGTTGTGATGTGTTCCTCTGAACACGCATCCACTGTAACTGTAGCCTGAGGCAGTGCTACCAACTCATATATTTACACAAGCTCAACTCATTCGCGCCTGAAGACTAGAAACAACATTTGCATACGAATCGTTTTAATGTGTGTGTAAACACAATACATTACTCTAATAAAAAAATTGAGGCTCTAACAGATTAGTGTTAAGTCCAAACCATGAATTTCTACTCAGTGAGAGTTCTAATTTCTGACCACTGAACCCAAAAATCCGCGTAATATTCTTCTTAGCATTACGCTCCATGGCATAAGGGTTTACGGTCAGCGACTCAACACAAATATCCCAAGGGGCTCAACAACCAACTAGGTATGCATGACTGAACTCACAGCAATGCAGAATGACAAGATTGGGATTCTTACAATTTTCCACCTTTACTGTGGGCCACACGACCACCTTACTGCGATTTCAAGATGTCTTTAACAGCGGAGGATACCATCCTTCATTGAACCAAGCTTGGTGATTAGGCTCACCTCCATAGGAATATATTCACCAACCACACGCAAAAGATGCTACAAAATCACTATCTCAACTATCGAAGAAAACTCGGAACAATACCCAGATGTAGATAATTAAAAAAATGATAGGAAGATTTGAGGAAACAATTATTCCTTACTTTCACTGCGCTGCAATCCTTAACGAGCGTTCACAAACTACGTAGCTCCATTTTGGCCTCCTGTGAACCTCCTCTCCATCCCACGTAGTCCGACGTGGCTTTTTTCGCTACTCTCCTGTCATTATATCATCACACCCAAGAATTAATTATTATCAGACTGATTAGTTTAGGTGAATTCTCAGTAAGATCCTTATTCAGTAACACCTGTACGTACCATAAGGAACAATTTTAATTCCACTGTTTTTCACAATAATTTAGGAATGGATACATTTTTCTTAGTACCCTGTAAGTCGCAGGAGTCTTCAGTGTCTATCTCTCACTAACATCACAGCTAAATCATCTTAGTTCCCGCTAAACTGTCAGAAAATAATCACCCTGAACTATATAGCCACAAATTGAAAGTTATATGGGCGCAAGAGCAAAATTTACTTCCTATGGTTGAGTAAAATAGAATCATTTGCTACAAGAAACAAATGTCATTTTTATTTTGATATAATAGTCTACACAACACACCGATGAAATGGAGGCACTTTGGCGTATAATTATATACGCTATTTCTAACGTTACTATGAAATATTGATGGCACTTAATGCTTTTCTTATATATGGCTATTATTCTTTTCTATTTTGATTAATCACGTTCAAATTATATTATTCCAAAACAATGGTACCATTGAGATCTTCTATGAATTTTGCAGAATGCAACATCGATGTCAGCCTGTTTACTCCAGTAAAGTTTTAGCACTCAGAGTAAGCGAATTGACCTTGTGAGTGCTTAGCCTATAACTCAAAATGCGTTATCGTTAATTAATTGCGATGAAGCTTTTGTTCAAGTGAAAATTCTCCTACACAGCTACTTTTGCACCCTCTCCGATTCCTGTGTTTAATATCTATAATGTGGGTCTCATAATAAGAAATGGTCTGAATATGTTTAATTTATATTCTTTCAGTGTTTGATGTAACTCTTGCAGCATATCCCTCAACAATTTATTTCAGTCCCTGACTAACTTAAAAGCAAATATCATTGTTCCGTTCCTGAAATGAAGTCCTAGTTTATAATTGTGATGGTTTCTTCCAATACACGTACTGTACCTCTCTTAATTCTTCCCCAATAACTGTCCAGACCTCATCACCAAAACATGCGTCACTCACTCCATGCAGACTCTTACCCGTTTCGTATCTTCCAATAACTGCTAACCCAACTAATTTATTGCATATGTACCAGTTACCAATTTTGTTACTCAGTAATATTTACATACAAATCTAGCGGCCATCTTATGAATCTCTCTCTGCTACCTGCCCAATTTGTCCTGCCCACTTAAGCTTATTAAGTGATGTGTCATGATGATATGATTTAAAGAAACTATTCCCTCCTCTCCTTATAATCATACAACCCTTTATATTTTTACCTGCACATTTAATAAGCTGATTCTTTGACATTTGCTTTCATTCAGTGTTGCCCTATCAAAACAGATATCCTATTGGGATCATTGTGTAGCTGTTCTAAAACTTCTCTCACTTTATTCTTATTTTACAACGCAAACAACCAATCTTCTGACTCTAAACTACGAACAGAATCTTTAATTAAATAATGAACAGAACCAGATAACAATTTACCATCAGATAAATAGAAAGAAAAATCCGCAGACAGTTTTAACAGTGTTTCTCAATCATATATTACCAAATTTTATACAATTTCGAGACATTCCTTTCGTTCAGGTATATGATTGGAATGAGTTACCAAGGGGAATGATGAATAACCTACCGAAAACGTTAAAAGAATTTAAAGTTAAAATTTGTAGAGGGCAAATGTAGGTGAGTGAAGGATAGCGGGAAGTTGGGTGTGTAGGGAAATTGCCACCGGAGCGTGTGCTCCATTGCAATTAAATTAAATTAAATTCTGATATTTTAGAACCTGACGCACTGTAAAACTGAACTCATGATATGGTCATGTTGGACCAAAGAGTCATAACATGTATTCTGTGACCAAATGAGTGAACTTAAGGATGAACTAACACTGCTTCTACCTTCAATACAGAAATTATGTTGAAACAGCAATATCACATCGACTCTTAGGTTTCTAGTACACTAACCTTGCTGGACATGGCTTTTTCGTTATGAGTAGGAACAAACGATTTTGAGCCACTGAATGTACTTAAAAATAGCATGGAATATAAAATTGATATTAGTATCCTGTTCTTGTTTCGGCAGTTCTTTAGTACCAAATGCCAGTTAAAAATATTTTATTTTTACTTACATAAATATTTACTTTAAGTACACCGTCTATCATGAGAGTTCGGAAACTAACCGAAATAAATATTATTGCATTATAAATTTTCATACGTTAGCTTCATTAAACTTAATTCTTTTTGCAAGTTTTAGGTTTATGTTGCAGTACAACAAATTTATTGTGTTGCTGTTAAAATGATAGTAGAAACAAAAAGAAACTAATTGCCTTTTGTATAAGAGACTAGAACACCACGAAATGTTATGTTTTCAATTTGTCACGTAATCTTTTTCTGCCAGGGCTATTCAGTCCTAAACAAGTAATGCAACTAGATAAACGGAACCTATAATATTACGTGGAATCTGAACTACGTAATATACCAGCAGAGTTCATATGAACAAATCTTTGGTAGATAATAATTTCCTTTTAAAAATTCCTTCCTTGGTCACACTAAGCATTCAGAATTCTCTGGCGCAAAGAGGAATAAAATCAAACTGTGAATCACGACATTATCCGTCTTTTAAATGTGTTGGTAAGAACGAAAATTTCTTAACTGTAAATGGTGTACCTTCGTATAATTTATTAATCTGATTCATTCATCAAAGAAATGTCATTTATTGATGACACGTCATTCTACATCAAAACTGAAAGTCTTCAATATTCTTATCGTCCTCTTCACACGCTTCTGGTAGTAGATTACGTAATACTTAAGTTACCGTTCTTCCTTACGAAAAAAAAATATATCCTAATGGCTCTACGTCTCGTCGACGTCTAGGTGGGAAATGACTGGAAACGGAAAAAAATTAGGCCATGGCCTTTTGAAGTAACCATCATGGCAGTTGCCTGCAGTGATTTCAGGAAGTCATGAACAACCAAATTCTTGCTGGCCGAAAGGGTATTCGAACCTCCCGAATGCGAGGCCCAAGCGTTACAACTCATCCAACATTCTCGGCTTAAATCACGTACATTATCTATTCGAGTATGTTCTCAATCATACTGACATAAGACGAAACAGACTGAAATCATCTCACTTATTTTTTAACCATTTCAGTGTTGAAATAATCATCGGTCTGTATATAGTCTTGTTGTATCGAAAAGTGTATTATGCTCGCCAATTACCTTTGAACGATCTTCGGTATCCGTAATTATTGGAGAACCAATCTATATTGGAAACACCGCTAGCACCCGACATCGTCAGCCTAAACTTTTGGGGATTCATCTTGTTTTCGCTTCATTATTTTTCTGCCATGACCTTCAAAATTGTCAGTAATGTAAGAACCCAGAATACTTATGTCTAATGACTTCTTGTATCCTTTATCCTTACCTTCCTGCGGACTAGGATCCTAAATACTGGGCACTCATATCCCTCTCATGCACACTATCTCTAATGTCAGCAAGCCTCGATCAGATAAGGCAAATCTTTCTTCAGGTCGGTGGCACCTTACTTTAGAACTCATCCGTACCTACCGTTTGTTAGAGCGAGTGACAGGAGTTTCTGTCTGCCTGCTGAGTTCATCGTCACTACAGTTGTCGAAGGTTGATGCCTGTATCAAATTTTAATTAGTTTAATTGCAATGGAGTGCTCCGGTGGCAATTTCCCTAAACATTAATTTTTCCCTTTGCTGTACCCGCCTGGTTTGCCCGCTACAAAATTCAACTTTAAATTCTTTCAGCGTTTTTGGCAAAGTATTCCTCATTTCTCTTGGTAACTTATTCCAACCCCCACCCATTACCTACAAAAGAAGATCTTCCCACACACTCGTGCCTGCAAACGAGCTTGTGGTCAATGTCATCTTTTCCCTACCATGCACTACTTCTAATTCTTACATCAATATTTTTCTACGCCTCATCACCAATATACGCCTTGTACATGATGCTCCTGATTCTCTTCAACATCCTCCCGTCTTCCAGTGAATCACATTTCAGCTCCTTCTTCGTATCGGTTACAGATTGTGCTCTGCGACAATTTCAGAGATAAATCCAGCAGCCCTTCTTTGCACCCGCTTCAACTTCATCAAACTGTGGGTCCCATACTACACCACCACATTCAAGCAATGGTCTGGCCAAATTTTTGTAATCCAATTCCTTACTTCTCTGGTACATTATCTCATCACTCTGTGTAGTATTCTGAAACCTTTTCCTACAGCATATCCAACGTGTGCTGTCCAGTTGAATTAGTTGTCAAATGTTATCTCAAGGTATTTACATTTCATGTCTTACAATCAATTATTTCCCCACTTAATACTCATAATCAACCTTCAACTTTTTATCTGTGTACTTCATAAGCTGACCCTTCTTTGCATTTATCTTCATCCCATGTTTACCAACCCAACTAGATATCATGTTCAGATCACCCTGCAGCTTTTTACACTTGTCTTTCGATTTGATCCTAATATTATGTCATCTGCAAACAATCGAACTTATGATAGTAAATCATCGACACAATCATTCATCAGAACAACGATTAGAAATAGTATCAATATGCTACCCTGTGGGATTCCAATGTTGACTTCTACTTCTTTCGATACTGCATTTCCTACCATAAAATTTTGCTTTCTACCTTTATGAATTGTTCTAGCCAGCTAATCACTTTTCCACCCACTCCCATAGTTTTTACCTTATCTATCACCATTTTATGGCTCAAAAGCCTTTTAAAGATCTAGTGCTACATTATCAATTTGTCCATTTCATCCAAAATGTCTTTCAAATATTTAGCTAAATAAACAAATTACTTCAAATATTACTGGCTATTATGCATCATTACTTCCTTCTTTCAAACAACTGACTAGACAGTAATCAACAAACGATCCATTTTGTAAACTTCAAAAGCTTTAAAGTTTGATAGTTCTTCGTACTGTGAAATTTCTACAACTGACATGTATAAAAAATATAAGTATTTTTTAAAAACCGAAAGTCATGATTGACATAACCTCTTCGCTATTGATTTGTCATCATGTTGATGTTAGTTTTATCACTTTCTTCTCTGTCTTTGTGTAAAAAAGAAAAACAATAAAGCACAAAAAATGCAAACTCGGGATAAACGAGAAGAAAACACTTAACACAAAACTCAAAAAACACAAAAAAAACGCATAAACCACCGAAGAAAGAAAGATAACAAAATATTCTGCTGGTAAATCCGGCAAAATGATCTGCTACTTGTTTTGTTTTCTTCCAGTACCTCATACAGTTCACATGTCCCTTCTCACAGTAATATAAGAAATGGCAGGGAGTGTTTCTGTATGTCTGCGAACCACGTCACCTTCTGTAAAATGAGTTTTGCTTTATTATTTGTGTAACGTGTTTTTCATTTGGATAGTTGAGGCTACTGGTGGTTCTTTGCATTCTGCCCCAAACTGCCAGGTGAACATAGGCTATCATTTTTCGATCTGCATAGAATTGAAACTCACAATTATCACAACCTTGATAGTGCACGATCAAAAAAAGCAATTACATTAATCATGTAAATACCCTTTCGTGATTTATTAAGAATTTCGGTAGTTCTTCTAAAGCCGTTGCCTGTTTCTACCCACTAATTGTGAATACGGATCTAGTACCAGTTGTCTGGATAGCGATCGTGATTCATTCGGGAGGACGCGGGTTTGAATACCCGTCCGGTTTCCATTGCTCCGGACGAATCCCAGGATGTTTTTAATGCTCCGTCTCCCCCGTCTTTACCCGCTTGTAATGATCTCGAAGTCGACGAGACATAAAAAAGTTATCTGATCCACATAAAATTTCTTATTTATAAGGGCAGTCGTGCGCTTCAACAATTACGTTAGGGCAGTTCGGAAAAAAGGATTTATTTTCAGTCCTTTCTTCCTCTGTAATTCTAAATGGAACAACTTTAACATGGGGCACTTTTCAGTGCATTATCGCTAGAAGTTTCATGCCAACTGGACGAGTAATGGTATTTATCTTCCAAGCTACTTTATTGCAGTTTGTTAGATCAATTTTGTCCTTTAGAAAGGCAAATTTCGGAAAACTGTTTGCAAATTAAATCTAATGTTCGGTTTACTATCGAACCCGCGTCATCCCGAATGCCAGGATCTATACGTACAAAGTAGCGATAATCAAACCAATACTGATTTAAGTTACTCTCACTGAACAGTGATTGCCACGCGAGAAGATAATCAGAAACACATACCCTTGTTGCATAACCATAAAACATATTACAGAGGATGTATCAATAAGAGTGCTGGGCGACAAAAGCATTGAACTAGGCTATATAGCAAACAATGGTGGTGGTGACCTTCTTTGATTTCAGTATAGAATTCATACTATCTATTTTGATATTCCTGTAATTGTTAAGTAGGTTTACGGTTAACCGACGTATCAGGAGTGTCTGCTAAAAGCATCTGAAAGGAAAGAGGCTAAATCACTTGTTGGGGCACCATTACGGCAGTAGGCGGGGGGACTAATGTACCTTCATGAAACTCAGAAAATTATTTTATTATTATTACTTCCGATAATTAGAAACCACGACTTTTTTGTCAAAGTTTTGAAATATATCAATGTATTTTGTATCAGTTTGACATAGCGTCAAGGTCGTTAAATATATATTTTTTTAAACTGCTTTACGTCTCTTAACAGCGAGGTCCTTAGAGACAGGAAATGATGGGGGGGCAAGGAATGGTAAGGAATTCGGCCATGGCCTTTTGAAGGAAGCATCCCGGCATTTGCCTGGAGTGATTTGGGAAACCATGGAAAACCCAAATCTGGATGCCCGGATGGGGATTCGAACCACCGTCCTCCCGAATGCGAGACCAGAACGCTAACCGTTACACCACCACGTTCGGTCGCGAAATATTATCCTCTTGTCTGCCAGTGGATGTAGGAAGGGGTCGACCAGGCGGGCAGACGCGACGTGGCAAGTCTAACAATAAGTGAACCTGCATAACTATCCACTTCAACTGCAAATGATACAACCAGCACAAAATTGAGCTAGTATCCCCGTTCCAGGAAGTGTCAAATATTAATGTCTGCAAAGACAGATTGGCACTACTTCCGTGGCTTGCGTAAATCACTCCAGGAAAATGCCAGGATTTTGCTTTAAAAGGCTATAGTCGAAATCTTATTATTCCTGGCTCTAATGACTTCGACGTCGATAAAGCATAAAGGACTAAAAAAAAAATGAACTTAAGATTATGAATACAATTACCGCGAGTTTCTGCTTATACACGATTCGAAAACATACAAACGCTATTTCTTGCAGCAACCGAGCACAAATAACGATGCTCGCTTTCTCCGCGTAATGCAGGTAGACAGTTCTCCGAAATAGTGTGATAAAGAGAGCGGTACGTTTGTGAGATTATTCTCATTGACAGAGAACAAAACTGAGTGGAATATGATAGTCCTTAGAATTATCTTAGTCGTCTGAAAAATTAAACGCAAAATCGTTGAAAAATGCCAAAAAAATAAAACCGAACACTACTAAAAATATGATGAACGGATCATTTATCTTTTTCATGAAATCAGAAACTAGAATCCAAGAAAGACAGTGTTGTTCCATGTCAGTAAATAAGACAACTAGTGTGTGTGTAAGAATGCCAATAGTCTGGTATGGTATTCCAGCACGGATAAATAAAAAAATTATTGCATTTTTTGTGTCTTTTTATAGCTGGCAGTAAGTGATTACGGATCTTACAGCTGTCAGAAGCGCCCCATTTGCCGCCCACGCAGCGCTCGCTATTTCCATTCGTCCTGGTCGTGACCCAGTTGGCTCGGCGCTGGAAGTCACAAGGCGACCGAAGCGTCGATATCGAAGCTGGGGTTCACTACCCTTCCCAGACACTACCTCCGCACACGGATTAGCCCACTGGCCCAAATAGCGCAACGCGATACCGGGTGTAGGGTGACGGAATGACAAACAAAACAACTCGAAGGTATCGACAGATCTCTTTTAGCAAACAATGTAAACATTTGATTTCTTCACGAGTTTCTAATTCCGCAATAGAAAAATATTTATCACGTCAAAACATTTTAATCACCTTTTTATTTAAAAGACTTGATGTTTTTTCCCAAGATGATTGTCTGACATTGACTAGGACAATATGTTAATATTCGTAAAACATTTACAAATAAGTAGTTCTAACAGCGAGGCCACTTAATCCAATAATTTGAAAGCGGCAAAAGAAAACTGTAATTTTCGTAAGAATATTACACATAGGATTGCTTATTATTTTCACCCTTTGTCAGTTTACATTTAATGTAATACAAAGTCATCAGCAAATCGCAGAACACTGATTGTGTCTCGTTGAACATTTACGACACATTCAAGTTTTTATTTTACTTTTTTATTGTTTCCTCTACATACAAATACTAACATGGATAGACTATAACCGTCTCTCACTCACTTCCTGATTCCTTCTTTTATTATGCTTCTGATTGTTATATAGATTACAATTTACTCTTTTTCCTCCATATTTTAGATTAGTCTGCTGTAAAATTTTAAACATCTTGTTCCATAAAACATTATAAAAGACTGATGTGTGAGTGGAAATTTTCCCGGCGTACTGATGCAATGTAATCCTCTCGGATGTCCAGCAGGATGGTGGTGTATAAACACGACGTTTCGGCTGCTAGCTCTGCTGTCTTCATCAGGTGATCTATCCGGCTGGACACCCGAGAGATTTTATTGCTTTATAAAAGACTTTTTCTAAGTCCACAAACAGTATAAAAGTATCCTTGTGTTTGTTTATTCAAATTCCGATATTGAAATTAGGATTAGAAGTGATGTGCTCCACTTTTCCTTAAACCCGAATTAATTTCACCTAATATCGATTCCACTTCCATTATTATGTATGTATTTATGAAGCGTATTTCATTTTCCAGTTATTTGTGGAGTAACGTACGTACGTACGATTCAGCCTTTGGAAATAAATCTCGGAGAACGAAACCAATGAATGAATTCTTAGCATCCACAATTCCAGAATACATAATTGCGTAATGTTTCCCGTAGCTGCTGTCAGACTGAGCTTTTGATTGTTGCAAAATAAATCGTTTGAATCTGAACCGAAAAGCCGAACTGCCTGAAACAATAACAGAAGAAGCAGGTAACTGAAGCGTTCGGCAATTTCAATTACTACCACCATACTTTTTCTGTTTCAAACACCGGAACATGCAGATCCGACTAACCTGAAGCAAGGATCCGTCGTCATTCATTAACGCTGCTGTAATATTCTTAAATATAGAAGAATTACTCCATCACTTTGAATTTTTTTTATTAAAGTCGAAAGTAAGTGCCTAAAAAATTCAGAAAATTTAAGGTTTTGTGTATTTAAAAAAAAAAAAAAAATTAAAATGCGAAAATAGTAGTAGAGAAATTTTCACCTGAGCAAATGCTCCATTGCAATTGTATTTAATTTCAGTAGGAGAAGGAAGATTGTTTTCTTAATGTTCGATGATCACCCCCCCCCCCCCCGTGTCTTTTTTTTTTTCTAACTGTTTAGCGTCTCTTAACAGCGAGGTCTTTAGAGACAGGAAAGGATGGGGGGCAAGGAATGGGAAGGAATTCGGCCATGGCCTTTTGAAGGAAGCATCCCGGCATTTGCCTGGAGTGATTTGGGAAACCATGGAAAACCCAAATTTGGATGCCGGACGCGGATTCGAACCGCCGTCCTCCCGAATGCGAGGCCAGAACTCTAACCGTTACACCACCACTCTCGGTCCCCCAGTGTCATCTCCGTAGCTGCATTAGATACAACTTTATCTTCTACGACAGACTGAAGGCATTAGGAAATACGCCAACTTACTTTACAAAGTGAATTAAGAAAAGTCGTAGCTGCGTAGAAAATATCGCGTTTCAAGATCGACGACAGTAAAACGAAGCGGTGATACACAAAAAACTGAGGTGGAGAGGATAGTTGTCATGAGGGCTGTGCATATGCGCGTAATTGCTGGGTGGAGTTATATTAGACAAAACCTACATCTTAATAGAAGATAGAAGGAAGTTGCCAGCTAAAACTGTAAGATGGCTCACTTCCAACTATGTCGGGGTTACACCAGAGCTTTTTGTAGGTTAGAGGCTGCTGCCGAGGAGATGATAATAGGTTACGGAAGTGACACTGATTAAAGAAGCAAAATGTGGAAGATCAATTAATAAAAGAGGAAGTTGGAAAATGTAACGTGAAATTACTCGTGAAGAAAACAAGAAATCAGACTAGTACTAGTGAACTTTAGGAGCAATATGAACGAAGTAGTAGAGTAGTTCAGCAACTTCGTAGATTTTTTGTTTTGTTGTGTGCTTTGCGGCTCGCCGACGTCGAGGTCATTAGAGGCGGGAAACGATGGAGGAGGGACAAGACCTTTTGAAGGAACCAGTCCGGTATTCGACTGGAGTGATTTCGAGAAATCATGGCAAACCGCAACATGGATGATCAAATGAAATCACCTTCTCCCGAATGACAGTACCGAGTGTACCTTTTTTAGCTTATGGCTTTAGGCCTCGTTAACGCTGAGGC